>CM055973.1:18540000-19270000 GCA_029531755.1 Holothuria leucospilota | reverse complement strand
TCAAATCATGTGCTAGACTAGATTAGTCAAAGATCCCATAATGATGAGAGCCCTACAGAGAAGGAGATGTACTTTTTACAAAAATGTTGCATTGGAATAATTTCTTGCGTCATAGCCTTGTCAATGGTATATAAAATCGGGTGTAAATCCTGCCGTATGCGCGCGAAGCGCGCCGAAATTTTGAATAAAATATTAGTCCATGACAAAACCTGCATTTCAGAACCTGCTTCGGACACTGTCACTTTCCCACCAACCTATGCTATTCAGAAACGAATCTTCTGACTGAGAATTCTTAAAAAGCACTTTTGTTCCTTTGTTCCCCAGTGAGTAGTTACCGAAAGCTATTGATAATAAAGACAACTCTGACACAAGGCTTGACGCTAGCGGAGCGTGCGAAAATTTGGAATTTATCAAAAATTTCCAAAACTTATGATAGTTTGAGAACAGTTTGTGAAAGAAAATGGTTAGAACAAATAAACCAGTCATCAAAAATACATCTCACCCCACACCCTCCACAGAAATCTGTAGCTCAAACGACTTTTGGGATCATTTTAAAAATTTTCAAGAATCGATGGGGGAGGGGGACACACGTCACCCATTGCCCACTGTGCCGACGCCACTGTCTGTAGCTTAAAAGCCTTTTGAGTTCATTTTAAAACTTTTCAGACAGTTTTGAAATCGAATAGGGTATGCACGCCGCTACTTTGCCTGCAACAGCTGGTGCCACTGTGCACAATAGCACGTCACCTGACAGCTTGTCTTCTGTATTCATTCTGCAAGGTCTGTATGGCGAAAACTTTGCCTCTCAATCCCTCTAGATTACAAAAAATTTCACTCTTTGACACAAAATTGTTGCTAAATTTCAGTGCAGCTAGCCGAGCCCATACTACATATGTCACGATGTTTACTTATTTAGATCTTAAGTCAAGGATCATTACTCAGCTATTAACCTGTTTTTGAACATTGTAGCGCTCCTTTCGTCGCCAACCACTTTGAAAGATATATAAAGAGATAATCCAGCGATAGCTCCACCCAACCCCTACAGAAGTATATACTTTGAATACGTTCTTAGACACTTTTATTCATTTTTTTGCTCTTAATTTTTCTTTCTCCTTTTCTTTTTTTTTTCTTTTTCTTCTTTTTTTTCTCCTTTCGTTTTTTTCGTGGCGAGGGGGGGGGGGGCCGGGCCCCCAGGCCCTCCCTGGATCCGCGCCTGTACAGAGGTGCTTGTAATGCAATAAAAGGAGATTTGCAAGAGTTTGCTGATTTTTCAAGGAAAATTTTGGGGCGACTGCCTATTGCCTTTAATTGCAGGAAATTTGAAAAATTTTGGTATTACTCAGAAAATTTTGAAAATTTCAGTTGGTTTTTATTGACAAAGTTTTAAAAAAAATTGAGGTTTTTATTGAAAAAAATTGATAACTGTGGTTTTATTGAAGGATCTCCCTTCCTTCAGAGCAAATTCAAGTAAATTGTTGGGGCGACTGGTTGCCCTCGGAAATACATGCTTTATCTTCGGCCTACCTATCAAAGCTCCCTGAAGAAAGTGGAAAATTTCCCTGACGTGGAGGCCATGGTCCCCACTGTCCCCACCTGGCGCTCCCTCTGATAATGGACTCATGTAACTTCAACGTATAATGCACTACGATTCCATGTGGGACCGTATGAAGCTCTCCTTCTAACTCATCTAAGAATAATAGATCAATCTGGAACAATCAAAACAATTACTTATAATCATGTTATTTTCCCGTGCTGATACCAAGATCAGCAAGAAGCTTTTTTATTAATTCAGGCCTTGAATAGCAGTTGTTTTACGACTCTAAGCGACCACACAAATGTGGGAGAAGCCTATATGGCTTATGAATTACAACTCACGTCGGGTGGCTAACCAACTCAACAATTTAGATCAAATTTGGTTTCTTTTGAAAAGCCAGCTCAGATGGGAAAACCATAGTTTGCTCTTGGATGAAAAACCCACCTTACTTTGACCCGGCCGGGGATAGAAATCCGAACCTCCCGGTTGTCAAGGTTCGTCACTTCAAATGCCACCGGCTTTAGCCACTCGGCCAGAGCACCGACTCGCATTCAGGATCGCATCAACCCCTTGAGGTTACATTCTGTATGAAGGAGTATATCTGTACTGTCCCAGTTACCGGTACTGTCCCTATTATATTTGCTTAGCAACATACTTTTTTGGAAACTGGGAAAATTAGAGGGCTAACTGGGACACCAAGACGGCACAATCCAAACCGGGACGCTTAATTTTTCCCACGAGGTTATGGGCAAATCCGAATTTTCATCAATTTTGAAAATTGTTTGAAAATAGTGGTTAGGGTTAAATTACAGGTTAGGGTTACACGTTCTTGGGATATTTGGCATGTTCTTTCATAATCCGGCGTCAGAATTACCAAAAAATGTAGAGAAAGTTTCATTTCGGGAGTAAGGGGCGTGGCCACTTAACCCAATTTTCAAGAAGTTGATTGGTCCATTGACATCATTTGCCCATAACCTCGTGGGGAAAAAATTGAACAACCAGTACAGTCCCGGTCAAACCGGTACAGTCCCGGTCAAACCGGTACAGTCCCGGTCAAACCGGGACGGTTGGAATCTTTGACCTACATACACTTGTGAATTCCGTATACAGGGTGACTGATGTGTAAATCCTTCGAGATACGGACAAGGTGTGTGTGTATTGGGTGGGGATGGGTGTTTCTGAAGTTGGGAGAAAAAAGTGTAAAAAACAACTTAAAAATGGATGACTTCAAACTAAAAAAGAATAATAGGACAAAATCTATGGTGAAATGCGATCTGCGCTTAGTAAAACTAGTAGACTCAGTGATAAGATAGGCTACTCATTAAAATTTTTAGCTGAAATTATGAAATTACCAACTAACGTATTAAAGGCCTTAAACCCATGCAAGCATCTTAAGTCCTTTAAAGCACGATTAAATCAATAGGTCTTGGTGTACATTTCACAATTTACATACTACGCTAAGACTAATGAAGGCCCATTATTCATTGGCAAGCATTTATCACCCCAGTTTCAATGACAGAGAAAAGGAGAAAACAATAAGAGGTCCTGTGTGTGTTTCATCATTTTCGAAAGAGTACAAAGCATAGTCTGTATGCAGACACCCCTTCATTAGACCGATTTTTCCAACTTACCGAGAGAGGTAACATGGGCTTTTGAAACCTTCACCTAACACATTTTGTACCCTTGTTTAATACAACATATATGTCAAAGGTTGAGTTATTACAGTGCTCAAGAAACTCACGAGTGGGTATGCTTATCTCGTGTACCAAAGTATATTACTATAATTATTTCAAAATGTTGTGGGTATTCATATCTTAAAAGGCATTTCCTGATTTACTTTGCTAAATTGTCTAAAAGTCGGGAGCGAAAAACTTTGGGAATAAATTTGGGAATAAAAAAGTACAAAATTTAAAACACGCGCAGTGTGTCACTAAAAGGGTCGAAAAAAACCCATTGCATTTGTTGTTAAAGAAAAAAAGAAAAAATAAGGGCCTAACCTGACCACTGGAAAGACCTTATGATCCTTTTTCTAACCTATTTAAATAGACTCACCTGACATTTCCAAGGGTCGTTTTCTTCGACGCTTCGCTCTTCACCAGCCTGGCCGTCTGGGCGTATTTCTATGACCTTGTCGCCCCTTTGGTAGAGTTTGGGTTCTTGTGCTGGCCAAAATTCCTTGTTAATTTTACACACGCGCTTCGTTTCCGGAAGTCGAATGCTTGCATAAGGTACGGTAACGAAACGTTCGGTTTCGATGTATATACGAAGACCACTTCACGAGACATCTCGATGACTGCGTATCATCTTCCACTATCCTCGCTAGCAACCATAACCTACAAACAAGGTCGAATGCTTAGACGAGGGTGACGGTGGCACAATAGGTTAGGAAAATTTGTACGCTTTCATATGGGAGCATTTGAACGCTTTGAGACATGCATATGCATGTTATATATCTCTAATTGGCTAAAACCCTAACCCTAACCCTAATTCTAACCCTGATTGGTCCTAACACTCTGTGCCACCGTCATAGTGAGACTGCTGATTTCACAGAGGTCATTTTACGTGTTCATAGGTCAACTTTCAAACGGAAAATGAACCTTTCACCTTTGACCATGGGCAGTGTCATACTTAATCCCCCCCCCCCGACAAATCCCCCTAACACATGGTTCTTCGAAAATATCATAGACTGCCCCATGTCAACAGCGGCGATTCGAAAGCCTGCAGTCAAACCAGCGAAGTGGGCCGACATACACAATTGGGAAACCGCGGCGAAAAGCTATCGATCATTAGTCAGACCCTACTGAATGACTAAATAAAACACGGCAAAGCGTGCAGTCGTTTTATTCACGATCACATTCAATTAAATGATTGAATAGTCAGCAGAAATTGATACACCCATACAGCACAACCAGATTGTACGAAAGCCCATTAGTGCCATTGAAATAAAACTTATTAATTTGTTATAACAAATTATTAATTTGTTATGACAAACTATTACTTTGTTATTACAAATTAGTAATTTGTTATGACAAACTATTAATTTGTTAGTACAAATTATTAATTTGTTTTTACAAATTATTAATTTGTTATTACAAATTATTAATTTGTTATTACAAATTATTAATTTGTTATTACAAATTATTAATTTGTTATTGCAAATTAATAATTTGTTATTACAAATTATTTAATTTGTTATTACAAATTATTTAATTTGTTATTACAAATTAATTAATTTGTTATTACAAATTTATTAATTTGGATGGACGTGTATGGTGCGCCTTACGTGCCATAAGTCCTGAAATCGACACATGTCGATTTAAATGGACATATGTCAGTTTCTCGTGATCTGAATGGATGAAATCGTCATATCTGGAGAAAATCGACATATGTTCAATTAAATCGACATAAGGCAGTTTATCGTCTTCGTATTGGTCTACCACCGTCACATATTGTTCCTAGCCCTATGATTGGAGGAAATCGACATATGTTTACAGTGGCGGATCAAGAAACTTGTAAAGGGGATGACTATCGAGCTCAAAGACGTAGGTGGCTGTTTGAAACTGGGGGCTTATGCATTGTTTCTGACCACCATCTTGGGGGAGGGATCTATTTTTGAACATTTGAGGGTTCTTAGATGCAATTTGGTGCAACATGATGGACAAATTTTAAGTAAAATTACTGCAATTTTTTATTTTTTTACAAAAGAAACAAATAAGGGATTTTCGTCCTTGGATTGAGGAGGCATGCAGAAGCATACTTCCACCCCACCACATTTTGCCTGAGGGGCTTCATCCCCCAGCCCCCGCTTCCTACTCCCATGATTGAGCTGTGTCCTGGGGAGGTCCAGAGTGTAAGGGGAGGGGGTGTTCACTCCACTTTGGAAAACATTGTTTAATTATGTGTGCTCAGATGCGAAATGGTGCAATAGGCCTAATTGACAAATGTTTTGTCATATTCCAGCGCCTGAAATAGTACAACAAATTGGACAGTTGTTCGGATTTTTTTTTCACAGAAATCAGACAAATCTTCATTTTTTCTCATTTGAGCATTTCTATCATACATCTCCGGAAATTTGGAAGTATCTGAATATAGCCTTATTAAGTGTCATCAAATAACAACGATTCGTTGGAACACTTTGAACTATAATTTAAACGGCTCTAAACATCCAGAAAGAATTCAAACAGTCCTGTAAAGCCTGCTTTATGTTGCTCTCAACTTTCCTTTTCTTCTTCCTTTTTACAATATAATTTAACCTCATTATATTTACATAATTGTCTTTTTATAATGGGTGCCACAGTTGGTGGGGGTGACTAGTCACCCCCCGTATCCGCCCATGGTTTTATTAAATTTACATATACCAGTTTCTCGTTGGAAGGGTGAGATGCATTTTTAGTGCTGGGATGTTTTTGCGCCTGTGTGGAAATGCTCCCACACTGAATGAAAGCTGGCCCAGCAGTTGTAGGTGTGGTATGGATTCCAATCACCTTCCGTAGTCCTAGAAATGACAAGCCCAGCTATTTAAATTTCTGATACGAGAGGGATTGAGAATCTAGCTCTATAGTATATCAGCCACATCATGTTTGGGCTGAGGTGACAAAACTTAATTTTTTAGACTGCGTATGTAGTAGACGATAAATTCTTAAAACGGGCAGAAGTCGGTAAGGGGAGGGGGTTGCTGCAAAGCCTCTGTTAAGTGCAAATTGATGGGTTCGAAAGGCTTTTTATTGATAGAAGGTTCAAATATCACTGCAAATTGTCCTTCAGTAAGATGCCATGATATTAAAAAAATATAGTTCTCTTAAAAATGAAAGGGGAAAATTTTTGCTATGTTCTAGAAAAGGAGACTTATCCCCTCCTTTGCCCCCTTGACAGACCCTGCCAGGACCTCCTTTCTTCCCTATTTTAGAGATTTTATTACCATACATACCACTCTTAATGAGTTTCGATGTTTTGATGTGTGGGCCCCACTTTCCCCCTCCCCCATCCCCATCCTTTTGAGAAATCCTGGATGCGTCCATACAGAAAGTTGAAAATATTTAATGCTTTATATATCATCTCATTAGGGCTATTTGTTTTCCTTGGTGTAAATTTTTTAAGACCCACAGAAGAAGTAATTGAACATATGCCGATTTCCTCCAATCACAAGGACAGAAAGCAACATGTGACGGTGGTAGACCAATGAGAAGACGAGAAACCGGCATATGTCGATTTAATTGAACATATGCCGATTCCTCCAATCACAGGGCTAGGAACAACATGTGACGGTGGTAGACCATGCGAAGACGAGATACTGCTTTATGTCATTTTATGTCGATTTTCTCCAGATAAGACGATTTCATCCATTCAGATCACGAGAAACTGGCATGTGTCAATTTCAATCGACATGTGTCAATTTCAGGATTATGGCACGTAAGGCGCATCATACACTTCCGTCCAATTAATTTGTAATAACAAATTAATATTTTGTAATAACAAATTAATAATTTTTATTTCAATGGCACTAATGGCACTAATGTTTCGTTATGAAGTCAATAACAGTGCAAACTTTCGTTCGCCAACCATCAAAGTCGTTAGAAGATGGCAGGGGAGGGATTTGATGTATGACAGTGGGGGAGGGGCAAACAGGGGTGGACTGCCAAACGGCTCTGTAGTAGCTTCGGAAGGGCGAAGAGCTCCCTCTCACGGTGTGGGGTCCAGCCCCTTAGAACCCCTGGAACCCACCACGGTGGGGATCCAGGGGGCGAAGCGCCCGGAAGCTCAGGGAATTGTTGGCATTTAAAGGATTTTTAGCTTCAACTTCAAATGAAATATAAGGGGGGCACTTAACAGACCACAAAAATTACGATTTGAATTTTTTAATTATATTCTTACTCCGAATGACTGAAAATGCAGAGGGTTTGAGGAAGGAGGGGAGAATGGATTATTCTGAGAGTTTCCCGGAGGTTTGGAACAATAATTTTAAGAATGGGAGATCTAGAGCTAGAACAAATCGCATTTTGCTAGACTTGCAGAAATACGCGTGAAAGAAAAGCTAAGAAAAAATATCCCCAAGGAGAGTCTTTTTTCCCTTTTCCCCCACCCCCTTCGCTAAGCGCCTGTCCCATATTACGGTACCGGAAATAGCACATTCTGTTCTTTACAACTAACATCTAAAAAATCTTTTAAAAGTCGGTAAATTTACACAGATCGATGGGAATAAAAATTTTGCTTTGAAAATTTCTCGGGGAGGGGAGAACTTCCCCCTCAGCTGCATGCGGCCATGGACGTAGGTGGTTTCAATGATAATAGAAGAGTTTGAGTTTGTATGTAGTTGTATGTAGGGAAATGTTCTACAGGAAGTAACCCCGAATCCAGAAACAAATTTAAACAGGTGCGGGCGAATCGCGCCATAGTTAAGATAGCGTTTGAGACACTTACCGGTAATTGTATAGCCTAATGTGTTTCTTTAGTTTTAAATGCAGTATTGTTCAATACATGAATAAATTTTCCTACTTTCCCCAGGTACCTATATCCTATATGATTTTATGCCTATATGGTTTTTTCTTTCTTTCATGTTTCATTTTTGTCGATTGTCTGGGCCAAGCCCCCTCAACTTTTTATTATGTGAAAATAAGGTCGTGTCGATCTTGAAGGTTTGTAGGGTATGTAATGCTGTAAAATATTAATGAAATGGTATGGGAAGTTTTTATATGGACATGGCCAAGGGCACTGGCAGTTAAAGTACCAGGGAAGTAATTTTCATTGGAGGCTGCATCTTGGGAAGCTGTGACCGGCGAAGCCTTTAATCGCAAGAGCAGAAGGCGCGAAGTCGGACGCTGGGACTGAGGGTCCTACCCGAGTAATTTTTCTTAAATTTGACGGCTTTTGCATTCATTCTGGATCATTTCTTGAGAAAACCCTGCTTCCCCCACATGTAATTTTAAATGCTAATGAAATGTTTTCCTTATCATGATCGTAAATTTAAGATAGTAACCGTCAGTCAATTAGCTGAGGATGGTGGTAGTTGGTGAGGAAAGTGAACAGCGAGAGGTGTAGCGAGGGTTTTGTAAATAGTAATTTACTCAAGCATTCCTTTAGGAAGTAATAACGAGGTAATTCCACCAAAAGGCTTACAAAATTTGCGGGTGAGATAAGTTTCATGGAGCATCTTTATCTGAACCTCCACGACGCAAGGGCAAACTGATAAGCGGTCGGATCTTGCGAAAACCTTATGGCTAGCGATCCTTTCATAAATCAATTTCTTTCCATTCGTGACTGTTACAAGCTCATTAAGTTGTCACTCCAAAAGGGACTCACCAAGTGCCTCTCTGTTACGAGCCAGGGGCGGCGATCTGTTAAAATTATTGGGGGGGGGGGGGCATTTGCTTGAGTGAACACTTTGCGACTCCGGCAAGGCATACAGGGTACCATCATATAGACAGGCCCTTAGCCATGCAGGAATTTTAATATAGGAGCCAACGAAGAAGATTGTTTGTACTCAGTAGTGCCACCATGTGATAACATTTTGAATGAACCACAGGAGATATCTCAACTCTACCTCAGATAGCTTAAACCTATCTGTGGGATGTGTGCACATGTGCGCGAAGCGCCCGAAAATTTCACTCTTCTCCCTGGAATTTTTCCCTGCTTTTGAAATACAGAGACGTGGAAACTGGAAAGTCTCCAGAAGTTAAGGGAACAAAGCTATGATCACGATGGTAATTCTTCAACTCTGCAAACGCAGGTGAAGCAGTGGCGCCGCCAGGCTTTGGTGATTGGGGGGAGGGAGCACAACAGATGATCTCGTATAGGCACTTCAGTTAACCTCCCAGGTTTGCGCAAATGCGTCTTTGTGTGCTCCCTGAGTTCATATACACAGTGGGATCCTTCTGTTGTCAGGTGTCACTACACTAAAGTGTCGTCCTGGGGGAGGGGTATAAGGGGAGGAGGTGTCCCCCTCCCCTTTGAGAAATTTTTGTTTATTTAGGGTTGCTTAGATGCAAAATGGTGCTATCTTTGTGATACTTTTGGAGCTGATCACACACACCAGTATGGCTGGAAAATGTCCCTAATTTAGTGAATTCTAATTTTTCCGACTGGTTGGATGTTTTTTCCAACTGAGTGGCGACGCTTAAATATTCCTTTTTATGCTCCCTGCGTTTGTATACAGCGGTGGGGATCTTTCCATTGTCACTATACAAAGGTGCCATCCTGAGGAAGGGGTCTTAGGGGAGGCCCTCCCCTTTGAGAAATTTTTGTTAATTTAAGGTTTCTTAGATGCAAAATGGTGCTATCTTTGGAATATTTTTGGAGCTGATCATATATAGCTGGAAAATGTCCATAATTTAGTGAATTCTAAGTTTTGTTTAGTTGAAAGAGGAGAGTATGTTGTCTAAGATTAGAATACGTTGTCAACAAACCGCCTGAAGACTCCCTTTTGGCTACTTTACCGCTTTCTATTAAGGCAAAGTTTTTACCCAAAAATACGTCCATGGAGTCCACAGAAACATTGTTGGAGGCTATAACGAATTTTTTCCTCCCCTTCATTGTGCATTATAAAAGGCATCTAAGGCTGACAGATACCTGCATAGGGCCTCTTGGAAGCTCTGGATCAAATACATAAAATGGAGCAATGACATAATGCTTATTACCTGGCATCCAAATGATAATTATAGATTATGACGCAAAACACTTAAGCACTATCGTATTTTTAATTAATTTTGAACGAAATCCAGATGAACAGCTTCCAGCAATGGGGAACGGGCGGGAGGGAGAGTATAGGTGCAGGAAGGTGATATTAGACCTCCCTGATAGGTATAGCAAAAGGGGTGAAGAACTAATAAGCGCGTTTTTCAGAATGCTTTTTTTTGTCGTAAGTGTATTAAAATCACCATCTATCAGGGGCGTAGCCAGGAATTTGTCAAGGGGGGGGGGCGAAGCCTATAGAAAGACTCTCAACGCTTTGCGCCACCATAAGTTGGCGCAAAGCGTAAGAAAATTTTGGCCCAAAATGCCTCCCAGATCGCTGGAAATGGCACTTCCCAGGCCTATTTACCGCATAAAAATAGGGGAAACACAAGCAATATTGTAAAAAGCAAACATTAAAAATACCAAAATATGTTCTAGGGAGGCTGCCCCTTTCGCCCCCTGGCTACGCACCTGCCATCTATGCCGATAATGGCTGCGCGCAAAGCGCTCGGTAATTTTTATTAAAAATGTTTAATGGCAAATACGTAATTTCAACTTTCCAAATCATGCTACAAAAACTTAGATTGAAAGATCCCATATTGATGTTAGGTCCCTACAGATGTTGTTATTATAGTTCCATGTATTATTACCTTAATAATGGTCATGAAATGGAGTGCACACCGAGAGGCTAGCGCGCAAAGCGCGCGAAACTTTTGATTAAATGAGATTTCCATGACAAAACCTGCATTCAGAATCTGCATCGAGACACTTTCAATTGCCCAACAAAGCTACATGCCACTCAAAAAGCCAGTCTTTTACCTGGTAATTCGTGAACAGCTTTCAACTTTTGCTGCTGTGCTCCACCGGGAGTTGCTGTCAGAAGATATTGCTAGTAAGAACATTGTGGTAAGGGATGAAGCGCGCGGAGCGCGCGAAATTTTTGATAGTTTGCGAAGGATTTGCGAAAATTCTGATAGTTTGAGAAACTTTTGTGATGGAAAATGATTAAATAGATGTATCAATCGGTTAAAGCACACCTCACCCTACCCCCTACAGAAATCTACAGCTTAATCGCCTTGTGGGATCATTTCAAAATTTTCAAAAAAATTTCATCGGAGGGGTGGCACGCGCCCCCATGCCCCCCGTGCCGGCGCCACTGGGTGAAGAGTTGATTACTTTGCGAACGGCGAGGTGACCGGGGACTGCCATTAGGCAGGCTTTGTGTGATTCAGTATGATTTTGTTAGCATCCAGAGGTAAATCCCGAATGTCCGAGGAATGAACAAAATGGGAACACTAGCATGGGGCTTTGGGCAGGACTTTAAATGACAGTGAGAGTACAGCAAGCTCTTCACAGCTCACAATTCAGATGATAATTATAGTATTTTCGATTGAAATTTTGCATGAAGAAGTAAATTTTGAATAAATTGTGATATGAGTAATTTTAATTTATAGACGTCACGTTACGCATGGGTACTCAAGGTATTAGATCGGTTGCTACATGGAGACCTCTTGTCGCCCCGCATATAACTTTGAGCCTTCACCTAGCTTTGGCTAGAATAGTTCACTGGGAATTTTTGTGTTAATAATGTTCTTAGGTTATACAACTCGTGAAAATTGCACTCGAGGATCGCAGAAATTTTGCAGGAAAATTATTTGCCATGGTAAAACCTGCTGGCAGACTCAGCAAGCAGTAGTGAAAAGGTATACCCGACTTGGGGGAACAAACTACAATAAGGAGTCCAGCTACCTGAAATCCTGCCAGAAGCGACGGGTGCCAAAAGGATGCCAAACGGAAAGCTTGGGATTCTGTCGGAGAAAAATTGAAAATGAAAGTGAAAATTGAAAATATTTGGTTCTTGCTAAGAAAATTTAAAAAATTTGACTTTTTATGGAAGAATCTGCCCCTCCTCATCCCAGAAAGCTCCAATTCTCTTAAGTTACTCCTAGCCAATCCCAATCTGTCTTGAACTCCTCCTTGTACAGAAACAAACCTGCAATACATTGCCTAAGGTCATATCCTGGTGTGCATACGAAGTTGTAATATCACATCTAATCAGAACAGTCTCTGTGCTGCGGGCCTGATCATAGGTCCCCTGTTGGGGTCCAGGGGCTTCGCCCCTGGAAGACAAGCAGTTTGGTCCATTCTCATGGACACAGATCACATATTTCTGATCAAAAGTTCTCCCCAGTTGACCTCTGGTGACCCCAGGTGACCATTGACCTCCACCAAAAACAAAAGGGTTTTCCTCGGACATTTAGGCATCAACTTACCAAGTATGAAACCTATCCACCCTTCTTACCTTGAGAAATCGTGTTAAGAAGGTTCTCAGAGTTTGACCCCTGGTGACCCCAGATGACCTTTGACCTCAACCAAAGACATTACGGTTCTTCTTATTACCATAAGGCATGCATATACTAAGTATGAAATCCATCCAAGCTTCCTACCTTCAGATATCGTGTTAACAAGGTTTTCAGTGTTTGAACTCTGCTGACCCCAGATGACCTTTGACCTCCATCAAAAACAATAGGTTCTTCCTTGGACCATAGGGTATCCACGTACCACGTATGAAATCTATCCAAGCTTTCTATCGGGAGATATCGTGTTAACAAGGTTTTCAGTATTTGACCCCTGGTGACCTCAGATGACATTTGACTTTAACCAAAAATAACAGGCTCCTTTTTCTTACCATAACGCATTTACATACTAAGTGTGAAATCTATCCAAGTTTGCTACCTTGAGATATTGTGCTAACAAAGTTTTCAGTGTTTGACCCAGGTGACTCAAGATAACCTTTGACCTCCACTTAAAACAGTAAGGTTCTTTCTCTCAACAAAACAAAGCTACATACCAAACATAAAAAAATGTCTCTCATTGCTATCTTGAGATATCGTGTTTACAACCATTTACAAGGTTTTCGCCGTCTAACCTTCGGTGACCTAACATGACCTTTGACCACCACCAAAGACAATAGAGTTCTTTCTTACATCATGGCAAACCTATACACCAAATATGAAGTGTCAGTCATTGCTATCTGGATATATCGTGTTTACAAGCTTTTCGGGTTTTTTGACCTATGGTGACCTCAAATGACCTTTGACACCACCAAAAGCAATGAGATATTCTTCCTCTCAACATGACAAGTATATATGCCAAATATAAAAAGTGTCCGTCATTTTTATCTTGAGATATCGTGTTTACAAGGTAAGTGTCACATACATACACACAACATTACCATCGCATAGATTCCTTGCCTGCCTTCGGTACTCGGCAAGGAATCAAACACAGAAAACTCAGTATAGGCCTATGCCGGGTTTACCCAGATTCTCAGTTATGAACGGGATCCTAGATGATTCGGTTCGACCCATTTTCCAGTGTCTTAGAAGACTTTGTTGACTTTAATGGGAAAGAAGCTCATAAACGTATGAGGCGGGGTTGCAAACCTCAGATTCGGAAGAAAAAATTGCCTTTCTTGTGCAAAAGATACCCTATTTTCGGGCAAACTTTCAACAATATTTCGGACAGAAGTTCAGCAGTAGTCCACATACATATAGCTTACGTAGAAGGTTGCATTTCCAGTGGAACACGAGTCGAAAGAAGCACATTAATCAGACCCTCGAACAAAGGGGCCCATTGGAGTGTAAAAATGTCCCAGCAGAATTTCCTCGGGCTGACCATTGTTTGCTGAGCTCACTGGCCAGACCAAAAGTATTATGAAATTATCCTCTGCTTGATTGGTTTTGAATTTGGAGCCGATCATCAGTGACTTACAAATGGAGTTTTGTAACGTGCTGAATGTGCTTCTGAGGAGACCAGGGAGCTGTTATTTGGATGGACATAGATCGCTTTGAAGTGACGTTTGTACCGCCAAGGTCACTCAGTAATCCATCGTTTGTACCTTTCTTGACATTTCTATAAGATTACACTGGGTTAGAAAGTTAATACAAAAGGGATTTGTCGTCTGCTACATCTACAGTAAGACTGAGGGTTTTCCTCCAATGCCACAGCATTGCCAGTCGTCAAGGAAAATAAAAAATATTGCATCTTTCGACGCTCGGCGACGCGCATGACAGTATATCAGTTCCTTTTTATGTTGAAATATGAACAAGAATCTATATCTGGTTATTTCAGGAAACTTCCGGAAACTTTTCATACTGTTGTAACAAAAGTTAGACTTATACCTCGTCAACTCATTTGCATACGGTATCTTGTATAGGAAGGGGCTAAGTGTATTCTTTTAAGTTGAAATGGACAGCCGTTATCTTTGATAATCTCCCCTCGATTTAGTGGGTCTTTAAGTATTAGCATAAATTAAACTTTTCGATATATCTCCATCCAAATAACAGACAAACCCTATAGCCCCCATAGAAGAATTGAAATCCATACCATCCGTACCGCTTATCTAAAACCAAATAAAATATAACCAAACTGCAAACAAGGAGTTTGGCAGTTGATTACGAGGGAAATTGCACAAGAAGCTTAATGAATCTCCCTATAAGATACATATCAGTCATGTGCCTGGTTAAAGCATATCAATCTTAAAAGATGAAGACACACGATACTTTATTTTGTTAGCTCTCTCTGCCTATCTACTGTACACACCGGTTGGCTCATCCATGGAAGAACCTAGCGCTCATGGCTTCAACCCACTTTCTTCGTCTTATTGTGAGTATACCAAAAGGTATTTTCTATTTCAAGAGTCAGATTATTGATTTTAGATTGAAAGGCTTCAGGCTTGTTGTCGGGGTGGCACCCCATTAAAAATTTCGTCCCTGTAGAAAGTATGTGGGAATATAAATTCTCAGAATATTGGACAATAAGGAGATGACCCCATGTACTCACCAAAGTCATAATATTGGTATTAGCAGGAAGGGACAGGAAAGTTCATCCCAGCAGGAAGGGACAGGAAAGTTCATCCCTTCCCCTTCCTGCCCTTTCCCTGCCCCTACTTTCTTCCTCCTTCCATCTCCCTTCCTAGAAAAATATTATTGAAGAAAAATACTCTTACAAAGCAGATTACCCAGTAACTTTTAATGAATTCTGAGAGCCACTTTATTCATATACAAAGAATAACCGTGGTAAATGTATACTAGTTATCTCCACATTTGTTTGATATCCATCCCCCCTCTGCCACATCATCCCTTACAACCCCCTTAATCTTCCTAATCATTCTTTGGAAGTCTTTTGTCTGAATTCTCCTTCAAAATTAGTAAAATTACAATTTTTGTTAATTTCTCTGACCAACGTCCCCTCAACTCTCTTGGAAGAGCCGAAGGACAAAAATCAAACGTTTACACCTAAAGGAGTTCTGCTCCCCAAAGGAGCGACGTCTCCAAGAAACTTAGAATGAACATGATCAGCCTCTTAACCCTTAAACCTCTACATTATGCGTCTGTTTATTGAAGAAAAATACTCTCACAAAACAGATTACCTAACAACTTTTAAGGCATGAATTGTACCGTATATATTTTTCTTCACCTTAAAAGTTATTGAGTAGTCTGTTTTGTGAATTGTTCTGCAATAACAGACCCATGATGTAGAGACCTTTACATCATGGGTCTGTTATGCGTGGTTCCGTAAGACTGGCTGAGAACAGATACTATACATGACCTTTGCCAAAAGGCCGAGAACTTATGTTAAGCCAGGGAGCTGTAAGGGACTTTTCCAAAGTCCCCTCGACTGTCTGGCGAAGAGCCAAAGGGCGAAACCACACGTTACTACCAAAGGAGCTACGTACCAAGAAGGGACACATGACCAACCTCTCGACCCTTAGACCTCTACATCATGGTTTAACTTTTGTTAAGGGCCAAGTATACACTCAGTGCCACTTGGAGGTAAGCTAAAGCTT
The DNA here is from genome assembly GCA_029531755.1 of Holothuria leucospilota. Lineage (NCBI taxonomy): Eukaryota > Metazoa > Echinodermata > Holothuroidea > Aspidochirotida > Holothuriidae > Holothuria > Holothuria leucospilota. The sequence goes on along the minus strand of CM055973.1, from coordinate 19,253,951 downwards.
CAAGAAAAAGAGTGGCCAGGTTTTGTTATTACATCAGACTTTCAGCGAGATTTTGCTGTGGAGGCTACTCATGAAAAGAATTTTCAGGGTTCCTGTTATGTGATAGATCACCCCACTCCTAACCACATGTCAACACAACACATTGTCCTTCCCTGCTCTCAGGAACTAAATATTACTTTCTGAAACACTTTATTTTTCTTCGTGGTTTCATATACCGGCAAAGGTGGAAAATTTAATTTGGTCGGACGCACCTAGTGACGTCACGGTGTTCAGAAATGTGTTTAAACTAGTGACAGCTAGACAAGCTTTGGAAGAACCCGGATCGAATTTCAAAGCTCGGGTCAGTCAGTTTGATGGTGTCAAAGTACGAATATACGAACCCATCAAAAAGTCCAAGTCCCTTCTCCCTGGGTTCGTCTACTTTCATGGAGGGGGCTTTGTATTTGGAAGTACAGGTCAGTTCAGAAATCTATTCGACTATTCGACTAAATAAACAAGCATATGTGGAGCCCTGAAAGAATTATATTCCATAAGAGCAGGGATGGAAAACATTTTTCCCATCAAGGGCCTTTATCTTGCTGACAAAATCATTTGCGGGCCAAAGAAATTCTCACATGCTGGTCAGCTCCCGATGCACGCCATAACCTGCCTAGCTGCCTAGTGTGTAATGCATTTGGCTCCTACACGCCTATTTGTAGTAGTACCACATAGGATAAAGAGTTACGCAGTACAATATTCAGCGAATGTAAAACAGTTTACACTTTGCATTATAAATAACTATTTCATTTTGAACTGTCTCACGGGCCGGATAACATAATATGGAGGGCCGTATATGGGCTGCAGATCGGAGGTTCCCTATCCCAACATCACGTATTGAACGTGATAGATACCATTATAAAATGGTTTACTCCCATTTGCAATTCCAAGTAAAATCATTTACAACCCCTAAGTGTTATGGTGGTGTGATTTGTATTTTTTAAACTTCATTACGTCAAATATGAAATCGCACCATATTACCAGTTCAGCTGGGATGAGTTTAGGGCAATTACATAATCCCAGGTCAAGTGGAATATTCGCAGGTCAAGTTGTGGAGTGCAAAATTAATATCCATTCTTTACACCGAAAGCCATTATAGGGAATAATTTTTTGTAAACTTTGAATACCCCTTTGCTAAAGTAGCAGCACTTTCGGGATCTATAGTCACAATAGCTGGTTGAAAAATAAAGAATGAGCAAAAACGGTCATCAACGAAAAGCCTCTTGCTTGCTTCAAGTTCAGTTTGGTAAAAAACGTGATCTTTCGCACTCTCTAGAGAACTAATGCCAGGTATTGAAAAATTGATCAACAAATGCTTCAATTATGTTCCTTTAACATCTTTAAAATTTTAATATTCTTTTTCATCCACTAGAATTGTACGATGGATTAACACGCAAAATCGCGGATGATTTGAATGCTGTGGTGGTGTCGGTTGAGTAAGTTTGTGTGCCATATTTGAAAATTTTGCCATTTAATACCGCTCCTATCTGAGATTCTACTGCCTGAGGCAAGTCAACACTTTCTTGAAATAGCAGGAAATCTGGTCGCAGCAGGGAGCTGCAGCAGATAGCTTCCAGTTCAAAGGAAGCAAATTATCCGAGTCCGCCCTACAGTCTTTTGCTACTGTTGGAGTAGCAGTGCGTAATAAAGGGGCTTTCGTTTAAACGAGTGACCTTTCAATGCACTCTCAATACCACTGACATTAGAGGATTCAAAAGGATGGTATCTTAATTTAATTCCTTTTATGTTTTACTTGGACGTTTTGCCAGGATTTGGTCGAAAGTGGGAGGGAGGGGTGGGGAAGGGCGGCTCAGATACACTATTTAAATGACGCCAAAGGCACCGCCGGACCACAAAGCCCTCCCTATTGGGCCCGGTTGATGGACCGGCTGAGGGTATTTCGTCGTACTGATTGCAGGTTACCGGGCCAGGCAGTCATATTGTAATGTTTTCACAGGAAACAGGTGATTTGAATCATTTGGGGCATTTTTCCCTGTAACATGTGTCATGCGGTTAAGCCCTCATCCGTTACCGCTCCCTTTGGATTTATACCTGTTTATTAATGACCGAGATATGCAGTGTAGCTTAATAACATTGTATTAATATCTTTGAAAGTGTTTTTACCTTAAGATTTGTCCCGTTTCAGTTTTCACAAGTGTAGTTTACTACTTGAAAATTCCAAACTGGTCATTTATGATAAAAGACCAGCCAGCGTGAACACGTGTAATACGCTGATGTTTAAGGGCTTAAAGTGTTGTATTTCGCCTTATCAAGTAAACAGCTATAAGAATTTGAAATCATTCGACAGGATGAAGTCACTTGATTTCATTTACAGTTTGCATTTGAGATCAAATATGTTCAAAACAATAAGTTTACGATATCGCAACCTGGTAACGGAACGAAGCTGGCGCCAAAAAAAGAATCAGGGCCGTAGCAAGCGGGGGGTGTGGGGGTGTCACAATCCCCCCCCCCCCCAATATTTGGTCGCCCGTCGGCAAATTTACGGTCTGTCGGCAAAAAGAGGAGAGGGAAAGGAAAAGAAGAGGAAAAGAGAAGAGGAGGAAAAGAAGAGAAGAGAAGAGGAGGAAAAGAAAGGAAAAGGAAGGGAGTGAAAGGGAAGACGGAGAATGAAAAGAAAAAAGAGAAAAAGAGAACGGGTCAGTTTGTTATCGGCTATTTCGATTTTCGGCTCTTCTTTTAATTGGTCCATTCAAGTTGAAGGCTCGTCGGCAAATTGCTTATGCATGGGACTGCCGTATTCGGCCTTATCAATGGGCGTCGGTGTAATTGGACGAATGACCGAGTCCGTCGGCAACTCGGGAAAAGAAAGGGAATTAACGGCTTCCGTATAAGTGCACTATTTCGGGTCATATGACATTCTTGGAAAACCACTTTCTGCACATTATTCCTCACTTTTATCGGGAGCAGCACCCGATTACCCGTGGAGAGGGTTTCCTTAGCCCGTCTTCTTTACCTTAACCTTGACTTCAAACACATTTTCAAACTTCTGAGGATCCGGTTTACCCACAAACATCCTGGGAAAAAATAATGCGTGCCGCGCATGTCCTCCCTTCACTGCAATCTCAGGCTTTTAACTTTTGAACACCGAAATGAAACAGATACAGAACCCATCTCCAGATCCTGGCGTTCAAAGCATATTTTGAACGCTTGTGTTAAGATTCTGAACACTTTTTCTCCCTTTTTGAAGGCCGGACGCCTATCCACTTATCCTATTTGAACGCATGACGCATCTAGTGTTCAAATGCTAAACACATAGTGTTCCAATTCTGAACGACAGGTTCAGCTCCTGAAGTATAGTGGCATGACGGGAAGAATAGCCTAACACATTAGAATTAACCGGAATCTTTGCATTGGATAATGCATTATGAACCAAAATATACCAATCCTGCATGAGACTTAATTTTTTACCTAGAGATTAAGCTAAAACCTCAGAGCTTCCGGGGGCGAAGCCCCCGGACCCCCACCAGGGGCCCTAAGGCCGGCCCAGTGTTTAAGCCAGCCCCTGTTTGTGCGACAATGTCGCATAAACGGCGACAAATGTCGCACAAAAAAATCTGACACGCAAATTCTACGCGGGTGTGAATTTTGAGGTTCCTCATTAAGGCAGAAATCCACTCAAATATTGCACCATTTGCGATCTAAGCATCTTTCAAATTCCAAAAATTTCCAAAGGCCACAGATCAGTAAATGTCGCATTGAGAAAACGTCCAGGCTAAAACACTGGCGGAGCTCTTGATCACAACCGCTTAAAACTAAGCGGCCTGGCGAGAGGGATAGCCTAATACATTAAAATTAGCGGGAATCTTTGCATTTGACGATGCATTATGAACCAAAATATATCCATCCTGAGACTTAAGACGACAAATGTCGCACAAAACAAAATCTGATAAGCAAATTCTACCCGGGTGTAAATTTTGAGGTTCCTCATTAGGGCAGAAATCCACTCAAATATTGCACCATTTTCGATCTAGGCTCCTTACAAATTCCAAAAATTTCCAAAGGGGAGGGGGACACCTTAAACCCCTCCCCCAGGACACAGATCAGTTAATGTCGAATTGAGAAAACATCCTAGCTAAAGCACTGGCGGGCCTTTGGATCCCAACCGCTTAAAACTATAGCGGCCTGACGAGAGGAATAGCCTAATGCATTTAAATTAGTGGGGATCTAGCTTGTATTTGATGATGCATTATGAACCAAAATATATCCATCCTGAGACTTAATTTTTCACCCAGAGATATACTTAAACCTCAGAGCTTCCGGGGACTGCGCCCCCTGGACCCCACCAGGGGTCCTTAGGCGGGGCCCTGGACCCCACCCGCTAAAGCTCGTTTTCGCACTACGCATTACCAGATCCGTCGGCAAAACATAATCTCCACCCCCCCCCCCCCCCAAAGATAACACCTTCGCTACGCTCCTGAATTTTCCTCTCCCTCACAGAAACATCACCAGTCCAGAAGGATGACTATATCAATAGTCAACTCAAATAAGGATTCCTGCAAATTACCTATCTAAAGAAGAAGAAAGTATTACCTAGAAATGATATTTTTCTTAGTTTATATTTCTGCTCTTCGTGCACTATAGAATAAAAATCAGTCAATGAGCAACCAGATTTGTATCAACAATGATCAGATGATCTAATTCGGTTCATTTTTAAACCAAAGGTAGTCAAATATTTTTCAATATTCCTGTTCGTAAACCCACCAATGAAACTGTTATCAAAATTCAATAAGATGTTTTTAATGTGTAAAGTTTTATATTGCAAAAGTTTTGTTCGGTACATTATCTCCAACACAATCATTACCTTAATATACTTCTTGGCAATATCTTCTCCTAATCAAATCTGAACAATAGTTGTGTCAGTTAAAGAAAATGATTTAAAATGATTATAAAAAAATAAATTTTACTTTTAAAATTATTGTGATAGTATTATGAGCCCGTCAGATTCTCCAGTTTGGGGGAATACGAAAATTCCCCCGAATGGGGTAAACCAAGGCAATACGTTGTAAAGACGTGCTAGTCTAACAAAGAGTATGTTTAGCAAGAACAAAGAACACTCCAAAACTTGCTTTTCTTAAAAACGGCGAGGTGAACCACCGATTAGGACGTGGTTTTGACAAATTCCTGACCGAATATTATTTCAATTCCATTATATGAGACCAAAAAATTTTGGAAGCCTGGGGGGAGGGGTACAGAATCCATTCAACACTGACAATTTACATGAAGAACGAGTGATATTGTGGGTAAACAGGCAAATATGGCTGCGCCCATGACCAATTTTTCTCCCAATGTGGGGAAAACTAGAGTCTTCCGAAAGGGAGAATTTCCCGAACTGATTATTAATAAATTGCGACTCTTTTGTCATCGATTGATTTAACAGTTACCGCTTGAGTCCAGATTACCCCTTCCCATTTCCTGTAGAAGATAGCTTGAAGGCAGCCAAATGGTTTATCACTCATGCTAAAGAGTTTGGCGTAGATAAAACACGAATCGGTTTAGGAGGAGACAGTGCTGGCGGTTGGCTGAAGGCTGTCGTGACGCAATTACTCCACAAGGAGAAAATAAAGGTCAAAGTTCAAATGATGGTTTTTCCTGGAATTTCACCTCTGGATACATCATCTCCAAGTTATCAAAAATATCAGCATGATTTTGGTAACAATGGAATGTTACCACTTACATCGATCGCAAGATTCTACTCCTATTTTATTTTAGGAAAAAGGGACAAGGAATTTGAACGATTATACATTGAAAATAAACACGTAGCCCCCTCCAAAAGACAAAGTGATTCCATGAGAACCTTTTTCAACCATTCTCTCATTCCACCAGAGATGAGGTCAGATTCCTATTATAAGGGTCCATCCGACCCAAACTTGGGCTCTGAGGAGGTGTGGAATAAAATCAAAGACGTTTGCCTCGATTTCAGGTTTAGCGCTTTTAATAACCTGCCGCTAAATGGGCTGCCCCATGCTTACATCATAACTTGTGGATTTGATTCGATAAGAGATGACGGAATATTTTACGGAGAAGCACTGAAAGCGGCAGGTGTGGAGGTTGAGTGGAAGCATTACGAGGAGTCCTTTCATGGAATCTTCTGGGCAAGTCCAACTTTCGTATTTGAACTGGGGGAGCAGATGAGGAAAGAGGCGATGAAATATGAAAAAAGAAAACTTTGACTTGAATTTTATTTCCTATTAAAGTGGTTGCGTAAAGGCTCCAGCACCCACTTCTAAGGCCAAAATGGGGCAGTGAATTGCAAATTGTAGTTTGTGCTTCCAGACAAAAAATTATTTACTTCGCCTTATTGACATTCCACTCAAAATTAAAGACTGAGAAATCTAACTATGGGGATTTTTGTGTGAATTAGCAGCGTGGCCAAAGGGGTTGGGTAGGGGCCGATTGATCAAGGGAAAGTGAAGAAAAAATCCGGACGCTGAAGAAATAAAAATCAGGAAAGAGTGAGGAAAGAATGAATTGAAAATGAGAAAGGTTGAGGAAGCGAGCAAAGGGGAAAAAGAAGAACACAAAAGAACGAAAGGAAGGAAAGAAACTGGGAAAAGTTTTAAAGGATTAGAATAGGGAGTATACTGACAAAGGTAGTAAGAGAAGGAGAAACACAAATGGGCATTGGCGTAGCTAGAGGGGGAGCAGAGGGCGGTCGCCCCCCACAAAGCCTCCGAAGGCCTCTGTGGGAAATTTCTAATCTCTGTCGGAAATTTTTACCACCTTAATTAAAAATTTTACAACGGAAATTAGTAGCTAAAATTATATTCTAAGGGGTTTACTTAAAACACTTCTTATCTTTTTTAAGCGGAATTACACATCAAAATGGTTACTGACAAGGTCTGGAAGTGTCATTTAAGGCAATCTCGGAGATGTTTTAATCTATTTTTTCGGCGCGCTACACGCCAGATGATGGTGGCGCTACGCTTAGATAGTACTTCAAGATAATAATCTGTCGGAAATTTTTTGCTTTTGTCCCCCCCCCCCCCCAAAAAAAATGTCTAGCTACGCCACTGCAAATGGGGCTTGCCTATGTAGGGAAGAATGATGGGACGGTAGGGGGGGGGGCTGGGGAGGGAAAGGAACCTGAACGAATGAGAGAGTAAAGAGTCTGGAAGGGGGAAACAATATTCTGAGTCAAATTAAGTGAAAGTAAATGACTTATTTTCATCCATTTTGACAATACCTACCATTTAAAATGGCATGTGAAAATGACAGCAAATTTTGGTATTATCAAATACATGATACCATTTTCTGGAGATAAAATGAGAAACAAAATACAAAGAAAAACAAAAAGACATGAAGGGAGCATTTTTTTGTCAAAGCAGACTTGTAGCAAGTCAACTCTATGTAGAAAATAGCATCTCTCTTGAGAATGATGGGAATGCTTGCGAATTGACAACTAAACAAGATATGATTATTCAGTTTGTAAGATGGTGGTAACATTGCTGACCTCTTTCTTCTACATTACTGAAATTTGAACCTTTCCAGCCCCTTTAAATTCCATACGTAAAGATAGTCCGTACAGTAATTAAAACCGATAAGTATCTTATCCAGCTCGCTTATCGTGTCAAAATAGAGTAAATTCAGTCATTTCTTCTAAAAATTTGCCAAGCCATGAAAAGTATAAATTCATTCATTTCATCGGGGAATGAGGCCCGATTCTAATCGAATTTTTTGTGTTGCCAAAATGAATATTGTTGAATGGAGAGTGTGACTGTACGTGGTTTCAATGAGGATGGTCTTAGCAGAAGTATTTAATGTATCTTAAATCACATGAGCTCACATGTGAAGGTTGCGGACTTGATATACAGCGGGAAAAGACCCAGATTGCCCCGTTTTCCAAGGAAGTAAGGTGTCGGACTTCATCAGCTTCTGGTGGGATAAAATTCAAATGGGGGCCAGTGGTAACAAGGTAAGTTAGAGTATCTGTAAGACCTCCCATGAGTGCAGCTTATCTCTCAGAACAAGTAGTGGTGACGTGTAGAGAATGCCGTAGGCGCGAGCTGCACGAGCACCGAAGGTGTGAAGCAGACGGAAGGATTAATGAACATTACTTGAACATTGTACAATCTTTTCTTGAACATTGAAAAGAAGGTTGTCGTAAATGAGCAGGGCTGTTCTTGAGTCCACCTAACCCGATTTCGAGCCAATTCCGATTCCAGAGGTCCATATCTCCCCTGTCCTGTACTCTCCAAGTCCCTGCAAATTTTAATTCCAGTAACTCCAATTCCAGGCCACTTACAAGTGCCACCAATTTCATGATGAAGCATGCCATACATATGGTTTTTACACTCTTTTGCAAGTAAAGTTCATTAATATCATATGGTCAGTGTAAGGAGTCAATTGCAAAGTCTGGCTACCCAATAATTTAGTTGACTACGTAGTGTATGATCAATCATACACTACCACCGTGCACAAATAAGAATTAAGGACTTCGTAACATTCACGTACTTTTGATTTTTTGACGGAAGACTCGCTAGGAGTTGGCTCCCAGTCGGATTCCAGCTGCAGCCCATTCCGGGCCACTGAAGATTCTGGACCAAGTTCCAGGCAGGCAAATTCCGAGTCCAGTAGAACCTGGATCCATTCTGGAATGGAGTCCCAGTCCGGATTCGGCTTTTACAGCATTACGAGTTTGCACTATGTTTTAAAAAGTGCACTATACACCAATTGATTGTATCAAATATTTAACAATTTATGGAGACACATTATGGACCCTTAGGCTAACTGAAAAAGTTGGAGGGGGCGAGTTCCGCTTGTTGCATCGGGATTCAGTAATGTCCGAAGCCCTTGATACGTGAGCTTCATACAATATCTAATTAGCAAATATAACATCTTCTAATTACAATATCGTCTGAATTGAAGACTAGACATCCATGATAGCATCTGTAAGGCTTATTTATCACCAAAACAAATATAATAGAGCTTAACTATAACCACGGAGTTGGACCATAGACCCACAAACAGTGGCAGTTCACAGCCGAACGCACAAGGTTTAACAAGTACAGAGTCAATGGCGGGCAAACTAATTGCACGAACAGCGCAACGATTTCTAAAGGGGCACTGTTAGTCAAAGACTATACCAGTGTACTGCTTTTCAATATAGGCAACAGCTTCCCAGTCCCTTTTTCACTACCACGTTTAAGTGCTTATTGACTTTGTGGTACGTGCCGGACGTGACTCGTTGCACGATTAATCTGCCTGAGCTGCTACCAAAACGGGACGGAGAATGAAGACACGTTATTTTGTTCTGATAGCTGTTTGTGCCTACTTATTGTACACACCAGTACCTGATGGCTTGGTTGAACCATGGAAGTACAGAGCGCTCATGGTCCCAACCCAGTTTCTCGGTCTCATTGTAAGTATTCTGTTATAAAAGTCCAAATCACTTCAATATTTCTGCCAGCAATTATGGCTGTGAAACGTTTTGGAAGGTAGCGTACCACTGAATGTTCCCCTATTGACTTATACCAGGGAGTTGCTATTTCTCCCTGCTTACACACTAACTGGTCTGTTTCGTGGCATCTGGACCCTTAAAAAATTCCCAACAGACAGCAGCGGTATCCTTCATATGAAGCTTGCAAGTGGGGCTATCACATTGGTTTCAAATTTCTGTACCATTGCTATTGAAATTTTTAGCTATGAGAGCTTCTATAACAGGGTAGGTAGCAGTTTACTCAAAATACCCATTTCTGCAACGCGGAACTTAGGATTTATGGCAAAAAGTGCCAAAATATCTGCAGTTTTCGTCATTTTTGCACAAAAAGTACTTTAATACAAGTGTTACAACATACAACATTCGCAGAGCAGATTGATTCCATCCTTACCACAATATAGTATAAACTGCGCCACCCAAACTTTTTAGGGACTAAATTTGTAAGTGAATATTTTGGCGTGGAGGAAATCCCTTTAACAGGTGGTATGCTACCCGAAAGTGGGAAAGGCCAGATATATGATGGGAGCGCTCAGCAAGAGTAACTCAACGGAGCCGACGGCTTTGCAGTGGGGTAAGCACCCCGGGCATTTCATTTCATTCCCATTAATATTTTTCGTAACAAACAATAATAACAATATTTACAAGTGATATGACAAATATAGTTACAAAGTGCATGCAAGTAACGTAAGGAAGTACTCCAAAAAGCCTTTGTAGGCTTGTTGGGGGCAGAACACTCCCTGTTAGTAATAGACACAGTAAAACACGATTTAACACGTAACATATTAGTACTTGGCACCCTGTATTACGCGTCGCGATATTGACGTAGGGTTAGCAAACCTGATTAGAAAAATATTTAATTTCTAAACACTGTTTCAGGGTGTATTGTAACCAAGACTGCATGACAAAATGTCGGATTTAAGCACAACAAGTTCTATCGCTGCGTCATGTAGGCCTGTAAATTTACAAGATGTAGTTTTTCTTACAAAGCCTGGAAATTAAACTTATCAAAGTTTTGAAATTAAATTTCGCAGGTGATGCAAGAAAACACACAATACCTCCTTTCTTAATACAGCACTGAAAATGTGTACAGTATAAATGCGAGGGGACAACTCTATATTACTGAAACAGGTCAGAATATATGCATTAGGATACCTTAGGAAATGTACAGTAGTGGATACGGGTCTAAGGAAACGTACAGTAGTGGATACAGGTCTAAGTATAGACCTCTTTATCGACCCTTTCTTGCTGTAGATACTACGGTAGTATCCAGCTCCTGGTTAACCTACGTAGCAGGCTGTACGGCATATTCCTTGTTCAGTCATATCCCCAAAGTCTGCCAAAGTGAACACCGAACCAATCTTTTTGGATATTCATAGAAATGTATGGCCTCAGGACTGGTTGAATGTTAGTGAATATTTATAAGAAGGCAACATCTGGTCCCGTTTAAATCTTGCAGTAGCCTATGCCACCCATAGAGTTGGTATCATTGTAATAGCCACTCCTTGGTAGTGCCCACTGCACAGGTGGTTATGCAATACAGTAATGATAGGACTTCGTCTCAGGTTTCTGTCTAGTTTTCAGTGTACGACTTCAGGAGTTCACACACTCACTTAAACACAATATCAAGAGTAATGAAAGAGCACATGAGTAAGTCATATCATGGTAATTAAGTTTGCGTCTAAACTTGGACGCAGTCCTCTTCGCTTTGGCGGACGGTGGTTTGGGAAGCTGAGGAGCTGAGCAAACAGAGTCCGCTCCGCTGGGTAGCTCCTGGCTAGCTAGACTTATGCTTAAGAGGATGTGAAGTATGCAAACGAGCACTGAGATGAGAATGAACACCTTGACCACCGCCGTGACAAAAGTTATTTCAAGCTTTTCCAAAATAAAATGCCTAACCAATAGAAGCTGCATTTTCGGTAAACCATTCGAAAAATCTTCAACCCTACAAAATGAAGATACTTCTTTTCACCAAGGTTACCTTTTCCAGCTTCTTCCTCAGCTTCAGCTTCTTACTCTGACCCCTAGTGTGAGTTTTAGTACTACACTTTATCATCTTGTGAGTATAACATCCACATCATGTACTGAACATCAGCAACAATCTTGTAAATTTCAGTCATATCACCTTTATATTTTACCTATTTATGGTTCGCAGTTTAGTAAAATAGGCCTGCCCAACGATGTTGAAAAAAAGAATCAACTTTATACTCATCATTGACGGACAGCTTGGGCTAAAGTTTCCAAAGCTATACTGAATCCTCACCATTATTCATCCTCCCCATCAGTCCCCATGGATTCTCAATCCCAGATCTTATTCAATCAGAGCTTGGTTTTAATAAAGTCTCAAAATGTGATTCTTGTCGCCTGTTTAGTCCCCATCCAAACTCATTTTTAAAAAAGTTATCTTTGTCATTCTAACTATCCTGATTTCGTAAATAACCAGACCTGCCTTGTATTATTTTACAGGTTTTCTCTACTTTACTATATTACCTATACAATGCCTATTTTGTGTAAAATATATGTTCTCCAATTTATTTAACATTTCTTCTGTTTCGGTTTATCTTCAAATTCTTCATGGCCTTTTTGTCAAAGGGAAGGCAATAGCAACGAAGATCCGATCTTTCGTATAGCATCTTATATTCAGCTAATGAAAAATTTAAACCCTGTTTGGAAAATGAGTAGCCCATATTCACATTGTTAAAATCCAGCTTCACTGCTAGAAAACTCCCAATTAATCACCACAGGCCTACATACCAAAGGCTTGATCTCACTATCACTAACATTTGTAGCCAACCTCGCAGATGAGCCCGTCCGACTACTGCCCATTATCCAAATATGGAAAACTTCAGAGTTGCAAAATTATGGAAAAATCTTTTTTAAACGATACCTAGGAAACATTAACCAAGGCAAGCGTAGTGTGTTGACTGCCCTAAAAAGGCTGTTCCTCAACCCCACCATACTACAGTGTATCTGGATATATCACATTACCATCCCCATCGCCTAACGCTTTTTCCATTGCAAGGAGGTTTGACATGCGTTTCTGTAGGAGACGGTTGTGTTTATCAATTGTGCCTTCGACTTCATCACTTCAGCTGAGCGAGACAACCATAGCTAAAACAAAGAAAGTAACCGCTGATCATTTTTAGGCAGACTATTTCGTCATGATACTCTGAATTAGTGGTTACTGTGTTCGAGATTAATAGGGTAAGTGTGAATTCCGAGTTTCCACCCAGGATCCATAGTCAATATCCAATAGAACGCACAGGGCAGCTCAAATATTGAACACAAGCACCAGAATATTGTCAAGTAAATTCAACGATCAATGATAACAACACTCACAAACATAAAAGACAAGACATTAAGTGCATGCATCGTGTTAGCACTATGGTAGACTTGCACTTTTGGTGTGCAATAAAGGCAAGTTGTGTGTACACTAACAATGTAGCAGGAACTGTCTAGGTTCTCAGCTCATATCCTGGAGATACCAATTGGAACATCATATATCAAAATCAGCTCCGAACTGTCATTCTCAATTTACTAGTAACAAATAAGCTGGTTTTGAATATGAGATAAACGTGAATTTACATAAACTGGTCTCTCAAAGATAAAAAGCAACCGTACCTGAGACGAGAGAATTGATCAATGTAGTGCCTACGGAATTGTTTGCAATTTCTCATTGGCAGGCAAAGGCTCAAGATTTAATCTGGCCCGATGCACCAAATGACGTATTGCTGTACAGAAATGTGATGCAGCTAATGACAGAAAATCCAGCTTTGGAAGAACCCGGATCGAATTTCAAGGCACGGGTTACCCAGTTTGATGGTGTTAAAGTACGTGTATACGAACCTATCCAAAAGCCAAAATCGCTTCTCACTGGTTTCGTCTACTTTCATGGAGGGGGTTTTTCATTTGGAAGCACAGGTATGTTCACAAACAGGTCTCACCATTCGCTCTAGGTTAATTTAAAAGGTATTGCTGTCTGAAAAATCGTGTTCCACAAAAATTATTTGACTTGATCGAAGAGGTAGCCTACATATTGTTCATTCTATTTTCAGTTTTCAATATAGCCAATGGCATCCAATGTAGGGACGTCGTGCAATAATAGTTTAACACAAAAGAGGTTAAAGAGGGAGAGTAAAATCATTTCTAACCAATGCAATACCGTGACATCGAACTTGCTTGTTTCGAGTTAATTGGTGGAAAATGTACTTCAACTTCAAATCGCGGGAGAATGATCCATATTGAATGGAAATTTTACCAGAATGCTTGCTTCAGATGTGTGCTTTTGTAAGTTGTGTTGGTTTGGAATCTTCATTCGAATCTCTCCGCTGTTCATCCACGCTCACCCTGGTATTATAGGGTCCTCGATGAGCCAATTGGCTTTCTGACCCCTAAACGTTAAGCTTAACTAATCTTTAACTTTTAACTCTCCTTTTTAATCCATCAGAACTGTATGACGGATTAACACGGAAAATCGCTGATAGTTTGAATGCTGTGGTCGTGTCAGTTGAGTAAGTCCAGATGTGAATACGACGTTGAACATTCGTAACTCTTATTTAAAATAACTAACTTGAAAGGCTTTTTACCAATTTTGGCATAGTTCCTGACAAAGCACTACTATGACCCTGACATGTTATTGCAGAGGTATGAAACGAGGTAGTCTTAGGGCAGTCGCTTAAGAAAAAAGTAAGGCACATTTTTGCTAAAACATTTACCAAACCATTACTTTGACATTTAACTTGCATGTAATATTATATTTGAAAATAACAGTGTTGCAAAACTAATGAAGACTAAGATAACACAAAGCAAATGATAACAAGTGGGACTTGAAAATTGTGACAGTTATAAAACACAACAAATATACTTTGCTATTCGCTCGTAAAACTAGTCTATTCATTCTTCTAGTCTTGAGCAAACTTGCCAGCATGTCAACGAGGGGCCCGTATGGGTAAAAAACTGGGTACGCTGTGATGCCCTTGTGGGACCCACATGGGAGATTTTGCCCATGTAGTCCCTATGAAGATTTGGCCACGGTGCCCTTGGAAGAACTTGCCCATTGAAAATGTCCCATAAGCCCAAATGGGCCATTTTGTGCTCAGCCCATGCCCATGAAAAGCTCACAATGCCTACAAAGAACCCACGTGGTCCCCATATAGGGGTGTCTAAAAGTATATAAACTTACCTTCAGTTTATCTTGCTTTCACGTTTTAATCGGTATTTTTCAAATTCCGGGTAGTGATACGTGATCAAATATAGTAGTGATTGCTCTCCATTATGTAGTAGAAAACTTCAGACGACAACACGAAAGACTTTAATAATAGTAAGCTCAAACAACAATATCTGCTGATTCTGCTCTTCATGATTATGTATCCCCTTTCTCAAGTTCGAGTACTTTCATACCCGCAGTTATTGTAATGATGGGTACTTTGGTATTCTTTTGAAGATCAAAGTACTTCTTATCCATGTACCATCAAAATCACAGCAAAGAACAATTCGTTTAGAATTAAGAAACTATCGTTTTTAAGTTTAAAGTTTTATATAGCTTTTCGATTGATTAATTCTACAGTTACCGTTTGAGTCCAGAGTACCCCTTCCCCATTCCTGTTGAAGATTGTTTGAAGGCAGCCAAATGGTTCATCACTCATGCTAAAGAGTTTGGCGTCGATCCAAAACGAATCGGTTTAGGAGGAGACAGTGCTGGTGGTTGGATGACAGCTATCGTTACGCAATTGCTTCACAAGGAGAAAATAAAGGTCAAAGTTCAAATGATGGTTTACCCTTCTATTTCTGCCATGGACTCTTCAGCCCCTAGTTACCAAAAGTACCAGTATGAATTTGGTTACTACGGAATGTTACCACTTACATCGGTTGCAAGAGCTTACTCTTATTTTATATTGGGCAAAAAGAGCAAGGAATTTGAACAATCATACATTGAAAATAAACACGTAGCTCCCTCTCAGAGGCAAAGGGATTCCATGAAAACTTTTTTCAACCATTCTTTGATTCCACCAGAGATGAGATTAGATTCTTATTATAAGGGTCCATCCGACCCAAACTTGGGCTCGGAGGAAGTGTGGAATAAAATCAAAGACGTTTGCCTCGATTCCAGGTTTAGTGCTTTTAATAACCTACCACTGAATGGGCTGCCCCCTGCTTACATCATCACGTGTGGATTTGACTCGATCCGAGATGACGGAATTTTCTACGGAGAGGCACTGAAAGCGGCTGGTGTGGAGGTTACGTGGAAACACTACGAGGAAGGATTTCATGGAATCTTCTGGGAAAGTCCAGCTATCTCATTTGAATTGGGGGAGAAGATGCAAAAAGAGGCAATGGAATATGTTAAAGCAAAGCTATGAATAACATGTCGTGAATAACGTTCTTCAAATAATCTCCAACATCTTTCCAAGAGCAAGGTTGAACAGCTCATTAAATGTTCGCTGTGCTTCTAGGGTACAGCAGAAACGAAACTGATTTGTTTCGTCTTGTTGACATTCAATCCAGAATTAATAGTAGAAAAATCTAGGATCTTATAACATTCTTGTTGGCGAGAGTACATTTTAATGGGTACGAGTGCAAGTGAAGTGCTACTGATTGCAAGTACGAGTATACGTCTTTATCAAGGGAGTGAATACAGAGTTATGTGTTATCACCAGTTTAGGTACTTTGTAAAATGTGTGACGGTGAGATCAGGAGTACAAATCAGTATTCATAATTATGAGTACTTACGTCTTTGTCATGAGAACGACATTAGCAGCAATGCATGACATTCAAAGTATGTCAGTAGGAGTGTAAGTGCAAATCTATTCTCACGAGTAAAAATATAGGCAATTGTACCAAAGAGTGAGTACAAGTACGTACCACTGAACTACAATACAACGGAAGGAGTAAAAACATTCACAACACACGCAACAAAATGAGGTTAAAATCCACTTTCCGTCACCATTTCGTAAGCGCACTTAGTCGACCGGCCAGGGGATCCCAGGAGAGGGCATTGGGGCATAAACTCTCATCGGTGAAGGCTGCCCTGTTGTGAAAATTTCCCAATTTCTTCGGGTAGCCTTAATGGGAAAGATAAGTAAGCAATTTTCTGAGGCTACTTGTCGCTCCAACGATGTTCTTTCTTTTGCTTTCGATGAGTTCAAATTCTTAAATGAAAACCCCAAACTTTCAACTTTTCTTCAGAAATAACGGAAGTTTTGCAAATTTTCTTCAAAAATAAGCCAAGTTTTGCAAATTGTCTGCAGAACCCTCAAATCTGCAAATTTTCTGCATTAAAAGCTCAAATTTTTCACCGTAGGTAAAACCCAGATTTCTTTCGGGCAACTGGTCAGTTTTGTTGAGGGTCCGCGGGGGCGCGGGCCGCGTTGTTCGCGTGTCCCCCTCGCCCTCGTAAGGCAAATTCTGGCACTACCCCTGCGATGGACAGGGGTTGACAAGTATTTGCACTGGAGTTAAAATAAGACATGCCTTGTAAAACCCCAGCTCAAAGTCATTACCTATAAAACTATTTAAAAGTATTAAGAAATTATCATTTTAAGAAATGAAAAGAAATTATCATTTCACTCATGGCTAATTAACGAATTCTTGGTGGTAGTGAATTGGCTATCTAGTGGTGACACTCAACAACAATCATTATCCTTCCATGGTACTTTAGTTCAATGATTTTACTCACTTCAAGTTAACATAATTAAGAACTCCAGTCTCCGCATACTGGCATATCTTAGATATATGAATATTTTATTCTTTGAACTTTTTATTGATTACTTATTAATAAATAAAAGCTGGAATGTATAAAAACTGTCACATGACTTCACTTAGAATGCATTTTTTACTAAAAAACCTTTGTGTCAAAGCCAGGAGTGAATCGTTATTTTAATATTCCATGAGATCAAGTACAGAAGATGACAAACTCATCCTTATTTAATGTGTCCTTTTAAGGATTTTTTTCAGGTAATTTATCGCTGCATTAACTGAATCTTCAGGTGATGTAGAAAGGAACGGGATGTGATACCAAGGTTTGATGTATAAAGATCAAAGTTTTTGGTCTCATTTAAAGGTCATGAGCAGTCACAATGGTTCTCAGGTAGTAGAGTAGTTGACTCTGCCATGCACCAATGTGTTCAACAAGTCCGAAGGTTCAAATTTCCCTCCAGTCACTTTTATGGAATTTGCCTACCAGCCAGTCGCCAGATATTCAGCCGTGCACCCGTAATCTTTATGTGTGTAAAACATCTGTATGGGCTCATCAGTAGCACCTTAAGCTGTTATAAACGTTGCAAATAAGCGAGGAGGGCAGAATCGGGGACAATACCCTGGAATAATCCCCGTGGCTACCGGTTCAAGTTATACAGTGTTTCTAGCCTTCAGGTAAAAATTGTCCTTGTCCCTCCTGAATAAGCCCGCCTATCGATTATTCAAATATTAAATCATGTATTTAACCTGCTAACTCCCAGATTAATGATCGCCTGGCTAAGCATTAATCTGTTTAGAATGACTTTTGACAACAGAGCATTGGGACTGTGATGACGTGTTTCATGCATAGGGAAGGGTTTTCTTACAACTATTCGGTAGGTTCGTAAAGATGAAACCCAGCTGAAAATTCCAGTTGGACTGGACTGAACTGGACGAGTTGAGCTGGACCATTTTAACTGGACTGTTCTGGAAATTGGGCATGTTCAGTTGAAAAGTCCAGTTGAACTGGTCCAGTTCAACTGGACCCAACTGGACTAACTCAACTGGACTGTTCAACTGGACTGTTCTGGAAAGGTGGCATGTCCAGTTTGAAAGTTAACTGGTATATCGCAATACGTCTTTTGAATTAGCGACCACCTTTGAAAGTTTATACCACATGTGTGACTTGTAGAAGGGTAATTCAGATGTAATGGTGTTCTTCAAAATACATTTGAAGTAAGCCGAAAACATTCAGGATACATTATTGCGTGAGATCTATATGTTGTTCAGTAATGTGTCAAGACGTTAAGTTTATGCTCATGTAGAGATTTAAAAACAGTTAACAAAACAATAATTTTAAAAATAATTCAATGAAGGGCTAATCTGTTTTAAGCTTTTGAGCGTGGAAATTGCACATTTTGGTTATAAATTTGCAACAGTTACCGTGGCAAAAAGTTCTATAAAAGTCTGATCTAATGAAATGCATTCTCGCTTGATTGTGCAAATTAGGTAAAACGAGTTGAATTCAATATGACTTTTCAGGATGGGTTCAACTGGACTTAACGGGGACAGTTCAATTGGACTTGGCTGTACCAGTTCACTTGGAATGGTGTGGATCAGCTAAATTGAATTCCCTGGACCAGTTCTGTTGGAGTTTGCCGATCCAATTTTATCGGACTTTGTTGACTGGTTCAATTGAACTTCACTGTACTTAGTCAGCTGGATTTTCCTGGACCCGTTCAACTGGACTTTCCTGGGGTTTAATTGGATTTTATTGTGATCAGTTCAACTGGACTTTACTGGACCAGTTCAACAGGAATTAACTGTGACCAGTTCAACTGGACTTTGCTGGACCAGTACCTTTGGACTTTATTGTGTCCATTTCAACTGGGATTTACAACACCAGTTCAATTGGACTTTAAATGTTGTGATCAGTTCAACTGGACTTTACTGGACCAGTTCAACATAACTTTCTTGTGACCAGTTCAACTGGACTTTAAGGACCAGTTCAATAGGATTTCATTGTGGTCAATTCAAGTGGACTTTGACTTTTCTGAACCAATTCAATAGAATCAGTTCAACGGACCTGTTCAATTGGAATTTATTGTGATTTATTGTGATTAGTTCAATTGTGCTTTCAAGGACCAGTTCAACAAGACTTTGTCGTGAAAAATTCAAGTGGGCTTTAGTGGACTAGTCAAAAGGACTTTACTGGACCAGTCAAAAAAGGAATTTAATAACTGAACCACTTCTCTGAAGGTAACTGCCTAGGTACAGTTAAACCAATATTAAGTTAAAGTTTTAGAAAACTTCCATCAGTCCAGCAAATTTAATTGTTAAAACAGATTTCATTTAAATGGTTCCAGCTTTCTTTAGCGATAGTCCATTAGCGATAGTGTTATTTTTACACTTGTCTACTTCATCTACAAACATTACGTATCAGTTATATAATATTCTCGCCTACTTTGATGATGATTTTGTTTCCATTTTTTATTATTTTTTATTACCGTTATTATTTATTTGAAGATCTGAGAAAGGTGAGAATGGCCATTTAAGTCCCTCCCCCACCCGTTCACGGGCTTTTACTCAACATTATAGTTTTATTTGTTACTGTGGATCCGGTTCTCCCTGTCAGAATTATACCGTCCTATCTGCAATTCCGACCATATTGTCACACGGGAGATGAAGTACCTTCACCACAGAAGGCGATAGTCTTGTCCGTTGCTAAAATCACCATGTAAACGCAAACATGTCACGAATAGCAGAGTACAAGAGACAGCAAACTCTTTGAAAATGCAGATTTTCTGATCACGACTAGTTGACTATAGTTAACTTGTATTAAGCTGTGATTTGCATAATTCATCAACCAAACGATTGATTCTTGCAAGAGTATATCAACTGCAAGAGTATATCAAACTTGCCAACTAAATGATGCATAATTCGCATTTGTATATCCCCTGGAATGCTTCCCCCGTATCCCATTTGGAGACCAATACTGTAGGTGCTACACCACAATTAGATACTCAATCGGCCCATTCTTAAAATCCAAGGTTCACAGCTAAGTTGAGCTGTGATGAGAGCCAACAAGTCCGTCAACCATGGTACTACATAAAAGTGAGACAGTTTAGATAATGAGCTACAAGGGTCGGGTGTAAATCTACCCACCTTACTCCTTAAGGTGATAAAAATTAGTACTTTCTGCCACGAATATTTGAAAAGTCTAATAAAAATCAACTTCAGCCTCTCCCATTTTTGCCCATTCACATTTTAACATGGTCTTTTTCGTAACGATGGAAATGAATTATTTATGGACATATTCTGAACTGAAGGCGACTTTAAAGAGGGTTCAAGTGTGGCCCCTCATCCCAAGTTAATCCATCTTTTACCTGCCCTGATTTTCGTCTGTTCCCGTGAAAAATAGGGAAAGTTGTAGTTGCATGGTCCCAAAATAGTTCACCCCCTGCGAATTCGTGTTTATACGCCCCTGATTGTGAATTCAAGATTGCTCTACACCTAAGATATAGGCATATTTGGAGTGATGAGTGTTTTTGCCATCATATCAAGGGCAAGTGTCTGCAGACGACATTGTCCTGTTGTCGATGCAATCGTTTTTCTTACTTAAACACAGGTGTAGGAAAAAATTCTCAACGGGGGTGGGGGTTTATGTTGTTTCGGACAGAGGAGGGTGTATTTATGAATATTTGAGGGTCCTTAGATGCAAATTGGTGAAATATATTGGGCAAATTTAAAGGAAAATCACTGTATTTTTTATTTTTAACAGATGGAACAAATAAGGGGTTTTCGCCCTTGGACTGGGGGGGGGGAGGAAGCATACTTCCGCGCCACCACATTTTTGACTGGGGGGCTTTAGTTCCGCCGCTTCCTAGGCCTATGAACATAGATATTACCATTTTTTCGAAGTATGTAAGATATGAAATAGGTAGGCCTACGCTCATTGTACTAAGAGAACAAGTAAAAAGAACAGCCACATAATTCGTAATATTTTTGATTAATTGTGATAGAGTAGTGCTACCACATTACGTGTGACTGTGGAGGGAACTTTTGTCGCATACCTGCAGCTATAAATATTGTCTTCGGAGGGGGATGTTTTTGTTATATAGTACAACGCATCTATGTTACAACACGCCCCTTCCCCTTGGGCTGTAGTTTTGTAGCATATTGTATCTCTTTTGTGCTTACCCACACTACTATGTTGGTTTTACACTTATTTTTGCATACTAACCCGTTTTGAGAGAACCTATACTTTTGCCACACGCCTGTCTACACACATAAGCACCTCTGCACCGACGTACACTACGCACAAGAAAACAACTTGACAAGTCTACAGTTTTGCACAATGAAGGTCAGACATAAAATGAACGGAGGCTTGTTGATGTAACAGCATCCCATAGGCTATTAGTAGGACATCGGCAAATGGGAGGTGGCAACTCTCTGGTGAAGGTGAAGGTCATGGGTGCAACTAATGTTGCCATATCATGTTTCCGCTTTAGTGTGTGATTGAGATACTGTACTACGGTTCGCTGAATGTTCCGCCATGGGCAAGTATCTTGCATTATTTGGTCTCTTTACGGTACTATGGGCAGCTTACATTTTGAACGTACATTTTCCTGACGGAATCGAAGAAGGTTTGAAGTACCGCGTGGTCGGAGCTGGTTTTAATGTGTTTCAAGTACTCCCTTTGGTAAGAGGTTAGAAGTAAGCCTATAGCGTTAACTAAACTTGGTACTAAGGTACGTACGGAGCCTCTTATGAGACTTTCAATATTAAAAATTATTCATTGAAAACAATTAGATATTTAGTTTGTGACTGTCTCCTCACAGGCACCGTATTAATTAATGTTCTCGAATGCACGCAGCAGATCATCATCGTTCTGTAGGAAACCCAGGGTTCATAGCAGATGAACTGCCACGAATTCGCGACCTTCTTATAGGCTACGTATGTGATGGCACATATATAGAAGTACTTCCATGGTATATAAACACAAACGGCTTCAGTGCAGTTATGAAAAAAAGTCAAGGTCGGACTGTATACGCATGGAAAAGGAGCCATGTTCATTATAATTATACTACTCAACCAATTGTAAAGTTGTTCTATTATCATGATTGTGACTTGAATTCCTTTCAAAGATGGCACTTGTGCGGATCTAGCCCGGCTTTGTCACCCCGTGCAGTGAATGACGTCATGGTGAGTTGTCTGACGACCAATCCCATCGCCTTGAAGTAGAAATTTTTGGTAATGCAAACTGGCCTTAATGCAACCGTGCAACCGTGATATATTGATAAGCTTGGGATTATTTTATTTATAAAAATTCCATTATTTGATTTTATTTTTTCTCTTGGTGTCAAGGATGAGGGGTGTTTTCACATGGTATTTTTGGAGGGGTGTCCCCCTTCCGAGCAATTATTACAAAGCTTTGCACGGACGATATGTCAAGAATTTCAATATTTTAAAGGACAACAGATCTCGCACAGACATTAAATATTCTCCCTTCTTAACCTTTTTCTTGCCCTCCTCTAATTTAAAAGAAATCACAAAGCTACAATGGCCTGTGGGTCTACTGAGTTCATGGAAGTACTTCCTCGGAGGTAATACTTTCATAGACCCTTTTCCCAATAGGAATTACAATCCATTGTGGGAAAGAATTTTGGTGTGCATCGTTTTTTGCCACGGCAAAATGCCATTGACATCAACATCGCCTACCAGAACTCTGTCCCACAATCCATCGTAATTGCTATTTGGAAAAGGGTCTATGCTGAGTTTAACCAGTTCAAGGTCATATCCGTACACTACTATGTGTTACCGGTAGCTGTCTTCTACACTGTTAAGCATTGTACAAGTCATCATTGTTCAATCAGAGTGATGCTATTGTTTGAATATACGTTAATCAAAAAGCAGTCACAAATTGTCAATAAACATATGGAGATATTCCTAAATACGTTTGGGGGCCATGCGGCAGCCCCCTTAATGCATGTTTCTTATTGGTTCTATTTTAAATTTGGGAGTGTGAAACAGTGTTGTAATCAGGGTGACCAGATTTTGAAAAGTAAAATACGGGACACTGCACGGTTGGAAGGTGGGTTGTGTGCACGCGTAGCGCAAAGCCTCCATCCGGTGGGGTCCAGGGGCCCGCCTTAGGGCCCCTGGTGAGGTCCAAGGGCAAGCTCCCGGAAGCTTCTGGATTTGAGTGCATTCAAAGCACCAGAAAGTCGTAATGAGAGTGGTCCAAGTTATAAATCACAAGGTCCAAAAATGCGTTGAAAATGTCAATTACTAATTAAACTAGTTATATTTCTTTTTGATGACACAGCTTTGAGTAATTGCCTGTAAGATTGGGCATATGTAACAAACTCAGAATATGTCATATAAAAGTTACAATTTGCAGTTCTGATTTGATAAGGGAGACACTACAACTATTTCTGCAGGCTATATACGACTAGTATGCCAGAGGCACCAGTGTTATGCGGGACTAAACTGCGGAACTGATACGAACCTCGACACTATCCTACGTTGGCCCACAATTGTAATACATAAACACGTGTGGGTGAGCAGGCTTTGAAAAGCTGCTAACGCACTCTACAGCAGATTTCAATGTTCCTTGCAGTAGTTGTATCCGTCCATTCTACCAGAGTTGTGTCTATTTTGCAAGGAACCCCCTTCAGCAACATGGAAATACGGGACAAATAGGCGTCCCGGGAAGGTTCAATACGGGACGCGGGACAAATGAACCAAATACGGGACAATCCCGTATTTTACGGGACGTCTGGTCACCCTGGTTGTAATCGAGTCACTTGATGTCGAGTCTCAAGTCACCTCGAGTCACAAGGCGTCGAGTCTCGAGTCATGTCGAGTCTTTAGCAATTCTAGTCGAGTCGAGTCATGTCGATTCTTCCCTAAGCTCGAGTCGAGTCACTTCAAGTCTTATTTAAGGTTCGATTCACCTCGAGTCGCAAGGTGTCGAGTCTCGAGTCACGTCGAGTCTTTAGCAATTCAAGTCGAGTCGAGTCATCTCGAGTCTTCCCTCAGCTCGAGTGGAGTCACTTCGAGTCTTAGTTGGTTAAGTCATGTCGAGTCACCTCGAGTCACCTCAAGTGAAAAATGTATTTTGGTCAAATCTCTCTAAGTCACGTGATCTCTTAAATCGAGTCACTCCGAGTCACAGGATCTCTTAAGTCGAGTCACCATGAGTCTCTGGTTTTGTAGGTTGGGTCAGTTGTAGGACTTACTTTGACAAGTGTTCCTGTCATCGATTAACTTAAATGTGACAGTGTTTGCACCCTTTTGTTGGGGTGGGGGTTAAAAACTTGCAAATATTATTCGTGCAATTTAAGCGGTTTCTGTGGAGGTACTCAGTGTTAAAAAGCGCTCTGCTACTACTGTTCAGTGCACATAAAACACTGCACTGTAAGAGAACATTTTTCTCTTCACCCAGCTTCAGCATCAACCGTCTGTGGTGCAGTCTATTGAATGAAGATTGGAAAATCTAACATAACCTGCACTGAAAACAGTTACAATGAGCCAAAAAAAAAGAAAAGAAAAACAAGTTATCAGTCAAAGTTCCATGGTACAGCATGTTGCAGTCAACTTTATGTGAGACGTATTATTAGTTGTTCTTCAAACTTAAATATTTTCTGTATGTGTTCTGCTATTACACTTACGAATTGGGTTGTGTTGTATGCTGTTTGCACTATGAGCTGAAGGTCACGCTCAAGGTCAGGATCGTCAGACTTCTCGCTGCTTGGGCTTGGCTCCTTGCCAAGTTAATCACGCGTCAGAGAGCTGTCAGAGTGTTATTGAGATAGAATGCTTGGAAAGACGCGCACGCCAGCTGTGCGATGTCATTGCGTGATCTCATGTATGATCTAACCATTCACAGAGTGTTATTATAATTTATGCGTATGACGTTATTGCTTTAGCCAATCAGCATGTGTTAAGCTTGTGGCGGGCTCTCAGGATTTCTGAGCGTCGGAGCCCGAAGTAAGATTTGTAATCAGTTTGATTTTAGACATCAGCTCAACCAGACCCGTATTTAGGACCCTCTCATAAAATTTGTTCCCGATCAGCTTTTATTCCTGTATTCTGTTCGAGTTTGTTATCCAAGAGGACAATAAAATACTGTGAACCTTCAAGAAACGTTTCTCTCCATTTTTCCGGATTCTCCTGTCGATATTTTTCCGCTCGGACTCAGTAAACTTTGTGTGAGGCCCGCACGCTACTCATCGTCTTAAAATCGGCCTTACATAATTTGGTGGCAGCGAGCTCTTCGGACCGCAACACTCCATCAAACTACCCAGCAAAATTTTTAATGGAACTCTCAATTAATAATGGAATTTGCGTAACTCTTTCGCCGGAGGACTTTACAGATTTATTGAAGGTCAGCAACTATTTTAACCCGAAATCACAAAACTTTCAATACTTTTTCCTGAGAGAACACTTATACTTTCCAGTCGACGATCCAGTCCCATCATTTCGCATTTTATTGGAACTTGCAAATAATCCTAACTCTTACAAATTACCGCCACACACTAATGTCACCGCCCTTTTACGATTGGCAGGATATATCTTATTTAACGAAGAACTGCTTACCGCATCGATTTTAAGGTTGTCCAACGTACTTCAATTTTCCTCGTCCAGTATTTACGCAGCTTACAACCATCAGTTTTATCGTTCAATTGACATTCAGTTTTTAAGACTTGGGATAAATCCAATCACAGGACGTCATCATTTACAGACAGAACAGAATTATAGAAATTTCAGACTAAAACTCCGTAACTACAGCAAGCTGAACAAATATTTTGTAGCGAACATCGTTCCCAATTGTCATTGCCCGGCGTGTGCTGAATTCAAGATCAAAAACCTTTGTTTTGACATACCACACAGTCCAACAGAACTCGCAAATTGGCCCCATAGAAACAGAAACGGATTCGGCTACGGTAACTTCCTTCGTCCGATTAATCAACCCTGGTAAGCTAAACCAAATTGAGACGGTCACTTCCTGTGATGTTCCTGAACCAAATTGAATTCCTGTTCCAGTTAGAGGACTAACTTCTGTTCGTCGGTAATCAACGCTGTAACGTTAGATTTAGTATTCCAGTATTAGCCTAACTTAGCCTAGGTAGCCTAGCCTAAGTCTAGTTCAGTTTAGTTTAGGAGATCCCGTTAAAAAAATTTTTTTTAGGGTTCAACAACGACGTTTAGGTAGTATAGGCCACGTAGAGAGGTCACCAACCAGTCGACGCAGCCAACGTTAGTCATCAAAGCATAGCTTAGGCTTAGTATAGGACAGCCTAACGTGTGTTGCTTATAGTAGAGGTCCATGACGTCACAACAGCCTAACCAAGCAGCCTACCGTGATACGCCATAGAGGTCCACTACGAATACCAAGCCTTGGGTTGATGTACTTCATACTGGGTAGCCTACTTTGCAATTGCAGATCGTTTGGTGATATTATTTTTACTATAGTTTACCACATTTCGATATAGGCCTAGGCCTATTTATTGAACTGTTCATTGAATTTACTTCATGCTTAACCATCATTACCATACTAGAGCCAATTCTTCAAAGCTTAATGCTGATATTGATAGCGACGCTGATATTGTAAGTGACAATAACATGGCCCAACCTCAACCACAATTATCAGGCTTTAAGGTAGAATTACCCCCACACTTTTTGGGCTCAGGTAATGAGGATTTTATGCAATGGTGTAGGAGAATGGAGGTTGCTTTAGATGCTGCTCCCAATGGTGTAGGTGCAGACCTAGCCAAGCTCTTACCATCCCGACTGGGTGGGGCGGCATTTAGTTTTTGGGATAGTTTACCCCCTGAGGTAAAGGCTGATTATGCAGCTACAAAGAAAAGGATGAAGGATGTCTTTGGGCAAAGGCAGATCATAGTAAATTTTCAGTCCTTTGTTAACGCTAGGCCAAGATATCCAGGGGAGACCCTTGAAGTTTATGCTGCAGAATTGACACGATTAGTGTCGGTGGCCTTCCCAGAATATGATTGTAGAGGGAGAGGAGACCTACCGTAGATTTTTGGCGGGCTTAGACATTAATTTGGTACAGAAGTGCCACGAGCATGGGGCAAGGAATCTAGCAGATGCTATGAGAATCGCTATGCAAGTGGAACGGGCCATGGAGGCAAGCAAATTACATGGTCCTTCACCAAATTTTTTTATTCCCCCTTCCCATTATTATCCTGTTGGTAGTCAATTTGGGCGTCCTTCATATGATCATGCCTCGACACCTGGTACGGTCACTTCAATGACTTTGAAGGACAATGCATGTGCTAATGGTTTAGCAGAGTTGACGGAACAAGTTAAGAATTTAACGAAGCTTGTGCAAGAGTCTGTCAGTTATCAGAACTACAACAGAGGTCGTAGTCCATTTAGATACGGGCCTAGGCCTAATGAATACAATCGTGGGCGTAGTCCGTCAGTCCCCAATGACGACAAGGGTAAGCCCAGATTTTGGAAGTCAGATTCCCCAGGACGTGGTCATATGCATGGGGGTGAGTCACGTTGGAGATCTCCGATGAGAGATTACAGATATCGGTCTCCGAGTCCCAACCCCAGAGGGTTCAGGTCCAGGGACAGTACACCTAATAGATGCAATAGCAGTCCTAGGAGGGTTAGTTTTGAGGAGAAAACCCCCAGTCTACTAATGTAGGGGCTGATTTAAACGAGATGTGGCTGGTGATGTGGAATATTCGTCAGCTAGAATTAAAGTTGTCCCCTCAAGTGAAAATGTGGCGAGTACTAACTCAATTTTGACAAGTGGTAAAGCACTGCCCTATATTAAAGTAAATGTGAATGGGGTAGCTGCTAATGCATTAGTGGACACAGGTGCAACAGTCTCTGTAATTGATGATGATTTTCGTCAGAGTCATACAGCTCTTAAAGTGATACCTCTTGTAGAAACTCATTTGACAGTATATTCCCCCACAGGTGATATTTTACCTGTGACTGGTTTTGTGGAACTCAACCTGTCCATAGGCAAAAGGTTCATATTTGGGAAAATTTCTGGTTGTTAAGGGTATGCGTCAGAAATTAATTATTGGATGTAATTTTATGGCTGAATTCAATATTAGTGTGAGTATAGGAAGTGAACCGGTTGTTTTTCAGAACGGTGAGGAAATTCCTTTCATTTCTAAAGCC
This sequence comes from Holothuria leucospilota, assembly GCA_029531755.1. NCBI lineage: Eukaryota > Metazoa > Echinodermata > Holothuroidea > Aspidochirotida > Holothuriidae > Holothuria > Holothuria leucospilota. Next base: position 19,225,615 of record CM055973.1, on the reverse strand, counting down.
AAGGCTATTCCTGGTGTTTGTAATATGTTTGTTAACAAGTCAGTGAACATTTGTCCACATTCAGAATGCATTATTCCAGTAGCACTTGATGAGAATTTACCTGAGAATATTGATGTTATATTTGAGCCTCTGGATCTTAAGGAGTGCATTGGAGTTACACCTGCTAGGGTTACTACTACAGTAAGAAATGGAAAAGCATGTGTATTGGTAATGAATGTATCGGATTCTAATAATCACTTGCCAGAAGGGACCAGGCTGGGTCATGGTTATGTAATCACAGGTGACCCGGAAGACTTATACTCATTGGTCGATGATGGTGAACCTGAGGTAGAGCCCCCCTACCCTGCTAAAGGTGAATGACAATCCCTTACAGTTTGATCTGTCTGAAACTGATCTTACAACAGATGAAGTTCATGAAGCAAAAGCCTTGCTAGAGGAGTTCAATGATATCTTTAGCAAGAATGATACTGATTTTGGTAGAACAGATGTAGTCTCCCATGCCATTGAGACTGGAGATACCCCCCTGTAAAACAACGAGCATATAGATCTAGCCCAAAAATCAGGGAGGAAATTCAGAAGCAGTGTGATAACCTGCTTCACAATGGCCTTATTGAGGAGAGCTTTAGCCCCTGGTCCTCTCCGATTGTGATGGTCAAAAAGAAAGATGGTACGTATAGGTTTTGTGTAGATTACAGAAAACTGAACAGTGTGACAATAAAGGATTCTCACCCCATGCCTAGAACAGATGATACCATAGATGCTTTGTCAGGTAACACAATGTTTAGTACCCTGGATTTATCCAGTGGGTTCTGGCAAGTAGAAATGAGTCCTGAAGACAAAGAGAAAACTGCCTTCACTACTGGCGATAGTTTGTACCAATTTAAGGTTATGCCTATGGGCCTTACAAATTCATCTTCGACATTTCAAAGATTAATGGAAGTAGTATTACATGGTTTGCATTGGTCAAAGGCTCTGGTCTACATTGATGACATAGTGGTTTTTGGAAAGGATTTTCAAGACAAAATGAACAATTTACGGGATGTGTTCACAAGATTGCGCAAGGCAAACCTTAAGCTTAAGCCAAGTAAGTGTCATTTCTTTCAGAATCAAGTGACATTCCTAGGTCATGTGATATCCAAAGATGAAATCAAACCTGATCCTAAGATCGTGGAGAAAATTCTCCATTGGCCAACCCCTAGAAGTGTTACGGAGGTTAGGTCATTTTTGGGTTTGAGTTCTTATTATCGTAGGTTTGTAAAGAATTTTGCAAGAAAGGCAGCACCCTTACATGAACTTACAAAGAAAGATGTTCCTTTTAATTGGAATGAACAATGCGAGGAATCTTTCCAGTACTTTAAGCAGGTGTTGATCAACCCACCTGTAATGGCATTTCCTAATTTTGACTCAGAGTTCAAACTCTACACTGATGCTTCTCAGTCGGCCATAGGTTCAGTCCTAGCACAAGTGCAGGATGGTAAGGAAAGAGTGATAGCGTATGCTAGTAGCACTTTAACTCAGAGTCAACAGAGATGGTCTACATTTGACCGAGAATTATGGGCTATAGTTTGGTCCATTAGACATTTTAAACACTACCTGTGTTCAAATCATTTCCTGATCATAACAGACCACAAGCCTTTAAAGGGTCTCACTACCTTATCCTTAGAGAATGACGGTACAGGTCGAAGGGCTAGGTGGATGACTGAATTAGACCCTCTCGATTGGGAAATAATCTATAAGGAGGGAAAGAAGCATTTGAATGCAGATGCCCTCTCTCGCTTGTCAGAATTAAGACAAGATGACGTAAAACAGCATGAGAGTAAGGTTGCCGACCCGATGAAAGCTTTAGGCTCAGAATGTCAGAGCATTGAACTGAATAGTATTTTTAGTGTGGGTATCAATCCATATGAATGCTCTGAGCAACTATTTACGATGCCAAATTTGAGCATGCAAACTGATATTTGTAGTGACATTAGCACACAAGATGTGTTGTGGCATCAAAGACAAGACTTGGATATATTTACTGTGTTTGAATGGTGTGAACTGGGTGAAAAACCACCATTTAGTGAGGTTAAATATGGTAGTCCATGTTTGAGAAAACTATGGCATGCATTTGATGATCTTGAAATTCACAATGGCCTATTATGTAAAAGAGTAGAAGACAAACTGCAGGTTGTTATCCCTGGTGCCTTGGTACCTGAGGTACTAAAGCAGCTACATGGAAGTCCATTATGTGGTCACTTTAGTGTTAAGAGAACATGTGCAAGAGCTGAACAAAGCTGTTATTGGCCATATATGATTAGAGATATCCAAGAGTACTGCAAGAAATGTATTGCATGTGAAGCTAAAAGACAACCTAATCCACCATTTAGAGCTCATTTGCAGCCTATGGTGACTAGTAAGCCTTTTGAAAGGGTGGCTGCTGATATTACAGAATTACCGTGTTCTTCCAGTGGTAATAGATATGTTTTGGTAGTGACAGATTACTTTACCAAATATATTAACTTGTATGCTATGCCTAACCAAACTTCTGAGACAGTGGCGCAATGTCTATTTGACAATTATTTTTGTGAACATGGTATCCCAGAAATTTTGCACACAGATCAAGGTAGTCAATTTGAGTCTCATCTAATGAGGAAATTGTGTAAACTCATGGGAATTGTTAAGACTAGAACCAGTCCCTATCATCCCCAATGTGATGGTTAGGTGGAAAGGTTTAATCGAACTTTGAAGAATGAACTGAGTAAGAGATTATCCACCGTTGGTGGTCAATGGGACAAGATGCTTAGCCACATTGCATTCTCATATAATACTAGTGTACACTCAAGCACGGGATACTCACCATTCTTCTTAGCTCATGGTAGGGAAGCACGAATGCCAATTGAAGCCATGTTTGGTGGTATTGCTAATTCCCATTCAGTTCCCACCTCATATGATGACTTTGTAGACGAAGTCACAAAGCGTATGAAGCATGCAAGTTATCTTGTAGGTCAGGAACTTGTCAAATGTCAAGCAAGACAGGCTGATTACTTTAACTCCAAAAGTAGGTTTCAGCCATACACTATTGGTGACTTAGTTTGGACAGATGATCCGGCTAAACAGAGAGATAAGCTTGCAGCTCGTGGGAATGGTCCATTTAGGGTATCCAGAGTGATGAATAATGGTACGACGTATCAGTTGCAAGATTTGAGCAACTTGAATAGACCTGCTAAGATACTTCACTATAATAGGTTGAAGCCCTTGTGCTCACCCTATAGCTTGGGTGAAGGTGGGGATGGTAATGTAAACATTCCTATGCAGGTACAAGTCCCGAGGTTGAATCTTCAGATGGAAATTCCTGAGGATCAATAGGAGCCACAGGCTCCCACCACAAATGTTAGTAAAGACAACAAGGTGACAAGGGTAGGAAGAAAGGTGAAACTACCAAGTTACCTCAATGACTACGAGTTAGATATTTAGGTAACTGTTAGTAACATGGTAATTTGTTAAGTCCTTCATTTATTTATTCTAAGGAAGACTAACTGACTAATCGCAAGCAAATTTTAATTCTCTACCAGTGGTGAGAATTACCCAGGCGTAGCTAATTTATGTGGACAATTCTTTTTCCTTAATTAAATGTTACAAGTCTGACCAGGGACGTGATTGGTGAACCTCCGTTACCTGAGTTTTTGACATATAGTGATGTATGAGGTGTATTTGTCCCCAATCATGAGTCTAATCAACAGGCAAAATCTGTGGTCTATCCTAGATCCGTTGATTTCATTGTGTTAAGTTAATTATGGTGTTTGTTGTTTTCTATTTCTTTTGTCAGTATTACATGTCGCTCAAATTGAGATATTGAGGTAGTGTAGCCTGGCCATAGGGTCAGGCTGTCTTCTGCTGGGGACGGGAGATCGGAGCCCTCCTGTCCTCTCCTCTCTAGCTACCACCTAGCCTAGTGCAGTGGCATTGTTCTTCTTAAATTTTTCTTTTTGTAGTTTTCTTCTTACCGCCTCCAGGGGGGACTTGGCTGGAATTGGGGCCTCCTTCCTTCTCCCTGTGAGGCAGCTCCATTATTAATTATTTTGCTCCGTCCTTCATAATTGAGTTCTATGCATCTATTTTTTTTTATTTAATGGGTATGGTATGTGTATAAGTATCTGGGGGAAGTTGGTTGGGGTTGGCCCCCCTTCCTTTTTCTCCCCAGGGCATTTCCTTGGTTAAAACTTTTATTTATATTATGTTTATGCAATTTCATAAACATGATCTACGACATATTTTATACTTGTACCATATACATGCGGGTACATTTGTATATCTGTATACATGTATCTTTAATTAAATTGCTAAAGGATTACATCATAGGATGTAAGGTAGTGCCATTAACTGTAAATGGAAGCTTAGGTGTACAAAGAAAGCAGAAGGTACAGGATTGTTGCCTGGTGTAAAGTAATGGTTGTTCATGCTTGCGTTGTCATGTTATTGCAGCAGTTGTTGATCTTTACTGGAGTGCTGGTGTATTTATCTTATTGCAGGTATACCTCAATTTATTCACTGTTTGTGGCAATTTTGTATTTATTATTCCTTTATGTTGGGATTAACTGCACTCCTATCATTAAACCGAATCTCAAAACGGCGGTAGGAGAGGTGGCGTTTATCCCCTAATCTAGTACTTTTGTGTCGAGATTGAAGGCAAAAGGGTCTGCTGCGACAGAAGTACAGATAGGAGTACTCTTGTGTCACGGTTGTGGTGTGGCAGCCATGGTCTGATCAGCCATGGTAATGCTAAGTGAGCCCTGATCCTCTTCATTTCGGTCCTCTGTTCTAATTCAAGTGCAAACTTATTATGGTAGAGGATAGCGTTTGTTGTTTTTATCGTGTGGCATTTATGCTTTCAGTTTAACTTTTTGGGATTTAATACAGTGGTACTTTAAGTGAGAAAAAGCTTTTGTGTGTTGGCAGGTTAACTCAGCATGTATACCACGGATGGTTCTTGTTGGAATGCATAGAACGAAACTTGCATACAAGATTGTAGAATGAGTGTACGATATGGCTTCGGCAGAGTGGTGTAATCTTTAAATTGAAAATGGTTGATACTTAGTAAATTTTTCATCATTATATTTTTTTGTTTTTAGCTAAGGGTAAACAAAGGTGTACACCTTGGTAGGCTATTAACTTAGAGATTTAGAGGCTCACACGACTTTAGAGGGTATAAAAGTGTACAGTATCTTCACTTAAATTACAATATCCAAATGAAGTTTTTACAACTGTATAGATAGTTTGGTCTCTACTGAAAGCTTACATTCTGAAGGGACATGGTACATTTTCAGTAGATATTAGAGCATTGACTTAAGGCGAGTGACAGGTAAAGATTGTATTTCTCCATTTTTGGCCAAATGCTTGTATATATTCAAATTTTACCTATATTTTCTTGTTGAAAAGTGTTTGAATTATCACATTGGATGTTTTCACGAAGAAATATTTTGAATTTGTTGTTGAAGTTTATAGTTTATGAAGTAGAAATGAGGACATTTCTCATTAAGGGTGAATCTTATGTGAGACGTATTATTAGTTGTTCTTCAAACTTAAATATTTTCTGTATGTATTCTGCTATTAGTACACTTACGAATTGGGTTGTGTTGTATGCTGTTTGCACTATGAGCTGAAGGTCACGCTCAAGGTCAGGATCGTCAGACTTCTCGCTGCTTGGGCTTGGCTCCTTGCCAAGTTAATCACGCGTCAGAGAGCTGTCAGAGTGTTATTGAGATAGAATGCTTGGAAAGACGCGCACGCCAGCTGTGCGATGTCATTGCGTGATCTCATGTATGATCTAACCATTCAGAGAGTGTTATTATAATTTATGCGTATGACGTTATTGCTTTAGCCAATCAGCATGTGTTAAGCTTGTGGCGGGCTCTCAGGATTTCTGAGCGTCGGAGCCCGAAGTAAGATTTGTAATCAGTTTCATTTTAGACATCAGCTCAACCAGACCCGTATTTAGGACCCTCTCATAAAATTTGTTCCCGATCAGCTTTTATTTCTGTATTCTGTTCGAGTTTGTTATCCAAGAGGACAATAAAATACTGCGAACCTTCAAGAAACGTTTCTCTCCATTTTTCCGGATTCTCCTGTCGATATTTTTCCGCTCGGACTCAGTAAACTTTGTGTGAGGCCCGCACGCTACTCATCGTCTGAAAATCGGCCTTAAATTTACACTATCACAAATACAAGCCAACAAGGCATGTCATGATTAAAAACAAGCCATGTTCTCCGAATTATACCAATAGCATTAATTAAATAGGCACACAATAAATAGGCTACTGTAAAATGAATATGATTTTGCATTGACCAAGCTGCACTTTTTTCAGCAGCCTGAAGTTTGTGATAATTTTCATGAATGGACAATCAGATGAAAAATTTAGGGCTACCCCTGTACTGTAAACATGCCTCTTTCTCTTGAGTGTTAAAGGACGGAAAGTTGATAAAGATTACAATATATTAACACCTTACTGTAAAGTTTCATTAAAAGAAAACCAAAATTTGCTACGCTATGCTTTCTCGAAAAAGAAATAGCTCTAATTATCATGCACTCTTTCATTTTACTCTCCTTAGTAGGATGATGATCATGAGAACCACTTCCTTTCCTGGACATTATTTAACCTTTGCTCCTACAATTCTTTTCCTGTATACTACTAACCTCAATATAAAGCCTCAGTCTTTCATATAACATTGAAATAATCCCACAATTGTTATCAAGATATTGGTATTTGTAAGCACACGTTTACTGGTTTCGCGCTTTTGGTACACATACTGTAGTTACAGGCATACTGTACTTACAAGTCAGGGTGCACAGTCTGCAGATGTCGTGTAAAATTTGATGAGGTGCCATAGTTCTCAGATATAATTTTATTGCAGCATTTATACGTTGCAAAATGCTTTCTTTTCTTCTCGTCTTGATAATAATCAATAAAAGCGAATTCGACAACTGAAGGCTTCCCTTGTGCCATTGTGAACACACTTAGCCTAATCAGTCGACAGCAACAGCATACTGTAGCAGACTACACTACTAGCACTCAGTACGTACGGGTCGGCGCGCGCCACTTACGTACGTCCGTACATACGTACATGACTAAGTGCCACTTGTACCAGGGGCGCTGCATTTAGTACAGACACTTCACATGAATCCATTGTCACGCATAGTCAGGGTAAACGTACCGTACTACAGGTGAAAATTTCAAAATGTAAAACATGTTTCCTCTTGGCAGGGTGACCACGGCATTACATGGAAACTAATAGGCATGTTCTGCAGACTGTGCTATACAGATATGGAACGTCGATGGAAGCGGTCGCTTCGCGGGGTGGTGAAAAAAAAATTATGGTTCTGTTCTGTTCACTGTTGGGGCGTGACTCGAGTCACATAAGAGATGACTCGAGTCAATTCGAGTCACTGTGGGTAAAGACTCGAGTCAAGTCGAGTCTTTGGAAATGTATTAGATGGTGACTCGAGTCAAGTCGAGTCTTTGGCAAGTGATGAATCGAGTCAAGTCGAGTCCCGTCAGTTTGTGGCTCGAGTCAGGCTCGAGTCTATGAAATCGTGACTCGAGTCAGACTCGAGTCACGTCTTTGACTCGAGTCATTACAACACTGGTGTGAAATGGCGCCCTGCGGAACGTCCCTCGCCGTTCCCGTTAGACTCCCACTACATGTCGTTGCTGTCACTATATGTTTCTGTTTCTTCTCAAAATGAATGTCTAATGCTTTGCCACTTGACAGATATTATGTGCCACTGGTTCTGATACCACCGTGTCCCTTGCCCCCGCCCCCGTGGGCGTGTGTGACTCATGGCTGTTATCGTATTACGAAATGAAAATACATTAGAAAGTGGTACTATTTGACACCTGCTGTTCTTGATTACCGTGCCCCATCTCTTATATCCTGCGGGTCATAAGGTAGTCTGTTCACCGTTTCCCCTCCTTATAATCACTCTCATCCAGGGAGAGACATGGTATGGCTAGATATTTAGGCGGTGCCTCTTCCTGATAGGCTCACTTTTAGGTACAGACTGAACTGCTGTTATGGACGTGCTTAGTCATGGACGTACCTCACGATCGAGGACGGCTATACCTCTCAATTTCTGACAAATTTAGGGCTACAAAATCATTCTTACTTCTAGTGAAAGTGCTCAGTATCCCCGCACTCTAATAAGGTTAGTACACCAATACAACAGCTCCTTCATGGTGAACACTCGTGTAGGCTAGTTTCTATTTAATGAGATACAAACATAAAAACGAGAAGAATCCGGTGTTTTGGATAGGAGAGGGATACATGGCCCCGCTAATAGAGGCGTTCGAGGTGAAGGACTGGTGGCTTTTTCGCCCCCCCCCCCATTCGAGCAAAATATATGCTATTTTTGGGCATAACTGCTTGAAATTTTGGGTGAAAGTACTCATACCTCAAGGTATACTTTTTTGAAGTTCTAAATTTTAGGCACCATGAAATTCAGGGTTCTAAAATTTAGAGAAACTGAGCCCAGGCCAATCTACCTCAATGGTAAATCCGGCCTAGACATACCAGTGCAGCAGAAAGTGTAGCATTTTCAGTTCTTTCCGTACTTTACTCATGCAGTTCCATATAGATATATATATATATATTATATATATATATATATATATATATATATATATCAAGAATACAAAAGTGCAACGAACCCAAACAATGATATATATATATATATATATATATATATATATATATATATATATATATATATGTCTAAGACACTTCTTTCGTAAAGTAGAGTTTGTCTTTTATTGCTGAAATACATGTGTCTTTGATTCCCTTGAATATTATGTAGCTGAGGGTTAACATAGGCTAAGAGCGGTATGAAAAGTGTGTGGGGCGGTGGGAATCGGTTGAAATAACCTCAGACGTCAAAAAGTGGGGTGTGCCTCCATGCCCTCTCTACGGCTGAGGTCCATGGCAGACGCGTGAAAAGCAAAGCAAATTGGGTTTCCTAAAATTGGTCAACCGTTACTTTTCCGGTTTTTCCTACGGGTGTACAGTTCAGGTGAAACAGTGATCTCGAAGACACTATTGATCAACACGAACATCTTCCACAGAAATTTTCGAGCTCCTTGGATTGGCAACGGAACTTTGGCTGTAGGGTTGTGACATGATATACCCCACTTAGACAATAAAATAGTGGTGTAAGAACAGCTTTTTAGCACAATTATTACAGCATGTGTGCAGACTTAGTTTATATGCAAATCTTTATTTGCTTCCCTGGAGAAAATTCGTTTATAAAAGGCTTTTTTTCATTTCCTCCCAGGGTATTTTCTCAGGTTTGTTCTCGATGGGACACCCATGGGGAGTACCAGCCGCCTTCAGTTTTATTCATGACAACTTTCCTACCGAATCGTTTGGTCCAGGCGTCACTACAGTGGAGGTTACTTTGAGTGGAACAAAGGCTTATATCTACAAGCCCCCGTTCATATCAGAGCAGCTTTTGCCCGCCTTTATCTATTTTCACGGAGGAGGGCTAGGTTTAGCTTCAGCAAGTAAGTGCAGGCTTACACCATTCCTCTATTCGCGAGCTTTACATTTTGATTAACCTTGCTCTGTGAGACCCAATTTACTAGGATAAGAAATTTGAGGTAACTTGTTGAATGGAGCTATTTAAGTTCAGTCAATTGAGTTTTCCAAATACACATTTCATTACCGGGAGAAACTCAGTCGACTTAACTTAAAAGAGTCCGCGCAGCAAGTTACCTCAATTGTGCCAAGTTATTCCAACTTTAGGTTTTAGCGTATGTGGTTGAGAAGATAAAAAGTTTGACATTGCAATGATATTTTGATAGAATTTGGCTTAAGTTTAAGTCTTAGTTTGAGGTGGGGTAGGTGAATCTCAGTGGGGAGGTATAAAGTGACTGTGAGTGGCAGACCCAGAGAATACGAGTATGTGTGGAGTGTCTCTGGTTGTGATTACGAGTACGAGTACAAACCATTTTTTTCATGAGTAGGAGTATAAAACTTTACATTAGCCCTTACGCATATGCAGAATCTGTGAGTATGGGCACGAATGCGAGTACAAATCCACTCACAAATACGAGTACATGCTGCAATTGTACAAAATCGTGGCTACGAGTAAGTACTCACTACAAGGCTGGTGGGTGGTACTTTTCTCTGGGTCGTTATTGTCGAGCCTTTTCCCATAAACGGTTCTCTTCAAGACCTGAATATTAAATTTTGGTGTTCTCAAGTGAAATCAATAGTCACGTAGTGAACAAGATGGCTTTCACACCAACATTCCATAACATGTTTTAATTTCAGAGTCATATGAAGGGCTAGCTAAGAAGATTTCCTCACATCTCAACGCAGTGGTATTAAATATCGAGTATGTATAAGCAAGGAGCATGCATACTAATTTGTTATAAACTAACACAGTATTGAGTATACAGGTATTGCGTACACACAAGTATTGCGTACATACATGATAGTCAAGGTAACGCCTGATGGTCGGTGCGTCATTTGGGCTTGTCATTTACCCCTCGACGTCAGGAGCAAACGGTGAAAAATTGGTTTCACGAAAGAAAAAAAGTTGGTCAGCTAATCAGGGAAGAAAACACCCCCCAAATTCACGATTATTCATAAAATTATGAGCTAGTAAATATGAAAATAAAAAATCTTGAATAAAATGAAAAAAATATGATCTTGTCCGTTTGACGTCTTCTAGTCGAGATCTCCGGCAACATCAGGACTAGTTTCTATTTCTTAGTTCTGTTCATCAAAATAATAGTTTACCTACGAGTCGAGAGGAAATGTTGATCGACTCTCGAGAGAGGATTACTGTTGCTACACACATAGACGTAACCTAGTCAAAAAAATCACAGACACTAAATGCTTTTATAAAAAAAAATGTCCGCTATGAATGTTGTCGTATTTAGTAAATTCACTCAGAAATGAAGAACATCGCTTTGGCAACTAGTACTCTTGTCCAAGATTTCATGTGTTAAAACTCTATAGCCAACTTATATCGACATTTCGTGCATATTATATCGATTGCCAGTTTTTTAATTTTGCAAACCTATTTTGACAGTGTTTGCATTATTTCCACAGTTACGATTACATGGTCTCGAATTTCAAGTTTCCAGGTCCTGTCATGCGATGCTTTGATGCCGTGAAGGAGTTCATCCTTCATGCAAGAGAGTTCGGTGTTGATCAAAGTCGTATCGCCATCGGAGGTGACAGTGCTGGTGGTTACCTTACTGCTGTCATATCACATCTGGTTTTCGAAGACAAATCACTTCCAGACTTAAAACTTCAAGTTTTGATTTATCCGTGGATTCACTGTCTGGATTTCAAGTTTCCTTCTCATCAAAAATATGAACAAGAATTTGGAAGGAACGGCGGCCTGGTTCCCCTTCCCATATTAGCTAAAGTTTGTGCCATGCTCGCACTAGGTAATGTAAAACCTGATGTAGTCCGAGCAATGATAGAGAACAGGCATGTGTCAAAAACATTTAAAGAAAGCGCCCTCTATCAGAAGTGTTGCGGTCACGATTTGTTACCTGCTGCCTTCCGTGACAGTTCCTACTGCAAGGATACTTCGCAGCCCGAAGAGGCATACGAAGATGTGTGGAATAAAGTAAAGGAGATTTTTTTGGATGCTAGGTTTACGCCCCTTCTTAGGAAAAACATGACGGGTTTATCCCCTGCTTACGTCATGACTGCGGGTTTTGACACTCATAGAGACGAGGGCTACCTGTACGCCCAAAAACTCAAGAAAGCTGGTGTCGACGTCACTTGGGTTCATGTCGAGAAGGCCTGGCACGGAATCGTTTGGATGACGCCTATCATCAGTTTTAGACTTGGAGAAAAAATCCAAGAGGATTTTCTGTTATTTACTAAAGACCACTTGTGAACCAGAGTGAATTAGCTTCTTATGGGATCAGCTCGGAAGGTTGCTAAGTTATGTGACTTGTGTATACTGTCATTTTATTTCTCTTCTTAAAACGTATCACACACTTCACATTCGTAAAACATTCTCGAGGAAAGCGGGTATTTGCCAATTGAGGCACGGTATAAGACAGTCGCAATGCTTTTCTTCAAACAGTAAGTTTACTTAATGTTAGTTTATCCAGTTTTTGGATAAATTCCATCCGGGAAGTTATTCTGAGATATCCTGAGTATATCGCTTAGGTTTGTGAATATCTCCTGAAATTGTTAAAACTTAAAAAAGTCCATTCTCTCAAGTTAAATTACCCTTTGAATAATCGGTGTCGGTCAAGTACTTGTTGGTGTGATTTCGTAAAAGGCACCCGGTAATGAAGATTTCGTTCGGTGATTGTATTTATAGAGGGTATAGATTCACGGAGAAATCACAGCAAAGAAATGTACGAGAAAACAAAAGATCTTGTTTATATTTATCCTCGCAAAACGAGTTTGCTGTAATATGACGTTTTTGCCCAAAATTAGAGTAGCCAAGGCGACGGACACACTTAGTTCGTGAGATTACACGTGTTTACAATGTTTTAAATACAAGAAGATTTACAGCTGTCATATATCAGTATATTGTTCTGACAAAATCAAAGTTGGCGTACCCCAGATGGGTAAATCCTTGTGTCTGATAGCCAAAGTCAACTGGGACAATTTCATTTTTTACCTTAACCCCAACCTTAATCCTAACCTGAGCATCGTATTTCATTTTTCATGATTTCAATGAAAATTTCAGACAATCGCCCCATTCAAAAAAAAAAAAAAATCCGCTGACAGGACATCTAAAAACTCATATGCCCCCTGAAAGCTATCTTGCCCCTTTCAGTACCTTGTCTGGCTACGGACCCGGTTGGGTATCACATATAATAAGCGATAAGCTGTCATTCAAATACCACGTGCTTGGTTTTTGGTTTCACGAGAGGGTTAGCTATGGAGTCACTCGCTAATGACCAGGCTCTTCAAAACCTGACTAGCACTGGATAGCACAGGGTAGGACTGTGAAAAGAAATACACGCACACTGGATCTCAGAATTTTTCAGGGGCATGGTCCAAATTTCTATTGATTCAAGTAATCCCTACCCTACAAATTTATTTCAATGTTTTCGCAGATTCTCTCGACTTTCTCAGACCGAACATCAGCGGTCGGAATGGTACTTACCCTCTTGGGTACCTCTGTTAAATTCAAGCTTAGTCGTACCTCATGAAACACTCAATTTTTAACAAACTTCTACCACGTAGTGAAAGCTTGAGGGCTTAAGCAAAAATGGAATTTTAATGTTTGAAAGAGGAACTAAATCTTCGCAATTTGGTGAAAATTTTCAGTCGATTGTGGGATGTTTAGTTCCTGAGATATCAGCAGATGAAGATATAACAGTTGAAGAGAAAATTTGATGCATGCAAGAGTGTCATCTAATAATTTTGAGGAGACTTTTTGTTTTCTCAGTTAATTGTTTGACCTTGAAATATCCAGGAATAAGAGTTGTAAGGGTTGTGTAAATTCTGTAAACTTTCTATACCTCTAATGCATTCGCATTTTGAAATTATGAGATTATGAGTGAGAAAATTTGGTTGTTAAGTTTTAAGAAAAACAAAACAGTGTTAATGAATGTGAGGTAATGATGTAACAACTGCTTGCTTCAAGTCCACTGGAAAATGAAATTGCCATAACTTCATTCTACCAATATTTCGAAAACCTCTTATAGGATTTGAAGACAAATTTCAATATAACGCTTGGATTAAATACTTTGCTATCACACGAGAACAGAACTAAATGTAAGATTACAGAATTGTTTTTAATGACGACAGGAACTCGATCTATACCCATAGCAAGACTGTCATCTTGAAACTGGGTTTCTTAACCAGTATAGACCTTTTATGCATATGACGTCACAGAGCATAAGTTGCGCCCTCGGCTGAGGTAAGCGGTAGCGTTGCAACTTACATAAGAAAATGCAGACAGTTAATTTTTGTACAATGCTGGCATCCGAAGACGTTAAACAAAAATAAAGTCGGCAATCTAACTGGTCCACCCGAAGGCGCTTTGAACAGTTCGACACACAACAGACTTCAGTCGTTGGCTGGGGCAAGAGGCGCGGACGTCACGTTTATATATTAACAAAATCACAACGATGATAGCTAAATTTAGGCCACGGAATTCAGTTGTAAATTCAAGACAGTAGTAATATAGACTAGCGTCCGAATGTTTAACTTAAAACTAGTTGTTAAGAACCCTGTACATGGAACTCATGCTGATCTGAAGAGATTTGTTAAAAGGTTTAAGTTTCTTCTATGGATAAATAAATAAATAAATAAAAAAAAAAAAAAAACAAGAGGGTAATCTACGAGGTGACAGAAACCTTCGCAGTTTACTACTTTTTCTTTCGACAATCGAGAAAGGTACGGTGCATATGTTCTACTTCAGAGATGACAAAACCGTGGAGAAAGTTCTTTCTGGAAGAGCGCCACGTACCATTGCTACGCCTGGGATTGTATGCAATTAAATAGTGTTTCTGGACAGCATTTGATGTCATCTCCATCGTAACAATAAAAACTATTCCATACCCTAAAAGATACCAGTCTTTGTAACGTACCGGTATCTTTAAAATGCCTCCATGAACTTCTGTTAATAGGTTGTCCCATGTATAAATCCGTTGATTGCACCTCAGGGTATCTTTCTTCGTTATTTTAGGTTCTTCAATTTACGTGCACTACATCAGCGTTGTAAGTGCTTCTGGAAGACGTTGCTACTGTGTAAGTAATATAGCACACTTTTAATTAAAAAATAATCCTTTGGGAATTATTAGAACGTTGGCACGTTCTGTTAGGCAATTTTCTCTTGCATTGGATGCTGTTACTTATTATCAAGTCGATTTCTGCGAATTTTCCACATTGCTGCAAATTAGTCTATACACTGCGAGTCAGTCTATACTTCTTTCGTACTCATTCTAACCATTGTGATAAAACACACGAGTTTTTACTCGTAATATTAGCAGCTGAAGTTCAAACCACTGTATTTCAAAAGTGAACTTGAAGCAATTAAATGTCAGAAAATGGTTTCACATTGATGACTAATGTTTAGTTTCCGTTTATTTGCCAACGTATCGTTTCAGCCTTGTATTCGTTACGACAGCTAGGTTTCTCTAATAGGGTAACGTCAAGTTGAGACCGTTCTAAAGCCCAGGAATAGGTATGGTATGAACTCGTCAGATTTTTAGGAATGAAATTGGATAAAAGTTTTAAAGAAATGCAAATTATTGGTCACCAATGTGAAACCGGAACATGGCACCCCTATACTTGCTTGCTTCAAATTGATAAAAAAGTGATAATTTATCCGATGATATATCAAAGACCAAATAAATTGGAACTGAATACAAAATCATGAAATTTGCTTAAAGAATAAAGACATTTTTTCGTATTGCACCACAATGTTTCCATTTAAGCTAAGAATTTAGTATATGTGCCCTAGGGATGATATCGTCACGTTTGTAAATGATACTAGCGTCGTCAACTTTTAAGTAAGGTAAATGAAAGTACAGAAGAACACTTATACACATCAAAATATAAATATCAAAGGCCCAAGAAAGGATATTAAGTTGATGTAGGTCAATTCCTCATTTAACCACACATTCACAATTTTGGGGGGGATGGGGGCATGGCCGTACGGGGTGCGGGGGGACAGTCGCCCCCTGAATGTCGAAATCTGACTAAATCGGGCAGATATTTTTTTCTCAGTTGGGCGTAAAATTGGACAGTTAAATTAGGTCTGGAGTCGGGCAAAATCACCGCCCTCCCTGAGAAAAACAGTCACGTACGGCCATGGGTGGGGGGTGGGGGCGTGAGAAGTTGTGACTGGGTGAAGGTATGAGAGGCGTCGTCCGAAAAATATTTTTGGAGGGGGAAGGTGAAAAGTTGCAGGGGTTGCAAACATTCGAATGTATTGCTAGATAAGACGATCTAGAGCTATTTCCGACAGTTTATTTTAGTGTTTTTGTGATCCGTGTTAAATCTCATATACTGGAAAGCATGACAAGTAGACAGCGGCGATTGAGCATGGGAGTGAAGGAGGGTGTTCGTGAGTAGAAACTGTCCTATAACCGTCGTCTTGGGACAGGGGTGTAAAGAGAAGGGCGTTCTCATTTGGGAAATTTCAGTATTTGAAGGTCCCTAGATGCAATAGGGTGTTTTCATTAAGAGCATCCTCTTTCCAGCAAATTGAACTAACCATGCTAGTGGGGTAAGCATAACTCCAGCTATATTTTTCGAAAACAGTTAACTTCTAATATTGACTTGGCAGGTGAAGGGTGTAAAAACGCATTTTTCAGACAAAATCATATGAAGCCCTTGACAATTTTTTTTTTTTTTGGGGGGGGGGGGGCTCAATGGGCACGACGCCTCTGTCCACAGTTATCATGATTAATGATTAAGCTAGTATGGTTACACAAAGTCAAGGTTTGTGTCATTTCCTTCAAAAACTATAAATTGATACGTGAAATTCATGGAAACATCTCTCTATTAATAACACTGCAACTATCAATGACTCGACTCAAGTCACAGTAGTACTGAACGACTTAACACAAATGAGATGGTTCGTTACGGTTCTAGAATCGCCACCCCGTCTTTAGTCCTTTAAAACCGGGATCCAGGAGCGAATTCGGAATGCTCGAGGCAATAAACTAGTTCCATTGAAATGTTCTCTACTTTTGAATTGTATTATACTGTTGCTCATTCACAGAATACATGTAAAGTGTTATGGGGGATGGGGCATAAGCCATGACTGGGGGAAAATGCCGCACATACCCTCTTGGTTGCGCCACTACATGCCGCTGCTTGGTAAGTTATGTGAACCTTCTTCGGGGGTAGTTTCAGCAGGCTTTTCCCTGAAGTCAGAGAAGACGCACAAATTTTCTGAATAGTAATACCCTTCTGACAGCTTAAACCTCCACTGCTGGGAACGAAACATCAAACTGACCAATTCGCAATAAATCAACATTCATGTGAAGATCGGGTGGAGTGCAAACCTGGGTATTTTGTTTTAGGTTTTCTTCATTGATACCTTTGGCCAGATTTATTTCGGCCTACATGACGATTACTTCACCATGGTAGTTACCTGCTAGCAAGTGACAAGTACCTTGATGTTACTTTTTCGACAATGCTGAGGATTTTGGGAAAGAGACCAAATTCTCTTTCTTTGGAAATGGTTCATTTTTATAGGTTTTTTAAGTACACTTAGGTTTCATAGGTACTTTAAGTACACTTAGGCTTCAGAGGGACTTAAGTACAGTTTAAAGTGTACTTAAAGTTTTACGTGTCTTAAACATATGTTACAAAGCTTGAAAAATATAAATTTTACTTTTCTAACTTCCATCTTCCCAGGACATCCTGTGCTGAGATATAAAACGCTGAAGTTTGTTCACGAAATTCTGAATGATAGGTTGGGCAATAATTTGTAATGTATTGCTTAAACTACTCGGATTTCAGTTTTTGTTTTTGTGTCTTTTTCAAAAGGCACTAAACCTTGTGCCAAAAAGAGATCACTGATTTATTGTTTCGGCGTGGTTTGACTTTACAACCACTCTCCTTACAACGTTGTAAGCAAGGCAACAGCACTTGACCAAGGTAAGACCGTAACCAAGAAGGGGGGGGGGGAGTCCCACTGGAAAAATTTTCTCTCCTGTAACATAAAATACCATTGCTTTAATGCATTTTAGTGTATGCTCCCCCCTCAAAAAGTCCCCCTCCTGGAAGCTATCTCGTCCCCTCCAGTACCTTGTCTGGCTACATGCCTGGACCAAGGTCATATAGCCTAAATGTTTTAATTGTAAAAAGAAAACAAAAGCAGGTAATGTGACTTGTACAAAAACGGACAAAACAAATAAATGCACAATCGTCTTCAATTTCAAATAAAGGGAATAAATTTCAGCATTTTATTTCTCATCAACGGAATTAGCTATAAAGATGGAATCTGGATGAAAAAGATGAATTTTCCAACCGATGAATTATATAGGCCTATTCTTGTAAATTTAGACTTTAGCAAAATTTTAAAAACCTGTTGGCTCAATGTTGCGTAGGATCAGGGAGCCTCCACAGGTAAGATGAAACAACATAAATAACACTGCTGTACACTGCACCACCTTCCCCGTTTCAACTGTTGAAAAATACTGCCTGCATACGCAACTGTTACTGTGTGTGACCTGAGAAGTATGTTGTCGTCTATGGATGAAACGTGACACTGATGCCTTCACTGCCGCTGATGTCTATCCTTATATGCTGTCAGAGTATAAATTAAATGAAGTTTTCTGAAGGACTGTTGATTACAATTAATTTATCGGGATGAAGATTAATATGCTATACTGATTTTATTTCATATGTAGTTGGTTAAATGAACTTCAAAATAGGGCCAAAATTTAACCCAAACTGAATTAAAAATGTGGTACCTGGAGACTAAACTAAAGACAACCCCTAGGGATATTTATGTGACAGAAACAATGAAAGGCATTGTACTAATCAAGATGTTGATTACAATTAACTTATCGGATTGAAGACGAATATACTACTGATTTGATTTCAGACGTAATTGGATAAATCTACTTTAAAGTAGGTTAAAAAAATTTCCGAAATTGAAGGACAAACAAGGTACCTGCAGACTAAAATGTAAAGACAAACCCAAGGACATTAAGATTTCAAAAACAATCAAAGGCATTGTTATCATGATGAAGACGATAACAGATGCAAAACAATAGAAAGAAGCCTTTTAGAAAGGAGAGGCAGGTAATTGGCTTAAAAATGACCTTAAGGAAAGGAGACAGGACTTGAAATTTGTTGCAAAAGAGTTTAAAAGTATCCAACATTTTTCTTTTCTTGCAGTTATGTATATACCTTAAAATGTTTCGTAAGCATTGACGTCATTACAGGCATTTTTCAAGGTAAGAGGGGTGAAGGCCATTGGCTAATAAGCGCAGTCAAGTCTCGAGGGAAAGTATGAGTCCTTTTCAATATAACAGTGCCGTAGCCAGACATATTTTTATAAGAAGGAAGCTCCATCATTTCTCGGGAGGGGGAGGCTTCAAATACGGAATCAGTATATATTTTTTCACTCCTAAATTTCCCAGTGTAGGCTCCGGTGGGGTGAGTGACTTCCGTGGGGAAGGGGAACTTGGCCCTAAGCACCCCTTGCCCCTTAGCTACGCCCTTGGAGAGAAATTCTAAATTTAAGAAAAAAAAAGAACGAAAGGGCGAAAGTGATCATCTGGGAAAATATCCCCGTTATCCCTGCTAACAGCCCATCGAAGTGAGGTCGTTGATTTATACGGGATTAATGGGCTGACTAGGGGACGATTATTACGTCAGGGGAAACTGTGGAACCTAGTGCCTTTGCAGAGCAGTCCAGATGAGACAAACGCAACAGTTGAGAAGTTACAGACCTGTACGGTTTTATGGCATCTACTACACGTTTTACAGTCTGTGGGAGCCTTGCTTCGTTTTTACAATGTTTAGAGCATTTAGGTCTACTGACCATCCCATTAACTCAAAATTGAGTGTAAAGATTCGAGTAATTTATTTAAATTACAGTAGAAAGAGGTAAACAACTCCTTCGTGTGATAAAATTAATGTAAATAACAAGGGAATTTAAGATCCTTATTCATGCAATTTACAGGGAGGAAGAGACCGTTTTTACGATTTCACGCCTACTTTCGTGTGACTTAATTCTTTGTTCCGAAAGAGTGGGAAGACGTAATGCTCAGACGTTAAACTACCATCTAATGATTGGTGATAAGGCCTTGATACGATTATTGAACTTCAGTTAATGACCACGTGTCACTTCATAGCGTCACTTCAAAGAGTGGATTCAAAGTCAGCATTTAAACTCGAATACTTGAGTTCGGTAAAGCGACCAGTAAACCCGTTAGGGGTCACAAGTTCAACTGTACCTTGACAACTGTCTCGTCTGTGTGCGTAAGGTACACTTCAACTTTCACCCATTCCCACAAGACATTGTGCGCAAACATTTCTGAACTATGACAATCTTGTCAATTTAAAAACCCGTCGACACGATTATACATGCAATAGCGTCGCCAGACTTTTCGAGGGGGAGGGGGCACAGGGGTGGGGGCACAAGTTTCTCCCACAGGGGCACACCGACATGAATTACGGAGAGCAGCTGAAGGCGTCACGATGACGCGAAGTGCTGCCCTATCAATGCTGGGGTCGAGGGTCCGACAGTAGGCCCCTTTTATGGTTCAGAGACAACGACCCGGTGGGGGTCAGGAGCAAAGCTCTTGAGTATTTACACAATTTGGCGATTAGAATGAAACATTAAGCACGGTAACTCCGGTTATGCGACTCATTGAAGGAAGCCCTACATTACAGCATCAAAGGTGCATCCCCGTCCTCGACGGTGAAAATTTGGAATAAGAGGTCCTTGCAAGTTATTTATTGGGTTTTTGGTGACTTAAAATTATAATTATTACAAATATAATTCCTGCATTATCTTCGGCAAGAAATGAGAAAAAGGGGTTACTAGTGCCCGCTGAGACCACCCCTTGTGCACCCGCGAAACGTGCAGAAAATTCGAGTTGATGCGTAGTACCTAACAAGGTTCTTGATGATTGGTTGACCGCTTTGTATTGTATTCATTGTACTCTTTGTTAGTGTTAGTATTAGCAGGGAGCTGTTATTTGGATGGAGATAGATCGCTTAGAAGTGAGGTTTGTACCGCCAAGGTCACTCAGTAATCCATCGCTTGTATCTTTCTTGACATTTCTATAAGACTTACACTGGATTAGAAAGTTAACACAAAAGGGATTTGTCGTCTGCTACATCTACAGTAAGACTAAGGGTTTTCCTCCACTGCCACAGCATTGCCAGTCGTCGGGGAAATAAAAAATTATTGCATCTTTCGACGCTCGGTGACGCGCATGACAGTATATCAGTTAGGTTTAATGTTGAAATATGAACAAGAATCTATATCTGGTTATTTCAGGAAACTTCCGGAAACTTTTCATATTGTTGTAACAAAAGTTAGACTTATACCTCGTCAACTCATTTGCATGCGGTATCTTGTACAGGAAGGGGCTAACTGTATTCATTTAAGTTCAACTGAACAGCCGTTTCGAGCTTATTACCACCTGCTCTAAACATGTTGGCGGTGCAAACCTACACATCAAAGTATTGTTCTGCGCAGGCCACTTGTTAAAGGATTACGTGACTTGAATGATATCGCTTGGTAAATGCCATCAAATTGGAGCCACCAAACAAAGGAAAGAAATGCCTTTGCGCCAAATAAAAGGCTTATCGTTGATAAACTCCCCTCGATTTAGTGGGTCTTAAAGTATTAGCATAAATTAAACTTTTCGATATATCTCCATCCAAATAACAGCTCCCTGGTATTAGGTTAAGGATTAGGATTAGCGTTATTTAATCATTAAAAATTTTGTTCAGCTTGGCGCATGGCCGGAAAATTTTGGTAAAAAGGCATAAGAAATTTTCGTTAAAGTACTTATGGAGGTATCACTACTTTATGATCCTTAGTGTGGTGATTGGCTCCAGTAATTTCAATAATCAAGAGAGCAAAGTTCCCCTTGTAAATTTTAATGCAACGGTATTTAAACCAGAAAGCCAAAAGGTTTAGTGATTCCTTGGCAAAAGGGGGTGCCTGAGGTTCATCTCTCAAATTTTTACTTCTTGACTTCATCATTTTTTACAGTGTTGAAACAATTTAACCTCTGCAGATATCACATGACCTTTGGACCCCACCAAACTTGACAAACAAAATTTAAACAAATGTCTGTATTTCCTTGCAATGTCATGTTTGCAAAAGCTTCAGTTTGATCTCTGGTGACCTCAAATGACTTGTGACCTCCACCAAAAACAATAGGGTTCCTCCTCTTACCATGACAAATCTACATACGAAGTATGAAAAGCGTCTGTCAATCCCATCTTCACATATCGTGTTAGCAACCTTTTCAGTTTTTGACCCCTGGCGACCTCAAATGACCTTTGATCTCTACCAAAACAATTGGGTTTTTTTCTCAACATAACAAAGCTATAAACCAGATATGAAAAATGTCTGACATTGCTATCTTGTGATATCGTGTAAAACAAGGTCTTCCGTTTTTTACCTCTGACGACCTAAAATGGCCTTTGACCTCCACTGAAAACACTAGGGTTCCTCCTCTTAACATGAAAAATCTATAAACAGCATATCAAAAGTGCCCGTCACTGCTATCTTGAGATATCGTGTTCACAAGATTTGCGATTTTTACCTCTGTTAATCTCAAATGACCTTTGACATCCACCATAGGGTTCTACCTCTTAACATGACAAACCTATATACCAATTATGGAAAGAATCTGTCATTACTATATTCAGATATTGCATTTACAAGCCATTTACAAGGTTTTCACAGTTTAACCTCTGGTGACCTCAAATGACCTGTGAACTCCACCAAAAAGCAAGGTTCTTCTTCTTACCATGACAAATCTTTATAACACATATGAGAAGCGTCCGTTATTGCTACCTAGAGAAGTATCCATAATTGTTACCTTGAGATATCGTGTTTACAAGCCATTTACAAGGTTTTCGCAATTTAACGGCCGGTGACCTCAAATGACCTTTGACCTTCACCAAAATAATAGTGTTCTTTCTCTTACCATGACAAATCTATACACTAAATATGAAAAGTGTCAGTCATTTTTGTCTGGAAATATCGTGTTAACAAGGTTTTCGCAGTTTAACCTCTGCAGGCGAGGATCCAGAAATTTCGAAAGGGGGGGTGGGGGTGGAAAGCCCCCTTGAATATTCTCCTAGATTAACATTACGCTAATTTTCGCGTATTTTTTTTATTGTTGATGTGGCGAAAAGGGGGGGGGACTGAGACCGGGAAAGCCCCCCCCCCTTGGATCCGCGCCTGCTCTGGTGACCTCAAATGACCTTTGAACTCCACCAAAAGTAATAGCTTTCTTCCTCTCACCATGTAAAATCTATATACTAAATATGAAAGGTGTCCGTCATTGCTATCTTCAGAAGTGCCACATACACACCCATACACTCATACACACACAAATCACCATTGCATAATTTTCTTGCCTGCTTCCTCAAGGAATCAAAAACGTACGGAAGCTTGTGAGATTAATTACCCTAACATGCAGTATTGGATGCGCGTTACAAAGGAAACAGTTTCACATTTTTAACAATTTTCGAACTAAAATTAGACTAAAAGATAATAGATGTCAAAGTTATATTGAATGGAGAGGACTCACGGCCGTAGGTCTCTATGCTGTCGAAAATAGCTGTTGAAACGATAACTATGGAATATACTTCCCAGTAAGACAGTGCTTAACAAGATTCACAAAAATATATGGTAGCTAAGCGCGCGGGAAAAGATCATCATCAATTATTGATTAAATAAAGCGCAGTATCAACCAAAAGTTATCTAATGCGCTGTACAAAAACATAAAAGAACATGAAAATAGACAAGAGTGTAAGGAAAAGACACTAAGAGGAAAATAACACAAGATAGGACATAAATACTGAGCAACAAAAGCAACAACAAAACAATTAATACATGGAAAATAACCACGTTTTAAGCTTTGTCCTAAAAGCCTGTAGTGTTGGTGCAGATTGAATATCAACTTGGAAGATCATGAGCGATATAATTTAGTCCTATACTTCTCGGACGAAAAACTGTTGAATTCTGATGAATATAATTGGGAGGCGGCCGTTCCCTCGACTCTCTTCTTAGACCTAGACGTCCCCAAGCTTTCTGAAAAGATGCTGACTTTGTACATCAGCGGACCTGAAAGTTACAGGGAATAACAGTTACATTGGAAAAGCTAGTACCAACCCCATGGTTTAAATGGTAACATTTTAGTTATATTTTTAACTGATAAAAGGAAGAAGACTGCCGGTCGTATAAAGGCGTTTGCTAACTGTTCCACCTTCAGACAGTACTGGCTCCATCACCGTACTTATATATAGGTGGACTGGCCGTTGTGGCGGTCGTCTCCCCGGACCCTTAGATCTAGTTTATTTTGGGCCTATTTAGATAGTGTCACGGATTTATAACCACTCCCAAGGTAAGCCACCTATCGTTCGTTCACCCATTCTGCCACCGACTGCACTTAGAAAAATATATCTATTAGTTTTGTGAGAAAGGTGCCAGCAGAGACGAATTAAAGTATCAGACAAACGATTAGGGAGAAGGGATCTTGAATTTTATGAGGGTGTTACTTGTTCCAGAAATAACTGTTTTTTATTGTTAGACAAAGAAGCACTGAACCGACTTTATATAGTAACATCAATTCCATTTAACTGCCGGGCATACGTCTCCGAGCGTCACATGACGTCAGAAGGTATGATGTAAATATGAGAAAACCTGACGCACGGGAGTGTTATTGTACTAAAACCCAACTTTGTTCAATTGATTCAGTAGTGTTTCTTGTCTTATTTTATGATTAAATGCGATCACTAGAGTTGGTGTCACTTTCAATTTGTCAACAAGTTTCCATATCAAAAAGGAAGCAGGCAGTTGCCATCACAATGCCTTCTGGGCAGAAATATTAAGCACGAACGTCATTCAATCTAAAAATCGACTTACAATAACTCTAAATAGATTTTGCTTTTATCATAAAACATTAAAATAAGGTCACTAGCACAATGCTATACATTATAATGATTTTAAATGATTATAATAATAATTACTTGGATTTTATTATAAGGCAGGCCTAATTTTAGTGTGCAGTGATAGCCAATTTGACAGTAATGAATTGAAAATGTAAAGTGATAAACAGAACTATGTGCGGCGATAAAAATGTGTGCCATATCTGTTAATTTTTCAGCAGCCTAAAACACGATTTATTACACAATTGAACTCTCAACGTTCACATTCCAGCAAACTTTGCATACTTAGCAGTCTGTACGGCATATACTTTGTTCAGTCATGTACCTAACCTTTCACTGAACAGAGTCCACTCTGCGGGGTAGCTCCGACTGAGCTTTTAACAGCTAAGTTTTCAAAACGTTGCAATGAAAAATACGCCATGTGGTGTTTTTAATGTGAAACAATGAATAGCTCGAAAACCCTGTGTGACTCCAAGCACTGCTGTCAGTATTCTGGTCTATTTTCTGTAGGACAAATAGCGTAAATAAATCGAAAGGCTTCCACGACGCGGGAACTAACCAATTAAAGATTTTAAAGAGTACGCTGTTGAAGAAAAGATACTCCGGTAAAGATCCCATGTGGGTTAAAAGCATGTTCTAGTTTCCAAATTGATGAAACCCCATCTCAATAGCACCTTGCATTTGGAAAATACTATTCTGAAGAAATACTTTTTTCAGCTTCCGCAGTGCATGACAGCAAATCTGTAATGTCATCCTGGCAAATTGATTAAAGGAATCTGAGGCACATTGCCTACTTGGCGTCACATTATGTGACCTTAAGGAAACCTGGAGGTATTTCTTGACAAAAGTAATCTATCTTCAAGAAGGGATATCTCGAGTTGCGAATGAAGTTTTGGTATGGATTTTGAATGACATGTAATGAAAAATATTCTCTTCCATATTAGACCCCTACAAAGTACCACTTGACAACGCCTTTAAAAGGTTTGTTCCGCATTTATGGCTGAACAGGGAAATAAGATGCTGGTGCTACCAACAAGGTCGTATGAGGGGAGGAGGGCTTGGGACAAAAATGTGCAAAAATGTTGATTTCAGGGCAAAAAAATGTCATTTTGCGGACAAAGTTTATATCATGATTTCTTGTTCAGGAAAATTAAGGGAAAATACCTTCCACTCCATGGAAAAATATGTTTTCCTACACGCCTATGGCCTTTACCTACGGAAGCCGAGAACATCGCGGTGGTGTAAAATCTGACATGCCAGTTTTCCCAGTTTTCGGTAAACATGAGAAGGAGAAATCAAGATAGGATTTCTCCTTACCATTATCCACCGATAATGTGGAGTGGAGAAAACCAAAGTTAGTGAGAGGGGTATTTCAAGAAAGGACCATTACACAGTGTCTATTTTCGAACACCCTGTCCATAAATGGACGCGCCCGCACATGACACGGATTGGCGCCATATAACTTTGGTTATATTATTACCAACGTGGGGTGATCCCACCGTAGTACGGAGAAATCGTTGACGAGCGAGCTAACTATGTTACTTAAATTGAAAGAGGATCGATGGACAAAGTCCATTTATGGACAGGGTGTTTGAAAATAGACACTGTGTAATGGTCCTTTCTTGAAGTACCCCTTCACTAACTTTGGTTTTCTCCACTCCACATTATCGGTGGATAATGGTAAGGAGAAATCCTATCTTTTACCGAAGAAAGGGGTGGGAAAACTGGCATGTCAGATTTCACACCACCGCGATGTTCTCGGCTTCCGTAATTACCGGTGACAGATGTGTCCTTGCCATTGCCAGCACATGTACTTAGGCAACGAAACGTATAATGCTGAGTTTTGGAACATAATTTACATTTTATGTAAAATTTAGACTTTTGAATCATTCTGAGCTAGACAGGCATTCGGATACAAAGTATGCCATCTGAGTGACAGATAAGTAGTCGATGCGATTTCTGGGTCCACTGTTCAAAGACGTGTGAGACGTGTGAGAGTGACCAAAAATAAAATAAAGCTGCCCTTGGGCAATATGCCTTCTGAGCACTTGGGTAAATATTCTCGTTAGTTCTTTACCATGGATTATTATGCAATCTGCATGTCTGCTATACAAAGGCCTAAAATATTGCATGGACATTCCATCTAACTTAGAGTATTATCTACCTTAAAAGAAGGGTTCTAGCATAAAAAAAATAATTTTCATATATAAAAGAGGAACTGAATCTACGCAATTTGGTAAAGCTTCCATTCAAATCGGACATATACTACTCGAGATATCAGCAAAAGAAGTTACTACATTTGTGACCAAAAGTGTGCTTGAGGCAAACAGGGATTTTATCACTTCCTCACATTGATGTGAAATGCTTTGTTTCCTTTGTTTTTTTCAGTGTGTTGTGTTGACCTTGAAGTAAATAGGGATAAGGGCTCTCAATGGGGTATTTGAGGTTTGTAAAATTCCCATGACACTCACGCATTTACATTCCGATAACATAAAATTATGAAGGAGAAAATTGGTTGTAAAGTTTGAAAGAAAAACAAAAGACTACCCATTAGTGTGAGGATATTACGTCATATGTGCTTGATTCAAGTTCACTTTGTGTTGAAAATGTGACAACTTGAACTGCTAATATCTTGAGAAACCACACATTGGATTTCAATGCAAATTTCACCAAAATGCGTAAAATTAGTACCCCTCTAACATATCAAAACTTAATTAGAGCTAAGACCCTCCTTTTAAACCACAAGGTAGTAATTAGTTCATGATCATTAATCTATACATACATTGACTATTAAACACACCTGGGAAGTGAAACGGGATTATAAATAAAGGTCATTTTAAGTAAGTAACAATAGCGTGAATGGGGCAAACGGCCCCTGCATGGTAGACTACTTCATTTACCCATGCTATGGGATAAGATGCCCGCATTTTGGTTGTTTCTTTTTTTCCTTTTGACTAAATTCTACCTCTGCCAAAGGATTTTAAACATCACAACTCTGTTTTTACTTTTTCGGCCACATATACCTCAAAGTGAAAGCACATTTTCCTTTGCTATTTTATAGGCTAGAAAAATTTACCATGAAGGGGCTCTTTACCCCTCTCTTAGCTAATTACGACTAATCAAGCTTCACCTGGATGTTCCTCATTAGACTAAGTTTTCGAAAACAATTTTCTGAATCATTTTATTCTTCGAGTTGACCCCAACCATGAAAGACCATTCGTGATTCTTTATGGC
This sequence comes from Holothuria leucospilota, assembly GCA_029531755.1. Classification (NCBI taxonomy): domain Eukaryota; kingdom Metazoa; phylum Echinodermata; class Holothuroidea; order Aspidochirotida; family Holothuriidae; genus Holothuria; species Holothuria leucospilota. Next base: position 19,197,793 of record CM055973.1, on the reverse strand, counting down.
CACATAACCCTGTTCCATTCCCTAAAGAGGAAAATTTCGTCATCCCAGACAGTTCCAATTTTTCCAACTAAGCTACTTCTAGCCCCTCCCCAAACTGTCTTAAGCTGTTCCTTATGTAGACAAAAATCTAGTTTATTGCTGAAGGCCATATCATAGTGAGAATACAAGGCCCTATGTGTAATCACAACACTCTCTCTGCATTGTGTGAAATGTGAGCTACTATGCATCTTTTGAGTTTTCAAACTTTAATGACAATCAAAGAGCAGTCACCAACTGAGAATTTTGATATCCCCCAACCCAAAATGTACTTGGGGTGATGAGTGTCTGTCTTTAAGTCTGATTCTGTTTTTGAAACAAAAAAAATTATATTCCTGAAAGAAAACCAGTTTTGCTAATCTACCCTGGAAAATATCAGAAGACGGCTGTGCACCCTAGGTTGTGCACCCTATCCGCGCACGACGCACTTGCAGTGCAATGTTAGACGAGTGTGGAAGGGCGCATTGGGTTGAACAATCTCCAGATATGTTGAGGCCACGACACCGATCTAACCTGGTAAATAATAACATGAACAAACAATTCTACAGATATTAAAGTCTTGGTCAAGACCCTAGTACTACCTAGTACAACGTTCGCGACTATCGTAGTGTGGCCCCTGTAATTATATAATTCTTCAGAAATCCTGAGCTCTGTATTACTGTGCTAGGTTATTTCTGAAGCAAAATCTCCCCGCAAATGATAAGTGTAAAGAGCGCCCGCGATTCTGTTTCCCACCAGGAAAAAATGTAATAACGTCTTGGCCAAGACTACATAATTGCTTTACAAGCAACAGCCTGACAGAGACCCGATCTGTCAAAGCAGCAAGGAGTAGACAGAAGTTTGAAGATGTAGACAAGGGCGATCATTAGGGGGATATGGTCCCCCACTTGGTTTGGAGACGGACTTACTTTCGTCCTGAACCCCCTGAACAATATTTGATGAACGAACTTAATTTTGCTACATTTGTGAATATTAAACATATCACACACCAATAGCTTGGTTTATGGGACGGAAAATCTTTAATAATTTGACAAAATCTAATATTTGCTGATGGTTGGGTGATTATTAGAAGGTTTCCAAGGCTCAGTGGTCATGGAAAGAGATGCTTCCTACGTGCTTTGAGAGGGCCATGCCCTCGAAGCTGTAGGCTTCGATTAACTATATACATGTAGGTATATACAATTCAGAAACCTCACCCGCAATTTTTGGGCATGCTTCTTCCGTATATTTTGTAGGGAGCTATGGAGCAAGTAAGATGTTCTACGGGAAGAAACACGAAAAAATATTTAAAACGGGAGTGCGCGAACAAGTCAAAGGAATTAGCGTTATTTAAAGCTTGCAGACATGAAACCAGAACAGATGTATTCTCAGTTATGATAGATGAAAATCCCGACTGATGGAAATCCGTTGGGATTATTTGAATAACTTTTACTGCTTTCAAGATATACCACTTCAAATTTTGACCATTTCTGAGATTTCCCATTCGCTATGCGGAAATTGTGATGTGGAGTTTTACACATGGTCTGGTTTCTTTAATCTTTCTATTAATACTTAATAAATTAGTTGTTAATTAGTTACTAGCTAGTGTCTGCTTTGCTCTTTTATGTGGGCATTATAAAAGTGATCAACAACTAGCTACTTCCAGAATAAACTCTTGAGGGCATGCCAACTTTCCAAGTGTCCTTGGAATGAAAGTTAAACAACAAAGAGTACCACAAGACATATCTGAGGAGTCCCTCTTTCCAAGTCACAAATTTGCACATGTAGCTAATGTTTATTCATGATGTAAAGTGCAAAAGCGACCCCGATAATTGATTTTTAAAATGAGCAACATTTTATATATTCTGATGGAAATTGCAACTACTTTTTAACGTTAATGTCTTTTTCATTAAAGGCAATAGGCAGTCGCCCCAAAGTTTGCTTTGAAAAATCGGCAACCTCTTGCAAATTTCTTCTTATTGCATTACAAGCACCTCCTCTTTTGAACATAACTATCACAAACAATAGGTAAAGCGAGGAGAAATTTTCGTTAACTTGTCAGACCCTCGACTACTATGCCGAGTAGCGTTGTAACCGTTACAATTACGGGCCCCAACGGGAGATTCCTCTGGCAGCTGGTAAGCCTGCTAGGGTCTTTGGTCGCAAGTGGGGTTGTCAAGAAAATGGCACACTTCCGCCCAGACACCAGTCCCCGTGTTCCTTTTGCACAAGACAAAATCTCTCCTCGGACCATCCTGCACAACCTCAGCCCATCACCCCTTCCCTTCTCTGGAGCTTCGGGCGTCCGACGAGTCCGCGGAGAAAGACAAGGAGGGGGAGGACGGAGAAGGAGGCAAAGGGGCATGAACCCTCCCGACAGTCGCCCTTTACTCTGAAAAGATCTCCGAAGCCACTGTCCGCGGCTATAGATGTAACAGGGCCGTAGCCTGCGGGGGACAACTGCCCCCTGAGATTTCCAAATAATAAATAAAAATTGGCCTACTTAAGAAAAAATGTTAAGATGCCGAAATTTCGCTGTCCAAATTATAATTTCAAGATCCCCAAAATCAGGGAAATCACATATAAGGGGTGCTTTTTTCCAAATTTTCCCGGCAAGGTCCCCAGGACGCAGTAGATGCGTTCTTATGCGGGTTTCTCGTTTCGACGAATGAACCACCTTCCTTCTACAAGATACACGGCCTGAATACACCAGCATATACACTGGCTAAATACAAAATAGCCTATGATTACCTATAATTATCAGCTTAACTCAATGAGCTGGTAAAAATTTTTTATTTTAAAGTGCATAAGCAATCGCCTCAAACTTATTTTAAAACAAAAGCTAAATCCCACAAATGTCCCAGTATTTCAATTCAAGTATCTTTCTTGATATTGAAGAACATAAATATTGCATATTCAAGGTAAACCAAGGAGTTACTCTTTATGTGAATTTCACAACTCAGTGCGAAACATATCGTAACATGATTCTCAAAAGCCATTCATAAAATAAAATACCCGGGTACACTCATTCAAATTAAGGAGACTGCATTTTCCTTTTCTCCTTGAAATCTTAATTTCTTTTTAAAGCATGAAATGTGAAGTTCAGAATGTTTACATGCAACTTTAAGGTCTAAAATGTGTCATTTTCCTCGGAGACTTTTCGATCGAACATATTTTCCTGCAGATGCTCAGAATAATATTAAGGGGTTTTACGCTGCGGATAGGCGCCAACCGATTGTGGTTCCCCCCGTGGCGTACTAAGAGCGCTAGAGCGAAGCCCGCACCCGGTACCATGCATACCCGGGATGCCATGCCACAGCCGAAAAATTCAGTAAATAATTTAAATTTCAGGTGATGTTATCAGCCCAAAACATCACCAAAGATAACACCATTTTAGATCTAGGAAAACTTAAAACGAAAAAAAATTCTCAAAGAGTAGAGGTGTCATCCCTCCCATGAGGCAACATCCCCTTCAATTACACGTAACCAAAATAGAAAAATCACTAAATAGTGAGGATTTCTAGACATATAATCAATACGAAGCTTTACCAAAGATAGCACTATTTTGCATCTAAGCCACCCCACAAAGACAAAACTTCTCAAAGAGTATAATTATAATGTCATCCTGTTCTCTTAGACAGCACCTCTTGACTTACGCCCAGCCAAAACATAGGAAGAATATCACTAAAATTGACAATTTGTAAAGACATAATCAGTTCAAAGCTTTGACAAAGGTAAACAATTTTGCACCTAGGCCAGGCCTTACTTGTACCACCTCAGCACCCTCCCTCAGAATGGCGCTCATGCAAAAGTGAAAAAGGAAGGATACTCCCGGGTGTCAACTATCTGTAGAAACGCCACTTGGTGGACAGCTTAGCTAGTGTCATGAACTGCCCCTCCCCAGGGATTTCGCCCAGGCTACGGCCCTGTGTAACAGTCTCTCTGAAAATGTTGCCCGGTCTCAAAGTAAATCCATTCGTGCCACAGCCAGTTCACAAACACTGATTGATAATAATTTCACTAATGTGCACTCTAGGATTCAGTTCTATTGATGTATACTTATGGATGATATTTCTGATCATTTCCCAACTTTTACTTGTATACGTAACGAATCACATTGTCAATGTCATGTCTCTAAGCATGGGCTTTCGGAAGGGGGGCAAGGGGGCACTTACCCCCTGGAAAATCAAAAACTTGAAGAAAAGTAACATCAACATTTTTTATATGATATAGCAAGAAAATTTCCATAACATGAGCTTTCAAAACAGAAAACGATTTGATGCGACTCACAAGGCCCGGGAAGTGCCATTTTCAGCTATCTGGGAGGCATTTCGGCCAAATATTTTCTTGGCGCTTCGCGCCAAACTGTGGTGGCGCTACGCTTGGACAGTTTGCCGACAGGTTTCGCCCCCTGGCAAATAGTTGGCTACACCCCTGTAAAAGGCGCCAACATTTAGCAATTAAGCCCTTTTCTGGGAGTAAAATTTCCCCTAATTTGATCAACTAAAAGTTTTGCCCCCCTAGTTTTTTTTTCTGCGGACGCCCATGTCTCTAAGTCAGTGTTATAACGACGAGTCACTCAATTTTGCAGTCGAGTCATTTACTACTTTCAGTGCGACTCGAGTCGAGTCAGTGACTCGAGTCATTGTATTATTTCTATGAGGAAAATTATGATGCAATTGCTCGAGCCATTTCCCTTCGTAGAATTAGCTACTACAGTCATGACTCGTTACAACACTGCTCTAAGTGTTTATTCCGCCCTATTATTGAGCCAAAGCTCAGAGAGTTCAAGAGTAACCTTTCCCATGAAACCTGAGAAGATGTTTTACTAGCTAGCACAAAGCATGGAAGAACTGCCTCGAAGGTAGTACTTCCATGCTCAAAGTAACCCTGAGACTGCCTATGATTTTTTTCATCGTAAATTTTGGTTTGCCTTTTTTTCGCTGTTTTACTTTGCATAGCCGTGGCACTTCTTACAGGAATTCTAAGAAATGGTGTACTGAGGGTATTATCAAATCTTGTAAAAGTAAACAGAAACTTTATAAAAAGGAATATTAAGAACCCCAACGATAGCATTCGACATGACAATGTACGATTCCGTGATCGTTTAAATAGTGTCATAAAAATGGTAAACGTGTGTATTACTCTTCTTTACTTGATGCTCAGAATAATATAAGGGGTTTTTAAATGTTTTAAATTCTATTATTAAAGGGAACAACGAAGGGAGTCACTTCCCTACTGAGATCATGCATGGCAATGTTGTTACTCAGAATCCTTCTGAATTTTCTTACCATATTAATAATTATTTTAGTAAAATCGACCCTTTACTTGCCGAGAGTCTTACTCAGAGAAACTCTACCTTCAGGGACTTCTTACGTAACCCTACGGCTAATAATTTCTTTCTGGCTCCTACGGATATGGATGAGATTTGTGGTATTATCCTCAACCTGAAAAATACCAGTGCTGGTTTTGACGAAATTAATCCTAGGGTCGTAAAATATGTCTGTAACTTCAGACCTCTGGTTAATATTTTCAATTGCTCTTTATCTCATGGTGTTGTTCCTTCTTCACTTAAAATGGATCGTGTTACTCCTATTTTCAAAAATGGAGAGAAACTTAATGTGACTAATTATAGGCCAATTTCTGTTCTCGGTTGTTTTTCAAAAATCTTTGAAAGTATTGTTTATAATCGCCTGTACACTTTTCTGTCTATGAATGGTATATTCTGTATTAACATCAACATGTTCAACATGGTTTTCTCCTATGCAAATCCACAGTGTATGTGGTTACTCTGGTAGCAGATCTTATTATTAACAGTTTTGAGAAAAAGGAATTAGCGTGTGATGTCTTTGTGGGTCTTTCTGGGGCTTTTGACACCCTAGATCATAGTATATACTTATGCCAAAACTATCTCCATGGTATTCGTGGTATAGCCTTAATTGATTCACTAGTTACCTGCGTGAACGCTCTCAGTTTATTTCATTCTCTGATGCGTGTTCCCCACCACAGATCATAAAAACTGGTGTACCACAAGGTTCAATTCTGGGTCCCTTACTTTTTATTATTTACATTAATGATTAACCGAACTGTAATCCAAGCTTAAATTTCACTATGTATGCTGATGACACCAGTGTATAAATTTTAAAACGGAACTGACTCAAAAAGCCTATAATTGCTGGTATCAATGCTGCACTCCCCAGTGTTTCTAACTGGTTTTTAGCAAACAAACTTCACCTCAATGCCAACAAAACCGTTGCCATGTTATTTCATCATTATCAAAGATCTGTTCAATTTCATGATTGTGGTACTATTTTAACGGGGTCTGTTATTCCTTTTTCCCCTGCTACAAAATTTCTTGGTATGACTATTGACAATAATCTTTCCTGGTCACCTGTATAGAACGAGGGATTACCTTCCTATAAATATGCATTTTCATCAATTTATAAGGCTATCATTCTTCCATACTTATCTTACGATACTCTTCTTTGGGGGTTTTCTTTTACTTCTCAATTGAGTAAAGTAATGACTTTGCAAAAACGGATTGTTCGATTTTTTTGTATTGCACCATCTTATGCACATTCTGCTCTCTTTGTTCTCTCATTTATATATTTTAATTGTATTCGATATTTGTAGGTATCAAATCGCATCTATCACCTATGCGTACATCAGTGGTTTGCTCCCCTCTTACTTTAATAATTTCTTTGAGGATCATATCTGTAAATATCATGCCAGGGAAGGAAACACTCCTTCCATTGTACCCGGGTTACAAGCGTGGTTACAGACACAGGTTGACACACCTTTTTTTTTGTAAGGGCCCGTTTTTATAGACTGAAGAGTAACCAGCGTTTTGTTAAATATTCCGGTCCAAGAATTTGGAATGACCTCCCTATTAAAATAAGAAGAAGGCCCCCTTAATTGTTTTAAATTCACTGGATTTTTTCCTCATTGCTAAGTATGTCTCGTAAAATCTATCTATGTCGTTCTGTTATGTAATCTTTTTTCTTTCGTATCGAATGATTCACATTTTGTGTATTCATGTTTTATATATATATATTCATTATAGTTTATCTTTGTTTTATTTTGTTAGGGGAACATACATAACCTTTTCAGAGCTTCTTTGGTTTCCCTCAACCTTTCATTTATATTAGTTACGTGTATTGTTTCTATCATGAAAGCTACTCTATCAATTAGATTGTATTTTATGTATGCATTATGTCGATTATCGGTTAGAATAAAGTTCGACTAATTGAATTGAATTAAAAGTCGGTCGACAGCCCATAAGAATTTCGTATGTTTACCCTTATTTGCAGAGCCTAGTCAGCTCTTAGTGGCTTTCAATTTCATCATCATTTGATCTCACAACCCGCATGATTCTTTTAGGTAACAACAAAAATGATTGGTTTTAATCCAGGTGCATATTGCAACATATAGCTTTCAGATTTGCTCCTGGATTCCACTAATTCCATGTTCTTTTTGCGTACAGCCTTTACGCTAATGTAATTTGACGTATCATACTCTACGCTATATTCTCTGCTATACAGAAATGTGTTTGGTATGAAAGAAACGTTACCACGAATACGTTACCTTTGGCGTACCATATTGAACTTTTCAACACGTTGAATCAGTCCGTCTTACGTCCACCCCGGCCAACCATAGTCGTTGTCATATCGTCGTCTGTCGTCATCGTTATCTGTCAGCTTTTTTACAGCGCAAGAACTTAAACCATAAAGCCTTAGTGATTCATTTGCTGAAAGGGGCTGATTTGTTGCACTGAGGTTCATCCCTCAAATTTATACTTCCTGACTTTATCATTTTTACGATGTTTTCATAACTTGACCTCTGCTGACCTCATATGACCTTTGAGCCCCACCAAAAGTGAATAAAGAAGTATAAAAAAATCAACCATGTCTTAGGAAGGATTCGCACTCGGGCCGTCTGTGTGAGAAACCGAGCTCTAATCCACTACGCCACCAAAGAACTCGTTCAGCGTATGGTATTTCTAATTATGCTGTAGTCACATCATACTTTTTACGTGTTCATAATAAGGTAATTTAAATTATTACTATTGCTGTAACGGTTATGCTTGTGAAAAATAAATATTATTTTCTATAACTTTATCTCTGGAATGGTAATAAAATTCAGCCCTAACTTTTTTGTTGGTCACGAAACGCCGGACACAATTTGAAGGTACCGCCCACCGTCTATTTATTTTACAAGGTTTTCGTAGTTGCACCTCTGATGACCTCATATTATCTTCGACCTCCAACAAACTCATAGGGTTCCCTCTCTCTTAAAGTAAGACATCTATACACCAAGTATGAAAAGGATCCACCATCTCTGTCTTGAAATCCCCAAAACTTACCTGGTTTTGGAATCTATGAGCCCTACTTACCTCACCTATTGCCTAGTGGGGGATCAATGAAGCAAGGGCCACTTATAGCAAGCAGAATAGGAGGATAGGAGGTGAGTAGGGCGCCCTCTGTTCGGGATTCATTCATTGCCAAGAGTTGTTCCGCGGTAAATGGGCTGTCCAATTGTAGTAATAGGGGAGGTAAGTAGGAGAGAAATAGATTATCGTGTTTTTTCAAGGTTTTCGGTTTTTGACCTCTGATGACCTTTCACCTCCAATGAAAACAACAGGGTACTTTTCTTCCAATATGATGAAGTTATATGCCAAGTATAAAGATTGTCCATCATTGCTATCTTGAGATATCGTGTTTAAACACAGTTTTTAAGAATTTCGTATTTTCACCTTCGGTGATCTCAGATAGCCTTTGACATTTACCAAAATCAATTAGGTTTATCTTTTGACCTTTAACGCATCCATATGCCAAGTATGAAAAGCATCCATTCTTTCTACCTAGAGATATCGTGTTTACAAAGTTTTTGGTTTTTGACCTCTGGTGACCTAACATTGCCTTTGACCTCCACCAAAAGCAGCAGAGATCTTCCTCTTAATAGAATAATTCTGTATACCAAGTATTAAAATTATCCATCTTTGCTATCATGAGATTTCAGCACAACAAACTGGAAAAAGAAAGGAAACAAAGCATATCTCAATGTGAGGAAGTGATATAACTCCTGCTTGCCTCAAGCACACTTTGGGTCACGGATGTATTTACTTCATTTGCCGATATCTCAAGTACTACACATGTCGGATTTGAATGGAGGTTTCACCAAATTGCGTAGATTAAGTCCCTCTTTCACATATGAAAATTAATTTTTTGCTTAAACCCTTCCTTTAAAGAAATTTTATAAACTCATGAGTTTCACAAATGAAAAGTACGAATATACTGCAAATGCATATCCGCTTACTCTGTGGATGATTTTGACCGCAGTGTTCATATAGAGCCATTTGAAATATTTCAATCTTTCACTTTGTCAAGATGCAGCTCTTCAAATCATAAGAGTAGGAAGCGAGGGGGGCCCTGAAGCTCCAGCTCAATTTTTTCGAACTTATTCAATAAAAAATCAAACTTTTCCAACAAATTTTTCCCCAAAATGCACAAAATATAGTATCAAATTGCATCTAAGAACCCTCAAGTATTCATTTTTTTCCAACTGGGATGTGGACTACCCCTTAGACCCTCCCGCAGTATTGCTGTCTACCTCAGTTCAGCCCCACTGCTGAAAACAATCTTCCACGCCTATGGTTCAAATTGAACCGGAAAACTGACCGAATGGGCTTTTAACCGAAATTGGGACACATTTCAGTCCACAACTTACCATATCAGTTTCAACATGAGCAAAGTCTCATCAAACTTATCACAAGAGTTCGGTTCCGTGTCCATTTGATAGTAAACGCCGGGTTTTAAGTATGAAACGGGCATTTTTTAAAGTGTTCGACTTACATGAGTAAAAACAACATGCTAAAACAGCTGTTGTAATGATTTGGTCTATCTGTTATGCTTAAATTGCTGGTTTTCGTTCAAAAGTAAGGTATGTTACAGAGATTCCACATTCCACATTTTCAGTTTCTCAGACTTAAATATGTTAAGCCTGGCCTTTCAGCAACAAATCAATTACTCCATGGATATGAAGTAATCATTGGTGTTGCCGAAGGTTTGTTCAAATTCCAAATGACATGTGCCAAATATTCCCACCAATTCACGAACATTCATTAAAAGCAACAAACCTGTATTTTGTAACATATTTACCAAAACCTTAAAGACTATAGTCAAAAGAAATCAGCCACCTGGGCATTATTCCCAGGGGCCCTTTCTAACCTTCATTTTCTCATGTTTTATGTTTTGAAAAATAAACAATAATATGACCGACAAAAGAACCAGCCGTCCCAATGCTGTTTGCTGCCCTCTTTGATATACTGACAAGTATGAGTTGATGCACTAATTCACGTAATCTGAGCGTCTTTTTGATTGCAAAATTTGGGTTTTTTGTGGAGAAATTTTGAAAATTTTGCGTTTTCATTGGGGACAGTTTGAAAATTTGGGCTGTTTCCAAATTGAACGATTATACGCTCACGTAACCTTGAAAAATAAATTTTATTATTTATTAAAAATTAAGGTCATGTACTTTTAATGGCCTTTTCAGTTCGCAATCAACTTCTTTAGAAAATATGTAAATTTTTCACTTTTACACACTCAAGGGAATATCCCAGAGCTTTGGGGTAAAGTGGCCTTCAATGGCGTCATTGGATCACAGCTATCTGGCAAATGTCAACAGAGCTTTCCCTGCACTATCCCCCTTACATCTTTTTTTTTTTTGAAAACGATCCCTTAGATTACCTACGAATTTTGTTTTCTTATAGCAGACTTTCATTTCAAATTTTTTTCTGAGGAAGTACATTCACAACCCAAATATTTTGGCCCTCTTGACTGACACACGATCATTACTGGCTAGCCCTTTTTTTTCCTAATTGCAGAGTACGCATAGATCATAGTAATGCATGATTCCATTAAAACGATTCTTAACGTACTTTCCTTAATTACCAGAGGTCAAAACATTACTTTGTACAGTATATAAAATTCAACGTTTCCCTAGAAACGTCACGTGAAAAAGTTACTGAGGGCTAAACTTTATTGACTAAAATTACTCTATATTGGAAAGGTGCCTTGGTAATGTGAACTCCCGCTTACGGGAACAGTCATGTTGTGCACCGCATGTCATTTCCATTGCTGCCAAAATTAAGAGAGCCTTTAGTAGCTGCGATGTACCGTAGGTTAACGCTACATCAATATTGCTGAGTAGATTTAAGCCTTGAAGAAGGAAACATGAAAACTGTCACTGAGATGGGATTATTTCCCTTCATCACGGGCGTCACCAGACATTTTTAAAGGGGGGTCGTATTTTGTGTGAAGGAGAAAGTTATTGCAGCGTCAGCGGCAATGTTCGCGCGTAGCGAGAGCACTACGGCGTTGGGTCCAGGGTCCACTTAAGGGCCCCTGGTGGGGTCCAGGGGCGAAGCCCCGGGAGCTCTGAGGAGTTAGACATTTCAAATGCCTATAATGCGGTGAGATTATTGTCAATATTGCTAGTTTGATAATGCCCAAAATATGATTTCATATAAAAGCAAACCGTGAACCCATGGATGGAGATCAAAGAGAAAGCTTTAAACTCTTAAAATGACAATGGTACCAGAACGTTTTTCTTTTAAAGTTGGAGGTGTATCATGGGTAGGATCCAGAGGCAAAGGATTCCCTGGACAAAACCCTCGAAAGCTCGTGGAATATAATGAAATATTCAAGATTAAGGAGGTAAAAATAGCTAACCTCAAATAACAAATCACAGCAAAGTTTTAAGCAAACTGAACTCTCAAATGCAAAGAAATTTAAGAAAATCGTTCAAATCTGCAATAAATAGCGTCTCATAATTGCTTAAGTTATCAGGCTCTACAGAACAGAACAGTAAGTTTGTACAAAATGTGATTTTTACCAATTGACTTTGTTTTTACTTTCAACCTTCTCCAAGACCTAGAAAATACTGTATATGTCATTTATTCCATTAAAATAGGTAACGGAAAATAGCAATTTGGGGGACTCGATCTGTAATTGCAATTGCAGCGAGATTAACCACTCAACACATTAAAAGAAATGTATACTTTGCAATGGCAGAAAAAACCTATTTCGATTTTTGGTACATCCTTTAATCGTTTCTGTAAGAAATAGCTCAAAGGGGGGTCGTTTGCACACCCCGACCCCCCCTTGGTGACGCCCATGTTCATGACTCACCAGATTGTACGCAATAACTAGGAACAACGACTTGTGCACTGCCAATAATATAAACGGTTGTTCAACTAAAATTGTCACAGAATTACGATATCATGTGTTAATGCCATCCTGCTAAGCAGGAATAATAAGTATGATTATCTGAAACAAATAACCCACTGAAATATACCCCGATGTTATATATTTTCGTTACTTAATCCTTTGGTTATTTCCTCAAACTTGTTTATCATTCACTTTCTGGGTCACCGTCTTGCAGAATCTGCTTGAGAGCAGGGAGTTGCCACTAGATTCCCCGGTGAGAGTATAGTGGACACCTATTTACCAGTGTCAAATCATAAAGCTCACCTTCCGATCTTTCGATTACACGCCCGATTGGTGTGTATTTTTTTTTTTTTGGACGTAAATATCAGTTTTGAAGTGCTGGAAATTGTGTTTCAAATGCCTGGTGATTTTAAATTTCTAGGGAAACACAGTTCAAGACGCCTCCTCCCATTGACAATCGCGCCTTCGGTCTGAGAATTCACAGCAATAATAAACTTGAAATGCGGAGGCCAAACCATATTTCTCGAATAAAGTGATCGACCTGCATAAGCATTTCCGGTCTGGACGTCTCCCACGCTTATTTTCGTTTTTTTTTTCTTTTAAGGATGGAACCAATTTGCTAAATAAGGTAACCTGAAAAATAGACCGAAATTAGAGCATAGAATAGCATTCTAGATATGCTCGAATGTGTTAGGCCCATAATAACGTATAATTATCTAGGAGCGAAAAGTGTCCTATGGGGCTACGGGCTTTGGGAGGAGGAAGATCCTAGCACCTCCCTGTACAGAGGAACCCTTGAAACGATGGTGAACTCGGAAATTGCATAATTTTAGCACCATCTCCCTCCACAACGTGTTCCCGCGAGATTTTAGGGTGAGGTTTTGCTAATCGTATAAAATGTTATTTTCACAATAGATAGTTCTCACGTGACGTCATAGGAGCTTTTCACGTGTATTATTTCAGCCATGTCTGAGGGCAACCCCGGCATGTGTGTACAGGCTTGCCCTCAGACATGGCGGTTGCTAACCCCTAGCTGTGACGTCACTGAGAACTATCTATAGTGGCAGAACCCATCAGCAAAGCATTCTGCTAGATTTGTCCAAGACTGCGGGCCTATAATACGGATATGTTGTTATAACCTAAGCTACCTTGTGCTTTCTCTAGATTTCGATGGCGTGATTGCAGGGTAGTATAATTGTGCGTACAGCTATAGAAAGCTATCATAGCGCCCTGTTTTATTCCGGTTTTTATGTGTCAATTTTTGATAACGGGTAAAGGTTCCTTCACACCGAAATCTGCTACGTTTTGCGGGCGGGAGCCGTAAAGCAAACGGCTTGTACGTATTTCTATGGAACTGTTCTCACAGAAACTTGCACAGAGCGATTAGAACTGTGTGAACGGTTCCATAGAAATATGTAAAAGTGTTCTTTTTAATTTCGCCTACCGGCAAGTATTCTTTGCCAACTGCAGTACGCGGCTATAGAGGCAAGCAACCATTCATTGTATTCTTAGAACTGTATCTTCAATGGATAGTGCTACCTTTTCATCCGTTTTCTGTTTGGTACTGCTAATCTGTCAATTCTTTTCCGTTGACTTTTGGAACTCTGAACTTTCATTCGAAGAGCCTCTTTTCTCTGTGCATGATACATTGATGGTTTTTCAGTGAGTCAAAGAGTATAATTAGATTTCCTCAAAATTTTTGTGCCGCATACTTTGGGTTTTTTTCTGATCCCTTCCATATGTTTCAGGCTGGTGAATTCGGTTTATGCCTTTCTCTAAACTAAAACCGATTCCTATTTTATTGTTTCATTTGCCTTTTCTAATTTGTGCATACATTTAACAATTTTTGGGCATTTTCTTGTAGCTTTGGGTTATTTATATGTTATCTCATATTTTCCAAATAGCGGCCCTTACTGTCTATACTCGGGTATTCAGCGCACACGCAGCTGTATATAAGGGTTTCTCTACTAAATCGGTGAGGATGTGGGATTCATCATCATAAAGATAGCAAAAGACTCAACGCATTCCCATAGAATAGTCAGTTGAAGTTAAAGTTACCTATTGAAATACAGAAGTTGAGTGCTTTTGAGAGAAACCTTTTTTTTTTCACAATGTCACCATCACTTGACACTAATCAGAGTAGGAGGATGTATATTATCAACATTTTTGCCAAGTTCCTAACACGGATGCTAAAATCCCTAGCACGTTGGGGAAGGCTGTTACACATTTTCAAAAATGACCTCCGGTGGTTCACAATAAAGCTCGATGGACCAAAGATGTTAAATTGCTTTAACTTGTGTTAGAAATTAACCGCGAAACCATTACGGGACTGACGAGTTTCAGCTCTGAGCAACGTACACTGCCTATATGTCATGTGTTAGGTGAAATATATTACATTAGAAATAACGATGGGAATAAAGACTTATCCGATTAAAAAAAATAAAAATAAAAACCTGCGGTACACCAGTGGGCCGCAGCCCACTGGTTGAGACCGCTAAAGAGGTTATTAACTTCTCATCTCAGTTGTAAGTTTTTCTAATAATTGCAACAGCTTGGTAGAGCTGTTCTTTGTAACTTCAACATTGTAAAAGTCATTTCTGTTTTATGGCTTATGAGCCTCGCTGCATTACTAACTAAACTCTGACTTTATTCCTGCCACATTTTCTATGATTATTGATTGTACCACCTCCAGCTTTTTGTTATTGAGAATCCTGCATTCTGATAGTGATTGTTTTAACACTGATTGACCTCTTATTACTCAGCTAAAATTATTAATTGTTACCAATATGCAGGCCAGTAGCCAGAGTAACCAATTTGAAGGGGCACATCGATGTTGAAGTTTCGCCGGCCTGGGGGAGGGGTGAGAGATTTTCCATTTTTCTTCTTATATTTGTATTCCAAAAATGCTGGTCTCGTAATAAATTTTTCCTCCTTTAGTGCAAGACCATTTGTTGGAAATTTTTTTTGGGGGGGGCACGTGCCCCCTGTGCCCCCCGTGGCTACGGGCCTGCCAATATACACAAAACACTAGCGAAAAAACATTGAGAAAATTCGTTCCTGTCTACTGCTTTCAGAGCAACTATTCTTGCTAGAAGCCCGGGACGTTATTGCTAGCAGCACTGCTGAACGTGCGTACATAAACTAACAACACAACATGGTCATGCAGTAACCAGTTGTATAGTGGGCAGTTCTAAGTTTGAGCCGGTTCTAAATTCCACTAACTCTCTTATGAAAAGTTTTTTAGATCTGGCCCTAATTTTGCCACCGGTTTTTGTGTCCATCATCAAGACGCAAGTTGCTCAGATGTATTAATAACGAACAAATGTTCTCGTTTCATGTGATCACGTGATCTCAGCAAAGGATACACAAAGACCCGCCTTCAATCTTAGCAACTGTCGTTGCATCTTCAATGAAAATATTTTATAACTCCCGGTACAGTCTCTACTGTCAATACGCTACACAATCTCGTGCACCATTTTCAAACAAACTCCTCTTGTAAGTGCAGCATTTTTGAATGAATTAACTCTCTCCTTTCCAAAACCACTCTGCTGTGCAATCTAAATTCCATTGTTTTGGACATGTCAATGGCCAATCAGAGGGGTTAACCTAACCATCCAACCTTTAGAGACGTCACTGAAAGCGTTCAATGGGACGATGATACGTAAGATCAGAAGGGACCCCCGTGTGACACTTTTAAATATTGTTTATACCCCCCCCCCACACACACACACACACGCAACCACACAGCTGTGGCTTCGTAAAACTAGAAAGGATTTAAATTATTCATAACATTTCTTGGTCACGCAATTTCATTTCACGATTTCGCATTTCCCTGCAATTCTGAAGGGTGTGAATATATAGCAAGGCCACCAGCCCCTTAACCGGGGATCTTAGTAGATTTGATGAAAGTCCCCCAAAACCTACCCTTTCTGTTAGGACCTTCTTTCTAGAAGATTAAGTAACACAGCTCCCTTATTTAAACTCCCTACCACTCTACATCGACTAATCAAAGTTTAAAAGATGTAAACACTTCTTTGCCACAATCTTTAGTATTTCCATTTAAGCGCATTAATGCATTTTGAAGTTGACCTTTCTATGCCAAAAACAATACACCTGTACATTTCCACTGCTTAATTTACAATATTAGTATTACGTTTTCATTGTAATTCAATTTTACGACTGGACAATATATATTCTTTCTAATACATCACTTAATTTTTCTCGGTTTCAATAAACTCACTGTTTTGATTTTCCAGGGAGAAGTGTCATTCATAATTTTGAAATTGAAATGAACGTCTTAATAATCTTGAGTTAATATTAGACAAAAGCTGGTTTAACCTTTCTGTGTTTTGTGTAGGACAATCAACGGATTACTAAGTGGATGCACTGGTTAATTCAAGTGTCAATACATCACTATGAAAACAACCACTGCGGAAAAATAGCAGGCATCGATGACGTCATGGGAGATTTGTAAAGGTCTTGGGTGACGTAGATCTAATCCAGGCCAGATATATAGTGCACGCTACATCTTTATCTAGGGCGAGTCATACCACAGTTCGATAAGTTCGACATACTAAAAACAGCACTAGTTTATGACTGGGGCAGATCCAACTGTTTCATGTCAGGCTTCAGTTTGCTGAATTATTAAACACAGAATTGAAGAAACGACCTGCTGCAGATTAATGAAACCATATAGGCCTACATTTGTGGGAATGATAAATTGGTAGTTAACGCAAACAATCTTCTGATCTCAACTGTTAAGCTTGGAGTGGGTGTGGAAATTGTGGCACATTAGAAGTGCATGGATAAGTAAGAAATCACTGCTAAATTTCCCTTTGATATAATGTACAATGAACTCCCTAAGAGTAAGTACTGTTCACCTGCTCTATTCAGCTATATTGCGTCATGAATAGGCTCTTCTAAAATCTTGGGAAGAGCTTTTGTGTCCATGACTATTTTGAAGTAGGCTATCGCTAGATAACTTACTCAGTTGTTTATAGAGTCCTTTCACGTGACGTCACTTGACGCATTGAACAGCAAAAAAAAAAAAAAAAAAAAAACTACGCGCACATATATCGTATACAAGTGCACGCATTGGTATATACACCCACTGTATGAGGTCGTTCAAATGTTATATGAATTAAGCTATGTCAGGAATTAAGGTAGCGACCTAGGAATCAAAGTAATTTCCATGGATGTTTATTAGGGCTCTTTAGCCCTGGTCATTTAAATCCTTAGACAGAAAAGTTACAACGGACACCGTGATTAAAAAGAAACCATTAAAGAAAAGGTGCGTAATTATTTCCAAAGTATTTCCTTACTCTTAAAAAAATGTACAGAATTCAATAGAAAAATTTCACTACGGTTTCTATTTTCTTCTTTCATAGCTTTTAAGTATTTATTAGAAATCTATAGACCTTCTAAAAGTTTCTACAAAAGTTTTTTTTTACAATCGTTTCTAAAAAGGGTAAATTCCTCTTAAGTTCTGTAAAATATCTAAAGAATCTCCATAACGTCTATAAAATTTGCAGTATGCTATAAACTTTATACAGAACATTTGTGTGAAATTGTCGGATTCGCTTAAAAGTCCTTATGGGAAAAATGAAATTGTATAGACGTCACAAAGAATCTTTAGAGATTGTTTAAATATTTTAT
Organism: Holothuria leucospilota; assembly: GCA_029531755.1. Taxonomy (NCBI): domain Eukaryota; kingdom Metazoa; phylum Echinodermata; class Holothuroidea; order Aspidochirotida; family Holothuriidae; genus Holothuria; species Holothuria leucospilota. The sequence goes on along the minus strand of CM055973.1, from coordinate 19,179,896 downwards.
AAATGTTCTTTTGAGAATCTATAGATATTCTACAGAAATGTCTATTGAACTTCAAGAGACTTTCTTTACAAATTCTGTGGATTTTTATACACATTCTATAAAAGCCTGAAGTAGCTTGTAGAAATTCTACATATTTTTTATAAAATTCTATAGATTCATTGGTAAGAGTAAAATGACCAGGGCTTAAAGTGCGACTGTTTTCATCAGCATTATGGAAAGCTACCTTACCTTTGTACCGGTATGAGGGCTCTCGACAACCGGAACTGTTCCTTACTTGAAATAAATGTAGGTGGCTGTACATATCCTTTCTGACATACTTGAACATTTTAACAATCTTCAAACTGCCTGTATAATTCATCCCTAGCCTGTTTTTTAATTACCAATGTTATCGCTTGCAGTTTCAGTTTAATTCTCTTCATCTCCTATTATGGGCTATTAGATACATTTGAAGCGTTAAAATTGAAAGTGCAAAAGTAAATATCTCAAAAATAAAATAATAAATTAATTAAAAAAAAAATAAAAATAAGGAAATGAGAAGAAAAGACAGAAAAACAAAAACAGGATAAAAATCAGTAAACTAGAGTACGAATATTTATGCACAAGCCCTATCACTAAGATGATTTTTTGAAATGGGCACCAACTACGCACAAGGAAGAAGGACTGGAATTAGAACGGCATAGGAACTTCTCCGCTGGGTAAACTTGCAATGAGTAGTCTTCTTACTGAAACAATTTTTTCCATTTTAAATGTGTTTGAGCATAGAAATAAAGACGAAGAGCAATATAGTTTTTTCTTCTTTGAGAAAACAACCGAAGATCAAAGAGATAATGGGATTCATCCCCTGCCACTTGCAATAGGAATTTTACTATTCCACACTCTGAACAAGGTCTGATCAGAGGGACACCGAACAGGAATCTGGTTACAAATTTGACCAGATTCGGGTCAAAATAAACCAATTTTGATCATTTCTGAACCAAATCTAGTCAAATAATCTAGTCAAATAAGTGATCAGATTCCTGTTCGGTGCCCCTCTGATCAGGTTCGGTTTAAATTTGACCAGACCTTTTTTTTAGAGTGTACATACATCACAACCTAAACATTAAACCTTTTATATGCAAGGAAAGACTATAAGTATTTGTTTAAACAAAGATTCGTTTCAAAGGTAAGGTATACATTGCATTGGGCATTGCTACTATTTCGACATACCACTCCTGCATGCAAATATTGCAAACTCGTTGATCAGTAGTTTTTTCAGCAATACCTGAGCCTATTTCCCACATGATAGCTGATGTAATCCCACATTATGGCCTTTCTTTTTGAAGGCACTTTTAATTTTTAATATCCAGTATATACCGTCCCTACGTAGCACCCTGATATATATATATATATATATATATACAACACAAACCATAACTTATTACTCCCCATAAAAGAATTTACCCCAAAGGTGATTGTTCTATTCTCTATTGTTTTAATCAGTTTTTGTCTACCCAACTCAGGGTAAATATTACTGTTTGGAGTTACTTTTTAAGCCATACGTACCTGCCTATAACACTTAATGTAGATTCAATTGCCTTCAAATCTTTAAAGCCCTGCAACAACAGAGAGGCACTAGCAAACTTTGCTCATCAAATGTTTCACGTTGAATCTAGGGGTAATTACAGCTTAAACGATTTATTCAACACACCGAACATAACATTATTTGCTTGATTAACCTCTAAGTGTAGCCTTCATAAATCTGTTGTCATAGTAACACGTTCCACCAAAGTAAGTTTAGTAATCAACTACTTCAAATTTTTCTTTTCCCAAATAGAAGTCTCCCCTCGGCCTGATTTTACCCTTCGACATTACCACACCTTAATTTTGTTAGCAGTAACCGTTATATACCATATTTCACTGTACTCCTTAAAGGGGATATGCAGTCACCCCAACTTGAAGTAGTGTAGTAGACTGTCCTGTTTCATGATTGGCTCTTGAGAGTCATGTGACAATATTTTTTCTCCTCAAACGTGAAATTTACTAGAAGTAACTGATTGGTTTACCTTGAATATGCAATATTGAAGTCCTAAAATATTGTGCAAGATACTTTGCAGAGAAATAAGAAGAAAATTGTGAGATTTAGCTGTTGCTTCTAAATAAGATTGGGATGACTGCTCTTGACCTTTAACATCATTTAGCGCTCATTGCATGCCTGTGGTATGTCAACTTAAAAGATACTATCGTACGGGTATAACAGAGTAAACGGTCTGATGCAGATGCTAGTGTCATAATTGCTGAGACAATTTCTCATTCAGTTAAATAAATTGCATTAGCTACATAACAGTTGCTAATAAACCGCCAAAAATCGTAAAGGAAAATTGATAGTTAAGTCGGTGACGACCGGCTTTCAACTTTTCGCACACAAACGTCGCAACTAAAGCTCTTAGATTTAACCCCACTGTTTACAACAAATGACTGCTATGAAGAAGCATGAATATCTTTCAAGTTTTTACCATCTATATTATGTCCAACTACCTTAAGATATGCCCCATCTACCATATCATATGCTTATTGGTAATATTTAAATGTACATTTAACATGTTTCTGTTAATAACGAAAATGCTAATTCATCACCAAATGAAATTAAGAATGAGAGAGTCTGAAGTTGAATGTCCTTTGCTGCTAGTTTAATTGAGAGCGTGGCCTCACTGCTATAATGACATGTTCAAAGCTTAAATGAGTACATAATATGACTAAAATCAAATAAACTGAATGCATGTGACATTTAATTCTAAATTACAACTGCAACAGTAGGCCTCTATTATATTAGCCTACAAAGCTTGATATGCAGTCTTTCCCTACGTTAGTTTACTTTTCCTAAATTCGCAACAACCGTAGCTTAAGAGCGAAGCCAAACAAAATAAGGCTACTCCAAAATAGAGTTACCTTCACAGACGGGACACCAAAATGAAATTATTAAACCGCAAAGATTTGTACTCTAAAAGTCACATAAATTCGTTGCTATTTTCACACAGACCATGTAACTTCAAGTAAATATGTTTCTTTACGGAAATTTTAGTGTTAGTTAATCATAATTTTTCTTTTTATTTACATGCTATTCATTAAATTTCGGCTTCACCATCAGACCGTGCATAAGTGACTCAATAACACACCTGAGTCATGAATTACACCCTTTGACAGGCGGGTCCACAATCACATTTGGCAATCAAAGACACTACAAAATCTTGTCATGCATATAGTGATATCCGTTCAAACTCTTGGGTCCCATTTTCCAACTTGGGCCGGAGGTGTTGCCAATTGAAAGGCAATAGAGGTGATACTGGGAGTTTCTGAATGCCATCCTTGACAGAATTATTAAGCATTTGTTGGTGAGGAATTTCAAAGGAGTTTCAAAATCACAACTTACAAGCTGGCAAATACTAGCGCTGAGCATGGGCCTGCTGTAAAATGAGTTACATTATTTTAAAAAAAAAATAAAACTCCAAGGAATCGCAGATGGCAAATGCATGGATGATCGACAGTGTTGAGAAAACCCCAAACCATGACGAATATGTCAGACGTTTTGTATACTTCATTAGTAATGTTGTCGTCGGTGGAACTTACCGCCATCAACTAAAAACAGGCAAAGTTTATTCATCATAGCGACAGACACATCTGTAAAAAGCACGGCAAGTGAACCGTTACCTCTGTCTACTCTTACACGCAGCAGTTAAATGTTATGGAAACAATTAGATCGCATACCCTTCTCTTTGATTTTCATACCTTATTTGCCTTTCTTGCTATTAATGTCACATTTTGTGCCATGTAGAAAAAAAAACAAAAAAAAAAAAAACAAAAAAAAAAAAAAACAATATCTTTCTTAGAGCATTAACCGCGCATTACAACTCTTCAATGAGAATAGACTAATGAATGTGAACAAACAATTTTCCTTACACAATACCTTTAGTGCTGGCATTCTTGAGGTATATGCATGTTCAGAAAAAAAAAGCAACTATTTACGGATAAATGTTTAAAGAGACAGAAGCTTGGGTGTAGGTGTTGAAAAGAACTTGGTCTAAGCTCACATTAAGTTTTTACATGTTTGAGGGGTACTTATTCCAAGCATTCTGGTGAAATTTGCATTGAAATTCGATACACTGTAAAAATTGATTAACACTTTTTTGTAACAGATAATAATACAGATAATGTAAAAAATAATAAAATACATAAGCAAATCAAACGTCTAAAACGCCAACTTTAACACATTGACGCCCCTTTAACGCCATCTCGTTAACACGTTTATACGTTTATTTCATGATTATTGTAAACATCAAGTTGTTTTTAATAAAGAAAAATTAACATATATATAAGTCATGTAAACGTGTTTGCGGAGTACACTTTAATTGACGTCAATATCCTTATCATGTGTTAATATTCGTTCAGTCATTTACTGTGTGTATCCATTTTGTTGTTCGTTTTCTAATTCTTAAACGCCATATGTGTGAAAAAATGAAGACGTCTTTTTTTACAGTGTATGTGGTTCTCAAGATATTAGCAGTTAAAGTTGTCACATTTTCACCACAAAGTGAACTTGAAGTAAGCACATGACATGTGAGGAAGTGATATAACCCCTGCTTGCCTCAAGCTTACTTTGGGTCACAGATGTAGTAACTTCATTTGCTGATATCTCGAGTACTGCATGTCCGATTTGAATGGAAGTGTCATCAAATTGCGTAGATTTAGTTCCTCTTTTACATATGAAAATTATCGTTTTGCTTAAATCCTTCCTTTAAAAGCATACAAATAGACAATTTCGTTTGTTCCTCAAAATATACCAGGAGGCAAGGGCATAAGTTCAAGTTCAAGTAAAACTTTATTTTATTCCCCGAAGGGTAGGCTACTTACATACGTACATGCTTGCAGTATACTGACAGATGGATTAGAAATAAATGGTTAATAAATGACACAAAGTTAGATATTAAGACGTATAATAAAGGACCTCAAAAAATTACAACAGAGAATTAAACAATAAGAAACTTTATAATAAAAAATTTAGTATACTTTTTAAAAGATGTATAAGAAAGATTAAATGATAAAAACTAAAAGTTTGACTACTGAATTGGTTGTTATATATTTTAATACATTGTGGAATAAAAGTTGGGTATATATATATGTCTGTTGATAGCAACAGGAGGTAGTCTCATTCTAAAACTAAGGAGATTATTTCAGAGACAAAAATCAAACGCAGGGGGGGGGGGGGTGGCAGTCATCAAGGATAATTTTAAACTTTTTTTTTCCGAAGGACGCTTTTAGGAAGAGTGTCAGCCGTAGGTTGTGAAACGCTAAAAAAAGATTGACCTGATTAATAATAAAATCGATCCGTTTCTAATTTCAATTTCCTACGTTCCCACCCCAGCAGACAATGCAATAGAGCTATACACTACATAAGACTGAATTATAAAAGATAGTGAGAATACCATGGTTATCATTAAACTTCGGTAGTTTGTGGAGGAAGTAGCCTATTTTGGATTTAATTTCGTCACTTAATATTTTAAATATATGTCGTACCAAGCAAGATCGTTATCTAAAACTACACCTAAACCCGTATAAGTTGAGACCCATTCTGCAACACTGTCAATGACTTTCACATAAAGTGGTTCAGGATTAGATTTTCCGAAAGTCTATAATAATTTCTTTTGTCTTTGTTACATTCATCTCAAAAAAATACTTGTCACAATAATAAACAAAAATTAATTTGTTCTATACTATCAATATTTCCGTTGATTAAAGCTATCTCTCATTATCATCAGCAAACGTAATTAAGGGACCAAGGGCGGATCCAGTCCTTAGCTGAAGGGGGGGCAGTTTGAAAAGGGGGGCGCCAACGTCATGCAGGGGCCGCATACTCTTGAATTTGACCGACTACATTTTGGAGACCAACTCCCATTGCCATAGTTATATATAGCTATACGGTTCGAAATTCTGAGGACCTTTTTTTTTTTTTACTTTTCGGGCAGTTTTTACTTAACTTTTAGGACGCAGGGGGCGCATTTTTCTTGTGTTGAGGGGCGCTAGACTGGTCATAGGGGGGGCAGTTGACCCTAGTTGCCCCCCCCCCCCTGGATCCGCCCTTGTAAGGGACAACAATCATTTGTTATATGGCATCCAAGGTGTAGTCTTTAATAGATAGGGGTGAATTGGTACCCTGCTGTGGACCAGCGTTTGAAGTGATCATGTTCAAAATACAATCAGATATTGAGACCGATTGGTTAAATATGGAAAAAGCCATAAGACAAAATCATGTGGGACATTGCTTCCCAGCTAAGATATCTGGTTGGATTGTTAAGGCAGCTAGGTGTCGTACAAAAATAATTAAATAATTTGGGGGCATGAGAAATGGTGAGTGGGTGAAAGCATAAGAGGTGTGGTGGGAAAAAATATTTTTGGAGGGGAAGGTGAAAAGTAGCGTAACTTAAGATAAAGAACTAAATTTTTAGATAACAATTTCTTCTCATGCATATTAACTTCCATGTGAAGGTTTTTCAAACACATTTTCAGACAAAATCATTTATCACCCTTTCCAAAGGGAGGGGGGGGGGGCACGACGCCTCTGAATGCAAAGGAAAAATTGAAAAATATAACTTAGCCCATAGGAAGCCGAATAAAGACATCAACTTAGTGAAGATTTAAACTGTTGACAGGTGCTAGTCTACTAGCCCCGTGCACTAGTAAAGTCGTTTCTTACAAAGTTGCTCCTAAGAAAGCCCCTCCCAGGGAAGTGACGTTATCTGGCGCTCAGTTTTAAACGACATTAATCCAGTGGCGTAGATAGAGGGGGGCAGGGGGCGGTCTCCCCCCCCCCCCACAAGGCCTCTGTCGGAAATTTCTAGTCTCTGTCGGAAATAATAAAAACAAGTCATTTGAAACACTTACAACACTTCTTGTGCATTTAAGTAGAGTTATACACCGATATGTCAACGTGAACATCAAAAGTCGGTCTCAAAACTGCCCGAAAAGCAAAAAAAAAAAAAAAAGGAAAAAGGTCCCCAGAATTTCGAACAGCAATAAAATTTGGAGAATAATGATAGTTTTGTTTCTTCCAGGGGATAAATCTGTTGAAGTCTTGGGGAAAAATTGCTCTTCAAGAATTTGTAGGGGCGACTCTTTGTATGAAGAGAGGGCGATTCTGTTTGTTAACGAGTTGGTTAACAACTGTCTATGCAGCTGGAGCATCCTATCGGAACGACTGCTTACCATGCTCAGCTTACAGCAGCGTGATAGCGTATGATACGAGCCATACGAGAATTCTTCAGAAAGATTCATATGTGTAAAACTGCTTTAAAAGAAGGGTCTAAGCTCGAATCAAGTTTTGGCATGTCAGAGCTTTCTGGTGAAATTTGCATTGAAATCCGATGTGTGGTTCAAAAGATAGGCCAATTAACAGTTAAAGTTGTCACATATTTAAAACAAAGTGAACTGTAAGCAAGCACATATGACGTCATACCCTTGCATTAATGAACACTCTTTTGTTTTTCTTTAAACTTTACAACAAATTTTCTCCACCATAATCTCATATTATCGGAACGTGATTGCATGAGAGGCATGGGAATTTTACAAACTTCAAATTCTCCACGGGGAGGTCCTATCCTTATTAACTTCAAGGTCAGCACAACATACTGAAAAAAAAAAACAAAAGAAACAAAGAATTTCTCATCTTTGTGAGGAAGTGATAACCCCTGGCCGCCTCAAGCACACTTTGGGTCACAAATGTAGTAACTTCGTTTGCTGATATCTCGAGTACATGTCCGATTTGAATGAACGTTTCACCCAATTGTATACATTTAGTTCCTCTTTCGAATATTGAGATTTTTTTTTTGCTAAAACCCTTTCTTTAAAGAGATCTTCTGACTTACTGCAGAAGGGTTTGACATCCTTTTGTAAGAATAACATGCAGTGGGAGAGGACAACGGACACGTAACAGTAAAGACTTAGCGCCATCATTTTTAATGTACCTTGTCACAATTACCTTCATTGAAGTCATTCCAGACGGTTCTTGCTTGCTTCTCGGTACAAATTATGCACCCCAAGAAATGTGTAAAGTACCCAAAGGAACACAGTGTGGCATTGTATATGCTATTTTCTGCTAGCTTGGGACCTGGGCACCAAAAAATTTTGCGTTGGGAAACCAAACAGATTATTCAAACGTACGTACCAAAACAGGAATTGTGTTTCAGAACGTTGCTCGGCAGCGAGCAATCATTTGCAACACTCTAATCACACCTAGAACAGTTAAGATGCCGTCATTCTGGTCAGGGAGAGTAAATGGTATGACAGAAGTGGTGAGGAGGCCAGTTACGTCTCAAGTGAGCCCCAAGTCTGAGTAGAGGAGGGACTCTCAGACATAATTCCGTTGGGGACTATAGTTCATTGGTCCGGGTACCCCCGAAGCAGCTCGGCTCATCTATACGCCTTGACCTCATCCACCGTCCGATGTGTCAATTGCAGCCGTATGGTAGTTGACCTGACGATGTTACAGGGATAGATAGGAAAAAAGTTTCTACTCAATCAACTTTTGAAAGTCCCGAAGATTAGAATTATAATTCTATCTCACGTGTAACTATAATTAGGGGATAAATGCGAGGGTGCCCGGTCTTAAATGTGATTTGAGACCGACGATGACGTCATCACAGAGGCTGAGCGGACCGAGGCGACAGCCGAGGTCCGCTGCCTCTGTGATGACGTTATCGGAGGTCTTAAATCATATTTCAGACCAGGGCACCCTGCTTTTATCCCCATTCATAAACAATCAACATTAAAATGCTGTAAATCGACAAAAACATTGGATTTTTGACAAAATTTTACAGATCATATTTTAATTCTCTCAGCTAACTTAGGACTCGATTATGACGTCATGTTTAGTTTCTGGCGATAGTAGCGAACAACTTCAAACCAAAAGAAAATGGACAACCACGCAAATATTTTCACTTTACATATTGATTGGAATTTCAATTTATCGATCGAATATTTAATTGGATAAATTTAACGTAAAATCGTTTATCTCTGAATTACCATACATCGTTGTAGAGATGAGGCTGAGCATTAAAACAAGGAAACTAACTTCTAGCTGGCTATTGTTTACAGTGAAGTTCTACTCCACGAAAGTTCCACAGAGGTTACTAAATACACAGTGCTGTGCAGTTACGGTCTACTGTAATATATTGTGTGCAGTGCAGTGCAGCATTCAACGATATGCATGCGGACATTTGACAGCAAGTAGTTAACGCACAAGATCGTTCAAGATCCATAAGTTGTCTTTAGCCCTCTTGGATTATAGTGTTGGTAACTTTGAAAATGTGTTCAAGTTTTTAATACAGATTATGCAGGCCTAACGTTAGGACTAGCTTAAACTATTTACAACATTAGTTCATTAGAAGCCAAGCTCGGCGTAGAACTAGGAATGAAGACCCATGCTGGCCTGCTATGTCTGTTAGTGTTAACGGAATTGGTTCAAACGTAAAAACCTGACAGTGACACAGTAAAACCTGTTTACCATTGCTCTGCCTGTCATAGTTATAACACAGGCCCCATGCTGGCATTAGCAGCACAGAGACCAAATTCACTTTTCTTTACCATGCAGTCCAACTTAGGAAAATAAGGAGTGGAATATTTGTACCAGGCAGACCATAATAACAAAATGTACCCTTGGCATATACTGTAAGGTTATATACGCTCTTTTATAGCCATACCACTGCCAGCATCCAAGAAGATGAATATAGTTTTGCTAGCATTCATTCATGGGATGAAATGAGCATTATGCTTTGGAATGGTTATAGCTACAGGGTTGCTAGGCATAACAGTGTAATACTACAGTAGTTTACAGTAACTGGTTTTCTTACTCAGATGTTATGGTTTATGTTGCTATGGTAACACATCATGGACAAAGCATAGTGCACACTGCAGTAGTAACAGTGATATTCAATTCACCTTGAAAAAGTAATTCTCCTAAACTGGCAAAGGCCAGTCTCAAATGCGATTCGAGACTGGTCTCGAATGGTTTTCAGCCAATCAGAATGCAGGAAATCAATAAAGGTGTTTATGAATTAACATTATAACTATGAATGTAAAGCGGCAGTCACACTACAACGAATTCGGATCGGATTCCGATCCGATTTTTGTGAGTTTTTATTAAAATCTTCTCCATCTCTGTTCAGAAAGAGTCCAAAATTTGCCAGCCAGTGTAAATATATGCTTTGCATCAGAGGTCTATGAAAATAAAATGTTAACTGATTTTTTCGTGACGTCACACCGACAAACAGCTTTTATCGGACACGCGTAGTCCGATAAAAGCTCTCTATCGATGTGACGTCACGAAATAATTCGTATAAATTTAATTTAAGTAGTCCTGCAATAAAAATCATATAATTACACAGGTTGGCAAATTTTGGGTTCTTTCCGACCCGAAATGGAGAAGCTTTTAATAAAAACTCACAAAAATCGGATCGGAATCCGATCCGAATTCGTTGTAGTGTGACCGCGGCTTTACTGTAACTAGTAACTACAACTACAACTATGCGTTCTGTAAATGCAATTGTTGGAAACTTCCGGATCATTTCAAAGCACAGTCACTTCAATAAACACTATCATTGTTCTCTAATTTGCAATTTGATGCTGGAAATCTTTTTCATATCAACCTTTCTTATCTTAATGTCTTGCTCTGATTCCAATCTTTTACTAATTCTGAATAATTAATATGCCTGTACTTAAGATTCTATCCTGTAACACCATTTAAGAGGTATTTATAAGTTTTGAGTTATCGATCGAAGCTTAATGCACTGTAGAAAAGCAAAACGTATACCCTGTAGTCATAATATCCGCGCATCTGCCCCACAGCCATGTTGGGATCTGGCAAGTACATCATCAGAGAAGCCGACAGCCTTTGACTGGTCATTTGCAAGATTACTTAGTGACTGTCCACGAAGCGGGAAGCAAAATCATAACATCCCAAAATAAATTACAGTGACAGTCCATCTCATAGTAATGAGGAAGGTGATGAATGAATAGACCTTGTGCGATGACGTCACGCGATGTCCTTTTGGCGGCAAAAACAATTAAATGCAGCACGCTGCACGTACGACGTAGACTTAGCACGCGCTCGTAGAAGACTAAGCGTAAGGTTGCAACTCTGCTTTTTCAAATTTCACTACGCGGGTGGTCGAAATTTCACTTTTTGAAATGGAATTTCACTACATGACGTTCGACGGAGTACCTCACCCTACCCCCTATCAGTATTACCTCATTTTTGCTTTTTTATTTCCAATTTTTCTTCTCTGAAACGCTTTTTTGTTCTTTGTTCTCTTTTCTCCAAAAATAGGCCTAACAATTTTCACGAGAGGGAAGCCTTGTGAAACAAAAGTACTCGCGAACAAGTAAAAAATATAACAAACAAGCCATTTACAGGGTTTTCGCAGTTTAACTTCCGGTGACCTCAAATGAACTTTGATCTCTACCAAAAATAGGGTTTTTTTTCTTGACATGACAAATCTATATACCACATATGAAAAGCGTGGGTCATTGCTACCTTGAGATATCATATTTACAAGGTTTTTGGTTTTAACCTCTGGTGACCTCATATGACCTTTGACCTCCACCAAAAACAATTGCGTTCTTCCTCTCAACATGAAGAATCTATATACCAAATATGAAAAGTGTCTGTCATTGCTATCTTGAGTTATCGTGTTTACAAGCCATTTACAGGGTTTTCGCAGTTTAACTTCCGGTGACCTCAAATGACCTTTGACCTCTACCCAAAACACAGGGTTCTCTTTCTTGACATGACAAATCTATATACCAAATATGAAAAGTGTGGATCATTGCTACCTTGAGATATCATGTTTACAAGGTTTTTGGTTTTTGACCTCTGGTGACCTCATATGACCTTTGACCTCCACCAAAAACGATAGGATTCTTTCTCTCAACATGAAAAATTTATATACTAAATATGAAAAGTGTCTGTCATTGCTATCTTGAGATATCGTGTTTACAAGCTCGGCGCCACATACAAACACACACTCACATACGTACTTACACGACATCACCATCGCATAGGTTCCTTGCCTGCCAAGGAATCAAAAACTACCGTATGAAGTTGACTGTTCTGTCGTGAGGGTTGTCAGGTCGTGATTTGGTTTCACGGCCAAATTTGGCCGAAATATTATCACACAAATGACTCTACACACGGTAGTCATTGTTAGCGGCCATTCCTTTTAGTTTACTGTATTCCACAAATTAAAACTCTAATGATTAAAGTAGCTATCTGACACCCAAAGTCCAATCTCTGATGACCAAATTCATGATCCTTTCTTCAACAAGAAGAAAATTACAACCATAAATATAAATGGCTGTCATATTTAAGGCCATCTTGAAATGTTAGGAACTTTCACAGATGACCGAGGTCCACCAGGCATCTATTTAAAACAGGACCCTCAAGTACAAAGTCAATCATGAAAAACGAAGTTGACCTTCAAAGTTTTCTGCTTCCTTCGGTCTAATTGGAGAAACCAAAAATCACCTTCATCATTTGAAATGCAAAACATCGTATTCATAATGACTTTAATAGCTCCATGGTCCCATCAGGGAGCTGTTAGGGATAGAGAAAAAACACTTGTTCCTCCTTTGAAACTAGGTGTTTGCCGAACCTTAAGAGTGAGGGGGCCAAAACGAATATGGTGTACGTGTGGATTTGAAACTGAGCACGCGAAGCGCGAAGCCCTCGTGGGTGGGGTCCTGGGTTTTAGTATTTCAGAAGCTGCAGAAAGAGTATTTCGAAAGGAAGTTTTTTAGTGTAAAGGCTCCTGGGTTTTAGAACATTTACACTGGTCAAAAGGGTTAGTTAGGGCACAAAGTTAATTAATACTACTGTGCTTCACGAACCGGGGCACAAAATGCAGAGACAGATCGCTCTGGCCTAGATTAGGAAACGAAGTGAAGGTATAACTAAGACATGTCTTAAGTGTTTTCGACTGAAAATTGATTCCTCTGCGCCGGGTTTCAGCTTCAGATGATATTCCATACGGCCTTGATCAACAGACATTCAAATACTATGTCAGTTATAGCCTATAATTGTATTGTTGTCATGTGTTGTTATCAAAGGGATGTCAAAAGTGACCAAGCGGCGAAAAAAATGAGTATTGCTATTCACATTTTTGGGGGCCAAATTAGGGTTTGGCCCCCCACTTTTTCACTTGCGGGGGCAAAGGCCCCCTTGCCCCCCGGATTTGCCCCCTGTCCAAATGATAGTATAGAGCAGTATGATGCCGAGCACTTTACAACTATCGTATTTTACTAAGTTTGAACGAAAATCCAGACGGAACAGCCTCCAGCAATGGGGGAATGGGAGGAGAGTAAAGGTGCTGGAAGGTGATATTAGACCTCCCTGATAGGTATATCAAAAGGGTTGGAGGACTAAAGAACGCGTTTCAGAATGCTTTTTCGTTGTAAGTGTATTAAAAATCACCATCTATACCGGTACAAGCTGCCCGCGAAGCTCTTAGTAAAAAATTTTGAAAAATGTATAACGGCAAACACGTACTTTCAACCTTCCACATCATGCTACATATTGGATTAAAAAATTCCATAGGCCCCTACAGAGGTTGGAGATGTACTTCTGTTTTTTCGGAAAAGTGTTGTGATCAGAATAGTTGCATGTAATATATGCGCTCGAAGTCACTTTCAGACACTTTCAATTCCACAACAAACCTATATGCCAGTCACAAAGCCTGTCTTTTGCCTGAGAATTAGTAACACCTTTCAACTTTTGTTGATCTGCTTCTGCAGAAGTTGCTACCGGAAATTATTGAAAATAAGGATAATATTGAGGTAAGGTTTAAAGCGCGCGGAGCGCGCGAAAATTTTGATAGTTTGCAAAGAATTTGCGATAATTCTGATAGTTTTAGAACCATTTGTGATAGAAAATGATAACAATAGATCCATCACTCGGTTGAAAACACACCTCACCCTACCCCCTACAGAAATCTATAGCTTATGCGCCTTTTGGGATCATTTTAAAATCTTCAAAAACAATTCTGAAATCGATTGGGGGCACACCCCCCATGCCCCCCGTGCCGGCGCCACTGCAAATGGCAGAACTCGCAATTGGCCAGAAATTGAAAAACCTGGAATCGGAATTGGCTTGGAATCGGCTTGGAATCGGCAGGTATTGGACTCGGAATTGGCCCGGAATGGTAGCCACTGGAATCAGAGTTGGCCCGGAACTGGGTTAGGTGGACTCGGTTACATCCATGTCTATTTGTATCAATTTATTAGTATTCATAAATACTTTTGGAGAATGCTGCTCTCAGTCCATATGCGTGACGTCATAGCCTGTTCGAATCTGACAAAGAGACATGGGTACCATTGACTTTATTCCCTAAATGATAACTAAAGTAACCTACGCATATTACAAACAATCAGTACATGACAGCATGTACTCGTTGTGTAAACACTTGTAAAAAAAACTAAGGATTTGCTTTGTAATCTTTACGTCTATTTAAAGGTGATCCTTAGCTATAGTAACACTGTATTTGAGGGTTACGTTTCAGTATGAAGCCTATGGGCGCAGCTAAATATGCAAAGGCGTAAGAATGTCTATTTGTATCAATTTATTAGTATTCATAAATACTTTTGGAGAATGCTGCTCTCAGTCCATATGCGTGACGTCATAGCCTGTTCGAATCTGACAAAGAGACATGGGCACCATTGACTTTATTCCCTAAATGATAGCTAAAGTAACCTACGCATATTACAAGCAATCAGTACATGACAGCATGTACTCGTTGTGTAAACACTTGTAAAAAAAACTAAGGATTTGCTTTGTAATCTTTACGTCTAAATAAAGGTGATCCTTAGCTATAGTAACACTGTATTTGAGGTTTACGTTTCAGTATGAAGCCTATGGGCGCAGCTAAATATGCAAAGGCATAAGAATAGTGACGTACCTAATGTATGGTGCTCCGGGGCTGGCTCCCCACAAAGTTCTCCCGCGTCAAAACCTCAGCCCCACTTGAAAACTCAACGGTAAAAAACATCACTTGCGTATTTGTAGTCACTAATGAAATGGTGAACACTTCTGCCCCCAATGGTAAAAAGTTTTCTCTACTCCACTTCGAAGGGACCAAGCCAATATGTTTAAAGTTGGTGTCATTATCCTACATGTTAACACTTGCGTATTGTCACTAATGAAATGGTGAACACTTCTGCCCCCTATGGAAAAAAGTTTTCTCTACTCCACTTCGAAGGGACCAAGCCAATATGTTTAAAGCTGGTGTCATTAACCTACATGTTAACACAAGTACCGTCTTGTAAACATAGTCTATTGCAGGGACGGGAGAAGAACATTTCAGCGCGCTTACTAGTTGACTAAAGGTTTGCGTAATAGCTATATTAGGCGTGCCCTTAGCAATGTTTTCATAATCTTCCAACCCCATAAATTTAGTCTTTTACTTTACTATATATGCAGCGGAAAAATTCCACTCACGGGTTTGAAAATATTCCTAGATCTATGTAATACCTAAATATCCAATATGATAATTGAACTCTTCGCGCGTGCTTTGGAGGCAAATGAATATCTTTAACAGGTTTTAGAACGGTTGCTTTAGAAACGTGATAAAAGAAGCCATGAAAGCGAGTAAGTGATTCTAAAATGAGGACCGTGTACGTCTTCACTATGTATGGTTTGAAGCTGCATACTAAAGAGGCTGATTCGGAAAAACGTCTCTTTCTCTGTGCGTGTGTGGATGTGTGTGTTTGTGGAGTACATGTAATAGAATGTTAGGTCAAGTTTTGTTTACGAAGCTTTGTTGGGGGCACACGTGAGAAGTAAGTATATGTCTTGTACCCTACACATATGTACGTACAGTAGCGCACATACACCTCATGTTGCATATTTATGGCACCACTGTTTAACTTCGATTAATTGATCATTTTGCGTACGCATGTACCTCTGCACCTCTCTCAGTATTCCCCAGCATGGTGCGTTTGTGCGTTGCTATTAATGACAATGACAATGACACAGTTTATTTCCATCCACATGGAGTATATGGCACATAACAGGAGGACAATGGTAAATATAACATAAGTATTTACATTATACATATTTTAAATTTGTCCCGAACATATTCGAGATGAGATGG
Organism: Holothuria leucospilota; assembly: GCA_029531755.1. Lineage (NCBI taxonomy): Eukaryota > Metazoa > Echinodermata > Holothuroidea > Aspidochirotida > Holothuriidae > Holothuria > Holothuria leucospilota. The sequence goes on along the minus strand of CM055973.1, from coordinate 19,163,730 downwards.
AAAAGGAGAAAACTGAAGTATAATACATGTAATTTGTTTTCCTCTTAGAACATGACATAGGTTAAATGGGTCGATTATGACGGCACCAGTACAGTGGGAGACACTTGTGATGTAAAGTGGGGGTTGGGATAAGTAACACTTGAAGCAAAATGAGTACTGTTTGAAGGTGTTAAGTAAATGGAATCATAACAAAAGAGAAGGGGGCATAACTCCCCACCCCAATAATGCCCTCCTGTTGATAGCTGTGCGGGTTTGAAGGGAGGGGGAAGTATCTGCTTGAAGCGTCATTTGCTTGGATACATTGTAAGCATATGTGACTAAAATATTTGGGGTGTAATTGTGATTCGGGGAAGGGAATTACCGCAAAGGCCTTTCTTCACCCCTAGCTATACCAACCAGTTTTTAGAAAACTGCTAGCCTGCTTCTTGCTGAAAAAGTGTGTCATTGGTTTAAAGTTATTTGATTTATTTTAAGAATTAGACTATTGTAGACAGTTTCATCACCTATGACCAGCACGTCGCACAATGGCAAGCATGTCACTGATCTCTCCTAATCACGAACATAAATTTCTGTTCATGTGAGTGGACCTTGTTTATGAAGATGAGCAGGGGGTGGGGTGGGTGGACAAGGGTGGGGCGGAAGGTATAGCAGAAGCAAAGTAAAGAACCTTTAAAAGGAATAATAGAACAGTCTCATGTTAGGATTCTTTAATCTCTTATTTCTTGGACCTGTTACTGAGAGTAACCAGTTAAACGTCCTTTGTTATGCGTCGATAGCATTTATCTACACTGTAAAATGCGTGTTCAGCAATTACCCACTATACGTTTAGCACATTTAACGAGTTTTAGCACACAGTGATTAACAATTTGACACGCGACTTAAGCACCTAAACATGTTGCCAAAGTAGCTGGTAAACACTTGTGTAGAAGAAATTATTTCAATACTAAAAATGTTTTCAAGGTGTACCTGGAAGGTACTTCTCCTGCTTAAAGGTCATTTTTCTTGTTACGAATTTGTTAATGAAGAAAATCTTGAGAAATTATTTCTTGAAAACGTTCTCACCAAATAAAACATAGAAGGTATTACCTGTAGGCTTCCGCAGATAAAGGGAGATTAAAAGCCTCCTATAACTGACGTCACGTTAGGCCTAAACAACATTATCATTCAGTCGTTTGTTATGATATGCCTGAAGATTCAACTTTCAAAAAGTTTATATTTATTTCCGGAGGAGCTAAAAATGGATTTACTCGTTGATGTTGACAAAGCAGTATCTTTCCCAAGAGCAAAGTTAAAAATAGCCAAATATCCGTGGTGTTCAGCACCGGAAGACTTTCATTTTGTGCGACTGTAATAACAAGCGAACATCGCCATCGCAAACACCGGGCCACGTGATTGCTAGTCTTATGTAATGTAATTTTAATTAGCACGTATTCTATCAAGCAAGATGAACACTCAATTAAACTGTAAATAATATAGGTTCAGCAACAGTTGAGTTGGTCATCCTTGTTTCCCTTATATTCTATTTGATTAATGTCCGTAATCGATTTTAGTCAACGGTCATGTAGTAGATACGTCATTGCACATGCGTTTGACGTCATAATTTAACAAATAAATAATCTAACCGATTGGCGGAAGACGGGAGTACAGACTTGAGATAAGAATGTGTGCTCAAGAAGTCATCAGAGGCTGGCAGGCAGAAGATGACGGGGTTATGTATTTGTGTATTTTTCGTGATTTTGCACTCGAGCAGTTTCCATTTCTAAGAATTTGAACCATCCAAACATTAAGGGAACCCCTCGGTGACTGTTAATTGCCCTTCTGTTCGTCTGTAAATGTCATTATAATATACCTCTCTCTAAATGCAATGAAAAACGCACTTTCATTGATTGGGGCCCATTTTCGTCTTCCGTCAGTGGATATGCCGTGTCAGTTTGTTGCTAATGTTTTTGACATGTATTCTAAACGACATAGAAATAATCCTTTGTCCTTGGTCATAAATTCTTTCCTTCCAAAGAAATCACAACTCAATTACCCTTATCCACGAACTTCCTCGCATAGATACACTTAAAGATCTGCCTGCTTTTCGTCAAACTCGAAGAAATATGTTTTCGCACAGTCTTAAACTGTCAGCGATAATTTCATTCATTTACTTAAGACTACGTCATAGCTTGCACTATGATATATCTCTTCTTTTGAGTGTACACAGACCCAAAATAGAAACCCGCTACAGGTAGACACAAAATTGATTGTAACCCAAAATTTACTTTTGCAATAAAACTTTTAATTGATTCTGGGACCTACAACAAGGGTAAACACACGACGCTTATTTACTGTACAGCATGCCTTCTTAGAATGTGACCTAATTGTTCATGTAACGCAACTAGCGATGGTTACGCACACACACACACTTCAGACACTCAAATAATTTTACAAGAAAGTAAGTGTACGTAGAATACTAAAGTCATCACAATTTATAACCAGATGGGATTCGCTCAGGTTGGATCGAAGGATAATCATGAATTCGGAATAGGGATGTAGCGCAATGGCGTAGGTAGATATTTCTTGTGGGGGGGGGGGGGGCAAAGGCAAAACGTTTCCGACAGATTATTATCTGGGGACCTTTTTTTTTTTTTTTGGCTTTCCGGGCAATTTGAGACCGATTTATTTCCGAGAGAGGCCTTCGGAGGCTTTGGGGGGGGGGGGGCGACGGCCCCCCTGCAACCCTCTAGCTACGCCACTGATGTAGCGTTTATGAATGTTTACTACTAGTGGGCCAGATGAATATTGATGACTTAAAATGGATATTCATAAAAACAACTTTTGCAAAAATCATCCACCACAGTACCGCCTTACTTAGCAAGCATGATCGACTGTGAACCGACATTTTATCACAATATTTGAACCTACAACTCCTTCGTATTCTTTACTCTACAGAGAGGTGTTAGAATGGAGACCCAACAATCTTTAGACACTTTGAATCAATGTTCGTTTTCTAAGGTAATCTTGCCTTTCTACTCAAAATGTGTCAAAGTTTGATACCTGAAGGAATTACATTATTTTCAAATACATTTTACCTTACAGATATATAATATATTGTGTCTTCTTTCTTACACCTCACTGCTCTTATTGTCACATTTATTGCTTCAAATAACTTTATCTTATCTTTTGGTTTGCAAGCATGTCTTTTGACTATTATATTTCATATCTGGACTTAAATATGTCGCCATGGATGCAGATAAGGCAACATACAGGGACACGACGCATCAACATCGTCTGACCATGAGATAGAGAACAATACTTTTGCTTCGTATGTGATGTATACTGAATATGTCGTATTTTCAATTAAAACAGGGTCATCTTCAGATCTGAATTGCAACTCCCTGTAAAGTTGATAACGAAAGTGGCGGATTTCTGGGGTGGGGAGGCCACCCCACGATCCCTGATTGGGTACCCTTTCTACCAAACTGACACCCCATAAAATAGTATGGTAAACTGCAGTGATAAGTTAAGAATGCACTTTTCTGCCATCTGAACATCTAGTGCGATTCAGATACCAAATGCAAATCATAAGTTTGTTGAAACGGCAGGCAGATATTATGCAATATTTCACTAACGAACAATAGCGACTTCACCAAGCTGGAAAATAAATTGGCTTTCTTCGCATTTAACACTGTGTTAAGATAAATCGAAAATGATTTACTTGACAAGATGTCTGCCAAGCTGGTAGCTTGCTAATAAAGACTTCCTCCTTTGCGAAAAAATTAGAGGTTGGAAGTTTGCGGGTAGTGCGAGATTGACATAAAACGCCATTGAGCAATCTACTTGCAAAAATTAAGTGATTACACAGATACGTTCTTGGCCAAGATATGTGCTGCGAAAATTGGACCAATGGATTTTTTTCAGCTTCTTTGACAAATACTTTGTAATTTAGCAATTAAGGTCCCCTTTATGAGTATGGAAGTTCATGTAACTTGGCTGTTTTCTTTTCTTTAAAAGAATTGCATTCGACAAGAAATATGTTCTAATCAACGAGGCTTACATATACTACTGTACCAGTACACGCTGCTAGTAGACTCTTTCGTTTTATGCTGACTGTAAATAGCGGGAAGGTGTGTATTTACTATTTCTGGAATCAGTGGTGTATTTAGAGGGAGCCATTGGGCCATGGCCCCCTCACTAATGCCGATTTTTTAAGTACCTAAAATACCTAAATTTTTTTAACACAAATTTTACTTCAAATGGGTAGCTTATATGTGGCACCAGATTGCATGTGAGAACACCCAATTTTTCAAAAAAATTTCAAAAGGAGGGAGACACCCCCTCCCCTAAAACCCTCCTTCAGACCGGCGATCAACTTACTGCATGCCCCCACCGTGAGAGAAATCCTGGCTACGCCACTGTCTGGGACATCATAATACACACTTAAAAAGTGTCTAAACCCACATGTCCTTTTAATATGTAAAAAAAAATAAAGACTTAAAACCCGAGCAATAAAATGAAATTCAATCTCTTTGTGCTGTTCTAGAGATATTCAAGTTCGCAGACGAAACTGACACAGTTGTAATCCAAAGTAAGCTTTATGGAAGGTGTGATGTCATCTCCTCTCATATTTGTTATAAACGTGTCATTTCCTTTGTTTTTCAATCTATTATTCTGATCCTAAAATAGATGTGGATGTTCGATTTTGCTACAAGCTTTGTTAGACATCTTAAAACACCAGTCCCTGTATTCAGATTCCGAAAGCATTAAATTACAAATAAGAAAACTAAGTGAAAAGAAAAATGACCATCTGCAGAACAAACTGAGTCTTGATGCCATGCTTGCTTCACTCTCATTCAACTTGTGTTGGAATTATTATGACTTCATTTGCTAATATTATGGAGAATTACACACAGGAAAGTGGATCCATATTTCTTCAGAATCTTAAGGTAAACTTTCTCTTCAACACTTGGAAAAATATACTCAAAACTCAGATTTCCTGATGATAATTAAAAGGGAAATATTAAGAGATGGTAATACTTGTTCTTTTAGCACTGATATATCAGTGCTTTAATGAGCGACAAATAACCGTTTTTCATATGTGCATGAATTTAGTATCTGCATGCAATATGTTGGAATAATATGTTAGTAAACGGCTTTAGAACTTGATCTAGTCGCTTACTACCTCAACAGTCGGAAAGAGTTATCCTTGTCATAAACTACATTGCCTGAAATAGCCACTTGAAGGGTATAGATTTTATCGTAGGCTAACTCAACATTTAGCTGTTTTATTGTCGCCTATAGTAGAGTAGTGATTAATGGAAAAATAAGCTCGTGGCAATAGTTTTTCTTTTTTGGAGAGAAACATCACCTTTCCTATTTCATTAAAGACGAGTTTGATAATTTTATTTTGACTGTAACGACCAAAAGACCCTTGATGGGTATTCTAATTTGCCTCAATCTTATTTTGAATCTTCCTTTGAATCTATCCAAATTTCACCTTTCCCCTTCATGTCCGAAGTCTAATATTATACGTGGGTGATAAATCAATCATTCGGTATCCATTAACGATTTATGGGCAAACATATTCTTTAATAGGATGGGGTGATGCTTGCTATACTTGTCGAGTTTCAGACTTTGCAAAATAAGTACAACCGGGCGACTTCGTTTTATCTTTTTAAGAGAACTACTTTGAAGGAAAAATATTCCTATAGCTTCTTGGGACAAGTCTACTCCTATTAAAGAGAAAATACTTGGAAAGCCGTTAAAGTAGGCTTTTTTCGTACGTCGCCCACGGTGTACTGTTTCTGCTTAGTCGCCAGTGGTTGTCACTTTTCTCTAAGTTTCGTCACTAGATTAATTCTCACAAGACCATCACACCATCTCCGGTCTGCCTTATTCTTTATCATCAGATAGAAACTTTTTCGCCTGTTATTACTTTATGTGCTGTGAATTAGCAATGTCAACTTTATTGACAAGGCGATCTTGAGAAAAACCAAAGAAAAGTAACATTCAGAAATTATTCAATCGAAGGAGCTTTCTCCAAGATAGTTACTGTTTATTCTGGCATGCAATTCGCGATTGTTAATAATAGCAAGGAAAGAAAAAAAGCAAAGAAAAAAATCAATACCTTTCTCCATCCTTCATCAGTTGAAGAGAATTACAAAAAGGACAAAAAACTAATCAATCTATCGCTGTTTAAATAACAAATTCTGTCGGGTTCAAAATTCGATGAAGATTCTGGGGTTTATTGTTTAAAGTTACCACCATACGATATTACTTCCACCAGGATGTAAAACTAAACACACAACGGAACTGACTGCATCGAATCAATAACTGTCAATGTATCAAACGAAAAGGAGAAAACGACGGGCGCAAATTTTCCTTGGGACGCAAGTTGGGAGGATTATTGTTAATGACTTTATGGCCGTACCTTGGAGGGTACCGAAACTGCTAAAGACTGTTTTCGTGCACTACATTTTCTTATCCTCCTTCCCACCCCCACCCCCTTCCCACCCACCCTCTGCTTGTGCAAATCTGCTGTCGATTCATTCAGGTCACTCCGACAGTCATTTTTAGACACAAAGTGACCACAAATGTTGGAGGAGCCAGTAAGACCCTCTGAATTAAAACTTGTATTGGTTTCCAACTCAAAAATAGACAGTATGCACATAACGTCCCGAGACATAGAAGCCGAAGTGCGCCCCCGACTGAGGTAAGCCCATAAGTAAGTAAAGTATACATTATATGCATTGTTTGTCCTCTAACATGATGTCGTGTCGGTTGTCAAGTAGGTAGTGACGTCAAAACATGCTCTTTAACTACCACCTTACTACGATCGTACAGGGGATCGAACCAGAAAACTCCAGGATGCTAATCCATCCTCATTGCTTAAGATGTAATAGCCTTCATCTACTCTGCGTTAGGGCGAGTCCTATTGACTCTACTGAGACTGTTTAATTTGACGTTATATATCACGTTGAGGCTGAAAGCAAACCAACACATGCAGAAACAATACTGTTTTATTTTCAAGCAGAATTTGTGGCCTTACGCTTAATAGTGTTGATTATCCGAGCAGAACTCTAACGTAGGGGCGCAGAACTGCTTAGGAGAGGTACCCGGTAACGATACAAATGATAGCCTAAGGATGAGGGGAAATATTCTATAAAACAAAATGCACTGTAAACTGAAGGAATTACAGTTCCACATAGTTACATCAAGTATTACCCAAAGGTAGCAAAATAACCATGAAACATGGGTGAAGGTGGGATAGGACGCCTTACGCTACACCAATTTTTTGTGAAAGGAATCGATACAGTGCGTTTCTTTTTTTTCAAATATAACAGGTTAAACATGACATCACTACAGACCTATAAAACTGGGTGTTGAAAAGTAGACAATGCTGAAAGCACCACCGAAAGGTTTTCTACTGTAACAAATTAAATTTAGTAAGAGTGGGCGAAAGGTTACATACACTATTAGTTTAAAGGGCATCAACAATTACTACATAATTTTAGTTTGGATTTTGGTTTACTGATAACGTTTTACGAGGTATAAAAATTTAATGTATATTTGCTTACAGCACTATAAGTACCTCTCAAGGTCCGTGCTCACCAACCCTTTTCGTGTATGTGCAGAATATGACAAATAACATAATAAGACGCATATCTAAGATAGACTCTCACTGTAACCAATATCAATGAAGTGGAAAATCTTTCATTTTGGACTTACCTGTTTTGAATGACAACCAGATCGAAGATTGCTGCTCCATGATCAGTGTCGGATTGGTATACTTTCACCGATAGTCTAATATTAGTTGAACTTCTGAGGAATTTCCATGATGGCCGAATCACAGGCTCCTTAGAGTTTGTGCTCAAGACACCACCCCCCCCCCCTCCTTTGTTGAGGGAAAGTTGTTGTTCAACCGTGGCTGTCTCATTGACTCCTCTTTCGAACCATCCAAGTCCTTTGTGTACAAGTGTGTTATATTCGTTGTTAAAAGTATAATTGGTACTATACAGGTGTAAAAAAGAGAATTTTGGCATTTAAACGTGCTGGCCTGACGTTGGGTCATTTGCCCTACCATGGTTTTCTTGGTTTCAGGGATGCTCAAATATTGACAGTGTTTTCGTATTAGATAGCATAGACGATAAAACCGAGTTTGTCTTTTGGTGGATTGTCCTATAAATGGACCAGCTTTTTTCTCAAAGTGTTTGATGGTTTAAATGGGACATGAATCCCATTCGAGGGAAAGGTCTGAGTACCTTTCCGATTGTCTGAAGACATAGGCGAGCCATATGCGTTTGGAGACTCTTGTATTCCTGATTACCTGTGTTGATAGGTATCGTCAGGCCACAAGGCTATTGCAAGGTACGAGTAAGAACCTTGTGAGATATCTAGTTTCGTATAAGCACATTTTCCGTGCGTATTTGATATGCTGCTGCTTTACCTCTTTGAGCAGGTTGTTTGAAGAGATTGCGTTTACTCTATGAAATAACGTCCTCATCACACCCAGCTGATGACTTAATCGATGGCTGGAATCAAACGGTATTGGTCATCAGTGTGATTGTTTTTCTTTTTTGTATCAAGATGTTTCAAGTAACCCGTCACTTACAGTACACTGACCGAACGGTCCTAAAAGTTTCAAATCCTTACAAAATTCTTGCGTAAATTTGATTCCTTCATTCAACTTGATTAATGCATCGACGCAAATGGGAAAGCAGATTTATCTGAAATTCTACCCTTGTATCATTGACGTAAAAATTCCAGTGTGGCGGAGGCGTACCACAAAATGAATCGTTCGACTATTCCTTAAACAAGTTCAGCACAATTAGTAGTACAGATGAGCCAAAACTGCAGATATGACCTTGCCTATAAGCTCAACATTCTAAACAAAGATACAGCTAGCATTGAGGCATACTTTTCATAACTCAACACACTTGGTCAGCAAGAAAGTGTGTATTGTCTTTCCAGGTGCAGTCCGGCTCACTAAAAATTTGCACATACCGTCTGCTTCTTTGAATTGCACACATGTAAGCCGTAAGCTGACACATCCTATGAAGTTGTAGTTTCGTTATCAAAGTAGGTCCTGAATATTGTTAACAATGTCCCGGGAGTTTACAATGTGATGTTTCGATTTCCCCAACAAGGAGCCAAAACTTCATGCTACATGGTTGGCCACATAACATGCCAACGAATCAATGCTTCTTACAATCGGTCTGAAAGGAAAGCTTATTACTACTTCAGTATGTGAATTTGGGAAATGCCATAGCATTTCGGCACTAACTCACCAGCATAAGGTCTAAGATACAAAGATCGGTCGATCGCTTCCAACTTTTAGAGTTTGTTGTAACTACTCATCGATCACTGCTTTTCTGTTCGTGGGATCTTCCCTTAACAATTCATATGCTTTAGTAGTGTCACTCACTTTCTGATCATAACCTTGTCCAACACTACAGTACAGGCGTCTTTATCCGCAATACAAATGTTGTCCCCCTTGCTCAGGATCTGAAAACTTCACGCTGTTGTTTTTTAAGAATGGGCTGGGTAAACTTTGCGTTAACAGGGTATCAACTTACCTTTGACATGAGCTTATTCGCAAGAGTGGCATTCACGCGATTTTGTCAGATTCAATGTCTTCTATTATTTCCGAGCCAGGAATGCGATTCAGTATCACAGGGAAATTTACACCTTTCGAGAGAAAGTCCTTTTCTGTGTGACTCAAATTCTTTTTGGAGAGGTTCTTGACCCATTTATCCTTTACGCCACTGTCCTAATGAGGTCTCACATTGTTTGTATCCCTCCTTCCACTTTTTAATCAGGATGAAACGTGACCGAGTTGAATTTTGCAACTTTCCACATTTTTATTAGGTTTCGTATCGCAATAATATGTTAACCAAAGGGTAAACATTTAGAAGATCGGCTTTTCGATTTCTTCCAACACATTATCCAAGTACCGGTAAATGAACATATCAAAGTAGTTGATGGGCGTGAAAATGTTACCCTATTCAATAGAGCAGACACAATTTCTTAAAGGCAATAGGCAATCGCCCAAAAATTTGCTTTGAAAAATCAGCAAACTCTTGCAAATCTCCTCTTATTGCATTGCAAGCACCTCTGAAGACGTTTTAAACAACTATTACAAACAGTAGGTAAAGCAAGGAGAAATTCTCCTTGAATTTCACCATTCACTAACAAAAACATTGTCACATGATCAAAATAGGCCATTCATGTACTAGAGTGACGGGGCATACTAACTCTCATTGGGGTGACTGCACTTTCCCTTTAAAGCAAAACAATCAAAGAGGAAGAACATCAGAGCCTCAAACCCCGGTTAGACCAAATAGGTGGCTAATACCAACTCCCTGCTTGGACATTCTGGTTGCAGAAATATTGCATTTCACATGGGTTTTTTTTTATCTAGCGAGTAGCCAGCACTGAGCTGAAGAGCGCTTTGAACATATAGCTATCAGCAACACACCAAACCTGCCAAATGGTACACTCATCTCATATGTCTGCGTACTGTCGAGAAGGTAAGCACAAGTGTCGCTCGATATGGATTCTGGTCACGTTTATATCGTCTACTACTCTGAGAAAACAGCTGGTTGACTCAAATCCGCCTTGGTCAACTTACCAAATTTTGACATTTACAAGTTTCCTACATATGAGCAGCTGGCACCTAAAGACCCTCTTCAACATAGCATTCAGGAACATAGCAAACCTTCCAAACACAGTTCCATCACCTATGTCTCCGAACTGTAGGATATGGTACGCACTCAGGAGTTTCGTTTATACCACCTATCACTCTAAGGAAACAGCTGGGCTAGTCAAAGGGCAAAACACCAAAAGACAAATTCGGTAACATCTTCTATGCTATCCAGTTTGAGAATATTGTTTGTCACCAACATTTTACATCGGGCAAGTCAAGATAGCTTGGCAAAGACAATCATGAGCGTCAACAGCTTCTCAAAAGTGTGTGTGTGTGTGTGCGCGCGTGTGTGTGTGTGTGTGTGTGTGGCATAACCTTGACTAAAATAATTCAAAAGCAATTCGCGAAACCCAAGAAACGGGGAATCCGGGTCCGCTTTTAGAAATTTGGATTTCATAAGATCTGACTGGTGTAATCTGAGAAATTTGATTTAATTAAATTAGCTATTTTGTAAGCTATGGAGTCAAACATGCACCTGCTATTTGGGGGTGGGTGGGTGGTTGGAAAGAGTTGGGGGATAAACGATATGATATCCCTACTTTCAGAAGTGAGGGACATGTCCCCGTCTCCCACTGTAGTCACTTTTCAAAAGAAATTTATTTTTCTAATGAAACGTGTACTACAGATTGCTCATTTAGTACAGACAAACATATGTGGACATGTGGATTCATCTAATGGAAATGGGCAGGCACACAAAGGTCCATTACTTTCGGTAGAAAAGTTACAGTGTCATGCAGGGCATCGGTATAAACTTGCAAAAAATCTGTACGCGATGAGCTAATTTTTAGGAAAGTGGGTAAAACATTCTGTTTCCTGTAAAAAAAATTAAGCATTTCTCCCATTTATACTTGAATAATTTTGTGCTGCTTTCATCTCTTTCATACGGTTTTACGTACTATTCTCTCATAAACAGTTGGCTCGATATTCCCAGATGCAATCTCTTCGATGTATCTTTATGGTGGTAAATTCTGTATAGAAGACAGCATTGTTTCCATTGACAACAAAACACAATAGCAACATATGGTTATACCTGACGGGGTAACCAGCTTGTATGTTGGTGAAGGGGTACCAACTGTTTAAGAGGTTACATGCATGTTACCCAGTGAAATGTGCTTACCCTATTTTAAAATAGGCCGCTGCGGTGAAAACTGTAGTAACTCTTTAAATCGTTAGAAAAACTTCACTCAAAATGGCAACTACCCTCTGCATGTAAGCTTTAAGAACATGACATGGGAATTTACGTTAAATACATCATCAGTATTGAAACAAATTATTATCATGGATTTAATTAAGGCAATCAGTACAAAGCTGCAAAGCTTTTTAGTTTCAGGGTCTTTATCCCTACCCTCTGACGTCACTTCATTTCCTTTCGCTCAGTACCTGTTTAATGGATTCAATGACTGAACACGATATATGACGTACGGCAACACCCTGCTAAGTATTCAACGTCATCTCCTAAGCACGAATTCGTACACCTTGAGTATGAGCGAAGGCCGGTGATGCTGTCGGCAGAACATCTCTGTAAGAACAGTAAGAAAATCAAGTGGGCCATTTGTGAATCTTAACGATACTTCCTCAGGAATCCTGGAGGACGGAAAAATTTTAAGGCGTTGCAGTTTGCTTGAAACGATTTTAATGATGCAGAGTTGTGTAAGTGTATTGACACCATAGAAATTAAAGTAAGGGAGAATGACGTCTGCCGATCTGGACTGAAGCAATTGATTTGGCTAGGCTGTACGGCAACAGAGCAGCGGCGCGTAATACAAATATCACGTCATTGCTTTTGCCCCAAGTATTGGCAAAAAAAAACTACAAGTCTTCATGTTAGGAGTATAAACCAAAATACTTAAGGCACCATGACTTATTCCTGTTGTGAAAATTACTCCTAATCTTTCGAAACACGGATAAAAGTGTCAGCGTTCTCCCTTACTTTTATTTCTATGATTGACACGTACATTTCACTTTACATCAGGGTTTCTTCTCTCAGTGGAGGATTCAATGGGGACGCAATGGGCGTCCCCTGTTGGCACCTAAAACTAAAGTAGAAAGGGAATATTTAAAAAAAATCGATATTTCTAGTGTATGAACATTATCAGCACAATTCTCAAAACTCCAATCAGGTTAAGAGGACTGGCATCAAAATGTTTTCATGTCGCCATTGAGTACTTTGAGAAACAACCGTGGGGGATGACTATGGTCTGAAGCTTTACTAGTTATACAAACTTATTAAAACATATTTTCCGTCCATGGTGACTATGCAATTATCTAAGACATTTGCAAAGAATAGACGTTTAAAATCAGTGCTTATTACTAGTCCTATCCCCTTTGGTTATACCTACTTCCTTCTCTCTCATTTTGCTGCAAGCTGTTTGTCCAAATTTTCGTTTAAAGTTGGTAAAGATTTAAATTTGATGCCTGCATGTGAAGAACTTTGTGTGCTCTTGGTCAGCTGGATGGATGCAAGTATCCCCATTTTGTTTTTAACTCTGCCTCCGTTGAATTTTCCTCCTTGATTTCATCGTAATATTATTCCTGGACCTCGCCAGGGCCCTATGGCAGCCCATGGGCCCTCTCTCCTTGCAGATCACTCAATGTTTCAAATGGAACTGCGCTTGCCGAAAGGTGAAGAAGCATTATTATAGCTAGTTCTTCTACTCACTTGTGGAACACGTTCTATACCTCTGTATGGCAAAAGAAAGAGTGAATTGCCACTAGCTGACGTAAGCTTACTAACTAGGCAGGGGAAATTATAGCACGCTTGGCATACATGTGCATACTTAACGACTTCTTGAGGCTATATTGCTATGGCCATGTGTATTTCAATGTTTATACTATGGCTTTTCTGTAAGTGCAAAATGCCTCCAGCTTTCGGGGGCTTTGCGCCCCCTAAAGCTCAACCAGGGTTTTAAGCCCCGCGACCCCACCAGGGGCCATATGAAGGGACACTGGACCCCACTGGTTATGGGTTTTGTCCTCGCGCTGTCCGTGCACGATATGTGTGCAAATTCTGGCCCTCACTTATAAAGATGTTGTACTGCCACTACCCTTACCTACCATTCATTTGTGGCCCTGTTGAAAAATCCTGGTGCGCCACTGTAATCACGTTGCTATGTTAGAAGAAAAATAGAAAGCTGGACATGTGCTGTGCACACAACATACATGGTCAAACGTCATCTACACAAAGCAGTGCTAATAATTATCTTATATCTATTGATTGGCCACTTCGATTACAAGATGGCGGTTTTATGCAACAGTTAAGAGCTTGAAGATTGGTCTGTGAGTTTTGCAACCTTACTGCAATAATAAAGCAAATGCATCTTTCCGTCAGACTTCCTAGGCTACAGGTTTCTTCGCAACCATTGTCTGGTAAATAAAACGAACACGATTTCTACTCGGAAACGGCTGTCCATTCTGAGTTTTCCACGTAATTTTAGAAATTTGCTTGTTCCACTGTTCACAATTTGGAGCAATTTTCTATAACATTCTTATTGGTCCAATCATATTCTACAATAAATTCATCCCCATGTGTGATGAGCACAATGTTATGTTTTACGTCTATCAGCATGATAGTATATTCTTTTCTATTGTTTCATATGGTGTCTTTACTTCTCGGATATAGTTCTCTGTTTTCGTGGGGGGAGGGAGTTGGCTGACCAGATCAAAGTAACTGAATGTAACTTTACGAAAAGTTGGTAATAATAGGTAGTTATTGGCCGTGTTGCAATAGCCCACTTTTAATATCATATTACTAGAGTGTATGTATATGATTTACTTGTATTCTATTCAACTTGACTACGTTAAGCATCTTCCAATGACTGACATATCCACACCCATATTCAGACCCCTGAACTAGACGGACGCAGAAGGAAAAGGAATTAAAGAAAGTGTCCAGACGACATCGCCATTTTACTTAGGAACATAGTCGTTTGTTGACCGTTTCTGTCACTCTTAAGATTGAGACAAGTTGTCCTAATCTTTCTTTTTTCAAACTTAGGATTTAACATATCTTTCACTCTATAGTAGAAGCCTTGGTATTTTATAAGGTAACTTTTACTTAACGTCCAACTCATTAGTACACTAGTTAACACTTCGGCAACGACTAAATGAGCTTAATCGAAACGTCTGCGAGAACGTGCATTTTGGCTTCATTTCAATGCCTGTGTTGTGGAAAGCGATGCAGAGCACCGCCAGCATTTTAAACTGGGAAAACGTGGGGGCCAGGCCGAAATTTGGGGGACAAGAAGTTGCGAGTGCACTTTACCCTTGGAAGCTGCATACCTTTGTACAGAAGCGAACTGGAGGGCAAGTGGGAGAAAAGGCATCTACATGAAGGGGGAAAATGCCCCATGCTCCCACCCTCTCTCAACACCATTGTCTAAGCCATGTTCTCTTCACGTCGCCGTATTTTACATCATTTATCCAAACAATCAAGTTCAGATTTGACGAAATAATGAAGATCTTCAGGTATAAGACGGCAAAATGCACCTTGATAAAATTGTGTGAAGAATACTAGTACTATTTCTTGACTAATCTTTAAAAACACATTCAACAGAGTCTTCACACGATTATACTACCTACTACCAAGTATTATTAGCTCCATGATACGATGAATTGAAGAATAAGCATGTAAGTAGCAGCCAGAACAAAGAAGAGTGACGCAAAGTGACGGGATGCATTAAAATTCAGCAACCTTTTTTCTCTTGAATCTTGAATGGTAAGCCGTGCAAATGTATTCACGTAAGCTTCCTTCTGTGCGGCATCTTTTTCTTATTACTTGCGTCTGACACTTAAGTCGTCGGGAACCCTAATCTAGCTTAGTTTATAGTCTTAATGAGGTATACCGGTAAGTAAGAAATACATATTTAATGCAGTGTAACGCTTGTTGCCATGTTCACATAGACAATCAAGGAATTGGCCTTTTAAACATCACCTGAATTAAGCGAAGCATTTTACACATTACATTGATGTAGGCCAATAAACGTGGGTCGGGAGTTTCACACTACGATGGATTTTTGCTTCTCCATGACCGGAGTTACTTCTCACCAACTTCAACGAACGGTCCAGATCAGTGATTGTTCACCTCAAAAAAAAAATAAATAAATAAATAAATAAAAATAAAAATAAAAAAAAAATAAAATAAAAAAAAACCTCACACGGAGAGTGTGGCTTTACTAGACAACTGCAACTGGAGGGCACTTGAAAAATTCCATAATAAAATTTCGTTTATAGCGCTCTTGATATATAGGCATCAATACGCTTTTCAAATTTACGCCATACAAACTTATCATTCCTAAAAGTTCACATGCTCCTGTGGCTGTATACTATCCAGTGCAACCATTATGGTACTACCGATTAAATTTTTACATGTATTATTATTTCTGTTCCTGTCTTCAATGATGAGCACAAAACAAGGTGGCAGTAGATCCCATTTACAAGTCTTTGGTATGACCCCACAGGGATATCAACCTTGGTCCTCCGGCTGAAATATGGTTGTTTTAACCACTAAATAACAACATCAGTCGGACTATATTCAGCATCTGTTACTAAAATCATGCCGGTGAATTCTTTGGAGGCAGAGATTAGAGGCACCTCACAAGGCGTTCAAATTCCATACAGTATTGCATGTGTAGGGCTTGCTTACGTAGCAAGCTGTACGACATGTCTTGTTCGGTCCTTTGGAAACCTTTAAGACGGCTGAGCAAACAGAGTCAGCTCCGCGGGGTAGTGTAGAGCTGGTGATAACAAGACTGCAGGTTGTTTACGGATACCAGCGATGCCGACGAGACACATGCACACTAAGCCGTATGCCAATCCGTTAAGTGGCCTTACTATATCCCCTGCCATCGTAGGATAGCTTAGGCTAATATTTGGACAAATTTAACTCAATGTCTACGTGAAAATGTTCAGTATCAACATTGCAGCAAAGAACCCCACCACCTACAGATATATAGAGGCCGGTTTAAACTTACAATTTTCCCTCTCGCTATAAAGATATGAGACCATTTATGGTCTTCCCTTGCTCTTCCGAGCAAATTACTGACATAGTCCAGAGTTGAACAGAGTTCATAGCTGTATAGCGCTATACTGAACTATGAATCGGCCTTTACTTCAGAAAATTATTTTGCTTTTGGCAAGAACATTTGTTTAGAGTGGCCTTGTTCAACCATGCAGTAGGAAATTAGTAAATAAAGTTTCAAGGTAAAAAATGTGTTGATTAATGTTAGACTGTATGATATCATTTCCTCTTGATCCAAGTTCATTGTGTGCAGAAAATTATGATGGGGTGTAAATATTACCGCTTACGTTTTAGCAGGATTTTTGTCCACATTAATTTGAAGGTTCTCAGCCTTTTAGCTAACATCAAGTGAAGTGTCTTTTATTTTCAGCCAGTGTAGAACCGAACTACCCATGACAAAACCATGATAAGCTGAGAGGTTACGTCATGACGACGTCGTTTTGTGATTCCCTTCAGGAAACGTAACTCTTTGTCGAGAAGGTTTTTTTTTTCTATTTTTTTATTTTCTCCCTTCCGCCTCGGTTGTTGTGACTTTAGCAAAAGTCTATGTGAAGGTGTTACGTATCTACTAGTACACATTACACATACAATACCATATAAATACTATGTATTTTCTCTATTTCGCCAAGAGACCCCACCTAGTAGACTTTCTTACATGCAATAGGGCCATGAGTGGAAAGGTTAACGGGAAGTGCAGTTACCCCAATTTGAATTAGTTCATCCTATTTCATGAATGGCTATTTTAATCATGTGACAAAAAATTTTTGTTAACGAATTGTTCAATTCATGCAAAACAACTCCTTATTTTACTTTAAATATTCCAGTTTTATGCTTGGAAGCATCATTAAAGTTACTTGAAAGTGACATAAGGGGAAATATCAAATATTTAGATGAGCCTGGTTTCAAAATAACTTTGGGGCCAGTGCTAATTCTCTTTAAATGAACTCGGTATCAAATGCCCTTTGAATGAGGTTCTTTCAGACAAGTACGGACCATATTCAGGCTAATTTCCTCTGAACTGCTCTTACAAAGTACAGACAAAGTTTGCTACCGACAAAGTTCTGTCGGTAACATATTCACAGTTCATTCTTTCCAAGAATTAAAAGGAAAACGGTACACATATAGGCACATAAATCCAATGGAAAAATAATAGCTAATCGATTGTCTAATTTTTGGTAGTTGCATTTGTTACCAGTCTCCTAAATGATCTTCAATGGAAAGAAGTTTCTGTTATCTCAAATCGACTATGAAAAGTCATAAAATATTACAGAGAAATGCTAATGGTTGTATTTTTGTATTAAGGTGATGTTTATTCTGCTTCGTACAGGCAAAAATACATTCGTAGCAGATTATGAAAAGTGTAATGACGAAAAACTTTTAACCATTGATTTATTGGACAAAATTCCTGCAGGCATTATCGTCGTTTCCATTTCAAGATGAGCTATTCTTGACAAAACTGAAAGATGGTTTAAAGAGAGAGAGGATGGATGTCTTTTATCTCCATTTATCCCACGCATATCAATATCGGAATTAACAATTCATATTCTGCGACTTGATACACTGTTCAAAGAACTCATTAATCACTTCGTTTAGTGTCAAGACCTTTTCATGCCTTATTTCGTACGACCTGATGAATTAATGTGAACGTGCACTATATATTTCTCCTCAACAGGTCCTCCGATTACTGTTTGATATTTTTAAACTGGGGCAACCAACCTAGAAGAGTGCTAGTAGAAGTCTGGCTTTCCTTGATGTGTAATGACAAAAAATACAGCAAAAATATGTAAATACTTGTATATAAATAGGACGTTTTCATTATTTTCGATACTCCTGCATTCAATGAAGGATTTAGAAGTTTCAAAGGAAAGAAAAATTAAATACAGTGATGGTTACATAAAATATTGGATGAGGCCAACGACGGTGAGGATTTTGATAATAACGGATGGCTTTTTGAAAATTAGATAACATTTTTCGTATATGTAACCCCTGAAAGTACGACCCACACACAGGTCTTCCTCAAATTCCAGCTTGCTTTTCACGCAGGTTATGATCGTTTTGCCCTGAGGTACTTCACACTTCACACTTGTGTAAGCTGGCTCAGACTGTAGCTGTTTACAGGGTAAATGAGGAAAGAAAGATTCACTCATGCATGCAACTTCTGAAAGTGGCAAGTTTCCATTCCGTTTTTCATGGTCATCAAAAATTATCACAAATCAAACATTCAAATTGTTCACAGGGCATAGGAAACAAAATTTTAATTGTTATATCCTACACCCTAGTACCCTAATTTATGATGGTCCATGACTCTACAATATTTTTTACAAAAGGTGATACAAGTATGTATGTTCCGATACATCATGGACGATAATTACAACGAGAGAAAGAGGAGGTTCATAACATCAAATGGAAACAATCCGCATACATGGCATCAACATGGCATCAACATGGCATCAACATGGCATCAACATGGCATCAACATGGCATCAACATGGCATCAACATGGCATCAACATGGCATCAACATGGCATCAACATGGCATCAACATGGCATCAACATGGCATCAACATGGCATCAACATGGCATCAACATGGCATCAACATGGCATCAACATGATATAACGGAGAATAGCTTTTATCATGCACCATTCAGTTCCGCCGATTAAACTCTACCAACACCTTTTCTTCTTAAAATATATTTCGCATTACAACAGTCATAAATGTTTTATCATTTTGAATATTTCAAGGGTTTCGTAAACATGCATATTCAACAGCTACGAAGCAACAAATTTAGATATAAGTGAAAAATTATTTCTTGAAAGTAGAGTTATCCAGCTGCCTTAATTTTAATTATGTGTCATTCTATATAGATACACATTGGTTAAAAGGTATGAAAATTTTCTGTACCAGAAAAGCAGGAACATCCTATAAGCTGATGTTTAAAATGACATTGGTGAGACTAATTAAGCAATTACTAGAGACAATGCAATATTTATACAATACATTTCATTCATTTTTACAAACAAACTACGTCACGGCTGGTATGCAAAAGAGCTGATAAGGCGCATTTTCACTGTCTTCCCAATGAAAAGTAGATTCCAATTCGTCTTTCTGCGTACAATCGCTCCAGCGTTTATACGCGCAAATCCTAACAAAAATCATAAGTAAATTTTGATGAAAAACGTACTTAAGGTGTGTTTCACTGCCTAATGGGCAGGTTGTTGCCATTTACAACTTAAATTCTTTCCTTTCTGCTCTTCCTTCTTTTCTTTCTTCTTTCTCATCTATCTTTTCTCATTATCTTGATTCATTTCTATGTTTGTATATCCGATTTCCTAAGGTAATTTATGTTTATGTATAATTTATGTATTTTTGAGTCTCCTTAACCTCCTCGGAGGTGATATGGAGAATGACAATAAACAAACAAACAAACAAACAAACAAAACATGTCCCTCTCAAGTCTTTGCGCATGCTCCATGCCAACCAGTGCCTACAGTGACGTCACTGTCAATGGCCTAGTAGAAGTCGACGGTAGCTGTAAAGACTTTAGTAAATATTCCTCTTTTGCAAATTTCTGTCTATGAAACTGATGTAATCAGAAACTTGTCACCTTCATAAGAAAAACTAAACGCTGACTGGTGATTTCACGTCTATAATTACCTCACAAAGGCAATCATGTGAAAATATTGTTTGTAAATGTCTAAGATGAGAAAACAGCTGGCGGGCTTAAATTCTCCTACGCAATTTACAGGGAATTTATCATGGAACTTAGAATATAACAGCTGAAGGAGAGTCCTGAGAGAGTGAAAAATTTGATCGTTTGTAACCAACGTAAACTATTCTGGAAAACGAAGATTAAGACTATACCGGATTTTTTCAAGTGATTGTTAACGTGAATTATGAAAATCTTGATGCCAAACCCCAGTTATGTACGTCAAGGTCTTTGTTCCTGAGTAACTTTTTTTTTTTATTTTGCTGCGGTAAATGAAGCTTTTTGAATTAGCATTTTGAGTAAGATGAAATGTTCCATTCAACGCTGACGTAGAATTTGTTTTATGCGTGCTTTAACTCGGAAGTATTACCTATGGAATTATGAATTGACTATGAACAACGTAAAGATTTTAAACAAGTATACATTATATAACAAATACGTTTTTGACCATAAGAAGTACAGTGAAGGGCAAATCACTACTCTTTCATTGGTGACTTGAATATTGTTAACGTTCATATAATGTTACGTAATAAATTCTTTCGAAAAGAGTGGTGGTTCAATGTGTTAAGCAAGCAGATGGTGATAATGAGTGCAAAAATTGGATGTCACATGACACAAAACAAGCTTATTATATGCCGACTCTAGGGGTACAACGAGAAGGAATGACAGTACTTTCATTCTGGTCGTTAAATAGGTTACATCGAAGAAAATCAAATGAAAATACCTAACGCTTTCTTAACTCTCATATCAGTGGGCTGTAGGAAGGAGAAACAATGCTTTTTAGAATTCATTAGCAGAAAATTCGTGGTGCATTGTCATTCATGACACTGGAAAGAAGGACCCCCCCCCCCGCCAAAATGACATGTTAACTTGTAGACGTCATTCGTCATGAATCATTTTAATACTTTTGTTCCCTCGTCTTTCGAAGCTGCAAATGTTTCGTCGTCTTTCGAAGCCGCAGATTTCATTTTCTTATCAATTAACCCAGTGAAGAATGTTCTCAAAATCTTCTCAAAAGTTTTATTCCAATTATTGTTCCTAGTTATGCTGAAAATTACCGACCAGCGAAAAATGTTAAGGGTTGTGTAATCGGTAAAGCAGACGACCCCCAAAATCTCAGGAACACAATATAAAAAGATTAAATAGACGTATGCGGACAGTCGTTCACTTGAAAATACGTCAAATAAGGTATGGCGCTCGTCAGAAACCGGTCCAAGATCGCCTGCTGATATTTGTCTCAGGATCTGCAGGGTGTGAGATGGGCTGCAATTTGCATTTTTGTTTTGCTGGCGAGGGGGGAGGGTCATGAGGCTGGACACTTTCAAATATCCACCAGCTAAAATATTAACCGAGATGTGTTCGGGTCTTCAAAGATTTTAATGCTTTTTTTTTAATTAGTCAGGAGGAGAGAAGAGAAGAGCGTTATTCTCAGCATTTGACATTTTTGCCCTCTGCAGGTATTTTGTAGTGGCTACTTCGGCTTCATTGAGCGCAAGTCATCTGTCGTCAAGTATATTCTGCAAGCTGGATTGAAAGGTTTATTCAGTGAAGAGAAATGGATGGGAGTTAACAGGTCCAACATGGAATAAGCGACCTGTGGAATGTATTTCATACTTGAAAGTGATTGGATGTCTCTGTATGTATTGTCTACAAAGTTTAACATTGTCTCTCTTCCCTAATATCTCCCTGCTAAGTCTTTATTCAGGCACAAGTGAAGAAAGGGAAAGTGAGCGATTTGTTATGGTGGTGATGGCGCTAGGGGTGAGATGGGGTGATGGTGGGATAGGGTAGTGGGGTTGGATAATTGCATTGAATAGTTTCATTGTGCGAGATTTCATGCAAGTTCAGGTTTCCATAGACAGTGAAACTAAATTGGCGAGTGATGCTACCCTCACTATGTGATATGAATCATTGTCTGCACTGCAGAACACGGAATGTGTTTGAATAATGACACAACTATCGCCTTCAACCGTCGTGGCATTTTAGCCAGTGTTGAAAGACAATATCGAAAACGCCTTGACGATTCATCGTGTGCAGAAAAATACACCGCGATATATCCTACAACCAGTGGACGATACCGAACATTTGATGACACTGGTTTTACAAACGGTTCAAGTCTTTTAGCTGAGCTACTACCAAAGACATAAAAGTTTTAAACTTTTCAAATTCTTCTTTCCTTGATAGGGGTTGATGTTTGTCATCAGTAGCTGTCTGTTGGTCATCGTCGGAACTTTCCTCTTCTATCGTCTCAGAATAATCGACATTGTCGTTCGCCGAGTAATCGCTCCCAAAAGCCGAGAAGAGGTCCTCTTCGGCTTCAACATCTAATTTTAAGTTGTTGATATTGACAGGATTATCGATCCGAAAGTTTTGGGCCAAAAATCGACTTTCAGGAATGTCGAGGGGATCCTGGTACCGGGATGTCTTATAGTGTCTGAGAAGATCCCTTAGTGTAACAATTACCGGTGGCGGACGTGGGTTTTCGATAGGGTTGGGGTTGAAAGCCCTGGCAAATCTAGGTGCAGACTCTTCTCCCAGACGGGGAGGTAAATCTTTTCGACGTGGTTCCTTTGCAGGAAGTAATCCGAAAAATCGTTTTGGTTTGCTGAGACCTAAAACATAGTTCAAGACTTCTGGTTCATAAGACTTGATGAAATCGCGATCGTTTAGACGGTATCCAGAGTAACCATTTTTAAGCAGTGGGGGAAATCTTCCGTCAACAGGCCAAGCGTCTCTAGTGCTCAACGAGCCGGATCGTTTGAATGGGTATCCCAAGTCATTGTTGTATTTGCTTGGTATTAAGAATGAAGGAATGAATCGTTTAGAAAGGCGGTGTGGTTTAACGGTTTCATCGTGTGACTTTTGCTGTATCGGAATTATTTCTATTGCCGGTTTGACCTCTGTCTCTTGTTTTGGGTTTGAAGGCAACTTTTCTGTACTTGAAGGCGATTGGTTGAGGTTATCCGAGGTGGGATTTGCGCAAATAGACACAACAGTCAAAGACAGGAAAACCACCTGTACAAGAATAAAAAAAAATCAAAGAGGTATGTCAGACGTATTAGAATCATGTACAAATAAATGTTGATATAATATATATATATATATATATATATATATATATATATATATATATATATATATATATATATATATATATATATATATATATATATATATATGACTTGAACGGGCTTCGTATCTGATAGAAGTAGCCGTTTTGTAAAACACGTAACAATGTGAAAATAACCTCTTCAACTCTTGCACTCCTCCCTGTTGTCTTGTTAAGCTTGTTTTTATAAACTGTTCATCTGCAAAACATTGCATTTGTCTTCCTGTATTAAGAAATTCTGTTAAAAATAGGTTTAAAATCTGTTTGCCATCTTACACGAGGTCAACAAGTATTCAATTACACCAGATCTAACCACGCACAGCGATATGTTTCTTCAGCGATATGTAGCTGTTTGCTGTGATGTGGGATTACATGATTTTTCGATTACTTTAAAACAGCCTGAAGGTCTCAAATTGGCGAATTACGTCATACTGAATACTTTGATGAACTGTGATGAGTGGCAGAATGTAAAGGCGCTGTGAGAGCTCCCTGTTAAAGGCGTAAAAAGCTTTAAATGCGAAGGGAAAGCTTAGTAAATGAGAACATTTTTGAAATCTGGTATTCAAGTTTTAAAGTTGCAGTAAGACTATACAAAAACATTCTAGGGCAATGCTTGAAGAATGAAACAAGCAATTCATTTAAGCTGAAACCGATTATGTTGTCGAGAAAATACTACAGTACTCCATACTATTTTTTCAATTTATTAATCAAATCGCACTGTCACTTAAAGGAAGCCAGAGGAAATGTTTTTGAAGGAAAGCGATACAAAAAACCATAGATATCTGTTTTATCAAGTATCTTCGTTCAAACAAGTTTCAACTTAACAAATAACATTCATTTTTTGTCCATAAATAAGCGTTCCTGCAATCTCTTTATCCGTCTTCATGCCCCCTTAATCCCGACTCCGTCCGTACCAACATAACACTGACCCCATCCCTTCAGTCCTTATCCCTTCCCTGCATTAGAAGATTAATGAAAATTTTCCCATCTATATTTTTCATACCACTAGTTTACGGTAAGATTAGGTATAACTTGACACTTGTTCTTACTATAGACCATATGCCCGTGACATCACAGAACAGAAAGTGTGCCCTCGGCTGAGGTAAGCGTGTAGTATTGCAACTTACATCAAAACAAATTCAGATAGCTAAGTTTTGTACCGGTCGGATACGCACCTAAGTATGCGTGCGCACAGTGTTGTAACTAGAGCGCTGGGGATGAACCCCACACAAGCCTCTGGCCGTCACCCCCAGACCACTGAGAAATCCAGGAGTGAAAAATAAGTACAAGTTTATGATGGTTCCATATTTGAAGCCCCCTCCCATGAAATGCTGGAGCCCCCCCCGGCTGCTGCTGTGTGAGAAGACTACTTCTTATGTACAGTATGTGTACTAAGTCATATACCTGAACTATCTAGATTGTTTGTCCTCTGACACTGGAAGTACTACACCTTTTAAGCACTCACTGCGAACGTTTGGGTTTTTTCATTCGCGGTGGAACTTTGCTTTGGGTAGCCAATCTTAGCGAAAAATGTTGTTCTAATATCTACTTGTCATGTAGGGTGTCTTTTCATTAACTGTCATGCGCACCTGGGTGTCCCTTACAAATGTTTTTGTCAAGTGCTAAATTAGTTCTTTCTTCTAAGTAGCCTCTTGTGTTGAAAGACACGTAGTGGTGAATCCAAGAGAAGGGGGCATTGGGGGGTTATACCCCCTCTCGATTCTCGAGTGAAATAAATGTGATTTACATTCTTGAGACATACTTGAGAAAATGAAAATGATAGCACTATTTTGCATGTAAGCCCCCTCTCCTTAGAGCTCATCCTAAGGACGCCTATTCACTGTACAGATGCGCAGTCTCTTGAAAACCCAGCCCCCTACTTGGAAAAATCCTGGATCAGCCCCTGACAGGTGAATGACGAGAACAATTCGTAAAGGAAGTCTGTTCCAACTTCCAACTCCGTGATTTGTTTTTAATTATGTGCTTCAAGTGAAGACAATGAAACACCTACAGATATTTATCTGCGAAAGTCATTCAATCTGTTATCCCTGAGGATGGTCCACTTTGGAACACATTGCGCCCATAATCACATTTGAGTTTTGTAGGCTAGAGGTGTTTGTATCACTGCAAATGCACCACATACATATGTCACGTGACTGTAATGACACAAATTTGACAGTAATTGCTAGTGCTTTACCCCAAACAAGTTTAACTCCTCGACCTTTTTTTCCTATTTTCATGAAAAGATTAATCGGAGTGACGTTTTTGGTGACAAGTCATTGGAGAAAATTAGCGAATCACTGAGACCATGGTGTATAAACGCTGACGCATATACTGTGAAATTTGTTTAGTTTGATGATATTTCAGTCTATTTTGGTAAAGA
This sequence comes from Holothuria leucospilota, assembly GCA_029531755.1. NCBI lineage: Eukaryota > Metazoa > Echinodermata > Holothuroidea > Aspidochirotida > Holothuriidae > Holothuria > Holothuria leucospilota. The sequence continues at coordinate 19,137,827 of CM055973.1, read as the reverse complement.
ACTACATCTTTGTTTACATCGTGTATTGAATTAGGATAAACAGGCCAAACCTGGCACTAGATGACAGTGTTTTACATTCGTGACTAAATGTTCTTCAGAAAAATTTCAAGCTGCAGTAGGAGGGAAAAACCTGTTTCAACAGATCACACAAAATTGACATCACTATATACTCTGAGCTTGTGAAAGAGTAAGCAACACCAGGCGCTTATCCAGGAGGGGGATGGGGGCGCTGAGGGCCGAGTCCTCGGGTTGAAAGAAAATAAGAGGAAGTTGGGACATTCTGTCGTTCGACGCTCCACTTGCCCCCTCCCCCCCCGGGGGATAGAACATCCTGCGTACTCGGGTGATCACAGTTATTCTAAAGTTTAAGTTACACATACTGACGTAATCACTCATACGCAAGGGTGAAATCAAAGTCTTCGAAGGGATTCTAGAGAGACTTGGGTTTAGCCAAAATGTCCACCACAACAACAAAGAGGTATTCTTCGGCCACTTTCAAAAACTTGAACCATGAAACAGAAGCGATTGTTAGACCACTTTCCACGTGTTCGAAACAACGTCCTTTTTTTATCAGCCATGTCTGATGCGTGATCTCAAGACATCTTTTTCCTTCCATCCTTAGTCATAAAAGTCCCCCAGGCCTCAAATCCCTACGATACTTTCTTAAAGCGTTCACCTATGTTTAATCAGGAAGTTGCTTTTTGACTCAAATAGCAACTCCCTGGTTAAATCCTTCACCTTACACAACGCCTGCGGTCAAAGATTTGAACACTTGTAGGAAAGCGTAAAAGGCTTGGGTGATCTCTCTATGTCCCATGGGGATTTGCAACTCTTCTGAACTGTTGAAATTTTTGCCTGTGAAGATCAGTCTTGCTCATAATTTTCCTTTGAAATAACCTTGGGAGAAGTGTTACCGTCAAAGCAAGAAGTGCTGTGTGGAAGAATCTCAGTTAAAGGTCGTGTGACATGAAAATAACATAGTTGGATATTTGATGTAAAAAGCATAAAAAATACAGAACATAGCCACAAGTCCCATTAAAATCCATCAAATATTGACCATTTAACAGGTAAATTTCTATTTCACACTTGTATATGGCACATGTTAGCCTTTGTTTTTTCAACCTTAATTTCAAGGACCTGGTAGGATTGTTATTCCCCGAAGGGTTTATTATAAAAGTTAAAATTTTTTTCTTGAAAAATATTGATATCACTCACCAAACTGTAATCTGTATGATAAGTAATTAAGAGATAATTTATATAGGGTTAACAAAAGAAATCTTCACACTGTGCAACACTCCACATCATTATTTTTGCATAGGCAATTAGTTTCTTCAGAAACCATCAAACTTTGAAGACGTATATTTTGAGAACGGTAAAGATATTGAAATAATTCCAACGGATCTTTGATTGGAGGACTTAATTCTTTAACTGACAAGTGAAAGAGCTCCTTTTGGTCACACAACTTTTAACCAAGAGAAAAAAGTGTATTCATATTCAACGTAAAGGGGCATGTTGTCTTTACATTGACTCAACATGGCATAGGCAGAAACAGTTTTCATTATCAAACTATTCGGTCACATTAACAACCCCGGTAAAGTTTTCCTTCCGCTAAAATACTGCACATTGCGCGGATTACGAATGGAATATTATATAAAAATTTGAAACAATAAGGTGACGATATTCGTTATTACGACAAAGTAGTAAATTCCTTTCTCTGGTGACCTTATTTCTCGGAAAAAAGTTTCTCAAATACTTAATATTGAATTACCTATCATTTCTTACCTATTAACCATGGTTTTCAAGGAATGAAAAAAAAAATGTATCACAAATTGAAGGTAGTAATTCTATGGAAAGGAAAGAAAATAGGTTTTTTTTCGTTTTTCGTAATTTGACCACACAAATGCAGAGAAAATATTCAGATATTACACTATTTGAAAGCCATGATCTATATATATATATATATATATATATATATATATATATATATATATATATATATATATATATATATGTATATTTGCAATGCTATAGACTCGTGGGAAAACAGTGCTCAATCAGTGTCTAAATGTAGGCACAACGCCTTGCAGCCCTGCCCACCTGACCGTGACGGTATTACCTGAATCTGAGTGTAAAAAGTGTCTAAGCGTCATACTTGAAAATCGCTTTCAGCGTGAAACACGTGAAGTGGACTGTAATGTAACATATTAGTAATACAAATATATATATATATATATATATATATACACATATATATATATATAGTAAGAATAAAGTAAATTGTGAAAGTCAACTTCAAGCTAAAAAGATGGACGAAAAGCACCGGGCTTTGAAGCTTTCGGTTTTTAATCAACCTTCTTCAGCCAAACTCTCTCTACATATGTATATGTTTAAATATGCATATGTATGTATATGTATATATAAATGATATAAATGTATGTTTATCATGTATATATATATATATATATATATATAAGCATATATGCTTATATGTATATATATATATATATATAAATTTATATTTCGTGTTTTCGTAATTTGACAACACAAATGTAGAGATAACATTCAGATATTCTACTACGTAAAAGTCCAAGATTTTATATATACCTATGTATATACATATATATATATATATATATATTTATATGTGTATATACATATGTACATATACGAACATGTATATATACATATATGTATGTGTGTATACTTATATGTACATATACATATATGTTCATATATATATATATATATATATATATACACTTGTGCCCAAATTTTAACTTATTTCGTGCAGTACGTTTGCTCCAAAACGAATGTACGTTCCCAGAAAACAGCATATTTTCTGTCCAAATAAGGGCTGGGGAAAACCCCCAGTCCTCATAGGCCTATGCTCAAAGTAAATCATTCTTTCAATATTGTACGAGTAGGTAGTCGAAAAAATATCAAGATCACAGGTTATCGTAAACTATAATTCAGTGACCTGAAAAGTTTTTCAAAGTGTTCTATTGTTAACCAATTGTTTAGCACAGTTTTCAGTATATTCCAGATTAAATGAGACAATGTGAGAAGCCTTTGTGCTGTCCTCATTGTTAAACAGAGATAAAGTATATGTTGCTTGTCCTTAGCAACAAGTTTTAATCATGTGATATGACTCCCAGTGTGATACATTCTTTTCAAATAGCCTGAATTTGATTTTTCAACAAGGAAGTTTCCTATTGGTTGTCCGTAAACCTTAAGTGACCATTGATTGAAGAGCGACATTTGAAATTAAAAATTTTCGCTTTAACCACCCCTGTATACAGAATTTTCTGACCCGGGTGCGTGACTTTTAACCCGGGGATATGACTTCAATTTCAAAAATGCCGAGTGTAGCAACATATGGGAGAGAGTGTAGCAACTTTCTTTTCTTTTTTTCATCCAGGGGGAGCATTCATCGCCCCCCAGATACGCGTCACAACTTGTGTACACATCATGTTAAGTGTTATACTCGGGCAACCTTTTTACCATTGATGCTAACCTAAATAAAATTCCAAGTGACTTGGTTTCGTGCTAATATTATTCCTTCAGTTTTTACTGTTATTGTAACCTGAAACCAATGTCCCTAGCTATCAAACTGAAATCAGAGCCAACGTTTCTCTTGGAAACGTGATTTATTCTCACAAATTTCAACATCCTCTCCTTCAAAGACCCCCATTTCGAGCCTCATAGTTAACCAACCTTGCAATTCTGTAAAAAAAGGAATCCTTTTCTGCTTTTGCGTGTTGGTTTGACATATTTCGTCCGGTAAGAACTCTCGTCGAGGTATCTGAAGTCACTATAGATAGATGAGGGTACGTGTACCCGCCAAGTCATCAGAGCCAATTTTGATTTGTAGAAAGAAACAACACTTGACTCATCCTTTCTTGCCTCTGTTCAGTTATAATAAATCAAGCATTTGACAGGGTTGCCTAATTCGTTGTTTTTATCCATGGAAAATCACGATCTGGTCGTCATTCTTCACGACAAAGACAACGGTCTCCTTCAAATCTGGAGCCGTGTTGAACCAAATGATACTCAGTTTGCTAGCTAAGCATGCTGGGATAATCAATTCAAATACTACGCATGACTGATTAGTTGATCAATGGAAAAACTATGGTTTTATTTTGTAATCAATCGAAGCAGCTGGGTGACTTCTTCCGCGTTACAAATGGTTTAACAATTCTGTGAAAAAAAATGTGCTCTCGCCATTGCTCGCTTTATAATGGATTATACTAAGAATGAACTACAGGACAGCGAGATTATTGACTTGATTCTTTTCTTTTTGCTCTCATTGCCGATATCGTACCCCAATGGGTGCTCGTTGCAGTGGGGTAAGCCCTACAATGAAACCTTTAAAACTACTGCATTCAGCTACTTTTATAAGAGCAATTATAATTTTTTTCGAGGGGAAGGGGGTCAAGTCCGAGTGAAACCGCGGACATCTCGGAAAATTGTCCGAATGTTTCCAACGATCTGGCTTGGAAACTGGTTTTACTGCAACTCCGGGGTGGGTGGGGGCCCGCTAGCTTCCCTGGCTCGTGCACTTGTGCCATGACTACAATCATGGCATGATCTTTCATGTGGAATCCTGCATACATCTATAAAGGTCTTGCATTGACGTCATCAATGGACGACGCTACACAGTATATGTCTATGTTAATGAGTACAAGTGCGTTCGAGCTCGTCCAGGCTATTTTTTTTTTGCCGCCCAGCTAGTAACGTCACGAGAAAGACCTCTATTACACAATGATCTGAGTAAACTCGACGCCAGTAACGATTAATTAAAGATGATTCGACCCAACATCAAAACAGAGTGATTTGTTTCAAATCTAGTGGGCCTAACTTTGTCAAAGTGAGTTCATTTCTACACTCGAAATCTGAGCAAAGTGTCATGAATAAGAGCTCACTGACTCTAGTTGTGAGAAACAAGGACGCATCTTTCTTCATAGCCTCCAGCACGAAAGTTAACAGGCATGATAAGCGTTAGAAATCTGTATCCTAGTACAACTACAAAGTTGCCCAAACAAACGGCTTTAACACAACACCAAACAAGTTGGAATACACACAGATGTGACAAAGCTGAGCACAGGCCGATTCATACTCCACAGTTTATCGCGGCTATAAGATATGAATGTATAGCGCCATAAAGCTATGAAAGTTGAACACTGCTCACATATGAGCTATGTCCGCGATTGGCCCGGAAGAGCAAGGGATGACCATATAAGGTCATAGCTTTATGGCGCGTGAAAAATTTGGAAGTATAAGACGACCTACCCACGGGCTGCCTCCTTGCTATTATACTTTGTTTATGGAAGGTAATGATACGAGTGCACATAAGCTACAAGTCTCGTTCTTAACACAGACCTCTCCATAGAAATTACATGGTAGGACTTAAAGGGGAATTTTCATGATCCCAGACAGTTCCAATTCTCCCAACTATGCATCTTCTAGCTCCTCCCATAACTGTATGAAGCTCTTCCTTGTGCAGGAATAAACCTGTCTTATTGCTTAAGGCCATGTCCTGGTGAGCATACAAGGCTATAAAATGTAATAAAAGTACTCTCTCTGCCTTGTGTGGAATGTGAGCTACTCTGCATCTTTCAAATTTTCAAACTTTGATGTCAATCAAAGAGCAGTCACCAACTGAGAATTTTGATATACATACACTAAAAATATACTTTGGGGTGATGACTGTCTGTCTTTAACGTTACAAAATATCATACATTGTGGCACCAGGGGCGTCGTACCCTTAAACTTTGGGGACCAGTGAAAATGGACCAAACATAAGGCGAATCGCCTTCTATTTGAAATCTTACGACGATGGTGTAAGAAAGTGTTTTCACCCTCTTTCTTGACTAACCTCTCCGTTTTGGTAAGAGTGAAACGTGGGGACCAGAGCCCCCAGGCCCCCATGGACACTTGTGTGATATGTATATAAGGATGACGGAGTAAATAACGTCCCTGCGTAGATTGTGGCTGCTGGATGTTCCACTCTTAAAACGTTTGAAGTACTTTCTTTCGGATTAATGCTATCTCACTGGGATCATTATTCCGAAGGGTCGTTACTCCGAAGGGTCGTTATTCCGAATATAACATTTGGACCGTTATTTCGAAGGGTCGTTATTCCGAAACAACGAACTACAATTGCGTCACTCATACCTCGCAGAAGTTGTGAGGCTCCCATATGGGAGCTGTACATAGGCGGACTGGCCGTTTTGGCGATGTGGCGATCGCCACATGGTCGGCTCGGTTTATGGCTGCCTTGGGCTGGATGCTAAGAGAAAAGAAAAAAAGAAAGAGAGAAAAACGAGAGAAAGGAGGAGGAAGAGAAAGAAAGAGAGAGAAAAATTAAGGAAGGGAAGGGAAAAGAGATTGTGAAAGATGGAGAAAAGGTGAAACACCGGATCGTAATGCAGTGTGCTCGGAAACTGATTGTGCTTCTGAGGGCCCATAGCTCCCTATATTAATCCCTGCCTCACCAGTGGCCCTTCTAAGACGTTTGGGCAAATGAACAAAAATGAGAAATCAAGAGATTGAAACTAAGCAATATTCCAATTTGAGAGTTAGGGCTGAGGTTAGAAATGCTGGAGAACCTCAACGCTAGCCGCCTGGGGAATCTACAGGTTCCCCATCAGGTTCTACATCTCAAAAGGCCATTGCTTCAATCTCATTGACCCCTGTTCATTGAGACGGCTTACTCTCTTAATGTAAAAGAGTGAAATTCACTCTTCGACGATTGCCCACAGTTACCACTCTTTTTTCGAGTTGAAATAGACTTATATTCTACTCTGCTCGGAGTGGTAATAATTCTAATTGAGTGATAATTCCACTCCGAGGAGAGTGAAATCCACTCGAAAAAGGGAGTGGTCACTGTAGTCCATCTTTTGCTGGATTTTCACTCGTTAATATTTAGAGAGTAGGGAAACATAAGTGATTAGTAACAAAAACAACGTGCCTCCCCCTCCACCTGCCTCGTGTGGGGACATGACAGATTTTAATATTTCTAAAAAATCCCAGGCAATCAAAATTTCAGAATTTTCCCAATGAAGGACCCCTGCGTTACACTGAAAAGACGTTCGAAAGTTTCTAACGTCGGTCTTACAGTGGTCATAGACCGAATGGCGAAGAAGATAAGTGAGTTGAAACGACATTGTCTTGTCTGACTAGGTAGTCAATATGTATACTATTTTAATGGCGCCTGCACGGTACGGGGGAACGTTCCCACTCCATCGATTTCTGAAAATTTCTGAACATTTTTCTCAAATGGGCCCTATACGCGTTTAAGCCATATATTTCTGTTGGTGTGGGATGGGGTGAGGTGTGTGTTTCGTCTGAGTGATGGAATTTTAATCAATTCCTACCACAAGTTGTTTTGAAACTTTTCAAAGTTTTCATAAATCTTCCGCAAGCCATCAAAATTTTTGCGCGCTTCGCGCGTTCCCAGAAACTCCTCATGGCTGTGCCTAATATCAATACCGTCTCAGACGTATTCTTAATATTCAATGGTGAGGGCTTTTAGGCCGATTGTTCTTGTCCGTAGGGGTGATTATAAAGGAGCACAGCATGGCAAGAGCGAAACATGGGAATTCAAGGTAAACGTATTCATGAAGATTGATAGTTTTTACGAGTAATCAGGAAAAACACTAGCCGTCTAATTGGTAGATAAATTTTATTTGGGAATTGAGAGTTCCTCGGTGAATAGTATGCATGGGACGTTTGTCATGGAAAAGAGATCTAATACAAAATTTCGGCTCGCTTTGCGCGCATTCGTCACGGTTCGCACTCCACATTTCATGACCGCATGGTTATAATATTCGGACCAATACCCTCTTCCGAAAACAGAGGTAGGCCTACATCTCCAACCTTTGTACAGAAAGGACAACGCATGAAAGCAGGATCCTATCACGAGTAGCCTATTCAGTAACACTTGTAGGGTGATGGAGTCGTCCGCACAGGATGCGTTGCCTTGCGTCAAGTTCGATACCGAAAAAAAGGGGACGTATCCTTCCGGATGCGTCAATTTTTGGCAAAGTGCATGTGCGTTCAGAAACAGAGTTGACGTACGTCAACTTGCGCCAACTTTGATTTCTTTCATGTTTTCCTTTCATGAAATATCAATTTAACGGGATCTGGGATGCAAAATGATGCTATTTTTGAGCTCAAAATCACAATAAAACGCCTGTGATGGGTAGGAAAGCTCATTTCTTGCATTTTTTACATTGGGAATGTATACGCGTATGATTCTTTGGGTACCCACCACCCTCGCGATATTATTGACCTCGGTAGTGAAAAAACAGTTTTATTAAATGCTAGGGTGGTAAGCAGGGATAGTTTGGACTCTAGATATGGCTGCACAGGGACATTTCGTGGTACATGAGAAGATATAAATATAAAATGCAGTGTATGTAATCAGTCGCGTAGCTACGGGGGGACTTAGGGGGATCGAGCCCCTCTCAACCGTTGCGCCCCAAGCGACCCCACAGGCGATGTGGGAAAAAATCACTCGACTGGGCTACTCAACTTGATAATGATAGACTCTGGCTGTAGAAAATCTCCATTCCAATCAATCCACTGAATGCAGTGGCGTACAAAGGGGAGGCAATTGGGCAATCCCCCTCATTGATGCCGATTTTTTTTTTAGTTCCTAAAATACGTTAATCTTTCAACACAAATTTTACTTCAAAAGGTAACATATGCGGCACCAGGTTGCATGTACGGACACCTAATTTTTCAAAAATTTTCAAAGGGGAGAGTGACACCCCCCTCCTTGCTCAGGCCGGCGATTACGCAACATACTAGCATGCCTCTCCCCCGTGAGATAAATCCTGGGTACGCCACTGACTGTAATCCACCGGGATTACTCCACTCTGCATAATTTGTACAAATTCGGATAGATTGTGACAAACTTAATGTGTCTGAGAATAAAATCAAATCAAATTTTACATTTTTCACAAAAATTGCACATCTTGATGGCTGCTATCGAGCATGGCCAGTGGCAAGGGCAGCAATTTAGGATGTATTAAAATCTCAAATTTTCTTGATACGCTCCTCGCCAACTCATGGTGGAGCTCCGCTTAGGTAGTAAACGGGAACCCTCACAAAAATCCCAGAGCTCCCCTCAAAAACAAAAAATTCTAGCTACGCCACTGTATATAATGCAGATATATAAATTACCGGCACTTCATGAGGGTCATGCGTGCCATTATACGTAGGCCTACTGTGTATGCTCTTGTCATGATGTTCAGTGTGTGGTCTTCTTTTTTAAGGACAGAAGGTATAATCATTCAAATACAAGTCTCAGTCATTCGGGAGACTGGGGAATAAAGTGTGTATGTACCTGCTGGTGACAACTCGGGTCACCAGCAGGCATGTGTTGAATATGTACTGTGAACCTTTCTATGACCTACATACGCTTTATTCGTCAATCAGCATATTTGCTATTGGAAACTACACACTGCATCTCAAACTGACGCATCGAAATTGACGCATCCTATACAGACAGGCATGCGTCTTGATGTATCCGGAAGGATGCGGAAAAAGAACGTGACGTGACGTATACGCAACGCAACGCATCCTGTGTGGACAGGCCTTAAAACTCCCAGTCCGCTCCTGGAGCTGTATCAGAGCTCCCATCCGTACATTTGGGGTTGTGACGTCTCAAAGTTGAATGAACCTTGTTGAAAAGTCATTGAAACAGCGTAAAATGAATGAATCCAGCATGAGAGAAAAGTACCCTCTGAGCAATCTTAGAAATTCGAAGCTGAGTGTTGTACCTGTCCCAAATGGTGAAAGGATACTCACTGTTTTGAATGTTGACAAGAATGAAAGGTAGACAGGCTAGGCCACGGTTGTAAAAAAAAAAACTTTATGTTTAAAAATGAATATGATACGACCTATTGCCTTTAAAGTTTTCTAAAACAAATGATTAGAACAACAGAGAAAGGGAAATTGAATTTCATTCGCATGGGAAAAAGATTTCACGCCAAACTTGTTCCAGACGTGCGTTGTGTTGGGATACTTTCGTAAGGGTAATGAGGCTTTGCATTACACAGAACAATGTACTCCCCAGCTGGAGTTGCGATCGTGCGGACTAACACCTTTTGCCAGACTGGCGTTTTACAGAACACACAGAAGCCATGATGTAACTGCCAAAGTTGTTGGATTTGTGACCTTCTAGTTGTCTACGTGAATTGACATTGAGAGGGAACTGTCGCCAGCCTTTATATGACCAAACAGTCTACTAAGAACTAGAACCATTGTATATGCATGGCAAAACTTGAATTCTGGGTATTAAAGGTTTGTGAACTGCAGTATTATTTCAAGTGAGGAGGGACACAGCTAAGAGAATTTTCCTTCCTACCATTTGTCATGGCGAATTTTTTACAGTAAAAGACGTTATGCATATGAAGTTACAGAAGTAAAAGTGCGCCCCGATAGAGGCAAGCCGGTATCAGTGCAACTTAAACCAACAAATGCAGACAACTGATGTGTGTACCAGTCAGATACGCGCGTAATCCTGTCCGCGCACATGCGAATTCTACGTCGTGCGTGCAGTGCATGTGCTTCATTCCTTTGCCTACAAAATGACGTCATGTGACGTCAGTGTATGAAATGGTAACATGATCTACCCCACTAAGACATTAGAATGATGAGGTCTGAAAAAAAACCTATTTCTTAGAGCAGCCAATACAGTAGAGTAATATCGTAGCCCCAGACGAGATCCTCAAACACTTCATGTTGTGTAAATATATTCTGTAACACGTTGGTTGGTCCTTCGGCCCTTATAGCCCACAAAACAGACAGTTTTTACTATGGTTCTGAAGCCAAAAAGACTGCTACGCAGATTATCTGTGCCCTTTAAATGATGAGCAAATATCAGGCGTCAATTAAGACAAAAAATCGCAAGCTACAAGTCGTACCATTGTCCTGCGAAGCATAAGAACATTTTGTGTTTATTTTAGCCCACAACTAAGAAAAACTGGGGCTTGACTCAGACAGTGACAACCACAGCAAGCCGCTACCCAGGTTCAAAATTGGACCCGCAGTAGGTCGCCGCAGTAGGTTTCAGTTAAGGAAGGCATTAGTCTGTGGAGCCGATGTATATTACATACAAAGTAATGAGTGGTGGCCAAAGGGTGACGGTTGGCAATTGCTACAAGTTAAGTTTGTGTTGAAAATGTAACTACTTTCTCTGTTGATAATACAGGAACCATACACAGGGACTGAATACAAATTTAACTAAAACGCGCACTTTAAATTCTTTTATCCTTCAAAAACCAATTTCGACACAAACTTTTCTTTTAAATGTCACTCAACTTCCTTCTCATCAATCACTTAGTATCGTCTTAATATAACAGCTTTTCCTCTATGCCGAAGGTCATCGATCATCGATAAATTTAACCAACAGGTGACGCACTGTATTTTCAGGAAGTGATCGATCAATAAAATATTGTAAAAATAGACTGCTAATTTAATCTAACTAAATATTAAATCATCTGAAAGCCTACAATGAATTACTGTAACACAAACCTATACATTAGTTACCGCAGTAGTAACTGCGGGACCGCTTTGTCCAAATCTCCAAATGTCCAAATCTCTTGCTTTATTCGGCAGTAATTTATTACATTTACAAACGTACGCTTGCATCCTTAAACGTCACTCCCAATTTTCATCAAACTGAATAAGGATTAAATGTTATTGTTATCGGGTGCAAATCCAATTTCATTTCCATTAATGAATTTTGGAAGACGCGCTATGAAAACAAGGTGAAGTAGCTCTTTTAATATCCTGATATTATAGACACCATTACTTCCCAAAGTTGTCCTGTTTACATAAGGTTAAGTCGATCCCTAATAATATTTGATTCAGTCTCCGTGAAGTCGTTCTTTTTGCTTAGTGTTTACGACCAATCATCTTACTGCTACGCAAATGTTAAAGACGGTGTGTCGTCTCACCACCACCATTTGAGAGAAAGAGATCTCACATGCTCGCTAAAACCTCATTTTTCGGGTTGCCTTTTTTTAAAGTTGCCTTTTATCGCTATTGGTGTATTGGTGTGGTTATTTCACTGCCCATCATAGGTATCGAAAAGCTTCAAATGATATGTTTTGATGTTGTTCGCCGGTAGCAGTTAGCAGAAGAAACGACAGACACCCAATAAAGTAATGAGCGTGGGTCAATTCACTGCTGTAATATTTCATAGGTAAAACACAGAAACAACAGAGTGATTGGAAAAGATACCAATAAATATACCGTTTCCTTCGAAACTGGAAAGTTATCTCTAAACAAGGTTTACTCGCTAGAAACACTTCTCATACGATATTGCATGCGGGAGTTTGCGTGACATAACAGCTTTCCCTTTTTGAAATTAGATTCGGGGACGAATAATAGTTAATACACAACACATTGTTTATCGTTTAACTTTTTCTAATAAGCTTTCAGATCAAACATTGGAAAAAGGAACAGCTGTGATGTCACGCAGAGTACGGCAAACGATATTGCTGGATACCACTAGAACGATACACCATCTTTAAAACTCCTTAAAATAGCCCGTAATAATTACAATGTAAGAGTCAGCCATGTGACTTTTTCACCGCGTGGCGAACATCATCCACACTTGACGAACATTCTCCGTTGCACGTATCCCGCCATTGCGAAACCTTTTTCATCAAAGCTCATCGGAACAATTTTGGAGAGTTCTTTCATTATTATTGTTACTTTCATAATCATTTCGTAGTTGCTCCAAGCCTTCTCGAGTCCTCTGTTTGTTTGTTCTCTCAAATAAAATGCAGGGAATTTTCAGCACGGTCACCATTTATTGTTTGAAGTTGACAACCGGAGATTGCTGCAGGCTCCATTGTGGTTAAAGAAGATAACAGAATCAAGCTGAAGTCAGGGACGTTTCAAGGACAGATTTGACTCGGTATATTCAACCTACGACACCACGAAGAAAACGGGAGCGATTTTAGCCGCAAAATGACCCGCAGCATTTCATCAAAATTATCAATCTCGTACTCTTTACTTTTCTCATGACTTGTCAAACATTATCCCACGCTTTTACCACCAAGTACTAAAGATTATAGCGTTACCTGAAAGACACTGTAATACTGGAGCATAGTGAGAGAGAGAGAGAGAGAGAGAGAGAGAGAGAGAGAGAGAGAGAGAGAGAGAGAGAGAGAGAGAGAGAGTGATGAATGCATCTTAACTATTATATTAGTCAAACAGATGCTCCGTTCCAAGAGAATATACGTGTGTATTTATAAGGGGACAACTATTCTGTGGGCAATCTTATCTCATTTTAGTACTGCTGGCATTTTGAAAAGCTTAATTACGCCTATATAGATTAAAGTATTCAACTCTTGTAATGAATCATGGAACTTGGGGACATCATCTCGACGTATGGCAATATTTATGAGACGAAATTTCGTGGTTTTCCTCGGTGTAAAAGGGGAGGAGGTAGATGAGAGTCCTTATTAAGCGAACAAAAACGTTGCTAAGCAGGGTTGGAATTAGGAATTTTCTGAAAAAGCTACTGCGTAGGGCCTCAAAATGTGGAGGAGCCTCGTCAAATGTCACTTCTTTCTGTTTCCATTATGAACATCGGGATTCTTATGCATTTAGGTGACGTTCTTTTGCCAAGTTCAGATCAATTGCTGACGCTCTCATGTTATATTAACACTTGCCAAGCAGCAACTTTGCAGGTTCCTATGGCTTAAGGCGTTTTCAACATTTATATCCAACTGAATCACTTGACTTCACCCGAACATTCAACTGTCATCAAAGGGGGAAACACCAAACTCTTTGAAAGTGTGAACAACATAACGGGTCAATTTCTTTTTCCGCTAGTAATCCAAACTATTATACAAAACGAAATGTACCTTTTATATTTCTTTTGAAACCTCAGCAACTGTCTAAACATTTCCTGCTTAGCAGATTCATCTCCCAAAGTCAATTTTCTTCTGCCGAATGCAACACTGTATTTTGCTAGTCCTTACCAAACACTCTGCTCACAGTCGCACCCTGTTTTAGAATCCGTATGTGTTCTACATTTCGCTCTCCCACTCTTTTGTGCATCAGCCATCTACAATCTCATTGATCTGCACTTGGCGTCGACAAATCAGAGTGGCTTACCTGCGTTGAGAGGCATAGTTTAAATAACTCTCTTTACAATGTAACTCAAAGGAGGGTGAATAATCGCCAATTTTAGATATGTTACTGTCGATATAATCTGGGAAGATAGGAGTCTGATACACATTCTGTAAACAAAATTAAAGTTATGATCATACATTTCGTTCAATTTCTCCACATGAAGTGCTTCTCAACCTTGCTTGCCCATTCATCCTGTGCGACTTCCCCCCCCCCCCGTTCCTTCAATAAAAAAAATCGATCATTTCGTAGGTTTCAAAGAACTTAGAAGTGTACATATTTAGATATCATTACAATTTTAATACCAACATCAATTTCAACTCCACTTTCATCTTTCCAATTTTCCTTCCCCTCTAATCCAAAACCCACTTCAACCAGAATTACTGGCTTTGGCTTAAGTTGAGGAACGCTGTTCCAATTAAAAACAAGGCACAGGGTAGTTGTTAAGGGGCAATCAGTGCTCAACTGTCACTGAGACCCTTCTTCAAAGAGAGAACTAAGGCCTTGTCATAAACTCATAATATGGGCAATGTAATCATTTTGCAACTAGATAAAAATTTTTTGTTTTTATTTTCACTTGAATATTAATTAATCACAACAATTGGCCAGGCAAATGCAGCATGCACTTTGACAGAAGTCACAATATATCGTTTACAAATGTTCACCTTTTCAGAATGGACCATGAGTGATTCCAGCAATCAGCATAGTTCTAACATCTTGTAAAACACCTTTGCACACACTATGGTTGTAAAATTTATTATAAGCCGTTCACGAGGGTATACTTCTGACAAGCTGAAGTAAAACATACACGAATGAATTTATGAAAGCTTTACGTTGGTGGTTTCAAACATGCTCTGTAAACGGAAAGCTTGGCTCCGCGAGGAAGTAGATAACGTGATTTTTAGTTCCCTCGGGGAGCTGGGTATACGCACAAGTTTAGTTTTTCATTAAGGGGTCCATTGCTTGTTTACATTACATCAACAAGACATAGACAGAAAACATCTTTCATCATTTTTAGACCATTCAGTTCATCAGAGATCCTTAGCATTAACTTTACTTTCCTAAAATAGTACGTATTACACCAGTCATGACTATTGCATCATTTAAAAAATGGAATTATGTGCCACAAATTATTCATGAGCTACAAAGCAGTAAGTTTCTTCCCGTTGGAGCTGCATTTCTCTTTGGAAACAAGTAACCCAGGACTTGACGTTGAAATCCCAATCAATCTATACAAATAAGTAGCTGTTTCATTACGTGTAGTATCTTAGCTGGTTGGTACCACAAACGCACAAGCCGCCTGGAAATGAACTAAAATGAAAATGCCCACAGGTGTCATTTAAATAGGAACTTAAATTACATCAGTGCTTCCCAAGATGTTGACGAGCGCCTACTGGTCATCTCACGGCGAATCAAGGTTTGGTATTTGCCATAAA
This sequence comes from Holothuria leucospilota, assembly GCA_029531755.1. Classification (NCBI taxonomy): domain Eukaryota; kingdom Metazoa; phylum Echinodermata; class Holothuroidea; order Aspidochirotida; family Holothuriidae; genus Holothuria; species Holothuria leucospilota. The sequence goes on along the minus strand of CM055973.1, from coordinate 19,122,231 downwards.
AATTTCAGGAGATTCTGGCGTTCCTTTTGAAATAGCCGTGGATTTGATCGACTAAATTAATATTTAACCAAAGTTTACAACGTTCACGACATTAGTAGTTGGTTGTGCCTCCTGTTAAAATGTCATTTACGCTAAGGCACTTTACAGCAACAGAAATAAAAAATGCAGTTTTAATCAGATTTTGTCCGACTTTGCTGATTAATAATTAAAGTCAAAAAGGAATTCGAAACGTTGTCTTTAACCAACTATAAAAATTTTCTTCGGAATTCGTTACGGTCGTAACCATGCAACTTTAGGGCTTGTGGAAAGAAAAAAACAATAATTTTGAAAATCTGAAGAATGCTTGTAGTTTGTCAGTTGGCATGGTCGGGAGAAACTGGTAAATAGATTTCTTAGGTCAATTGTCTTGATAACTCTGTCGTAAATAAGCACTTATATTGGAGTGTGCTGTCAGCTGTCTATGATCAGAGTCGCTGAGGTTTTCGGGGGAGGGGTCTGCAACTTTAGACAGCCTGATTTTTGGCATTTTCTAAAGTATTTTTGACCGTTCTCAAGAATAGCTCATGATACGTTTTGACAAAAAAAATTCCAACTGAAAATTACGGGGGTATAGCCAGGTTTCTCGCGGGTAAAGTATACATCGCAACCATAGATTTATGGTTAACGTATCCCAGTATCTATACGTCTCAAACAAAATGTTAGGCTTTACACAATATGCAAACTCAATGTTGTATTCTCAAACTTTATTCTTTTCTGCTGTGTTATAATACGTAAAAGTAATCTGGAATTGTTTTTTTTTTTTTTATCACGACAAGGATAGAGAAGCACAGAATACACTTGCAAATTAAACGCCTAAAGGCTTATTTTAACTTATTTAACACATTGAAACCAATTAACCACCTTCCTCTTAACACGTTTATATCTCATACATCGATCTAACTTTAATATATGTTTAGAATAAGATGTTTAGAATGTGGGTTATTCAGGCATCTATCTGCCTACAACGTCTCTAACAATTTGTTTATGTCACCTAAACACGAAGTTAAAACGTGACAGTCATTCGGTTTCAAGGATTATCTATGCAGACGGAGCAACGTAAACTTTAATGGTTTATAAGTTGAGAAGCAAATTGTTCGGCCACGAACACTAGCAGACATTCATGAAAACACCATATAATGTCTGAGGTTTTGCTGAAATCTTTTCATGGGGTCTAAATTGAATTCATCAGCGATAACCTGCTGTTGTGCCTTAATCTGTTCTACATCATTCGACTCAGTAAACGTATTATGTTTACGTTGCTCCCCAGGGTTACATTTATAAGTCCCCGTCAAGACGATTTCCATGACATCACAATTTTAAAGTAGAAGTGTCAGCACGTATCAGCTTCCACTTTCCCCTGCATTTCCCCCTGATGCCTCTTCAAAAGGCAAATTTCAAAATGTGCATTCATTTTATCTCCTACAGGGTAATTGCTATATTTCTATTGCTTAGCGTAGACTGCCGCTAGCAACAAGTATACTGCATCTCCCAAATTGCAGGCTTTAATATCAAATTATTCTCAAGTAAGTGTTTTTCACTGTTTAAATTTTCCCATATTTCTCAAAAGATAGTTCAAATATTAGCCTATAACATCAAAGTTTGGTAGATTTTGTTCAAGTTACAAAGTAAGCATTATTTTTCTAAAAATAGCAGGCCTACTATGGTGGTGTATTCTGCTTTAAAGTAAAACTTTTTGTAGTTCATGGGAGATGGACAGGTAGTTAAAGGTAAAAGTTCTTAGTTAACAGGTGCCACAAGATTACTCTTGTTTTCTGCATTCCTGTTTTCTGCATTCCAATGGAGAAACCGTTACACTTTCCTTTAATCCCTCTAGCAAAAATAAATTCGTTATGCCGTTCATTCTGTGTCATATGGGAAGGGATAAACTGGTGTGATTTGCTAATCTGCAAAGTGCATGATGTTACACTTTTGATCATTATAAGGATGGTAGTCACTTTGGTAGTGAAGCAAAAACTAGAAAAGACTTAGGCGAGTTTAATTGATAATGTTGAGGTGAAATTATGCCTTTAAGTGAAATAAGTTAAATTTACAGGACACTCGCTCTAGTGAAAATATAACACATACAATACTATCTCTTAGCCACCATCAGATTCATCCCTGTCCGATGAGTCAACGTAGAAAGAAATTCTTTTAACATCACAAGGGTCAACGTCACGTTGCCTTACCGATGTATTTCGTCTACGTTGCGTTTCTAGTGACACTGCAAAAGGCAAAGTCCGACAGTCTGCGTGCATCATGCCGCTTATACGTATTGTTACACGTAAGTGTGACAACACATCAAAGCTCTCCGGGTATTCTCCAACATGGCGGCATAAATAAAACATGACTTGAACTTGTTCTGTTAGCGAATGAGAAGAATGTATGTAAAATCGATAGACCTTAAGTGGAATCTCCTGGGGCTTAGTTGAAGGAGAAAGTTTCAAGTGAAGCTACCTATTTTTTGCCTCATAACTGACTAATCTTGCAGATTTCTGATGAGGATGCTATATGGAGGTCACGAAGGGGCAGTAAGAGCACTTCTCTGAAGGCGTCAAATCACTTGAAATCACTTCCATATTAAAAGTAGGTTGCAAAAGTTTTAGGGATAGTGTGGCTTCAATTGCTAATACTTTTCCATTGTTGAAGTAGCATTCGGACCATGTAGAATTATCCCTATCAAGTACCTTTGCCATAAATCTTCATAAATCTTATTGTCTGTGCCATTAATTTCATGAATTCTTCGATAACTATTCCAGAGGGTAGAAATAACCACAATGGTGTTGTTTGGACAGTCAATCTTTACTATTACTACGATACTTTGAAAACAATAAGTTGAACAGAGAGGTGACACAGTAGTTCAAATGTACAACACTAATTTCAGGGCCCTAGACTCCATTAACAGCCACCATTAGTGATATTCTCTCTAAAGGAAGGAAGATGCTTTTATCATGTTGGAAGTTTTACAACCTTATAGATTAACATATTTCCATGCTCTCTGAAAACGAAAGCGTCATTTCCTCCCAATAAGCTCCATTTACCATGTGCTGGATGCATAGGCGTAGGAAGCTGTTCTCGAATGGCGGGCTGAACGTTGTTTCGGACTGCCGTCCTTTGGATGGGGCTAAAGGGAGGGCCCCCTTTGGAAAATCCAGAAATGTACTTGGATACAATCTGGTGCAATATTTGAGAAAAAATGTAAGGAAAATTACTGCAACTTTTCTACATTTTACAGAGGGATTAAATAAGAGGTGTTCCTTCTTGAAGGCTACATTTTCACTGGGGACTTTACCCCCTCCTACTCCTTTGGCTGAGCTGCACGTGTTCCTTGTTCTCCATGAACTGCATATGTTGCACGTTGGATTTGCTCCATGAGTTGCATGTGCTGCATGTGTTGCATGCCCTACACGTACTGCATGTGTTACACGTTTTGCTTAGGCTCCATGTGCTCCGTGTGCTAAATCTCCTCGATCGTCTGCATATGTTCCACGTGCTACTTGTGCTGGATGTGCTGCATAATTATGTTCCATGTACTGCATGTGATGCATGCCATGCATTGTGCTGCATGCCATGCATTATGCTGCAAGTTGTGTATGAGCTGGTAGTTTTGCATGTGCTCCATGTGCCGCATGTTCTGTATGTGCAGGCAGTGTTGAATATTCTACATATGCTCCATGTGCTACAGTTCATCTGCGTACCTCTGGTGCTACGTGTGCTGTATGCGCTGATAGATGATGGCCACATTAGTGGAACGTGTTTTTGTTCAGACGTCATTGACAATTCATCTTCAGTAGTAAAGATATATCAATCATTCTGGTCCTACAGATAGCAAAATATTCTACGGGAATGGCATTCCAACCATAAGTCAGTATATGTGCTTCTATAGTTACACCAGGGAGCTGGAGGATGTGTTGTGTGGTAGCCTACAGAAGTTTATAATGTTAGTTATAGATATGTAGATTATTATTTGACCGTTTGTAATGAAACTATGTAAACAATGAGATCGAAACTATAATTCAAGAAAGATAGTTATAAAGGCAGATATGCTATATTAAAGATATCCAAACTGCTGGTCAATATAGTCAAATCGACAGTAGATTCAGGGAATTGAAAAACATGTTTTATGGAAAATGTATTATGTATACAATTATTGGTCAAAACAGTCATACGTGTATTTCTATGATAAAGATATGCAGGTATTAGTCAGTAGTAATAGATACTCGTAAATGCTATATGATATAAACTTCCGAAACATCAGTTAATGCTGTTACAATGATGTTTAGAAGCCTTCTTTAACACAGATATAAAGGACTTTGTTCCTTTAATTACAGAGATAGATGCTCCACTGGGAAGATATCCAAACCCATTAATTGATTGCTGAATTAGATCAAATCAAGAACGACATGCCACAGTTTGCGTTCATTTACTGAGCATGAAGCCTTGCCTGCATTTCTTAACATTTGTGCATCTGAAATTGAAGGCTGAGCATTTATCAGAAATGCGATATAATCTCCCTGAAAATTGCTTGTTTTATTGTTTTTTACTGCTTATTTATCAGAACCCATACACCCCGGCGACGCCTTAGCATATACACAATTTGCAGGCCTATAATCAGAGCTGAATTAAAACACACGAAGAGATATTTAAATATTAGAGATATGCATATGAGTTCCATTACTCCGAGTGACTTGATTCAAACAGTGCAACAGAATTATTATCAACACAACTGTTTATATTTCAGACACCATCGACTTGGAGCCATCATGCCGACGACTACGGCACTTTACCAGGAAAATGCCAAGGGAACCTACGACCTGTTTTTCTTCTTTCAAGATTCATTTTTTTGAGAAGATTTTCCCTAAGTCTAAAACCTACAAAGTATGTAGATAACTATAATGCATGGTTATATTTCTCGACTTATAGATTAAGGTTTCATAATTAAAGTAATCTATTGAGATAGATGAAGTAATACCGTTGAACAATTTCCAGAAATACCCCCTTCAAATGCTTGTCTTGTCCGATTCAACTCAGTAGCTATGCAAAGAAAGAATGTTGCAAGGTCTTTAATGTGCCTTATGTGTACCCTTGATATTTTGTCTTAAATGCTTGCCACCTTCTTTACAGGTTGACTTGTGGTCGTGGTGATGAAAAGTTTTACTTCCGAAGAGGCCCCCACTTGATGTCCAGATTAACACTGTCCTTTAAATGAAAGTTCAACAAACAAAGACAACAAGTAGAAAACTGTGGGAATTCCTCCTTTCACATCAGTTATTGGCATAATTTAGCTAAATTATGTACCCACTAGTATTTAATTGGACTACGATAGGATTATTCCCATTTTCAATGTTACTAAATCAATAGAGAGCAAGGCTTCAGAAATTACATGTCTTCAGACACTGAAGAAAACAAAGTTCATACAAGCAAGATGTAACGTAGAGTGTAATGGAAGATGGAAGCTGGAAGTACAAGCTCTAAAGGTAATGAGTAGTACGTTACTGTTTTGTGCTTGTCTGGAAAAGGATCGTCCACGCTTTCTTCTTCCTCTTTGAATCATATTGACTAACACCATAAGCCGGATTACCAGGGACACGGGGGCACTTGCCCCACTTTTCCAGAGCTTAACAATAAAAATAATAAAATGACGAGATAAAGGAAGCGAGACCAGAGAAATTTTCAATGGCCTATTATAATTAAAATTTTTTAGTGTTAAACGAAGGAAAACATTAGTATCAAAAGACATAAAATGCTTGGAAGATTTTTTCGGCGCGCTTTGCGCGCACCTTCAGAGAAAATTGACTAATGCAATTGAAAATTTTGTCTGGCACCGTCAAATTTCTTTTCTCCAACGCGCCACACTATTGTGACCTAAAGCTCTGAAATAAGGGTCACTGAAAGTAAATGTACGTCATAAAAAGCGCCATGGTCCTTGCAAACAAAGTCTCAAACCTTATCCATGAATAGGGAGTCGCAATTCTCACGGGAAAAATTTTGGCGTGCTTTGCATACGCTTTATATAAAACGATGTCTCATTAGTGCTTCTGTACTGCTGTGGGTAGGAAAACTTTGGTGGAATTGGCTCGTTATTATTTCCTGTAGGACAGCTTGAGTAAATTACTATTTCCAAAATTCTCCCTATACCTCTCGCTGTTCACTTTCCTCACCAACTACCACCATCCTCAGCAAATTGAATGACGGTATACTATCTTAATTTGCGATCATCATAAGAAAACTATTTCATTAGCATTACAAATTACACCTAGGGGTAATGGGTTTTTCTCAGAAAATGATCCATAATGGCCGCAAAAGCCGCCAAATTTCATAGAATTTTTTTAGGGTAAAACTCTCAGTCCCTAGCCTCCTCCGTCGTCTCGCCTTCGGCGCTTGCCGTTAAAGTCTTCGCCGACCTCAACTTCTCAAGGTACAGCCTTCAATAACAAATTACTTCCCTTGGACTGTAACTGTCAATGCCCTTGACCATGTCCATGTCAAAACTGCTCATGAAACATTTCATTGACTTTTTAAAGTATCACATCGTCTTATAACCTTCAAAATTTACACTACCTGATTTTTCACACTAACAAAGTTGAGGGTTGCCTTCAAAGCAGGTGTCGAATATGCACTCCTCCTTGACTTACATACTCTAATACTCTAGTTCGCGGAAGTTGGTATTACGAGTGCAGCCAATATATGTGCAGGAATAATACACGTCCGCCAAGCGGGCAAAGTTGAGGGGACTTGTCCCAGACCATCAACAAAATGAAACATGGAAGTACCATAGAGAAGGGAATAGGTTCTTATATCCTGCTTTATGGAAAGAAAAGACACCCGGGGAAAGAAGGAAAATATTTTATGCAACAAAAGTACTGCATTTAAAACTAAGGAAAAACACAAGGCGACAATTGAATGTCTCAAATGCTGTCTCAACGCTGTTTTATCGGAGCACTTCGCGCGCACCCGTTTTAAATATTGTTTCGGGGTTACTTCCTGTAGAACATCTTGCTTCGTATAAACTCTTTTTTGTCATTGAAACCACCAATGCCCCCATGGCCATATGTAGCCGAGGGGGAAGACATTTTCAAAGCCAACTTTTTATCACAATCGATCTGTGTAAATTTACCTACTCTTTAAAGATTGTTTAGATGTAAGTTGTAAGACACGGCAGGTGCCCCATTTTCGGTTACGTAATAAGGAACAGGCCCTAATCGAAACAGGGAATGGGTAACAACTGGGAACACACTCTCTTCCGTCAGATCGGGGACATTTAAATGACAGTCCTGGAACAGAACTGGTAGCTGTTAGTATACCACCTCCCTCGGTTTGCTCTTAACACTGTAGTCAAAAATAGGTAACGAGCCTTCCCTACGTTAACCCACGATCAACTAACCCTGCGCTTGGCGCCAAAGTTACCCTTAACTAACTTAGCCCATGATCTGCCTTTAGAATGACATTCAGGACAAACCCATTAGGTATGGGGTTAAAAAGTAATATGTTTTTAATACAATAAAAAACTTGAAAACCTTCCGTCTCAAAACTTGTTTCTCTACTCCTGAAAAGAAATGGGTCACAGTAAACTCCGCGAGCTTAAAAGGGACAGAGACCATCTTCATCAACAAACTGTACTGTTACCACAAATAGATCAAAAATGATTGAAAACACGCAAAAACGATACATTTCTAATTAACAGAAAAGGTACCGTGACAGGTGAATTGACCGTTAAATCTTGAAATAGAATTTAAAGTTTAGTGCAGAGCAATATATGCTGCAAAATTTTCAAGAGAGGGAATTCATCACTATCTTTGTGCTTCGTGACTGTACTATAACCATGATTATAACTGTGTACCTATTGACAACTGGTGAGCGTATTAAAACAAAGTGTTAACTATAGCGTCGGGGACTTGGCGTACCTTTGCACTTTTATTGTGAGCTGACTCTTTAGTTATCAATTTAGCCTAGCTCTCGTGGTCGGCGCACGACCGTATGTTTGGCATCTTTGATCAAATATTTGCATTCAGAGAGGTTATTTTCAAGTGCAGTCTTCAATGACTTATATCGGAAACAACACTAAGGATAAGATTATAAAATGTATGATAGAAAAACACATTGTGATTTATTACTATGTAATAAAACAGGCAAAAGGAATGATTCAAGTTACAAAACATAAGGGGGTCAGATGCGTTGTCAAAAGGCACTAAAGAGGCCCTGCCGTTACATTTTGCTGGGGGTAGTAGAAACCAAAAATATTAGAGCTGTGCGAAAATATCACATAAAGTAGAATGAACAAGTGGATTATCTTTTGTCTGAAACACACTGCGATGTTGCACGTCTTATAAATGGTCCCTGCAGAAGTTGTCTGCAAAAAAAGACGAAAAGGCCATTGGTTTTGGGGGAATTACATTATCTAATGTGATCATAATGTTACCCATCGAACTTGGTAATGAGACGATGGCGTAAGCCATTGAGTCTACAGTACACCTTCATTCAACTTGGCGAGTGTTAAAGATATGTGGACATGCAATCAAAGCAGAGGTTTTATTTAACAATGGTAGATTAAATTCCTTTATGATATATCCGTCGGAATTATTTGAGTATCTTTTACGATTCTCATGATATGTTTCTTTAAAGTGTGATCATTCCTGAGATATCGTATTACCTACGGTATGCAAAAATTGTAATGTGGAGTGTTGCACAGAGTATGAATTTCTTTTTAATTCTTTTATAAATTATCTGTTAACTACTTACCAGCTAGTTTATAGTTTGGTGTTTAATGTGGACATTTTCAAAGTAATCAATAGCTTCTTTCAAAATAAAACCCTCAGAACATACCAAGGTTACAACTATCCTTGTAATGAAGGTTATACATACAAAGTAAAATACAAAGTACATTTCATGAGTTCCTCTTTCCATGTTTATTCATGAGGTAAGTGCCAGAACAGTAATTGTATTGTAAAATGATCAGTACATGGAAGGATACGGGGGGCGACTGGGGTCACCCCCACCAACCCAACTGTGGCACCCATTTATAAAAGGACAATTTGTAATTATATTTTAAAAAGGAAGAAGAAAAGGAAACTTGAGAGCAATTAATATGGCTCTACCTAGAAACTACCAAATTTCTGAAAAGATGTATGATAGAAATGCCCAGATGAGAAAAAAGAAGTTTTGCCTGATTTCTGGGGAAAAATCCCTACAACTGACTAATTTGTAGTACTATTTCAGGCCAGGCCCTGAAATATGACAAAAGATTTGTTATTTATTGCACCATTATTTATCTGAGCACACATAATTAAACAAAATTTTCCAAAGTGAAGTGGACACCCCCTCCCCGTACACCCTCGAATTCCCCCAGAACCCAGCTCAATAGACACCCTTCACAAATTTCTGGATCCGCCACTGCAACATTTAATGGATTTTGATAGGAACGGCGACTTTTTAAAAACATTTTTAATGCTTTTTACATCAAATAGGCAGGTATGACATCTGGGGCGTGTCCACAGACCTTTATCACATTTTCTCGTACAATCAGTGAGATCGGTAGTACATTGCTACATTTCGGTATATTTTCGACACTCATACGTGTGACACATGTTTAATTTTGAAACGCATTCCTAAAATGAAGCACTTACTTGCAAACGAATTTAAGTGAAACAGCGTCAAGATATCCCTCTTCATTCTTAGCAAAGGATGGATTATTACCAAAAGACTTTGCCGTTTACAAAACTGATGGCTTGTAACAAGTCAACTGTACTACCACCACTGATCTCTATACTGTATATAACTGGATAGCACATTGCCTCCCCAAGCCCTTACAACCAAATGAAGCTCACTGTAACTTGAAAATCAACTATCTCGGTGATCTGTCAAATTAGAAATTGAGAGGTCTAACATTGTTCACAGTATCGTACTGTCGTATCGACGAAAGGATCGTATTTTGGGAATGGCAAGATGGCGGACCGGTTGATCAAAAAATTTAATAAGAAGCGCTATCCAGCCATATATAGAGATCAGTGGATATCACAGACCAACAAAAGGGAATATGTCTAATAGGACATTGTAAAGGCAAAGGATCACATTTTAGTGGCAAAGAAAGGAGAGCGAAATCCTAATCCTAAATGCAAAAAACAATACCTTTATACCTTCCTTGGTGTAATGATTTTACCAATCCTTTCGTTGACAATGGAGCCACCATTTTTAGAAGAAATTGATATAAAGAAGGTCAATTTTCACATTTCAGACGTCAGTTTGTGTCTTACATCGCTTCGCTCTCCTGTTTGCCTACCCACCAAACTCATATTTCTCCTGCACCCGTTTTTACTGCACTCGTGATGGAGTTTAATTGTGTTATTTTTCCCTGTTATGACCATCTCGAGCAGCCCTGTTGAGTTACTGTTTAAAAGTGAGAAGATCGTAAAACAAAGTTACAGTTTAAGCTCTGCCGTGTAAATGTTGTAATGCGAATACTTATGCATCCTAACCAATCAATAGTCGAGAAATTTCTTCAAATTAGTTTCATGAATATAGTAAAATTGGAATACCTCTGTCACTGTTGGCAGTTGCTAGAGAATGTACGTGCTAACTTGGGTCCTGCTGCGAAGGTTGCTAGCCTGTGAATTTTGTTTTTCGTTTTCTCTCCGCACAAGGACAGCATGCATACATTGATATCAGATTTCAAAAATGATCAGTTTATAGGTTTCCCCATCATTTTCTAAATTGTGGTTGGTTCACTTAAGTAAATGGAAATTAATTATAAATTAGAAACATAAAATTTGGTATTAATGGAACTCAGCCTGTGACATCATTATGCACTTTCCACAAGTGAGAAAGCACAACCTATTTGTAAATGATGACAATGGCGATGCCATGGCAACGAAACAAGATATAAAGGTTCGGTTTTTGCATGGGATACACAAAGTTGTTGTCTTTCGTTTCATGGTAGTGAGTTATTTACCTGAGACATACTCTGAAACGGTCGGTTCATATTCGAACCGATCGGGGTACGAGGGGCATCTTACCGGATCCTTGTCACATACTTGACCAGATTTGATTCAAAATTAAACCAATTGACTCAATTTTGAATCAAAGATAGTCAAATATTTGACAAGATTCCGACAAAGTCCCCTCAGACCCCGATGCTTCAAAATTGGAATGGGCACTTTATAGAGGCAGGAAAATTGTCTTTTATTTAAAAAATAACAGCTATGGGCAGTTATACTGCACACAGTATGAGCTAACAGGATAATAACGCATGATTTCATGTCCAATGCATATCAACGTGCATTTTTGCGAAAGTACTTCATCACATCATACTTTCGTACGCAGATTAACGCAGATTGTCACATGTTCAATCGTGCATGTGCCGTGAAATATGTTAAATCTGTCAGACTTTTCACCTAAGGCTGCAATTTTTTCTTCTGTTTTCGAGCTCTAACATGGTTGTCTTTTTGCAGTTAAAATATATGCAATAAAATTTCACTTTGAGATGCAATTTAGTTGTATTCTTTGAAATTGATGACGATGTAACTGAGTATTAAAACATACTTAATTGCTTTAGGTAATATCCAACTGTCTACGAATGATTGAGTATGGAGACATAAAACTCAATTTTTTGCATAAAACGTCATCGTTTGGATCATTTAATGAATCGAAACAATTTATCCTTTAACGGGTATTTCTGTTTACTCTCAGAAATAAAATCGTGAACGCCAAGGGGGTTAACTCAAGCAGGAATTTGAAACAGCAGGCGATCCAGAAGTGGCAAGACGGATCGTCATCAAAGAAGAAACACAGACGAGAGAACAAGAAAAAAGAAATGTTTTGTTTTGTTGCAATTGAACCAATTCATAGAACCGTTAAAGTTGATTATATGTTAGACAATCGGAAGCACTTTGGATGGCACAACTTTGTTCCATCTATCATATGGGGCTTAATAAAATGAAGCAATTTTATTTCCTGAAGAGGATTAACTACTTACGATAATTACCTGCCCTCCCTCCTCTTCAGTCTATAGTGTAATCCTTTTAAAGTACCCTCTCTCTAAGCTTGGCATACCTTTTATTCCTTTAAATCACTGCTTTTATTTCTCATTTCTGTTTCATTGTTACATTGTTTAACCTTTGGTATTGCTAGCTGTGATGATGCTTTAGTTCCAACCTTGTATTTTTGAAACTGTTAACCTTTTAATTTCTCTTTACTTTTGCTCCTATACGATGGGTTGTACGCTTGGTTCATTTTAAGGCTGAGGAAGGTTGATTAAAGAACGAAAAGTTTCCTACGTGCTGCTGTTTTTTCGAACTTCTATGCTTGTAGTTGACCCTCCCACCATTTATATATCTTACTGGATCTTTCATCCTGACCATCGATGGACGGCATAAAATGAATGACCCTTCTCTCTAAATTTCTATTTCTGTAATGAGGAAGTTTCGAGGTTTATAATTGCAATACCTCCACCTTAATTAATGGACCACCTAAGCCCGAATTTTCTACACTCAATTACAACCTGAAGGGCATGCTTATTAATCAAAATCACTCGATTTGCCATGTTACGTCTAGTAAGTACGGTCAAGCTGTCATGACCATCACTCTCTCCCATCTCTTACAAAATTGAAATAGCTTACAGTGTCATGCCAACGGGTAGATCCAAAATTAACTTTCGTATGTCACTCGCAGTTAATATCAAAGATAAAAAATTATTTTGTACGTTGTGTTTAGTATTGAACTTTATACGATACGATATTCTTTACAAGGTCAGGTTAATATTTTCAATATAGTTAAGGGCTAAAATCTGCGTACGCCAGCGAGTCTATTTTTTGTGTACACCATAGGGCCAAAACCAAACAATGAACTGCTGTAGCATTGAAGTATCATTCTTATTGGTAGAAACCATCTAAAATAGACTAAACAAAAGGCAGGAAACGGATACTGTATGATGAGTTAAGTTTTGTCATTTTCTAGTCTTTGATAATACTTCCTCTGCCTAAGCCGATGTTGATTGCTTTAAAGGACGTGTAGTTATACTTTACCAGTTTGATTACCAGAGCATATTGAACGACATCTCCACAATTAAATTTCGAACCACAGTCTATGCATCTTAGTACGTCGTTTAGCGAACGGGTAGATTACGTCAAAGGTAGATCTGGACCCACGGTGGAGCACAGCAGATCAATTTTGCATACACAAAGTATACTGCACTAGCAAGTTCATTTTAATGATGCTTGAACTTAGGGACTGCCATTTTACACTTTATTTACTTCAGTTAAAACTTGAAGTGTTGAGATGCCCTCCATTGTACTCATGTAAACGATATAAATGTCTCAATTCCATTTATATAATTTATACAATGCATATTTGGCACTTACCCACTTATACGACCCATTATCTTGTCATACAAGTATGGCCACATTTTTGCCAACAAAGAAGCATCTCGAAATGACATTCAATTATTCATACAGTAAACTGTTGCCCCCTCCCCGTCTTCTGTTTTGTTACATTATATTAAAAACGTTGGACAAGTTTAAATATTGATTTTCTAGCCCATAGGGGTACCGGAGGTGGGGCTGAAGCTGCAGTACTCCGCCCAATTCTCCAAAAACGTTTATTATTTTTGGACAAAAAGATTTTTCTGGGCAAAAGTGCATGCTCAGTCCTCACATTAAAATTACTCACGTGCGTTTTGTTCAAACGAAGTGTTGCTAACCAGGATTCAAAAAAGAAGTAATAGTAACAACATTCTGGGAAGAACCTAGCCTAAGGATTACATTTTTAATATATCAATTACACTGTAACTGGAATTGATGTTTGATTAATTTAGAAGGCTTAACTTTTTCACGTCAAGCAACAGCAAAAATACGATCAGTTGTATTAGATAGCCTTTTCACCCGGACACATACAATTTACTGAGAATGAAGAAATTCCACATGAGTAAGTATTCCGTGTGAGAACGAAAGCCTGATCAGACAATTTTAAAACTTGACACCAAGTTGAGGCCATTTATGCAGAAGAACAAAAAATTGTTTTGACGAGACAAATGTATGCTCGCTCATCATCATTGCTTCTCGGAGTTTCCATGAAACAAGCAACGGAAACAGATGGTCCCCCAATAACCCCAAATTCCAAACTACATGGTAGCTGATAAGACCGATCAGGTCTCTTGTAATTTTGGTCAGCACCAGGAATAATGCTCAATTGCAAACAGTGCCCAAACTGGTCGAAATAATGTCCCATGTTGATTAGGTTGTTGGAACGTCAACGTTTGCCACAAATTTAAATATTTTCCTTTTTTCAAATACTTTTTTTTTAAATACTAAACCTTTATGGCTGTTTTATTTACTAAATTTTAAGCCTCTGCTGCTTTCAGGTATCTCTTTCGAGATCCAGTCATTCATTTTGTGTAGCAGTGTTGTTACACAGTATTTCCGTCAACGTGTGCATGTATATGTATACTCGTATGTATATGTATACTCGTATGTATATGTATTTGTAATTTATATGTATTTGCAATAATTTGTGCAAGTGTTTGTATATGGATTTGTATATAGATATGGATATGATTGCCTTTGTGTCGTCGCCAGAAAATTTTAATAAAAAGGTACAAGGAAAGCGAACAGGATAAAGCCATTGTCATCACCACAGGTGTTTGAATCAAATTTCTGGACGAAAATAGTTCAAACCCTAGAAAAACATATCTCTTACACCTGTGGTGATCACCAAACGATGGCAAAAACCGTCACATTCTCACGATGATCCTTATCGGATTTCTTAGCAAAGCTCTTCTCTCTAACTTCAAATCGGGTATGACCCGATCATTATTGTTGGTAATATAAGGTATCATATGTGAAACCTAGACTGTAAGGTAGCACTCCTCTCAGTTAAGACTAAGAAATTTAGTTATTTCCCAAAGGATCGAAACATTGCGAAGCGGAGATTGGATCAGGGAGTTGCTATGTCAAATAGCAACTCCCTGATTGTATGATTCAAAACGTGTTTGGCTTTCTCTATACCATGTGACTTCAGTAATTGGAAAATCTAGCGCACAGACAACAGGAAAAATGATTTGATAGCAAACACATCTGTAAGATGATGGATGGGTTTAGTTCTATCTGTAAATACGGTGCAAAAATCGTTTTATATTTTAAAAAGTTTAATATAGAGACTGAATTTTCAGTTATGAAAATATGGCATTGGTGCCAATAATTTAAGGTTATATTAATTTTGGGCATTGCTGGAATTTAAAGCTGGACTGACGCTGAGCAGAGAGCAAAGACCAAGAAAAATGAAGACGACTGATAAATAGCTCTATTTTCTAAGAGGAGAAAGGATTTTTTAGTCAAATAAGTCAATTTGAGATATGGAGCCAATTATGTTACAGTTATATAAAAGCATTTTTTAAACTATTTTGATGTAGGGGCGTTAACGTACGAGACTGCAACTAATGCGGAGGGTGGTTGAGGGACTTAGCACGTTTGCCAGAAATTTTAATGTAGAAATGTCCCACGTTCGTCCAAAAAATAGCCGGCATGAATTTTTTCTGGGAATTTAAAATATGTACAGTCCCTATAGCTACAAGCCTGGAGCATCTGTACGCAGATGTAATAAACCTTTTGCACATACGACATCACTAAACAGAAAGTGCCCCGGTAAAAGTATGCGCGCATTATTACAACTTACACCAACAAATGCAGACAGCTGATTTGTGTACCGGTCGAATACGCACCAAAGTCCGCTATGCTTGCTTGCGAAGTCTACGTGCGAGCAGAGTGCTTCATTGTTTACCCTCCAAAATGACGTCGTGTGAAATCAATGAATAAGGTTCAATAGTAATTTTAACATAACTTACAGTGGACCTGACACGACCAAAATAAGGTTTGCATAATGAAGGATTGGACACAATGATGTATAATATATCAAGTCACACACAGTTACACCTGGTGTTATTCGGCAAAAATGGAAAAACGTCACAAACTCCAATTTTGAAAAATGCCACAAGTAGTGGTCACCTGACTATATGCACAAATCAGAAAAATGCTAAGCTTAATAACCTCACTGGTCTTGATGGCCAGTAGAAAAAATAATAGCCGGCACAATTTTCTGCTGGAATATAAAATATTGTTCAGTAGAAAAGGGTTGTAGTTCCCATACGAGTACAATATTTTATATTCCCAGCAATAATTTATGCCGGCTAGAATCAAATCGTGGTTCTACTAAACTACTAATATCCCCGTTCTTTTTTTACATATCCCTGTTCTTTATATAAATTTTGTAGTAGAATTAATGGCAGCATACTGTCATCCTTTCACGTTTTCTCGGAATCCAACATGAATAACAACTTAAAGAAATTGCTAAGTTTGTGTTACAGATCTAGATTTTATGAACATGCGACTAGGTATTACAATGTCAGATCGTCACTGCTCACATAGGTGCTTAGCTACCTTTACTTGCTTTGACAACTGTCAGACATTGTTCCATCTACATTGATTTCACACTTGAGTTTTTCTTAATCTATTCTTCTTTGATCGCTGGTTCATGTCTCTTTAAACCGTAGGTTTTAAGAGCCAGAGGGCTTCATGATAATTACATTTATGGTAAATGCATCCTTAATAATGATAGTAAATCCCTCCCGTGACGTTGCTAGTCGATACTGAGCAAAACACCACCCGGAGTTACGTTCAACATTTTTTTTTACAATCATTCCAGAAACTGTCCATGATCTATATCGACAGTAAAGTAATTCTAATTGCGTTACCTGGAGGACAACACATCTTGCAATGTCAAGTGTTCGTAGGTTGTGTCAAGGTAGATAACCATGACCACTGTACATGATTTGTTACGTTGATTCCTTCAAAGCCACACTTTTTATTGAAAATATCCATATAAGTATTGCCTCTGTCCAGTGCAGAGTATGGCGGTGGACTTTCACGACTTGATAACATCTGCGACAGTCTACCCATGTTATGCACTTATGAAAAAGGCTAAAACCACTTGCCCATCCGTCCGGAGACTAGTCTAGCTAGGCTCTTAAGTTAGGCTTAGGCTAACACTAAAGGTTGTTCTCTTCAACAGATTAAGCCTATAAATGCGCAGTAGGTCGTTCCAGTCTAACATTAAATTCAACACCTCCTGAAAATAGGGTTACTAGTGACCCTTGGCTTACATAAAGCCTAGTCTACAGTGTAGGCCTAGACTACAGCATTATCTCTGTTACGGCATACCGCACTCCTGTATGAATTCTTTGTGTTTCCTTAGCGAAAACGTTGTCTTTATCAATTCAAATATGTCTCATGAAGCAAATTAAAAGTCACAGTTAATAGCCCAACAAAGCCTCTTGCAATTTTTTGGGAAGTCTGCCCTTCTGAAGCCGCAGTAGGCGAAAATTCACGCCGTTTCGTCGCTCACTTATTGACTTTGCGGTTGGGCGTCTGACAGTAAGGGTCTAACCTACTGGGCATGAAATAGTTGTCTTAGACCCGCACTTAAAGTGTTACTCAGTAAGGAGAAAAGCCATTGTTGGTTACGCAAGCAACCATGTGGGTGTATGAAACTAATATCTGCACCATACAAATACATTCCCGCGGCACGTGATCCTTCTGCGTCTTCCATTACGTTTCTGTGGGACGCTCCTCCCAGCTAAGCTTAAGATTTCTCTGACCTTGCCGCCAATGATGTCATCTTCGTGAGACGCGCTTATAATACGTTTTATTTTCACTTTCGGGTTTCGGATGTGTAATTGGGCATGGCCTGTATTAGGGAATCAATATGTCGTATTCTGGTATATATGAACCTATTTTAGTCCGAAAAACATTCGTTTCATTTCAAGTTGTATCCAAAGATTATTTACTGAAAAATTTATTTTGGTTCGTGTCATGCCCACTTTATGTAAAATTAGTGAACAAGATCTAAAGGGTAAAGAAGATGAGGGTGTGGGTAAAGGCATATTTGGATGTTCCTAAAAAGGGAATCGAGACTCGATGAAAGCTTGCAATTCAGCCTCATCATGGTAGGGTTGAGAACATTTAACAGAACAGAACATTTAACATCCCTAATGTTCTAGACTGAAAAACATGCCATTGTAATATTCAAATTTGTCACTGCATTTCTGTGCCAACAAAACCGCCTACAACCCCTACTCAAATCGACATTAATTTTTCAGAGTAAAGAAATGATACCCCTCCTTAAATTTTTAATACAACGCCACATTAACCCCCATGGGAATCTATACCTAGACTTTTGGGCTGAAGACGTCTTGATCATACACATTTACCCATACCCGCAAACCCCAATCAAATGATTCAGTCCCTACATCTTTCATTGGATCTGTAAACTCGGGCATGGAGACATTGACCCCGTTATTATTGTCTTCGCCCCACTTCCCTCCGACCACCACTGCAAAAAGGCATTAGCAATGAGCACTCCAACTCTTTTCCCCAACACATCTGCTTCCCCCCTCCCCCCCCCTTTTCAGCATCATTTTGGAACTGTTCCAAAGCTGCACTACAAAGTTTATGTACACTAATTTTGATAGCTAAATGCCAAAAAATACCATTTAACAGTGTCTCATTTTATTTTTCTCAGAACACCCCCGCCCCCGTCGAGGCTTTCGTATATTTGACGCTCGTAATTTCGAACTTTACCCTCACGGAATCACCACCTTTTTTCTGTAAAATCCTGGTCCGCCTCTGATAACAGTTGCAAATTGTTGTCAACTTTACAACAACCGAGAGTGTGGGGTACCTTCATGAAGCTTGACAATTACATATGTGTTGACACTTTTACAGAAACCAACAACAGAGGCGATCAAAAATAACTTTAACATAAAAGCGAGCGATGGAAAAGTGTGAATTCATATTATTCTGATAATGTTCGCTGATTTGTAGCATTTTCTAAAGATCTTGATGAAAGTGCAACAATTGAAACAATGTGGAATATTGTAATAAAGTTCTGCAAAAGCTAAAGCAGCATACCGAGAAGTTGAAGATGTAGAAGAGATATGGTTGGAATTAAAAATATGGTAAAAAGAAACTCCTCAGATGTGTAGCGTTAATGTTTGGAAGGCGAAATTATCGTTACAGACAATTTCAGACAAAATGCCGGATTCATCATGGATATTAAGTGGAAACGTATGGATGCAGCTAATACATTCTAAAAAGGAAGAGTAATTATTTTATCTAAGAGAAGGAAAATAGGTTCCAATTCCGCATATCATAGGCATTATCCCAAACAACATTACGGCTCGATAAGTATTGGGAAGTAATTGCATTGCAAAGATGAAGAACGTTTTTCTGAGAGAGAGAGAGAGAGAGAGATTGCCATAGATATTAACATGTGGTTTGATTTATACTAATATGCTAAATATAACGGTGTTCTTCCACATATGATGTTAATCTTTATGAATAAACCCTGGAAGCTTGCAAACATGGATAGATTAGCTGATTTGATCTGAAAGTTTAATGCAACGAACTGCGAAGTTCAGTAACGGGGACGTTGTTTGAAAATAGAATGGAAAGGTTTTTGACATCAAGTGACGAACAGTGGAAGATCATTCTTTTTTCAAGTGTTGTCGAATGAAATTGCAAATAGAAGACGTTTCCTCTTCCTTTTCAGAAATTATGTGAAGTTATTTCTTAGTTTTATAAGAACGTTTGCTATAGCCGGATAAACCACCGAAGGGCTTCATGTCACTGTTATCTCTTTTCTTCGGTCCCGATTCGACACGAAGGGCTTCTACCAAAATCTGATGCATGGAGTTAGTTAGGTAGATGAGGTTTAACGTCCCAGTTTCCAACCAACTGGTTCAAGTCGAGACGACCACGGCCTTTTTTCCAGTTGTGGCTCACTGGCTTGTTTTCCCTACTCCATTGCTTATGCTGAGCACCAAGCACAAAGGCAGTAGGTTTCATTTTTAAAGTCTTTGCTATGACCCAGCCAGGATTTGAACCGTAGACCTTCCGGCTGCAAGTCGGACTGATGCATAGACTCTCGGATGTAAGGCCAAAGATTTCATGGTAACCTCCTAGAACGACCAGTCACAGGCTCTAACAAATGGATACACAAGGGACAACAAGATTTCAACGCCGTTTCTGTAGACTGTGGTAAACAGTGTTGTAATGCACAATATTTAATTTAGCCATAATTTCAGAAGAAATAATTCCGACGATGTCCAACTGAAATAGATTTTCAGGGGTCATGAAGACTAGTGACCTCCACCTCGTCTTTGACGCCCATGACCCTGTTGGCAACCTACACCAATTGTTGACACTTGCACTATATAGATGCTTAGTATCGGCAGGAATTGATGTGTAGCTCTAACAGTCTAATAAGTTGCTTGATATTTAATTGATTTTGCAAAATATCCCAAAAGTCGTACACACAAGCACACGTACAACACGCAAACAAACACATGAATCTTTCTTTTTCATTTTAAGCTTCTTCAGATTGAACGTTAGAGCAAGCATTACAATCCTACTATACGTAAAATGCTTGAAGCTTGTAAAACAGATTTTGTCAATGCTCTCAGTCATTTTAAATTAACCAATCAAGTCAAAGTATCAAAGACCCTTATGAACCAGCCAAGAACATAAAAAATAAAAGACCCTAAATCCTAAATTCCCTGTAAGTCCATTGCCTCACAGCCAAGCTTAAATGGATAAACAAAAGTACAATGACCTTTCACTCGTTCGCACTCATATCATTCGTTCACAGGTACAAAATTTCTTTAAGGATCCCAAATACGTCGCGTCGAAGGAGCCTGCTAAACCAAGGAGCAACAAAACTACAAAATGGCAAATTAAAGAAACCAAATTTTTCTATTTTAGTGATGCTAATAGCAGTGACGTCATTTGCAACTTTTAGACCTGCAGTCGAATCCCTTTTCACTTTAGTGACTGTAATACATGAAAGATAATTCCCTTCTCTTGCTTTCCATTCATCATATCAAATAGCCACAAGAGCTTTAAGACATTTTACACCAAAGCAGTCAAACATTCACAAATTTGAGCAAGAGAGACATAGCCGACATATTTCTATTTCTGTAGCATTCAAAATTCCCTTAATCACCTCACTGTGAAAAGACTACAAGTAAAGTAGGACAAACGACATTTAATGAATACGGCTAAAAATAACCTAAAAGACAATAAGTTATTCATTTAAACAAGGTAGGAAATCCATGTAGCAAACTTAGCGTGACTTGGACAGGTTTGTGAAGATTTGTAACATCCCACAGTTTTTGAAATGCCTAGTTTCAGAACTGCCTAGTTTCATAATTTTTCAAAATATCCTTCTTTTTCAAGAATTAAAGTAACCATGGAGATCGCCCATCAAAAAGTACATCCTATAAGTGTAGAACAACTTTTAATTGTACGTTAAGCATCCAGGCCCAAAATTTTAAAGTCTGCCTAAATATAACTTATATTTTGCCCGAAAATAGCAAATTTTCTGCCCGAATGGGGCGGGGGGCACATCCCCCAGTCCTCACTTGAACGCATATCCTACTAACGTTATAAGTTGGAGGGCTGGAGACGTAGGCAACAGTAACTTGATATCTGTTTCCCATAATTAGATCGAAGGTAGGTTTAGACCGCAAAAACACTTCAAGACTTGGCTTAACGTTCGCCCACGTATCTGCATGAGTAGACAGAGGCGCCACGATAATGAGGCACTGGGATGGAGGAACAAGGAACAGTCTGCCATCCAGGCTGCCAACTATACAGGCAATTTAACAACGATAGAAGTAGATGATTCTTTTTACAACTTGTATTAACGTTACTCTAGTGAAGGTAACAAGTGAATGACATTAACATTGTTTATGTGCACTTATGCGCAATTTTTCACTGTTGTTAGGATTAGGCCAAGTGTAGACGAGTGTCTACTTGTTCATACTCTTAAATCCTACACATTTCATCAGCCTTAGACTTGACCGGGGTTTGCCTTTCGATGGACAAAGCACGAAAGCTCTCTGCTCACCCCTGTTTCTAGCTATACCATTTGGAAATTGATTCGTTTCTGGCATGTGAATTAATTCAGGCAGTGAGTTTATTTCGTCGTAAATTGATAAACTTATGTCGGCAGGAGTGTTTTCAATGAATTATTTCTTTTTATTGATTCCTTTAGTGGAACCATATGGTATGCTTAAATACCACCCATGGGTAACATCAGCATGGCAGTAGTCCCCTTGTATACAAATGTGTAAGAAAGGATTTTCGACAAGCTTTCCCGTTGGTCAATCCATTCTTTCTGCCTGAATATTTTTGAATGTTTTCCTATCGAAAGTTTCAATTGTAAGATTCTAGATTTTGGCACGTTAGCAGTGACGCCATCAGGATACTTAATGGGGTAACGAATCATCGTGGTGACAAGAGATTATGGGGCTGGAAGAATACATGCCAAATGCAAAATCTGCTTCCAGGGTTCGAATGATTATTGGGGCAAGTCGGAGAGCAAGTGTTTCGCAGGAGGTAAAGCCAAACTCTTCCGTCCCCGCCTGGAGCCCCCCCCCCCCCGCAAGCTTATGTTTATTATTAGCAACACTAAACTATTTTGTGACTGCTCATTTTTGTCTCACCAATTAGCATCGAGATTTCATTTTCTTTTCAAAAGTCAAGGCTTTCATTTCCGCAGAAGCCATGAAACACCATAGGGACAGAAATTTAACTACGTTACAACGGGCACGGTCTCCTACGCACTAAAACAAGTTAACGCAAAATTTCCTTTGATATATTAGTTTTCGATGAAGACTATCATGAGTGGGCGCAATCAATCGACAGGTGATCCAACTTCATTCTTATACGCATGCGCATTTTATGAGAACATCTCGACTTCCTAACTTGTCTCAAAGAGAACATCACCAGATGAATGTCCGAGTAATGAACTGCTACTTCAACGTGGGATTTAGAATGCAATTCAACCCCTCTTCATGACGCATTCAGAAGAACCGATACGGAAATGAATGAAGACGGTTTGTACGCTAGACAGAGACATTTCAAGTGATTTCACTGGAAGGAATTCAATTTTTCTCCCGAGTCTGAAACACAAGATGCAACGAGGTGAAAAGCAGGGTACTATAGGACAGTGGCCATCAGGTAGTTTTCCTTGAAATTCATCTCCCTCGGCTTATGCAATCGTAACAAGTTAATACCAGCAATGTTTTTGAAAGCGTCACACAAATAATTGAAAACTTCCATTACTAAAAGAGAAACTAAACACAGATGATGTTGAAACTACGTAGATTGTTCAAAAGACATCGATCGTCTCCGTAGCCAGTATGAGGTGGTGTGAAGCCAATTTGTGGTTTCCGTTAAACGGTCCAGAGTATTTAAAAACAATTATGCGTGCTGAAAGTGTTTCCATATTATTCCTGGAAAATTCCGAGGACACCCTTTTATTCCACTTACCCCTTCGCACACAGACACTTACCCCCACCCTTCTGATTGCGCCTCTGATATCAATGCTGGGGTAAAATCAAGTCTTTGGGTAGAAATTAGTACAAAACGTTACCTTGGGGTTAGAAGTAAATTTGTAACCCCCATTAATCGAAGCAGTGAATGAAAGGTATGTTTGTCCCGACGCCTAGATGCCAGTAATTACGCCCACTGCTCAGAGTAGGTCTAATCTGCTAAACGGTGAAGACCTGTTTAGTCAAGCCTTGTCTCACCAAAATAGCGAAAACATATTATGTACCTTCCCTTTTCTCAAAACCTGGATCTGAGAGATCTATTTTTAGGCTGAAAAAGCCAGTCTAATACTTCCTACTTTAACCCACAGAACTGCCTTCCAATCTCATGTAAAAAGGTAAGCGGGTACAGTGGTGTCTTCTTTTTATCTGAGGCTATTCTTAGCTCCAACTGTAACCTGAGTATCATTATAGAGAATGTGTAGGTAATTCCTCTTAGACTTGTTAAATCAAAGGCACTGTAATTAAGAAAACAACTACAGGTTGAAAACTGGTTGGGAATTTCGGCAAAATATCTTAGGTAGATGGTCGGATTGTTTTTGCTGTTCACTTATCTGTTATTATATCCTGTCTTCAGAGTGTGGATGAATTTAGAACAAGTGAAAATACAGTAAAAGGTGTGGGTGTGGTTGAAATGAACACTTAAGGAGTAAGTGACCTTTGGACTTTTGTGTGGTCAGTGACCCCCATTTTAAAAGGAATCGGTAGAGAGTACAGCACACAAACGGATTTGTGAGTATCTCTTTAAGGGTTCGCCGGCTACAGAGTAATTTACACTACATTACATCGTGATTCACAAGTAAGTGAGAATATCGTTCAAAATGGCCTCAGTACACGGGTTTTCCCCGTATGCCATATTTTCTCTCACTTGGCAAGTGCCACAGAAGCCGGTTGCCCAGCCGACGAAGCCGGTTACACGACGGACTAAGAGGCCCTTGTGCAGAAGAGTTTATTAGACAACTTTTTGTGCGTCTCTTGGTGCACCTCAAACCAATCAAGGAGCTGGAACTTAAAGCAGTGATCGATTTAGATTTTTCTCGTAGGCGAGTGGATCTACTGCTAGTGAGGGGAGCCGTACAGGAACAAAACTTATCCAAGCCCACCATAGTTAGGGCGAAGTATTTTTGGCATGCCTGGATTGCAGGACATCTCACTTTATAACACAAATTCATCAATACAATTCGACATTAATCATGCCTGGAGAGCCAGTTAGAGAAAATTTAGAAACCAGAATGCCTTAAATTGCTGAAAATCGCCTCCTTAATACAACTTTGTACAGTTTGTCCTACTTGTACCATACTTGGGGAGCTAATACGGACAAAATCAGCGTTCCAAAAGCATTTTCCACTCCGAGTTTCATGGTTTCATTTCTCTGAAAGCAAAGCCGTAGATCTTTGAGGAATCCTTTGGCTAACTCATATAAGGGTTCATGGGGATTGTCGCCTGAAAGCCGCCTTTTCTTTACGATTTGACTCCCCAATTGGGCATCTTGTGACCAGTATCCCGTTCATTCACAAATTTAATTGTACAGGCCAGTAAGCACCAACGATCATAACAATTACAAGTACGTCCCTTTTCAAATCAGAAATAGTATCGATCAACCAGGCTCTTTATACCGGGAAGATAACCAACTTACGTCACTGATAGCACCCAATCGACATGTTCAAGTTGGGAAAAAGAGGTGGTGCAGGAGTTGCTCGGAGGAGGATGGAAGAAAAGCTTTGTACTATACCATTCCATTGCAAGGTGCGTTTTGCATATATTCAGTATATGCATCACGTGCCGAGTTGCGTGCTGACTTAGTAGGTTTTTTTTTTGGCGAGAAAGCTAAATTATATAATTGCACAGCGCAAAAATTTGGAGGTACATATTGCAAAATCTATACTCATTTGAAGCAAAACAGATCAACTGTCGGGGTGTGTGTGAACACTATCGGGAATAACATACCTTGTGTCGTATCCACCTCGTCTTCCCCATGATGAAATAGTGAAACTTTGCTGCATGTGTCTCTTACCACACCGCACGTCAAAACAGGAGAACAACTAGGGTATGCGATATGAAATGGAATCCCCGACATCAAGATAAACTGTGTAATCTATGTCACTTGGTAAGGAGTAAAGGGCTTGTACCAGCATTTGGGTTATAGTAAATGAAGCTATAGAAGAAACTGAAGGAACCCACACCCTACAGCGCGCAAAAAAATTGAGTTCCTAATTAATAAAACGTGCCCTTTTGAAAGCAAAAACAAGTAAACAGTTGGGGCGACTAGTTGCTGTGGGAACTACATACTCCATCGTACATAGAAAGGCTCCCCGACGTAATTGGATAAATTCCCCGAGGGGCAGTCTTCCCCAACCTTGCCTCCCCTCCACCTGGCGTCACCCTTGTTGAGAAGAATGCATGACAAACGATTGTTCTAAAGCGGATCAATTCAATAGATTGAGACAATCATATTAATGGCGAATGTTATAACAGAAAAACCTGAAGCCTCAAGCAACAATCCACTAAAACATGTAAATCAATTCAATCATACATCTAGCTGACCCATCGAGGACAGCCACTTGTGCGTTATCGGCCGGTCAAATTGTAAACAAGCTGTACCAAGTTTGCAGAAAAGAAAGAAAAACTTACAGTCTCTGCGAGATTTTATCTTATCCATTTGTCGGAGCACTTTGGTTATAAGAGGGAGCTGCTACTAGAGGCAGCTCCCTGGTTATACTTTATCTCAAAAACATTTCTAGCAGTGTTTTGCTACACCGAGCCACTTCTTGGGCTACGGAGTATAAAGTTTCAGAGTCACCCTGCTGCAAGGGACCGTGTTATCCTTCGACGGATAAGTGAAAAGACCACAAGCAACCACGTTCCCTCACGTCAGGGTGACCCTGTTTAACTGTTATAAAGATCTGAGCTGTCTCGAGCAGAACAAATTCACCACCCGGATCTCCAGAATGACCCCTGGGGAACAAACGGTTACTATTTTGCTCTTTTATTCTAAGCTTCGCAAACCACCTCAATGATTTGGAGAAGAAACTCTTCTGCCAGTTATGTTGGCTACTCGGAAAGTGGATAAGAGCTTATGGAGCCAGGGGGTTGCCTACAGTGGCAACTCCCTGATTGAACCGTTTGAAAGTAACTTCTATAAGTCAATGTGGGCCTTTTCTCTCTTAATAATTAAAGATTATGTCACTTGAAAGGGAAATGTCGGCCTTATGGTACAGGATACTTTAACATAATTTAAATCATGATTCAGAGATGCACAATGATAGGCTTAATGATAGGTTTATGATGGCACGTTTTTATCAGGACAGAGTGAACTCATGCGCTTACATAATTTGAATTAATCATAGTGGGCCTAATTAAGCTTGACAATAGATCGCCTTTTTACGAAGATCAAATTAAATCTCATGACATTTAATTATATTTACTTCATTAAACTTCCATCACACCTAAAGTACGTTGATTAAATAACAAAATATGAAATTAGGTTTCGTCTTAATTTCAATGTCATTTCTTCTTTTGTCCTTTATTAAATTTTATTCGGTGTATGCAGTCTAATGAGGTTAGAAGTTCATTAGACTAACATCATCAGAATTCAGGGATGAACACGAACTTGTATAACGCTTTTGACGTTAAAACATTTGACATCAAAAGAAAAAGCCCTGCTTACTAATAGACCCGAATTCTTTTGATCTTAACTAATTTGTGACAACCTCTTGCAGCCACGTACCTATGCCAATCTGTAATTAAGCAGCTCAATTGTTTAAGATTCAACCGTTTCCTCCATATTACTTAACTATCAAACCAACATTTACTTCAATAAAAATTGTCGCCACTTTTACGTCTCTGAGAGCAGTTGTCGACATATCTAGCTTAACTCGTCTTTAAAATGTAAACTTAAACGTAAGTTGAATGAATTTAAAACAATATCGAGAAAATTGAGCCTCGGAACAAGGTTCTTTCTAAGCCTTATAGATGACTTGGCCTGTTTCATACATCAACAATCGGTTAGCCCCACAGAATTTTATTTCTTTTTGACATTTATACTGCTTAACTGCAAAAGGAGCTTTCATCCATTCATTATTAAGTCCATAGAGAATGTCCCCCATTATTATCAACAACAACGGCGGAGTAGAAACAATTCCTTTTTAGCCTGCACACCGAGGAGCAGATTGATGGAAAAACTGACTTTTTTAAGGAATTAATATTATCACGTCCAGCTGAGCATATAGAAAGCTTTTACTATAACCAGGGAGTTATTATTAGTCTAATGGCAATTCCCTGCTATAACCACAATGCTTGCGAGAACACTGTGATCATTCACTACATCAGAAGCTTCTGATCTAATGTATTTATTTAAGAAAGATATTCATCAGTATTTGAGAGACGAAACATTGCACTTAAGTGTAGACTTTACCTTTCGATATCGTACGTTATCTAAACAAACTGAGAAGACCAAAACCATTCGTCTTAGTGATTTGTAAATGCATACACTCCAAAGAATGGTATATATATTTTTTTTTACCGAACCTAACAGTTGCGTAAAATTTCACCATCACACTGGATGTATATGTGAAAATAGTGAAAATGGGTAAGGTTTGCTCAAAAACTTATAAAGCGAAATTTCTGAACAAATATTTTGCCACTTAATTGCATGGTAACCAACCTCTCGCTAAATGAGCAAATGTTTTTCCACTTAACTGGGTAACGAACATTTCGGAAAACTCATTAACAAACAGTTGCTGGGCTAACTCCACCCAGTTTCAGTGTGTTTATATAGAATACGTACCCAGTGTTGGAGAACATTTTACGTATGTCATCGCATGCATGAAACCTTGAAATAGTTTAGGTCAACCGTTACCCATATTTGGTAAGTTTTACACCACCAATGCCTTCCAAACAAACAAGGTGACCCCAAGACTCTTTGGTATGTACAACAGTAATGATACCACAAGTAAATCTTAGAACTAACACTTATGTCCCAAACATTAGACGTTGTTGGGCCTAGTTAAGACGAAGAATATTCCATATAAATCTATCGGTTAATATGTTAAATGTCTGAGAAGAAAACTAAAATATCTGAGAAGAAAACTTTTCAGACATTTCAAATAAAGCTCATCCATGCCCACATATACTTTCACGTCTAACAAGCTCTTACAAAATTTCACTCTCCACAAGTGCTTCAGTCTTACATTTTCTCTATACACCTACATAAGCATTTAAACACTAAAGTTTTATATGTATGTCATAAATATAGAACTGTTTTAGTCAGGCTCAGATGTTTCGCCTTGTCAAGAAAATAATGGTTTTGTGAAATCAGGGAGTTGTTATTTGACCTTCCTGGTGAAGTACAAGGTACTGAGAGACTTTAGCTATTTAGGTTTAAGTACTTCTTGAATCAATAACCAAAATTTTGTGATGGCCGAGAATTAAATCATTTCCTGGTGATAATATTTTGACTGTCATATATACGACAACTAGTGAAATGTCACGAAATGTACTGCAGTGTATAGTCGTAGTCACACATCCACAGTAGTTTACCCAGCAGAACATGGTCTTGGACAATTACTAGATGCAGGGAGTTGTTAGGGCCTCCCTGCTACGGGTAAGTCTTTGTCTGGTAGTTGCCACAGCTTATTTGTTTTCTTTTCATTGTGTGTTAATGGATGAGGGCTTAATTGAAAGATTTTTAATGTCTGGGAAGAGGTGATTGGTCCTTTAAATGGAAATATTTATGTGAGGGAAAAAGTCAACGAATAAGAAAGGCTTTTTGATGCATTAACGGTCAGACGTAAGGTTAAAATAAAATGTTATAATTGATCACATGATGAGATTAGTATAACCCGCAAAGAAAAAAGTGAAATCATGCTGTTTCTTACTACAATTATTGAGACAGACTCATTCCATATATTTGAAGTAATTATAGTTACAGAGAGAATCGTTAAAAAAGAGCAAAAGAGGTTATTGTCAATCTCTTATTAAAGACAACTACTATTTATGACAAGGATATTATAATAAATGTAATTGTTATATGCAAATTACCAACAGCTGTAATCCCGTTACGTTAATGTTCATCTGGAACTTAAAAGGGAGAATAACCAAATCAGATGAATTCACTGTTGCTGGTGTAAGATAGATTCTATGCATACATAGGGACAAAGACTTCTTCGTTTTTCAACCTTTTGCGTTTGCCTTATCTCGGGATGCAATAGGGACGAGAAGGCGTTGACTTTCATTAGTTACGCTATACTCTTGTTCACCTTTACTGTCCTGTTTACAAGTTCTTCCACGAGAGACGTACATGTCAATGGCAGACAGCCGGTGAAGACTTGCAATAAGTTGTGGTGTAAACAGGCAGGCCATGATGATGGAAGCTGTTTTAAAGCGGAAGCTGCTTGTTAGCGCAGAGTACTTTGCATCACGTGACCACAGTTAATATGCAGGCATCCACTCCACTGAGGCATATTACGCATCAGTCTTGAGAGTAATGTTTGTCAATGACACGTGAACAAAAGGAACCCCAACGGTATTATGCAAACAGCGATACGTGATACTTCGAGTATCATCAAGACGAGAGGAAAATTTTTGTCTCAAATTATGTGTTGTTTTGTGTCGCTTTAGAATTTTCGATCCGTCCTTAATTGCGGTCTGCATTTTCAAATTGTCTGATATTACCAATCATCATCTTTCAAAGTTTTTAGAAGAAAGACAAATCGTTAAGAAAACATTGAAAACAGTTGAAAAGAACTCTTCACGATACCTTTGTAATCGGAGGGGTATTTAGTCAAATGCAGTTGTAAGACGTATGCGATCCTCTCACGACAACGTGTATTTAAGGACACATGACTTGTTATTTGCATAAGGAATTAGATTCAATAGATATTGTGAACTCTTCTACTTGCCTTTCTTATAAGTCATAATAAAAATACAGGCAAACGTTTATAACCCAAGTCATGAAGTACAATACAACTAAGGGGAAGCAGGAAAACTGCAGTTTACTTGATTCTGTCCACTGTGTACGTTGGAATGTAACCATGAAGTAGAATGCAAGATAGGAAGACCTAGCTAAGGAGTAGACAGAGGGCACTGTTGACATTCCCGTCTAAATCACAACGTTATTGTTTGCAACTTAGTGGAAAAAAATTACCATATGAGCATAAGTGAATCTTTAGGCGATTTTTGGTCGTATGAAAATTCAGCCATAGAAAAAAGAAAGGCGTGGTTTGAAAACAACTTTTCAGTACAAGCAAAACATTAATTTGCTTTTAAGTGGGCACCTGCCCCCTCAAAATCTCCTACCCTACAAAGGCGGGCTAATTTTCGTAGATAAGTAGTTTGCGCATCCGATAGAAAATTCTATCATACAAATTTCGCCGCGAAGGGAATCCATCTCTTTACAAAGTAATACAGAAATTCTTGAAGTATATCACGTAAAATAGAATGTTGCAATAAAAAATCTTAGACACGGAAAGCTATTTTGTAGAATTTGGATGAAAAATTGTCCTCACCAAGCATAAGAGAAATCCATTTCGAGGACATATTGTTTCACTCTTCATAATTGAAGCTAGCTGCCATCTGAAGTGGATGGATAGTATAAATATCAAGCGATATAAGCGATCGCGGGGGGAGGGGGGCATTATCCCCCGAATAATTTGGGTGGGAGGACGGACCACTTTTCCTCCCTCCAATATTTGGACAACGACCATAATATTTTGCTAATATTGCGAGTGTAAGACATAGTCCACTCTAACGGAATATTTATGATATTTTGGCAAATATTGTAATAATTGTTGATGTTTGTGTGAATATTAGACATTCTAATGACTTCAAAGTCACGAAAAACACACTATTCAAGATGCATGTTTGGTGATCAATAAAGCAGTCGGAAACATACATGAACATTTCCTCTATAATATGGCTGGGAACGTAATACCATTGCTCAATCGTCCTCTAGAAACGGTCAGCTGCAGTGAGTACTGGCTAAAATTGGTGTATGTGAGATATAGTCTCCTCCAATAATTTGGTTAGGGAGAACAAAGTACCTTTATATTTCGGCAAAATCCGCAATATTTGCGTATATTTGCATGTAGGCCCATGAAACGGCATGATCCCTAGTATTTTGGTTGAGGTAGATGAAATGCCTTTCATCCCATATCAATGTTTTGCCATCGCCTTGGTGTGTACCTAAATTGACCATGAAAGGCAAAGTTTCGGCGCGCTTGGCGTGCATCTATTGCAACTTACATACCTGGTGATTACTGAAAATCTTAGACACACACAGGCAAATATTATATTTAGCTCAGTATTCAGGGTAATCGAATTAAGGTACTTAATTGGGATATCCCCCTTTAACCACGGAAGTTGCCCCAGCTCTCTAAAACAATCTAATCCATAGGGTCACGAACCTGAATCTTGTCAAAAACTTGACTAAATTTTGGTCGTGCCCCTATTGATGAGATTATTTTCAACGTTTAGTGGGACGTTTGAGATGAACGTTTCTTCAGGAAAAAGTATCTTACTTTTTTCAACTTTTGCGTGGATGTTGTGATATTGTTTTGTGCTTTTTCTTATTCCTTTTATTGCCTAATCCCTTTCATTGATACATCAAACAAACTGAATGGCAGCAGATCTAAATTTTGTCCTCCATCTCCACACCCCAACCCAAATGGATCGGGGTAACTTTGATAGTGTATTTTCAGCGCACTCATCGCGGCAGTTGCTAATGCCTAAGAGCAATACTGGGGAAATCGTAAGGTATTAATTTTCCGAAAATTAATTTAAAGTCCATGGAACCCTCTTTCCATTAATTCTCTCCATTCAACATACTTTGTTCCCTACAGAAGTGACCAGCTTTTATCCTGATATCTTTTGAAAACAGGTGAAACTACGTTTGCTTGTACGTTGCACCACTGAACTATATTCGATTGTCGAAAACCTTTTAAGTACGGGCCTCTGTGGTCTTCACCACAACTGGATATGGCCTAGTGAATCACACCATGGGCGTATACTACTTCGGATTTCGTAACCTCCCACCAAGTGGGAGTTGTTACTGAAGTTGTTAAGAAAATGATTTTTCCTGTCTGTAAATCAATTGTGGTAAGCTCACGAATTGGTTTGGTTATTCGTGTACACATCACGACCATCTGATTATTGGCTAGTGAAACCTTTGATGACATCTAAAGGAGCAAGTGGATCCTCGGTACTGGCAGTCTGGTACAGGAGATGTTCTTAAGTTTTCATCTTTTCTGCAATTCTGGCCATCAATGAATGAATTGTAACCAAATGATGTCAACGTTTCTAACCTGTCATAAACACATATAGTTGTATTTACACTAAGCTGAGGACATTTCAAGTAATCTTTTCGCCTTGCACTCAAAAATTGGCAATGACCAAATAAAATGCGTGAGAACTGCCCTCATTGCATGAGGGAAAAGTTAATATTTTATAAGGCACACGAGGAAATATCGCACAAATGGAATCCGCCCATCATTCATCGAGTGCAGACTCCACCACACACTCTGAAAACAAGGTCTTCAAATTCGATAAGAATCTTATCAATTAATTGGGGTATGAACTAGAACCGTGTTACATTTTTGGCTGTAGATTTGGTTCAAAAATTGACCGACTTGCCTCATTTTTCAACCAAATCTAGTCACGATGGAAGCAAATCTGGCCATACAAAGACAAAATTTCGGTTTACTCCCTTGTTGACAGTAATGGCTTTAAAATGTAGATGTACGCGGCTCTTGCAACTAAAATGGTTCGTTCCCCCTCTCATTAATGCATTTGAATGTATTGATCCACCTCCTTGTTAGAGTTACACGTCTATTGAACATGGTTAGTGTATAGTTTATTTGTTGACATTAGATTCTCGAGACTTGAACAGTAACTCGGCTAATAAATCGACAGCACGGTTTTTGGTACCCGTGAAGTAAAGTAGAACCTAGCTTCTCAAAGTAGCTACAGATATTCTGTAATGTCCTTTGTCGTGTACAAGCTTTGGCCGTGATAGAGGACGTTTTTCTTCCGAATGAGAATTTTGACGTGATTGTGTGTAACTTTGACTGGAATCATTAAGATTACGTTTCATTAATCTTATGAACTAGCGGCTTTCGTTCCAGCGGGATGCAACCAACACACCCACGAGGAGGACGAATTTCCATGAGACGTCAAGGAAATTTGTTAATAGCAAGTTAAGTTCACTTTCTAATCCCCGCAGATCGATTTAATGCGGCAAAACAGCAAGAACCAATTTTCTGGCTTGTCAAAAATGTGCCCTTAGCTAAATGTTTGAACTGCTCGTCAATTGGCAAAACATAATTCTAATCTGAAATGATAACTAGGTCACACTGTTTATCATTTTGTGTTTTCGTTTTACTGTTTTTGTTTAGTGGGCGTTAATCTGACGAGAAACATTTTTCGTGTGTTCATGTGACACGTGTACATGAACCGAACGTTTTGAATTAACTTTCATAAATCAAGCTGCCTAGGTCTGTTGCTAAATCTTGAGTTTTGATTAAAAATGTCTGTTACATTTCATATTTTTACGCCTCCTGGTATTTTAGAGACACAAAATTAAATTTCCCTCCAAATCTACTAATCAGTAATATTTGTAAGTGGTATATTCCTCTTCTACAGGGAGTAGAATTTTCCACTTACTTAAATCTAATCTCCAAACCAAGTGGAGCTTCGTAATTATGTAAAAGGAAGTTTCTTCATATCGAATGGCTGAAAATAATGTTTACCTCTAGTTTTATCTGTCTGAATCACAGTGGTGAAAATTTTAAATGGATACTGAAAGTGATATCAAAGTCGAATCTCTGCTTTTTTTTATCACCCCCCCCCCCCCCACGGTAGAGAAAATAGCATGCACTGGAGTGCAAAACCACGTACTGTACTGCTCTCGGCTTGCAAACCAATAAAAATAATTTTATTTGAACTTACAGATGAATGTAGTGGTAATGTTATGGCGACTTGAGAACACGTCTCCCTCTAATATTGTCCTCTGCTAGGAACAACGTTCTTGGATATAACCTGCACTGTACAACCATTCTTGTACCATCTTAAACTTATATATTGTGTGAGAATAATTAATGTTAAGGTTACGAATGCACGGGCATCAAGTATAAGTACGAGTATATGTATTTGTTCCAAGTACGGGTGAAAACTTTCACATTACTAGCCATGGTTTGATTTGCGTGATATGCGATTGGGAGCAAGAACAAGTAAGAGCACAAGGCAAAAAAAGGAAAACGATTTCTAGAACCTTAACATAGTCAAGCTTGTGGATATTTAACCACATAACGCGAAAAAGGACTAAGGCGGATCTCGCAGATGGTTATCCACCATCAACTTGGTATGGGATCCACAAGGACTCCAGTCAGCCTCTTGGCCCTGAAGTCATTTAACTTAACTACATATCACTAAGATTAGTACTAAGATTACTAAAATAACTAACATTGGCCAAATCTCTGTCATCTGGAAATTTTCTTCAATTCAAGATTCACTGTTAGTTCAGTTTCCTGCACTCTGTATTATTGTTATATCAATGTTGCTCAATGTTGCATACAATTAATTTTCTCCATCATAGTATATTTTGGTTAAAGTATGTTTATTAGATTCTTTGTCTGAGGTTTTCTGATTGTCCATGTCAATTCAACCATGAAGTCAAAAGTATACTGTTTAACTTTTCCATGATGTGATGCTCAAACAGCTCTAAAGTCCAGTCGTAGCGTTGAAATGTTATCTCATGTCAAAGAGTCTGAAATTTGAACTCAATGCAGGTGAAGGTCTTCAAATTTGGTGTGCATGTTAGAACATTACAACTTGTTGAAGTTCTTTTTCAGCACTTGAATTTTAGATTAGTCTCTTGTATACATCCTGCGGGAACGGGAATGATAATCAATATATAGCACTTACGGTATCTGGTTCTCAAACAAACGGTACAAAGGGCCACATGTCAACCCAATTCTCGAAAGAGGAGCGAACGTGACTTTACAATAAACCTTTACATTAACCAGTGTAACTTGACCACGTTTTCGCAAGAAATATGTATGGACTTAGCGTTCAGCTTAAGATTGGAAGGGGGTATCACGTATAAGGGACATTTCTTCTTTGAACTTGGAATGTGATAGATTACCGACAACAAAGTATTTGGTTATGGATTGAGATTTGAACAATTATACTTCAACCAATTTTTTTTTAAAAAGTTGTAAACAGGAGATTCTTTGTCACAGACAATTTTCCATTGGTACACCACTGGCCATACCATAATATCTCACGAAGCGTATCGTTTGAAAATTATAACACATTTTATTTTTAATGTTCTGTTATTTCATTGAATCTTAGCGTAATCAAAGAGATACTAGTTCCAATATGAAAGTAACAACTCATCGTGTATTTGACAGTGCTGTAGCGAGACCGGTCTCGAGACCGGAAATTGTCGGTCTCGTCTCCGAGACCGGTCTCGAGTCCCTATGCAAACAGTGTGTAAAGCCCGTTGAAAGGCCGGTATCGGTCTTGGACCCCCGGTCTCGACTACAGCACTGGTATTTGATTAGTTTTAAAGGTTGCACAACAAGCCTTATTTGTGATGCATTTTAGAGGCTTCTGTTGTTATTATTGTTGTTGCTATTGTTGTTGTTGTTGTTGTTATTATTATTGCTTCGATTGAAATGTCTTTTAATGCTGCTAGCGATGTAAGTGAGACTTTGGCTACCAGTAAAGCATTTCTATGGACCCTTTTCCAAATAGCAACCACAAAGAATTGTGGGATAGTGTTTTTGTATGCGTCGTATACCACTAACAAAAAAGGCGCATACCAAACTCTTTCCCACAATCCTTTGTAATTATTATTTGGAAAAGGGTCTATGGGAGATCTTCTGTAGTTTATGTCTACCTCATTACAGTAGCCCTTTGACCTGAAGAAGTACTTTAGAATTGATTAATAGCACGGTCTTTATTAGTTTTAAATCTCCTTAATTAATCAGATTGATAAATGATTCGTTTTGACTAAGATTGGAATAGTCGCTTATTTTTTCTTTTTTGAAAGAAGTAATCAATAAAGGTGTAAATTTTCCGACCTCGTATTTATCGCTGCATATTGCTTTTTGATATTTCCTCTCATCATAAAAGTGATTGATTTGAAATGCATCGACATCAACATAAAATAACATAACGTTGTACTTATAAAGTGTATTCTAAACTTTACAAAACTTTCACATGGCTAAATATGAAGGTAATGTATAGTCATTATTTACTTCGCTCACTCTGACAATTTTTGTTCTAATCGCACATTATTTTCTGCCAGCTGATTAAAAAAATTGAAACTGTTAGGTCATAAAATCTACACTTTTAAACAAGGGAAAGATATTTTTCACTATGAGCCACAATGAAGAATGTAAACATCCAGCCATTTTCTTTAAAAGCGGTTTACTTTTGAAGCTGATTTTACGTTCTGATTAACATAAACATTATGATCGCATAACTTAGCTGTGTGAAGAGCAATGCAACACCCAAGATTATCACTTAAATGAAAAAACACTTGATGCGAGATTTATTACTTTTGCCTTGATGGACTAACTGAAGCATTGCAATAATTAACACCAAAACCCCGTTGTGACAGGTGGGCAAATATTTAACGTTTTGAATTACTGAACCAATAAAACAAAACTCACCTTCACTGCAAACATCTTATGTATGGTAAACTTCCCGCGTGTACGCGAGTAAATTATCGAAATAGAAGGATCCTACAATATCCTTTGCTCACTGAAGAGTGTTTGGATTGATCGCTTTGACCGAGGATAAAAAGGCTTCTACGCATCCGTTGTTATGTGCTTAGTTTCTGTCGTAACAGGCACTCGAGAACGAATCAACGGAGACCTACCTCCGAAAGAACCGAAGCCTTGACGTGACGTGTAGATCATAAACCATAAGTCACTATATAACATACGAATACTGGGACGGTTTTACAACCCTGTGTGCAAGGGAATGATAATTGCGAGATAAATTGTTTTGCACTTTCGGGTTGTGTTCGAACACGTGTGTTAATAAGAAAGGAAGACGACTGCAGTCTAGTGCAAGAAACGGCAAGAGTGTTCTGAAGTAGTTTTGCCAAAGCTTTCCCGTTTAGCCTGCGTGTGTCATATGGAAGTGTTTTAACTATCAGCTTAATCTTAGTTTACGAGGTCACTGGTTACTGCAAGTATTACAAACATACGCATTACTTTTCTAAGGGTTTGTAACAAGAGCTGTCTTACAAGTGGAGTGTAATGAGAATAACCATAAAAAGAGAAATAAACATTTTTAAGAAGTTCTCCCCCTTTTTTCAACAGGAGTGTAGTAAACAGAGAGTAAAACAATTGCGTTTGCTTCATTTTGGGCTTCAGTGGCTAGCCAAAATTTCAGTGGTTAGCCTCCATTTAAGTGGTTATCCTCCATTTTATGTTCAGTGTGATGCATTAGCCTATATGCAAATTGTGAAGAAGAAAATGAAGGATATATTTTTGCGCTTTTTTAAGTATTACGAAGCAGACCTGTAGTGAGGAGCAGCGCCCCAGAAAATCTTCCCCTCATTACAAATTTAAAATTTCTTAAATTTCTTAAATTCTTAAATGACTTAAATCATTTTAGCATAATTCGCTCCCTCCCTGAGAAATATATCACCTCCCTGGAAACCTCCTTGCCACTTTCAGTACCATGTCTGACTACAGGTCTGTTATCGACGAAAGGGCTTCTGTTGTATCAAAACTTGCAACCATGTGAACAGCTTGGTGCAGTGTACTAATTAGCGTATTATAGCGTTGCTATAGTCCCCCAATGGAAGGTTGGTAGCATTGTTATTTTACAGACAGACACTAATCGGACAATATTACGCTTATAAGGACATCCATTTAATAGACGAGTTGAGGAAATGCTTTCACACAATGAATCATGGGATGGGTCAAACGTCGAGTGAACCACTTAACATGGCGAAAAAGTTGTCACCGTACAGCTGACCTTGTGATCCCACCGGAAGTACTGAATTACCCAACTGGTTTATTAGTAATTTGTCACTATCAGTACTTTGAGACAAAACAACAATTTCGTACTGTACATAGGCCACTCTGATTGGTCAATATCAGGAGCAAATGACAGTAGGCAGGGGGAGCATTTAGGGTCCACGGGTCCTCGGCCGGTAGGGATGCGGGGCCCTGAATAATTTGTATCTACTAGTTCAATTGAAATGTTCTCCACTTTTGAGTTACAGTATCATGTGACTAACTCACAGAACACATTACATGTAACGTAATAGTGTTCGAATATGGAATAAGACCTATTCCCAGAGTACAAATATATTTAAAAACCATGCTTGTTCTGTAAGGATTGCACTGATTACAGTTTGGGTTCTCTTGTTTTCTATTTTGCTACGTTGAACAAACCTTCATTAAACCATTTACCGTACAATCTTTACGGCAGTGCTACACTCTAAAGGCACTTTTTCGAAATTGAAATTCTTACACATTTTTTTCTACCACTCTGTAAACATGTTTAGACGCTAAGCATAGAAGACCTATGTATAGTTCCTTAACTTTCAGTGTTTAAACGCGTTTGGTTGCAAAACATATAGTATTTAACTACTGAATATGTTTAACGTACACGCGTGTTTGCAAAATAGGAACTTAATAAGTATTTAATTGCTAGATACGTTTGTACAGTGTAGACATCAAATTTATGGGAGAAATGTCATAATGTTTTGCAATAAATTTGAAGGAAATAAGCAATAACCACAAACTTCATACACATCAATTAGCTTACAAACCTCTTTTTATCTTTCTCACAAGTATTTTTCATAATATTTCAGAACACTAACAGATAAATATGAAATAGGGCTACTGAAGGTAAATCAAACGGTTATCTTGCATAACAATTCGGTTCCAAAATGTAATTTGGATACCAGGGTATATTAATTCAATTTAAGGTAACTGTATTTCCCTTTTAAGTCTAAGCTTGCTTCCTGGAAACCTTTCCTACAGGAGTTAATATTGATTCACTTTGGTTTTAATTTCTCACACTACGAGTAATTTCAAATGGAGAAAGGCAACCTACGTGAAGGGGGCAAAATGGCAGTAGTATAAACTTGCCAACCATTTACTTACCATGTCATGGCTGCTGTGATTTAATAAATATACATTTTTAAAATTTGTAGTATGGCTTCTCATGTTTACTTCCAAGATGAAACAAAAGATACAGGGAGCCCAAAGGAAGATGCAACGGTAATTTACACTGGATGAAAGTTGGGCATAGCTTTAAGGGTGAATTTTATTGACCTTTTTGAGTTCAGTGAAATATTTCGATTTATTTAAGGATATATCGTCTATGATTTAACACAAGTCCCAGCAACACTACTGATAGCTTGAAGAAGGAAACAGAAATAGAAATGACCAATCGCTGCCTAGGATAATTATACTAAGTGCTTCTAACTTAATTAAAATATTGAGGCCAGTTATGAGCCAAGGTTCAAGTTGTCAACCTGTAACCTCTTACAAAGAAGACGTAAATAATTCTATAAAAAAGCTTAAAATTTCCATAAATTTCGAGTTCCTTTATTTTTCTGTTAAGAGATTTCTATACTACGCTAGAAGTGTTTCCAACTTCCACAAACTTTAATTAAACTCAAGTATAAGGATACTAAAAGTTATTAAAAGAAGAGTTTGAGCTGCAGAAATTTTTTTATTTGTGAAAGAGGAGATAAATTTAAGCATTCTGGTGAAATTTTCATTCAGTTCCAATGTGTAGTTCTTGAGATATCAGTAAATGAAGTTACTACATATGTGACCTAAGTGAGCTTGAAACAAGCAGGGGTTACATCATCCCCTCACAATGACGACCAAAATCTGTGGTTTTGAACTTGAAGTTCATAAGTATATGAGCTTCCCATGAGGAATTCGAAGTATGTAATTCCCCATGCCTCTCACACATTCACTTTCTGATATCGTGAGTTTATGGACATAAAAATTGGTTATAAAATTTAAGAAAAACAAAAGTAGGCTCATTAATGTGAGGTTATGATGTCACATGTGCTTGCTACAAGTTCACTTGGGGCTGAAAATGAGACCAACTCGAGAACCACACTCCATAGGATTCCAATGCAAATTTTACAAGAATGCTGAGATTAGGTATCCCTCTACCCGGAAAGAAATACGCTAACACAGTTTTAGTAAAATAAGAACTCCATTTTTTTAAGTAAACATTTTCACATTATTACTGTAAAAATTTCAATTTCTTGTGCAATAAAGTAAAATTAAACAATGAAGAAATGCAGAAAGTAGCAATTAGCCCCCTTCCGAGCAATTTCTCAAAATACCAGCAATTGCTGCATTAATTATGTAAAAAAATTTACTCAAAACTTCTGGAGTTCTTATTTTACTAACGGTAACTTTTTTGAGAGGGCAATATATCAAAACTCGCGTCATGAAATAAACCCTTCTTTTAGTAGTGATGCAAGTCTTGGGAAGTAATTGCACAACGCTCAGCAGCCAAGAATGTGGAAGAAGTTCGCTGAAGTCCTTACGAATTACAGCTTTACGTCAAGTGGCTTCAAATTGAACATTTTGACTCAAATTTGAAATCGTTTCATTGGTAGTCATTTCAGGTAGGAAAACCGTTAATTATAAACACGGATGAACACCGTCCTTGCTGAACCCGACGGAGGTACAAATCCCGAACATCGCCGATGCTTTGTCTTATTGCGTCAAATTCCACCAACTGTATGAACTCGGCCAAGTACCTGTTTCACCAGATTAAGGTAACAAATCTTGCTTTTTTTAAAAAAATATTAAAAGGTCTTGCAAAGGCATGAACGAAACTTCTCGTGAAAGTGAAATCTTCAGTGTCAAATGATGCGAAGTCTTAGTGATGCCAAGTGAAAATACAGGTGAACTCACTTTGCATTGACTTTCTGTGGCATTTCTAAAATCTATAGCTAAAGGCCAAACATCGTTTGAAGTAAAATAGGGAAACAGACTAAAGGCGCATATTCAATACAGAAATAGAAATGTTAGCAATCGGGAAGAGAGAAATTGACGGACACTACGAGTTTGGCAGCCGAAAGAGCAGCTTAGTAAATACTTCCCCCGGGCACATCCGACACAAGAGTTTCTCAAGTCATTTTGGACACCGCGTTCAATACTTCACATGCCCTCAAGTTCAGCCAACCGAAGCCAAGAATAACTTGTACTGAGATGGTTCGTACTTTCAATAAAGTTTAATACACAGTTTATTGATTCCACGTCCTTCGTGACCTACTTTGATTATACTGTGTGTTCCTATTTTTACAACATCCGATTAGATGACGCTATCGAAGCTACCACGTCACTTGCGTTTGTCTAGGCTCCCGTGACGCAGGCAACATTAGCCCTTGCATCCCGAGTTTACATAAGATCATACCTACTTCGCTGCCTTTACATCGGATTCTCGATGGGTGGATGGCTTATGAATGTTGCATTGGTGTTATGCTTGTTGTATCAAGGTTTCTTCAAAAATCACCGCTCTCCCACGGCAAGGGCTAAACAAAACTTCTATGTTATTGTATTTGTAAACCTACTTTCCCACGTTTATTGAAAGTATCCTATCACCAATATTCGCTGTTTCAAAAATGTTCAAATGTCACGTGATTACGTGCTCCACATACTGCAGGCGCGGACCCAAGGGGGGCTCTTCCGGCCTCAGCCCCCCCCCTTTTTCGCCACATCAACAATAACAAATACGCGAAAATTAGCATAATGTTAATCTAAGAGAATATTCAAGGGGGCGTTCAGCCCCCCCCCCCTTCGAAATTTTTGGATCCGCACCTGTACTGTACGTGAATGAAAGACACAAGAATGATGTGAACGTTGAGAACTAAGCTGGTATGTTGGGAGGTTACCCACTCTCAGCGTGACAAATATAGGCGGTAACTAAAGTGCCATGTGACGGGAATGAGAAAAACGATTTTGTTTATTTTGCGACATGATACATTTAGTGAAACGTGTAATAATCATTAGAAGCAATTGGTCTGCTAGGGGTTGTAACGCTTCATTTGGTCTACAGTACAGGTAAACACGATGGGAATAACTGAATCATTTAAAAATAACCAACATAGGAGTGAACTTGAAGTAGTAAATCACATGAGAAATTTGAGTTACGGACAGCCAACGTTTATTTTTAACATTTTGCAGTTTGGTATGGACTCTTTTGACATAGGATGTCCAGAGTACGAGTGTGTTACAGGAGGGGATAGGTGTTTCACTTTTCTTTTTACTAAGTATGTACCAGAGCTGTAACGCTGTGAGTCGGCATCTGGACTTATTTCCGGACTCCAGTCCATTTCATACTGGACTCAGAGTTGGCCTGGAATGGGCGATTCCGGAGTCTGACTTGGCCCGGAAAAGCCTACAGCTGGACTCGTACTCGGAGCCAATACCAAACGAGTCCAAAATGTCAACTCAACATGTATATATATATATATATATATATATATATATATATATATATATATATATATATATATATATATATATAGATAGATAGATAGATAGATAGATAGATAGATAGATTACTTAAGGTTACATTATTATTTGGTGCACAGTTCTATACATGAATGGTCACACACACACACTCAACTAAATTATTGGGTTGGCTAGACTATGAAACTGACTCTTAAAAATGACCTTTTTCGCTTAAAAATATAGTGTAAAAACCATTTGTATGATGAGGTCCGTAGCCAGACAATCCGTACTGAAAGGGGAGAGATAATTTCCAGCGGGAGGGGCGAAACTCAGGGGGCAGATATACTAAAATGCATTAAGGTAATGGTAATTTTTGATCTTCTAGGGGCGAACGTTTTCTAGGATGGGTTCTGCACCCCACCCTGTGGCTTGTGTATGATATACTACATTGTCCATTGAGGGAATCTGAATTGGCTCGGAAATGGGTACACTGGAATCGGAGTCAGAGGATACTGGGCTGGAAACTGACCCGGAATGGTGGCCATTGGAGTCGGAATTGGTTCAAAATCGGATTTAGTGGACTCGGATATAGCCTGGTTTATACCAGTGATGACTGAATACATTAAGCTCTACATATTATTGCTTTCCACTTATAGCCTACCACATTGTACCTGCCTGGCTGTGGAAATATTAGAATAGAAAAAGAAGGATGCATCTGCATCAAAAATCATTTTAACATTGCAACGACCAAGAAGTTTCTCTGTCCAAATGCATGGGCCATACACATTTTGATGCCAACTTTTGTTCAAAATATGTCATACAAATAATCTGTTCGTGTAGCTGTAAGTTGTAATTAGTT
This sequence comes from Holothuria leucospilota, assembly GCA_029531755.1. NCBI lineage: Eukaryota > Metazoa > Echinodermata > Holothuroidea > Aspidochirotida > Holothuriidae > Holothuria > Holothuria leucospilota. Next base: position 19,078,439 of record CM055973.1, on the reverse strand, counting down.
TCTTTCATCTTTATGGCATACCTGGATGCATTTGACCGATATTTATAAAGTCACCATATTTCTTGAAAAATAAAACAAGTCAACGAAGCCTACTTCCAAACATCGGTTGAATCTTTTATATGAGGGGTTTCAACTTTAATTTTGATATGTAGTAGACGAACTAAATGCTAGGATAGTGGTGGGAATTTATTTCATTTCCATATATGCTTCGTTCGAATATCAACAGATAGATTTACTGCATATGTTCCTAAAGTGGACTTGAAGCAAGCATTACAGCTGCTATGGCTTTTTATTAAGCCATGCTTTGTTTTCTTTGTTTTCAATGTTTTGTTTTACCTATTAAGAAGAAAGAGTTATGAGTTAACTCATAAAGAATGTAAACTTTGTAAATTCACAAGCCATTCATGCATTCACATTACAAAACAGTCATGTTGTTAAACAGAAACTATGTTGTGGAAGGTTACAAGGCCGGGAACAAAAGAATGCTGATTATTGTGAGGCCACAGTGTCAGGTGTGCATACGCCAAGTTCACATTAAGTTGACTGGGATTACTGCCTCTGCTTATAGTACCTAGTTACACCTAGAAATAAAACGCAAATTTTACCAGAATGCTTTTATTTAATTTTCTTCAACATATGGAAATAAATTGGGATAATAAATTTGAGCTTTAAACCTTCTTTAAGGTTGTTCTGTTTTTGCCCACAAATACCTTGGACATGATGCTTTTCACCCATACTGTGTGACCTGCAGCCTACTTCTCATATCAACCAGGACGGTAAAGAAAGGTGTCACATTCTGCATGTACAAATTGAATGAAAAACATCCTCAGAAAAAGGTAGGGTATGAAATATTAAACTAATTTCAATGCACTTAAAAATAATCATTGGTTCAAATTAAAGTGAGGGCAATATTTAATTGACCTTTAAAACAAATTATTCCAATAAGTTAGAACATTTTTATTGGAAAGAGGGACAGGGGATGTAAAAACATGCATGTGACAATGTGTGACTATTAACCATAATTATACCTTCCCCAAAGTCACCTCGACTCTCTGGCGCCGAAGTGCCGAAGGGAGAAACCAAACTCTACTTTCGAAGGAGTTCTGCTCCCAATGGATCTACGTACCCGAAAGGACAACAAGCTTTAACATGACCACCCTCTTGACCCTCAAATCTCTACATCATGGGTCTGTCATGCGTGGCCCCGTTCTAGACTGGCGCTGAAAAGAAGAGATACAACACATGATTTTAGTCAAAAGGCTTTACAAAATTTTAAACCATAATTAGACCACAAAATGGTCAGAGCAATTTTCTGTGACGGCACCAGTCACATTATGCAATGCATTTGCAGGATAAGTACCTACAACGGATTAACAGCAGTGAAAAGCGGTAGTTGAAGGAAAACCTAAATACAGCACTATTCCAAGGCAGCGCATATTTTACAAATATACGTATAAACTAGATGCACCATTCTCAGTGTTCCTTTTGTGGTTTCTACCAAAAATCTGACTTAGTGGAATTCTATAGGGCGCGATGAAGCCCACAAAATGTTTTCCTGACCAATAGTGGCGTCTGTATTTACTGAGGGCACACTTTTACACAGCACATGACCAGTATGATTTATCATAGAATTTTTTTTACGATAACCATACTTAATGAATTGAGTTCCAGGTGTCATTTAATGGAATAATTATACAGATCACGAATCGCGTAGACATTTTTAGGTAAACATGGAAGAGCCTGTGTTCGTTGAGGGAAAAAAGACGATCCTTTGGGCAACCGATCGGGGATAACGTGCTTTTTAAGTAGGTATATTTGCTTCATGCGACAAATAGTATAGTCAAAGTTCCTGCCGCGAGTTATCATATGTGATAACTCGTTGTACAGTATACTGTACAACAACTTAACACAGGAATGCACGGGTTATCCGATGAGCGATGAAATAGCTACCTTCACAGAAAAGTGTGCAGGCTACCTAGACAGGTACTGAGCATGCGCGAGGCATGCACTACTTCACTTATGGAAGAAGGATATCGAAGAAACTGAAACAAAGAAACCCTACAACGGGCGAAGCGCGCCGACAATTTTGGGTCACTATTAAAGAATTTGTACTCCTGATAGCAAAAACATGTAAACGGTTGCGGCTACTGGTCCGATGTCGATAATTACATACTTTGTTGTTACTTCCAGGCTCCTCAATCAAATTTGAAGAATTTCTCGAAGGGGCAACCTTCCACAATAGTGAACATACCCCGTTTGCCCTCCTGCAGCCACCGGCCGCCACCTCTGACAGTAAACATGCCGTAAGAACGATGAACCTCAGCAAATTTGATTCATTAGTGGAACCTATTTTTAAACTAAAAGATACGGCACTGTTTGCAATATGTGCAGAGAGTGAAGGAGAGATAGAGAGAGCTAAGTCAAGATCTGCCCACGACAAGAGTCAACCAACAATTTAAGCCCTTTGCTTTCGGCCGTTCTCCAAAGATCAGCATTTAATATTCATCTCAATGTAAAAAAGGTTTTCATAAATTCATTCCGCCTACAGTTTTACCGTCACCAAAGCCTCTCCTTGTCCCTGAGCTAGTCACCTTAAATTGGTTTTTAATAATTCACGCATTCTTAGCTCATATCTTTCCTTGCATGCATCGAAGATCAAGAGGTATAAAAATCGTCAAGTTTGTTAAAATCACACACAATCTTTGACCTTCTGGTGAGAGATAAGGCATTAATTTACACGCTTATTTTATGGGCTACTTGAGCACCTTTCTAACTGTTTACTTAAACTAATAATCGGAAAAGCGTGCGTTTCCTTGTAAGTGGCGGACATAATAATTACTTTGATCAGAAGTAATTACCAGTTTAACTAGTTTTCGCAGTACAGGCCTCAAAACTGTTACGCAAGGTATTGCCGCTAGGAGTTTACGATGAATAACTCCTGACAAATAGGTTGCTATATTTTACCTGTAGAAACAACGCTTTTTTCTTCTTAACCACACATCTGACAAATTGTCGATTGCACTAATAACTGTTGCTTTATCGTAAAGATGTTATACTAAGACATAGCGAATTTCATCTTCAAAGTACCGGACAATATTAGTATACTACAATAGTTTGCTATGAGAACAACTCTCCAAAGCTTGCTGTGCATCAGTTGCCACCCTAACTGGTATACGCCTAAACCTTGCCTTTCCTGTAAACGCCTAACTTCCATATAAGCAACATTTTTGCTTTTCTTTCCACTTTCTGTAGCCAGACTCAAACTTTGAAGACACTTCACTCCTGCATGTACCAGCTAACGAGTCAAAGGCCAGCCGGGCATTCAGTCCTTGACAGAAATGATGGGACAAAACAAGCGAAAACAGCAACAGTGAGATCACCATCCCCTGTCTGCATTCCAATTCCACCGTTCCATGTTGCGGTATCCCAACGTGTTCTGAGACTTCAACATTGATACCGTGGAGCGGGGTTTGTCCCATGTACTTTTGTCGAAGATTGTAGAGTCTTCTAAATCACGTAATCAAATAGCAACTCCTTGGTCCCATCATATTCCGTTCAACCCGTAGCTAGATGATGTGGTAAAGTGGGGAAATATTTTCAGAAGCGAAAACTGTTTCCAGAAAGCAAGATATGTATGAGGTAATAGTAGTTTTTTGGTCTTCAAATTATTCTAGGAGTGGCACCCTTTTGCTCCCTCCCAGCTACTCGGCTGCATACCTATAGCAATGACTAAAATGATCATACACAGTACCTGTTTGTGTTCTTCCATTGGTCAACATCCTAAAACAAGGTGTGAGCTAACATGTTGCTCGCACAAAGTAAACACTGTTCGAGTCTTATTTCAGTGGCTTACAAAGAAGTAGCTCTCACTTTGAGCACCATAAAATGGTCAGTAGGCCCACTGTCTATGTTTGGTGGATTTCTGCTAAAGAATTTTCCTTCAGATTTTCGAAGGAGTTAAAAACAACTTAAATATTCGATCAACTGACATCAAGAATGAATAATTTCCATAAAATCATGTTCTGGTGACCAAAACTGATATTTTCAAAAATGCAGGAAAACTTTCTGTATTAGGCAATGAAAACCCCGTCTCAATAGCACTTTGCATTTGGAAGATACAAATTTTTGAAGAAATGCTTTTTCAGCTTCAGCAGTGCGTAATAGGAAATCTGTGATGTCATCTGGGTAAATTGATTAGAAGTAGCGCTTGTATTTCTTTATAATGTTGACATCACTATATTGAATATTTCATAACTTTATTTCCTGTACATTAAGTATGGAACAGTTTTACACCATATATACACGGAAAATATCTAAACATTCAAACAGTATCAAATTTCAAGGGCAGACAATGTATTTAATTATAGAGCATGACAAAATGACTCTGAGGCAATTTGCCCCTTCTATTCGCATCACATTCTTTGGCCGTGGACAAACCTGGAGATATATCTTGACAAAAGTAACAAATCTTCAAAAAGGGATATAATACCACTAGACAATGCCTTTACATTTGGACGTAAATCCAAAAGGTCACAAGTCAATCTATTGATGTATTGATTATTCTTAGCTAAAATTGATTGCCTTCTTTGCCATTAACATGTACACAAACAGCATATATTATGTTTTGTTTATTATCAACACCGCCCCAGTTAGTGATTCGTTTTATGAAGTTTGAAAAGGTGATTTGTTAGCAAAGTCAATACAGCAGGTTGACACACGACATCATCAGGATAAAATATGTCATAGAAAACAGGTTGTTTACATCACACAGGCTTTCCAACTATGCATACAAATAAAAAATAAAGAACAACTTAAGTGTTTCTGAAGAAATTAAGGAGAGTAATAAATCAAGGCTTAAGTATGAAAACCTTGTAGAATTCCAGCCTAAAGTAAAGGTCCTAAGACTTTTAGTTTTTAATTAAGACACTTGTAGTTCCAAGTGTCCAGCATAATTTTAGTGAGTAGTTACTCATTCTCACGCTTTGTCATACTTGCCAGTACTCACATCCGTGAAAATGAATTTCTATTCGTAGTAGTACCCACAGCTTTTGAAAGTTAGGACTTGCTGCTTATATAAAATTTTATAATCTCATTGTAGGAAAAAGACATGTACTAGTTACTCGTACTCGTATTCGTACTCACAGCGTGAGTTCATACTTCTGTACTCGTACTCATGATATTGTAAAGTCTGGTTCAATGCAAGATCCACCTACCCTGCAAAGCTGACCATGATGATCTGTCTGTAAATGTGACCCAAGTTATGAAAATCAGAAAGGTGTGTACTGTACAGCAAACTAACCTCTGCCCAGCAGTGTTACGTGTTGACTGCGAGCATGTAACATTACAATATACAGTTATCTTGAAAACATATACCTGTCTAGGTAATGCTGATCTGTAACAATGATACCTTGCCAGAAGGGGATTTGAATTAGTAATCTGTCTTTGGCTAAATGAAATAAGTGATTCTAAACGATAAGTAACCCCACCGAAGGGTCTTGACGACACTGGAAGTTACAATGGTATCACTTTTTTGATTCACCGTCCAAAATGCTACAATTTGTTCGTAAACCAAACCTAGAGAGGCAATTTAACAATAATATTAAGGTGAATAACATTGCAAATATTCTAAAAAATGGAAGTTGCAACTTTGCATATCAAGTTCATGTGATGATGAATATTATGTTTTTCATATTGGGACCAACGCATGTTCAATTGGGCCATATCGTCATTAGCTATGACATATAAGCTATGATATATTAAGTAAACACGATTTACCAGTTAGGCTAGTTTAAAACAGGTGAAAGTGATATGACATAAGTGGTGTGGCGCTCTTTCAAGTAGCCTTCTACGTACCAACCTCCCTTCAGGCAGAATACTTGCTATTTTCGGGCAACCATATGATAGTTAGCATTAATTATGTTGAAAGAAAGTGCTTAGCTCCCCCCTTCCCCTTATTGAAACTCTCCCTGTGCGCTTATTCTGATGCGACTTGATTTTTAACGAGCTCAGGACTTATAAATACTCCAACATTGCATGGCTCTCAGTGAGTGGTACACCTAGCTGATTCGGTGTCACGCAAGGTAAGACAAGTTCCGAAGCTCCACACTAGTAGTTAAAGTGTCCTACTTGATATATATTTTTTTTATTGAGGATGTTGACTGTCTGTGTGTCTTGCGTGAAGTTGAAAACCTAATTTACTTGCTGATCATCGAAGTAGGCTATGCTGAAATATGTCAAGTTTATGCGAAAGTTTTGAATCTAAGCTGTCATTTATGTAGGTTGACAATAGGTGTCACAAATGTTGCTGCAATTTAAATTAAGCTACATTTTGCATGCAACGTCGTGGCTGTGTCTCCGATTAAACTACTCTGACGAAAAGACTGTTAATATTCTTCTGGAGTTGAGGCATAATTGACGTGTAGCGATTATTAAACAGAGCATGGAATTAAATTATAGATGGAAAGGGAGCCAACCAAGCTTAGGAGGCTCGTCAGAGTGATTCGTGGCTGCAAAAGTGAAGAAAAAAATGTTTAATTGATTATATACATGAAGGAATTACCCCAGGAACAAACACGAGTGATTTTAAAAAAGTAGCAAACCGAAAAAACAATATTTTTCAAAGAGTACCCACTTGCCCAAACTTGATCCTTGCCCTTGCCTTAAACGAAAGTGTACAAGTTTGACGTCTTTCAGCTTACATTCTGTGCAAAAATCGCGCTTCCGACGATGTCCAATTCATGAACGTACAAAGTGTAAAAATGGCAGCGTTTTCCTAATTTTCATTCATGAGTGGTGGACTTATTTTTGAGTAAACAGGGACATTTCCACTAAAGCTGTTGGAATCATGACTTATTCTTGCAAAATTAATCTAATGTGAATTACGTGTAACTTAATTAACGTTAGATTTACTAATGAATGACATGGTAGGCTGGTTTCTGACAGGTTTCTTGATGCAAAACGCATTTTGGCGTTAACGATGTAAAAAAAAGTTGTAAAACTACATAGATCACACATCACGATCACTGATAAGGAACGAATTAGGCAAGCTATGTTATTTGGAAGATACAGATGATTAAATTAACATCATCAGGAAATGAAGCGTTTAAGTAGTTTACGTCGCCAATCATAAATTGCATATGTTTGTTCAATCCAGTCCGAGCAAGATGTTGAGCTAGAGAAGAGTATTTAAGCCGGTTTGTGGAAAGCGTTCAGGCCAGCGCTGTGTCAAATTCTTCTTTTTTTATTATTATTATTATTTTGAAGAGGGGTAATGACTTCTCATATTCACTCAAATCAACTCTTCTAATGAACAAAATATGGGGCTTACAAAACATAATGCAACATTCTATTCTGAATTCCTTTCAACAAAAAACTGTGCAAGGAGGCTTTATTCTTTAACAGCACTTGTTTATAGTTTAATTAATAAACGTATAAGAAATTTGGATATCAGTGGTATGTAAGATAATACTCATGTAATGGGTTAGAGCAATAGGTGACATCCTCCCCCAAGAGCATCAACACCTTCTCAAAAGTGTTTTCGGACATGACCTTGACGAAAATAATTCAAGTGCAACTCGCAAGGCCCTAGAAATGGAGGATTTGCTTAAAGACCCCGGAAAAAGTTGGACTTCAGAAGTTCTGAGGTATAATCTGAGCCATTCCCCACCATTTTAATCCATTACATGGCTGTTATTCCACCATTTTCGACCTTGATTGTATTGACTTATAGATATTTTGTAAGCTAACGAATCAGACGTGTACCTGCTTTTTTGTTCGAGTTTTTGGAAAATGTGGTGGGGAACAAACGATACACGACCCTCCACTTTCAAAGTGGGGTCATGTATCCCCGTCTCCTACCTATTGACGCCCATGCCTCCCCCATATGTAAACAACTTCAATAGCCTATGGTTTAAATTCAACATGACTATATCATTTTAGTACGGCTTTGGTTTAACTTTCACAAGACTGGCATTTTAGTACGGCCCTTACCCTCTTTCAAGAGGACCGCCATTCTCCATCTAACACGTTAACAGATTTTAAGTCTTGAAGGGTGTGGGAAGATAGCGGGACCAAAAGTAGTAATAAGGCTGAGCTGTGTTGAGCTATAAAAAGGGACTATAGTAATTATTTGCATGTCCTAAAGTGATTTTATCTACGATCAGCGTGATATGGCAAATTGAAACACACTTCGTTTTGTTAAATTTGACTGTTAGGAGTAGGCTTTCTTGCCTCCCTTAAGAAGGAATAAGCTTTCTTCCTTTCTTTCGGGAAGGATAAAATTTGGGAAAAAGAACAATAACTGTACCGTAGTTAAGGCCTGTATACACGAGCAACATTCCTAAAACATTTTCAAAGCATTGAATTGCAACAAATCTAAAACACACTTGTTTTCAGTTTGTTGCACAGTGTAGACAGGGTATGCAACATTTCAAAACATTTTGAAAATGTTGAAGAAAAATTGTTTTGTCAATTCTTTTCAAAACATTTTCAAAATGTTTTGAAATCGTTGCATACCCTGTCTACACTGTGGAACAAACTGAAAACAAGCGTATTTTGGGTTTGTTGCAAGTGAATGTTTTGCATGGAAATGTTGCTCGTGTATACAGACCTTAAACCATCTGTTAAGATTTCTACATTCTATTATGAAACGGGGGTTAGGTTCACTTGTAAATTTACTGCAATAATGAGCCGTAACAAGTTCATGAATATGGCGTTACATGTGTATGAGCGTCATTTTCGATATGCTTGTTAGAGCAGAAATAAAATATTCAGTATAAACAAATAATCGACTTGTGAAATTCAATTAGTAGGAATCCAGTGGCACAAAAGTCGAAGTCACGTTTCAGTATTTACTACAGGAATTAAGAGAAAAATTAAACTCTTGTTTTCGTTGCCCGCGAGACCGTTGATGTATCATTTAATTATAGCACCGTACACACGTATGGGATTTTGAAGTAGCCGACGGTACCGTACTTAGTCATTTTAGGTGTATTTCTGTATATGTCAAGATTCCATTTAAAGGCACCCAAAATTAGCACCCCATGGTAGGTTTGCCATTGTTTCATGTGTCCCCTAAAGATCAGCTACAAGGGAGAGCCTAGTAGAGTATTGGTTTAGGAATTGGACTCGTGATCCAAGAATTGCTGATTTCATTCCTACCATGCTTAGTTCATAACGTTGTGCTCTTGGGCAAGATGCTTTAGCTTTGATAAAGTGTACCTAAAGTCTAGAATTACAAGTACATATACTGCAGAGGTTGTAAAATGTTTCTCATTTAATCCAAGTTCCATTTTTCATAGCGAATTCCGTTGTTGAGATATAAAATATTGAAATTTACTCTTTTCATTTGAAATAGTCGATTGCACAATCATTTGTGTGTCCTTCTTGTACAACTCACATTATCTGCGTTTGTTTCCTTTTTGAAATTAAAGTGTTTATACGACCCTGAGAAAATTAGTGTTTTGTGTAGCATGTTGTACGGAGAGGGATTGTATAGTCAAGTCATCCTATCACAGTGTGACAGTGATCACATTTTTGCACAAGGTGCAGTGGCTTTCGCAAAAATAACGAAAAGCAAGGACGGTAATCTGAGTTCTGCAAGAATGACATCACAAATTATTGAGCAATGCACCAATTTTAATTGAGGGAATAAGCTATATCATTTATAGCTCAGTTCAGGAATGTCCTGTGAAGATGGGAGTTGAACAATTTGGATTAATTTTTTTTTATCTCTGTAAGATATGAAGATACGGTATAGTTTTGAAAGTTTAGACTTAAGGTACACCTTAACTGTCTCTCTCCACCCATTATCTAAACGGGTACATAATAAGCAACTTGTTGATGGACGCTCCTTGGGAGCTGCTTTCGCATTAGATATATTGTCCCTGGGACAATTTATCTTTAAACAGGGTATGTCCTGCACACATGATTAGCATTGCCTTTGATAATCGCACAATAAATGAGAAAAGATGATGTCGATGATGATGATGACTATAACGATGATGATCATTAAAGTTGTTTTTTATCAATATTACAGCTTTTTTGTGTGAATACCTCGAGCAGGTAGTTGTTACAGAGTTTTAACAACTTCCTGCCTAAGGAAGGTGTAGGTAATACCATGGGATGAAGAATGCATGGATATAGGACATTATTTTGTATTTCTGTCAGGACCTATCTTAATCTTTGGGTAAATCGAGTATGGGATATTTTACTAACATTCCAGTTCCTTTTGTATGGTGCAGAATATTGTATTAGCAATTGAAAACCTTCTAGCCCTAGAGACCTCGGTGAGTGACTAACCAGAGATTCCTGCTCAGTTGGTACTTTTCCCCTTCTTTTGTTTCAGCTTCATTTACGTAAGTGTCTTTTCTTTATCCTAATTACACTTAGTTGTTTCTTAAATATAGCGAAATTTGAAAATGATGGCTGAAACAGACTGAAAAGTGCAAGCATTTTCTTGAAATTAAGATATCAAGCCACTGTTTACCGAGTGTAACTAAGTCATTGGAATTTGGTTATTAAGAAGTGGATCAATTAAGTCTGATTCCCTTTAGGGACGGGGCATCATGTTTGTATACGATTGAGTGAAGATTCCTCGGAAAACTATTTTTTGAAGTCATGTGCAGGAAACAGCAGTGTAGGTGTTGTCCTCGGGCAAGTAGGCCCGAAAGAGGGCTCATAAAAATAATACATCAAAGGTACTTAATAGAAGTATGGAACTGGAGTAGTTGTTATTTTACATAATCTATTAACATCCACAGGGAGGCCCACAGTGATTAGTACTTAGCACCTGACGGAGTATTCGAAAAAACTGATCAAGACAGTTGGCTCTTTGACAAAATTCTTTTAGGCAAGTAATGGCAAAAAGCCAATTTTTTAGCAAATTTGACAATTGACCTCTGAGCTTTGACCTGTGACGTCAACGATTTTTTCATGTACAAGTTTTCATGGTCAGGTACCTACCTTCTAAGATTGAACTTGATCGGACTTATGATTTAGGAGCAGTTCAATGACATACTTTTTCGCAATATTTAGGCAAATTTGATCTTTGACCTAGATTTTGACCTTTGACCCACCTTTAGCAAACAAAGAGACCTATTTTAACGATTATTATGATATCAGACTTAACAAATGATGTGGTTTTATTACTTTTTCTAACGCACCGATAAGCAATTTAATAACAGCAAAAACCAGTTAGCGACTAATTTGACCTTCGACCTATGACGACATCTATTACGCATGTACAATTTTTCGTAGTCAGGTACCTGCCACCACGTTCGATCTTGATCGGACTTACGGTTTAGGAGTTCACGGCACACTTTTTCTTCACACACGCGCACTTACACATAGCTTCACATTTCTGATGTTAGGTGAAGTACAATATCTCATCATCTCCCTATATAAATTACATCCTGTGTTCTTAAATGGGGGCCCGCGGGCTTCGTCAGGCCCGCGAGGTAATCCATTCCGGGCTGTGAAGAAATTCACGTAGAAAGACAAAAATTAAGGGGCGAAAAAATAAACGCGTCAGGAATAATCATTAATCCTTCTTCGAGATATTTTAGTGTAGACAGGGAAGTATTTGTTAGAATAAACCATTCCTAAAATGTGCTGAAAACATTTTTTTTCAGCTTAATGAGTTATCTCATAATTACTTCATTTAGGGTGGCTTAGGTGTAATTATTGCGACAAAGCTTAAATGTAACCAGGAACGTGACTAGAGGGTTTGAGGTGTCTTACTCCACCCATTGAGGAAAGATTAATATTAGATAAAAAAAATGAGGTGCGAATTCTTAACTGCCGCACTCAAATTTTCCAAGGATAGGCCTACTCATACATTCCTCGTTTAACAGGAAAATCGGAACTGTGAAATAAAAGTTCCGACCACCGGAATCACAAGAATCGCGAACGAGGTACGATTGAGTTCCATGTATCAGTTTATTAGTCACGTGAGGTCATTTTCCTGGACAAGAAGCTCATTAGGTGATAAGGGTAGAGACCGGCAGCCCAGAACCTTAGGGGTATATGACCTAGGTACCAATTATCGAAGTATATGAGCACTGAACCGGAGTCACCTGGGATGTTCAGATATGGTGGCCTCCCGTAAACCATTCCTTGCTTGTGGGCCTGGAAGGCCGTTTTCCAAAATGCCAATCATGTCTAAGTAATCATGATGAGTTTTGAGGATGAAAGTTGGATAGAACCTCCTGTCAGCACATGTAAGGTGTCACATAAAAGGAAATAAAAACTTCTGTCAAATGATGCTACCTGTACCTTTAAGGGGCTTAGTGGTGATTTCAATTACATTTCTGTACCGCAATATGGAATGCATCAATTTACAAATTTTCCCACATTTTAAAAACAATTTTCAGTAATGAACTAATACTTTTTTAGAAAACTGTCCATGTGCTTGGGTAATATCGTGTTAAAACAACACGTTCATTGCTTTTACAAGAAAGTTACAGTATTTCAATAAGGCGAGATACTATGTAAAGTACAAAATACAATTTTGGTTAACTTAAAAGTGTTCACTCTGAAATACTGTTACTTTCTTATTCAAGTGGAACGTTTTGTTTTCCTGTGGCGTCGTATAGACATTTCAAAATTAGATCATTCAAGAAAAGAATGACGAGCCTGTCTGTGGCCCGCGAGATATTTTGGACAATGTGGAAACCATTGTGGAAATTTCCACCTAGGAAATAAGCAAAAAACGCGGTTTCATGCCATGCACAGAACATCGTTAATATTTCATAGACGCGATGAATGTTGCAGTAAGGTCTAATAATGTACTATTCCAAACTGGAAAGACTGGATCATACCGGAATCTTTTTAAGTGTTTCACTAGACTTGAATGAAAATTGAATCAAAATGGTTCGTCTTTTTAACCAGATAGTCAATTTTGAACCAAATCTAGTAAAATGTTTCACAAGATTCTGGTTTGTGTCTCTATTGACTACATACTTTTAACAGTGCAAGGACCTGTCTTTACACTGAAAATTAATAATGTGTGACTTGTGGCCATACTTGATGTGAAATGTGAGCCTGGCGTACTGTATACACAAACGAAACGTTACGACAGATTCATGCGTACTATACAAATATTGCCACAGACATAAAAAATTCTAAGAACAGAATCCCGGTAATTGCTTTGCCCTGAAGAGTACTTTTGTTTTTAAGCGGGTTACCTCTTGACTACCTGTAGCGTATTCACCAACTAAATCGTCTTCGTGTTTTCGTCCGGCTGTTTCGATTACGCCAACAGAACAAAACCTATAGACTCAGTAGATGACTTACGAAATTGCCGCGGCTTTAAATTCAACGCCCTAAGGCTGTATATTATTAACATATCAATCACCGTAAATAAGATACACGATATTATAATCATAATCCTTGATGCAAGAGAAACAATACCGGCTTTTCTCTCAGATGCATGAACGAAACGATGCCAAATTTCCTGTGACTTAATGAGTTAGCGAGAGTGCCCGTAATTACACAGTGTAGGATTTGGATAAAGAGCTTGTAGTAAAGACGATCACAACTGGAATTAACTGATTAACGAATGCTGTTTGTAATGAAAACGGGACTATCCGTTGATGGGAAAGGAAGGTTAGAAAGCCAATGACTCCTGTGAGTGAAATATCACAGTCATCTAAATTCGAATTACTACATTATACCCTGATATCATAATTCATGTACTGGTATACGTCTCCTTGTTACCATGTGGTAATATTTTGTTACTGAACAATTTATTTCTTACGGGATAAATTTTTGGATTAATACGGAGAGAACACTTCAACTGTTCATCAACACTCGCGTTTATGGTCCGTATGTTTCGGAGAAGTCAATCTCCGTCATCAGCGGTCGATGGTTGCAAAGCTCGACCGACTGATTTTCTCAGACGTACGGTAGCTGTTGGTGGCGTCTTCACAGACGTTGAAAGTAGAGAATAGTACTGGAAAGTTGTTGAATTCGTCCCTCTTCAGTGTCTGGTCTTCTTAGTTGATGGAACTTGCTTCTCTTACTTTGCGAGGAATGTTGTCCTCCCTGTACAACAGTTTCACGCTTACAGTGTTTTGAGTACCATTTATATACAATATATTCATGTTGAAACATCATGAATGATACTTGTTATAAGGGAAGTAAGAAGATAAAAATAATTTTTGAAAAGAAAACTAGGTCGACTCTTCACGTGTTATTTTGTGTTTTCAATAAGACGCCAGTAGTTGCACAATACCCTGTTGCAAATAAGTAATAAACATTATTGAAAATAGTCCTTTCAAAGAAGGCCTATCTAAAAGAGAGCCGGTGAAATCAAAGTTCAGTGTTGAAAATTACACGGGTGATATTTCAATACATATATATATATATATATATATATATATATATATATATATATATATATATATATATATATATACGTATACATATTGACTACCAAATTTGCCAGGTATAGTAAGGTTTTGAAGTGCATAATGCTGCAATAGTAAGATTTACTGAAATTGTTGCCTACCCATAAAGATGCATTGCTTCGTTTGTGATTGACAAGTGTGATCAAGTGCCATCTTTTTGTTTGTACAAGAGATTTTTGTTCACAAGAAATTTTTGTTTACAAGAGATTTTAATTCTTAAGGCATGCTCCCTTCTTTCTCAATGTTTGCAAAAATTGTTTAATGTTGCATTTGGACACTTTGTACAGTGTACACAGAACAGATACACATATTTCCACATTGCGAATAACTTTTTCCAAGTCTTGCATTCGATAGACAACGCGTTGATTTCTGATGAGTGTATCAAGACCAAAGCAATATTGATCTTTAATTAACACTGCCATCACCTCCGAGTTATCATGTCATTTCAACTTCTCACATCTTATCTTTATAGTTTCAGTTCATAGCCTTTAGGAAAAATTAAAAAAACCTACATTGTGGTAAAATTTTAGTACCCAACCATAAATATATATTGTTAACTCCTAACTCAAAGTTATTTTGCATTTTGCTTAATACTTTCAGGTCGAAACCGCTCCATCAATTCCTCTTGAATTCCACATTATTGCTTTTAGCATTGAGAATGAGACTTTCAAATTACTTTTGACAACACCCCGATGATATTCCCGAGGACATTCTGTGTTGGAAGACATTGTTCTACAAATGCGGGCACTGTTGCCATCAGCTAACACTCTGCACCAACCACAGACTTCCCTTCAAGATGACTTTCCATAGAAAATCTTATTGGTTATCCTTAATATCCTTAATGATGTCATCGTATCTGGATGCACAACTTACAGATAACCTACTTAACTCAAACGCCTAAACACTGGGCATGATGTATCCGCAAACAGTTTTAATTAAAATTATAATGCCAAAGTATAATCAGTAATCACTAATATCAGTTACTGTACGCCTTGTGGAAGAACATTTCGGTAGTTGTAGTAAGATGTACTTCGCTTTCGTAGCATCAGAGAAGTCAGAGGATGATCTCTAAACATGCAAACTAACTTGATTGTATTGTAACAGATTCCATGATCTATCATGTCTTAAAGACTGTAAAAGATATTTCCCTGTTTACTGTAGTAGTTCATACCACACTGTAAGTAAAAATGTCAAATGTTTACATGGGAAGGAGTTATACAACATGAGACCAGAACAAATGTGACTTCTTAAACAGTAATCAAGTTTTGCATTCCCTGCTTTTTTCTGTTTTTCCGTCCACTTGTATAAATCATCACTATACTCAGTAAAAACCATTTTACACCATTTAAAACCATTTAAACGTCTCAAAGTGTTACTTTTGTTTTCTTTCTATTGTCCTCAATCACGCTCTTACTGTATTTCACTTAAATTCATTATGGAAGCTTCACTTTCTTTGCCGAAGGTTGAAAGCATCTCACTCTGCTATGCGTATTTTATCACTACATTAACGATCAAACACGTTTTGGTGTTTTGTGTTTATAACAATCTTAAACTGCATTCTTTGATTTATTGTTTTGCAACATTTTGAGTTTCTAATGTAAAAAAGCAGTCATTACGATGCAAAGTGTCCTCCATTTTTAAATTTCTTTCGAGGTTTTTTCTCTTTGTACCTTGTACTCATACTTTAAAATACAACTTTTGAGACCACATATAAACATACGATTGTCAAACATAAACTATTAAAATTGTGCGTACAAAGACGTGGTCATGTCCAGTGTGGTTACGTACCGTAACCACATTTTCTAGTTGACTACAGTGCTTACTTGTAAATATAGGCGTAGGAAGCTATTCTAGCTGGGGGCTGAACATTGTTTCGGACCTCCGTTCCGGGGAGGGATCTAAGGGCCCTCTGGAAAATTTTGAGGGTCCTTAAGTGCAATTTGGTTCGATATATTGGGCAAATATTAAGGAAAAGTCCTGCATAGTCTTGACATTTTTCACAGTTGAAACGAATAAGGGATTTTTCTCCTTGAATGGAGGGGGAGGCATACTCCCGCCCCACCACGTTTTGACTGACGGCAGGGTACTTGGGGTCTTCCTCCCCCGTCCCCTGCTCCCTACGCCTATGTTTGTAAATTATAGTGATGGTGAAAGGAAACAATTCACATAATGAGTCCTTCAAGTTTGGCCCAGCCTGGGTTGCAGGAGAGTTAAAATTTCCTTTGCAAGGAAGTTGGAAATATAGTTACTTCAGGGAGTGAGAGCAGGATTTAAGTTGAATCTTTACAATGAGGAACCGGTCAAGTACGCTGAAGTAAGGAGAGAGGAAGGGGTCTATACAGCAGTCCTTGTTTCTGTTTCTGGTTCGATCAACCATGAAGTATGAGCGAAATGTATAAAGAATTGCCTTCCCTAAAATTTACTCCTCCTTTCCTTTTTCATAACAAAATGTGGTGTGGAAGACAGACCCAAGTCTGGTTAAAATGGAGCAGGCATTGCTGACATTCCTGTCAAATTAATCTTATTATTGTTTGCAGTAGTTATTGTTTGCAGTAGTAGTAGGAATAGTAGTGTAGTAGTAGAAGTAGAAGTAGTAATAGTAGTAGTAGTAGTAATAGTAGTAGCAGTAGTAGTAGCAGTAGCAGTAGTAGTAGTAGTAGCAGTAGTAGTAGTAGCAGTAGTAGTAGTAGTAGTAGCAGTAGTAGCAGTAGTAGTAGTAGCAGTAGTAGTAGTAATAGTAGTAGTAGTAGTACTAATAGTAGTAGCAGTAGCAGTAGTAGTAGTAGTAGAGTAGTAGTAGTAGTAGTAGGCTAGTAGTAGTAGTAGTAGAAGTAGTAGTAGTAGTAGTAGTAGTAGTAGTAGTAGTAGGCTAGTAGCAGTAGTAGCAGCAGCAGTTTACATAAAGATATCCAAGAGATCCTTTTCCATTGTCTTTGGCTTTACTTAGTGATGATTGAGGATTAAGAAAAAACATTTTTTGTTGGCAATATTTCTAATTTCGTCAAGATAGGTCTAAAAATGAGGTCAGTAACATAAACGTTTTAAGCACTTTATTTAGTTGTAAGGGCACGAGAGCATGTCTTTTTCACGAGTACGAGTACAGAATTTTTCTTTAGCACCAATGTTTAACATTCAGTCGGTGAGTACTAGTACGTGTACAAATCTCAAGAGTACGAGTACAGGCAAATTTCCCTAAAGCCTGCATGGGAGCAAGTGATTTTGAACATAAGGGTATAAGGAAGCCGTTTTTAGCCGGGGAACTGAATGATGTTTTGGGCCGCCGTCCTGGGAGATGGGTCTAAGGGGACGGCTATTCCCCTCTTATGGAAATGTTTTGAATATTTGAGGGTCCTTAGATGCAACTTAGTGCGACATATTCCTATCATGTAAGTTTTAAGGAACACTGCTGAAGATTTTTCACATTGTTTTTGACAGAGGGAACAAATAAGGGGTATTTGTCCTTGCAAATTTGGGGCTGAAGCATAACCCACCAGATGTTTGACTGGAGGCTTCTATAACCACCCCACTCCCCGCTCCCTATGCCTATGAGTTTGAATAAGAGTATGCGAACATAGTGTCTGGTTTAGAATGACAGATTACGTAACGGTGACGGCGGTTATTGCCCTTTACTATCTACCAAGTACCATGATCGACTTCAAAATTGTTTCAATAAAAGTTTACCAATAATAAAGCTATCGGGAAATGCCGAGGTGCACAGTGACATAGTAACAACCTCTATGACTTTATTTACTACTGTACTTCCATATTTGACATTCAAAGACCCGGCCTGCAGAGGGCGGTATCAGCAAATT
Organism: Holothuria leucospilota; assembly: GCA_029531755.1. NCBI lineage: Eukaryota > Metazoa > Echinodermata > Holothuroidea > Aspidochirotida > Holothuriidae > Holothuria > Holothuria leucospilota. Next base: position 19,060,219 of record CM055973.1, on the reverse strand, counting down.
GATTAAATCATGAGACATCAACATATCATTTGCAGGTTGAAAGGAGCATTGTGAGTAAATGGACTTTGCAATATTTTATTAATCCTGAAGAAATCCTCCCAATTTTACTAGATAAAATTCTTGCCATCAAATTAGAGCGTATAGTCACGGTAGCAAGACAGCGTACAAAATATATCAATGTTGTTTACCTTGCTTCAAACCAATCTGTATCACCAGTAAGGTGAATAAATTTAACGAAAGAGCCTCGTTACCTCAAAACAAAATGTCACCTTGATCTCTGTGCGGACATAATTACTGCTAAGTGAAGTTGAAGGGGAGGCTCCAAACCGTTTCTCTGTAAGCCTACATATAGACCTTGCATTGAAGTTACACGACGTCATTTTGGCGGTAAAACAATAGCGACTTTTTGATTTCAGGACGGTAGAGCAACAGGACGGAGAGTTAAATGCACGCGCACGCGGCGTTCCGTTCTGACAAAGCACACTACACGCAAGACGTAGAATTCGCACGCGCTTGTAGGAGGCCACGAGCGTATCGGACCAGTACACAAATCAGCTGTCTACATCTTATGTTGTAAGTTGCAATGATGCTCGGTTGCCTCTATTAGAGGGCGCTCTTTCTAATCTGTGACATCATATGCATAAGATCTATTCCTAAACCAGTATTACGATGGTCTTATAGATACGCTAAAAGCACTAGATAATTAGGCTTAATATTGACGATATACATACTTAGGTAATAGCAGACATTAAACACTAATAAAAGTACTTGTCCCAAGTAATATATTTTATGGCCCCCGATTTAGGATTGCTTTGTTACGTTGCTTTTTATCAATATCAAATTGAAAGAGATTTTAAAAGGAGCTAAATTCTAAACTCACAAAAACTTAGAAAAAAACAAACGTAGGTTGCAGAAGTCGATAAAGAAAACTGGTTGGCCCATCATTCATCTATGTTACTTCGTTACGGTGACATGAAATTAGAAATCTTCTACTTTAATTTCTATGAATGATTGTCCATGTAATTTGTAATGTCACCCGAGTCTCTCTTGCATTTTATTTGCTTTTGTTTTCTTTTAAAAGTAAAATGTGTAAATGTAATATTTAAATGAACAAGTTCTTGTAAAGCATATTCGGAGAGTAAGCTCTAATAGGCCCTATCAAGCCAATCTAAACTGAGACACCGATTTCTTTTGTGAATGATTTGCGCATAGCTTTGGGGAAAACGAAATCATGATAATCCGAAAAGCTAGAAAATCTGAGTGGTATACGGAGACATAGCCTCATACCATTGCACAATATATTATTCTAAATGAAAATAATCAGATATTACATTTACCAGCACAGGAGATCTAGTAGACTAGGCCACTGTTAACGATATGACATTGGGATAATGATTCGTAAAATCTGTAACCACTACATTTTCGTAATTGTAGACCATAAATCTTCATTAAAAGGAAATGTTGTGTTTGCATTGCATAACAAAGACAGAAAAGAGCTTGAATCATTATCAAACCCTTCATTCCCAACAACAAACAATAGCAATGACCTTTATTTCCAAACTGATAGAAGGAGCATTTATTTGCCTAAAATTGTAAATAAATTGAAATTGGAAATTTTACAGTGTTCATCCACCAAGCTAACATCAAGCCGGCAAAGATTTGAAGATCATCACCGGGAGGGCGCATACATCCTTACTGTACGGAACCGTACTATATGTTGCAGTTTCCAATTTAATAAAATTAGTCTTACTTAGTACGATAAAAGCATAGATACTGTTCAGTATTTGATCTTCGTTTCAAGACTTTTTTACATTTTTGACTCTTTGAAGCGACCGTTGACGTGGTGTACGGTGTACTGTTGTGATGTACGTAGAATAATGTTTCCGATCGGCCGGCGTGGGTGGGGAGTTGAATAGGGAAGAATAGAAACATATTATGCAACCCTATGCCTGTGGGGACATTACTCAGTGAGGACCTTCAAGTGTTATTTAACTCAAATGTGAGGCCCATAAATCTACAGCAATAATTTAGACTACTGTTACTGCTACTCATGGAATTAATTTTATTTTTCCCAAAGTTCAGTTTTTAACAGAAATTTTTCTTTCACAGAAATTTTTGATGACTCTGCAACAAAGTTTGATTTATTAAAAGCGGTTGCTATGGAGACACTATGCAATGGCCTTTACAAATTGCAATAACTCGAACCGCCGTCATGAACTACATTGGTGAACGCGCAGTTATTTCAAGATTATTTCCACACATTTCATAAGCCAAAGATACTCAGGTCACACATGCTGAGTTTTGGCCTCTTGTAGCTAAAACTTAAGTCACTTTTCAATTTCTGTCAGGTTGCATTTTAGCAAGTTTCCTCAAACTTTTTCACAATAATTGTACAAACCTACCAGTTTCAATAACTAAAATAAGATCATTACTTACACCTGAAAGCCTTACGTTGTTCATCGGGGAATTATTCACATCAGAAGTTTTGCTACACATAATTTCCAGAAAAATGCCAAATGCACTGATGAAAGATAAAAAACCTCATGTAGTATGCACATTGGCCGTAACCCGAGGGGTCGAACAACCCCATTCCTAGAGAGACCCGCTTACGCCAACTCTTGGGTACACATTTACTTTAATCTTTGCAGTTAGCATATGAAAATACTTGATTATTCAAACATGCATGTAACCTTTCTTAAGACAACACTATACTCCCAGGATGGCCTCTGCACTTACATAAAATTATAATCATTCTACAAGTTTTTCCTAGAGTTATGTACGACAACTTAGTTACCGTCTATGGATTTACATTATGTTTTAAAACGACATGTCTTTCTCTCTTTAACCTTTAGAGTAAAAAAGTTACTCTTTAAGTGTAAAATTAGGGACCAACCTATAAAGTTGGATTGAAAAATTTCAGTCCAAAAGAGTCATTCTCACTCGTTTAGAGTGAATATTCAATCTTAATTTTAGACCGGTCCCTAATTTCACTCTTTTGGATTTAGAGAGTTGGAAACGATGTGTCTGCATTCCTGTGTCTTGCAAGATAGGTCACATGTTAAGAAAAGATATTTATTTTTCTCAAAAAAATCCAAAAATAAATTTCCCCAGGAAGAGCGCATTTAGGAGAAATGGCATATACATACCTTTTAAGCCCGATTTTAGTTACTCTCTTAATATGCTGTTTTAATGATCTGACCTTTAAGTTTGCTTATCCAATGAATGGTATCACTTCTCTACCCTGAAGAAAATTACAAAAAAAATCTAGTAATTCTAAGAGCATTACCATGAGTATATAAGTCCCGACATGAGGTTCTACCATTGTCGTCAAGGGTTACCCCAAGGTACGGAAGGATAGAAATAACTCCCGAGTCCCTACGGCAAATATACCTAAGATGCATTTTCAAAAGGTCATTTGGGGTCTGACGCAGTAGAGATGGGGTAAGTAGAAGTTATATGGAAATGAGATTTCACACTCATATTTAAAAATTATGGGACAAAAATACCATTTTACTTACAGAATCGGAAATTTAGGGATAAACCTCTTTTTTGCATTGTAAATATCCTTTCTGGTTAAACTTAAGTGGCCCGAAATGTCTTTACACACTTCTCAGTTACCTCTCGACGAACTAACAGAGCTTCAAATATGGCCTACATGATTTTGAAAACGATGGTGTTTAAATTATACTTTTAATGATGGGGATCGCATTTAGTTTCAAATGGTAACAAATGATATGAAATAAGGCACAGCACAGCAATAAAATTATCACTTCGAAACATGATTATTATGATGTGTATCAGATATTGCGTTTAACATTAAACCCTATATACGTTTAAGTACATGAAACGTAACCTGAACACGTATACCACGTGAAACGAAATCACCTAAAGCGTTACTTCATATCTAAAAAAATCCAGGCTTTTACGAATATTTCTCTAAAATTCTGAAAACTTATTAAAGTTTATCGTATGGAAATGAGTTGTGTTATATTTCCCAAATTTTTTGTTGTATTCCAACAGCTTTATTGCATTAAAGGATAAAACACTGGAGTCAGAACTTTCAATTAATTTCTATTTTGAGAAATACTGTGAAAAGATATTTCTCTATCTTTCCTGGAGGCAAAACCTGTTTAAAAATTAATCGTGAGTTTATCATTGTCATTCCCTGAGCAGGGCCTCAGGCTGTCGGTTTTAATGGAAACTAAAAAAAAACATGAAAGGGACATTTTACATAGGTTACGAAAGAATGAATATTGCAAGAAAAAGAAGAAGCTTTAAACATTTAAGGATAAAAGTTATGGTGGCATTTTAGTGAACATAAGTCATTGAAAATGTCATTAATTTGAAGATGCTTTTATAAATTTATTGCAGAGCAGTTGAAATGTCTTTCATAGGCAAGCAGATACTTTTTCATAGTAAAGGCAAAGTTTATTGCCGTAAAATTGGTATAATGCTTAATTTAAGGGGCAGCAACCTCACCACACTCAGTACAGATCCTCCCTACAAATTTTCTTTTTAGCCCCTCCTCTAATTAAAAAAAAACACACACACACACATCTGGTGAGGCTTCTGGACAAACCACCAATGGCCTGGACTGACTTTACATTGCTCAAGGCCATATCAACACACAAATGTGTTGGCCCTCTCTCTTTATCACTGAGTTGTCTACACTAATCATCATCGACCAATGAGGGTAAGGTTATTATTTCAATTTGGGTTAACCAAAGTGTTGTCACCAATTGTTAATAGAGATAGTGATATAATCTTTACATGATGCAACAGTCCCTTTAAAACAATTTGAGGATATTTCTTACAAGGTGAAACATTTACGGATGTCTCATTCTGCCGTCGAATCGGATACCAACATGAGATCTAAAACTTCTTCGCAGGATCGCAGTCAGGGGAAAAGGGAAAGCCATAGGCGTATGAAGCGTGGGGCTGGGGGCTTTAGTCCCCTGTCAAAATGTGAGGGGCTGAGGTGTGCTTCCGCCCCCAAGATCCTAGGGCAAAAACCCCTTATTTGTCTCTTCTGTAAGAAATGTCAAAAATTTGCAGTAATTTTCCTTAAAGTTTTGTCCAAAATGTTGCACCGAATTGCATCTGAGGACCATCAAACACCCAAAAATTTTCCAAAGGGGAGGGGGATAACCCCTCCTCTTAGACCCCTCCCCCAGGACGGTGATCCGAAACAAGGTTCAGCCCCCCAGTCTCGAAAAGCTTCCTACGCCTATGGGGAAAGCCCTCCCTCCGTCAAAGGTTTTACCTTCCCCTGCAGAGGAGTCATGCTCATTGGGTCCCCCGGGGGCAGGATCAAAAAAATTTTATCAAGGTGTCATATGATTTGTCTGAAAATGCGTTTGAAAACCCTTCACATGCCAAATTAGTTTGAAAAGTTAACTGTCTTCGAAAAATATAGCACTTTGCGTTAGGTTACGTCACTTTTCACCTTTCCCCTCCAAAAATAATATATATTTTCGCACGACGTCACTTACACTTTACCCAGGAACCACTTCTCACGGGCCTCCAAAAATTATTTTTGCTAGACGCCCCTGCTTTCCTGTTGAGCCCTACGAGATGACAGAATATGGTTTTATTGTTAAAAACTAGAGTTTTCTCTGTTTTTCTCGCCTTGTAAAATATAACACTGCTCCACTCTTTCCCCATAGAGTAAACATCAGTGTACCACTACGCTACTACTCCTTCGCCTCCATAGTGGAGGCAGAGAAAGAAGGTGCTGGGTTTTAATAATTTTCATGGTACAATGTTCAATGTTCAGTGGTGGTACCAGGTGGGAAAGGGGGCCATCCCTACGTCGGGAAATTTTTCAATTTTGTTGGGAAGCCGCTATGGGTACAATAAAATATAAAGTGCCTGACGACGGCCTGTTGCGCCAACGCTTCACGTCATTTTGCTCTAAATTAAGGCAATCCTTCAATAAAAACCCAAAGTTTCCAATTTTCCTCACTAAAAACCCGAATTTTCCAATTTTCTTCAATAAAAGCCACACATTTGCAAACTTTTTTAATGGAAAACGAAACTTTTGCTTTCGAAATCATACCGGCAAGCAGTCAACTCTTGTTGAGACTTTTGGTTGCTGCCCCTTGTCGAGGAGCATGGCCACCTGTCGGACAAATCATTTTAGCGCCACCCCTACGACCCCTTAATTAAAAGGCTGGGCCTACAGGTATTTTTATCACCTTATACCTGTCATGTACCATTGAGAGTGAAAGGATTTATAATCACACATTTGTAAAATGCCAGGCAATTTGGAACTTTTCGTCGATATTCAAGGGGAAGCAACTATCCTCTTTAGTCAATCAGCTATATTGTAACTGGCATTGCTCTTGTTGATGCCATCGACAACACAGGCCATAAACAGCAACCGTACTGCTGGAGGTGTATTTCGTGATTTATCAATGATCAAAGGTATCTTCGACACTATTGATGAAACCATCCTTTGTCATAAATTATTTCATTATACGGTATAAGGGGCACTTTTCTTTGTTGGCTTATTTAGATATCTTTCCAACAAAAAGCTATTTATCTCTCTTCAAGTTTTAAATTCTGATGGAAATAATATTCAAAGTGGTGTCCCTCAAGGTCCTATTCTTGGACCCCTCCTTTTATCATTTATATTAATGTCAGTAAAATTTCTTCTAATGCGTCCGTTCTATTCTTTGCTGTTGATACAAGTATTTTCTTTTCTAATAGTGATTACACACGTCTCCAACAAAGTATTCGAAATGATTTAGCTCTTTTCAGCTATTTGTTTGCTGCAAAGAAGTATTCGTTAAACGTAAACAAAACTAATTTTATCGTTTTCAATGCAATTAATAGTATGGTTAACTTTAATATTGATATTAATGGTAAATCGCTTCAAAGGGCGGATTGTGTGAAATCCTTAGGTGTCTTCATAGGTTCTTAACTCACTTGACACGAGCACATCAAGTGTATTTCCACTTTTGTTGCAAAAGGTGTAGGCATTCTTTCTAAACTGAAAGAATTACTCTCTTCCTAAGAGCATTCTCAGGTCTCTTTACCAGACACTAGTACTCCAAAATCTGACTTACTGTTGTATTATTTGGTCTGGTTCAAACTAGCATTTGTTAAACAAGTTAATTATTTTGCAGAAAAGGGCAATAAGACATCACCTTTTCTCATTCGAGGGATCATACAAACGCCTTATTCAACTCTATGAATTTACTTGAACTTATTCACCTATTCAACCTACATGTGACCAGTTTTGTCTACCGTTATCTGCAGGATATGCCTCGAAATACGCTAAATGTTTTCTTTACACACAACATATCTATAAATTTACACAACACAAGGCAAGCTGATCACCCGCACACAAGGAAATGTTTACAGCAGCTTGTACAAGAATAGCCTTCACTACCGTGCCATTGCACGTTGGAAACCCATGCAATCACAGGCGTAGGAAGCTGTTCGAGACGGGGGGGGGGGGGGGTGGTTGGACGTTGTTTCGGATCGCCGTTCTGGGGAAAGGGGTTTCCCCTCCCCTTTGGAAAATTTCTGAATATTTGAAGGGCCTTAAGATGCAATTTGTTGCAACATATTGCACAAATTTTAAGGTAAATTACTGCAAATTTTTGACATTTCTTACAAAGGCAACAAATAAAGGGTTTTCGTTCTTGGACTGAGAAGGTGGATGCATAGTTCCACCCCACCACATTTTTGACTGGAGGGCTTAAGCCCCCAGCCCCCGCTTCATACTCCTATGGAAGCCCTTACATCCAACATTAAAGGCCAAGCCTTCTTTAGCTTCTTTCAGAAAAAAATCTTTAAAGGTACTTTATAAGCCTGTACTAAAATCCATGTAATTGTTTACTCCTGTCTTTTAGCACTTCTCCTAGGGTCGATGGGTGGGGGTGGATGGTGGTTGATATGGGGGAGGGTGGGCTAGGATGGTGGGATGTATATTAACGAAATGTATAGTTTTGTTTTATCTATGTGTAATCATCTATTTTGGATTTTCTTTTCTCAGGGAGTGTCACTTCTCGATAAACCCTACAGGGTTTCTTAGTGCACTTCCTTTCACACAATGTGCTACTTAATGCTTCTGATATTTGTTTGTAAAATTTGTGTTGTGATAAATCAAAAATAAATGAAATGAAATGAAATTATTCGTCCATAAACTTTGCCCAGACTTCAGGAATAATTTACCGGCTATTTCTAGCTTGCTTTCGTCATAAGCTTTATAAATGTTATAAGTGAAGAGGAGAAAAAAACAGCTGGTCAGCTGAACATGACTTCATATCCAGACATATGTCGTTTTGGTAGCTTGAACTTGAATCTAACTTAAATTTCATCTAATAAACGGACAACGCAGATGAATCTCGACTTTAATTTGATCAGAGCATGCACCTGAACCCGCCTCATTGTCAATTAACCTTAGGTTGTTAACTATCCTTTTACGTGCTGAATATGTGAAAATCTTTCTAAAGAAACTAGGAAAAGTAGGGAAATTCAAGGCCTGGATGAAAACAGAGTCATGGCATCGGAAAACTCAATTATTTATTCACCATGTTAGTGAGAAAGTCCAGTTGAAATAGTCTTAACGTGTACATGCGGATAGCTATACGTGCATTGACGAAGAAATTACAATAGTGAGGGAGCCGACCGCCCAGCTAACACGCCAAAACTGCTTCAAGAAGGAGGGAAATTTCCCAATCTCCTGTTTTCAGAAAATAAAGTCATCAGTTGTATCATAGCCCGGAGAAATTAGAGAAAGAGAAGCCGCGGAGGGGGGGGGGGGGTTCTTGGAGGCATAGCGCATAAATTAACTAGCCAGTCGTGCTTCAGGCTGTGAAGGGCATTCACTTATTCACCGGTGCCTGTACAGTTACCGATACCCACCCCCTGACACTGGCCAGCATACGTGTACAGGACTATTTCCAATTGGATGATGGGGAGGGGATCCAGCACTTTGCCCAAAACTTTAGTGCATGTTTGCCAGAAAATAGCATTAATTTTGCCCAAAACAGCAAATATTCTGGCCGAATGGGGAGGGCTACAGCTCCCTACACTGTTAAAAAATATGTCAGCTTACAGGCATTCTTTTAACATAAACGTTCTTTTTCTTTCCTGTGAGCAGAAATGTGTTATATTTTACAGCCAATTTGTATTGCTACGATATTTTTTTTCGAATTTTTAACCTAACTTGACTGCACTGTTAAAAATATTTGTAACTTTAGAGACGTTTTTATAGTATTTTGTGTTTTCTGTTTTACATGAATATACTGTCATTTAAGCAAAATTCATTTTTTCAACTTCAAAAAGGAGCTAATATACAGAAAGGTTCAGTTTTTCAAAAACGAAAATTTTCAATCTTTAAAACATATTCTTCTGTAAAGTTTCAGTTTTTAACAGATTTGTCGGCAAATCCCCCCCCCCCCCTTGGAAACTTATGTTAATTTACCTTTATTTTAAAAAAAAATCTGTTTTTAGTTTTTAAAATCACAGAATCGCTGTTTTTTCGCACATTCAGGAAAATCTATAAGGTGCTAACTTTAAAGCACTATGAAGGGTACTAATGTCAAATGATCACCAAAGGTGCTTATGCACTTCACTGGAGCTAACAAAACATCTTAAAAATTCACTGTAAAAAGGTCTATAAATTTACAGCTTTATGACGTAATGCAACATTATACTTAATTGGGGGCAGCTAATTTTTGTTAATAGTTAAAACAAATAATGGCTGCTGCTTCGCATAATGTATTTTGCTTGTGGTTTTAATAGGAGCTATAGTAAACTAATTACCTCCTTAAAATGTTTACAACCGAACAATTTATATTCTTCGTATTATTTATTTTACAAAGAATTATTTCTTTGTACAAGAATAGTTCACTTTCCAATTACAAAATTTCTAAAGAGTATGTAATCGAAACAGGGAGTTGCTATTTGACGAAACACACGTAAAAAATTGCATGCTCAGTGTTTTTATCGAGAACGACTCTTCTCATCCTTTCAGCTGTAGACTATGTGTAGTATCTGCTCTTTTCAGCCAGTCAGAACGAGGCCACGTATACAGGTATATAGAGGTATAACAGTCCTTATGATGTTGAGATCTGAAGGTCAAGAGATTCGGTTGGTCATATTCAGTCTACCTTGTCTCTTGGGGAGCAGAACTCCTTCGGGAGTAACATTTGGTTTTTAACCCTTGAGCTCTTCGTCAGAGAGTCGAGTGGACTTTGGAAAACGTATGACCCTTCTCGGTCTTTTGGTTTAGATCCTGTGTATTATCTGTTCTTTTCAGCCATTCTAGACTGGCCCTGCATGACAGACCCATGATGTAGGGGTCTGAAGGTCAAGAAGATGGTCACGTTAAATCTTAGTGTCCCCTCGGGACGTAGCTCACTTGGTGAGCAGAACTTCGGGAGTAACGCTTGGCTTTTTCCCTTCGTCTCTTCACCGAAGAGTCGAGTGGACTTTGGAAGAAGTACGACTGTTAAAGACACTCTTAGTTGTTGTCTGAACAGGGAGTTGCTATTTGATGGCAACTCCCTATTCTGAAGGTAAAGAGGTTGGTCACATCAGGGAGTTGCATGTCAAATAGCAACTCCCTGGTCACGTTGAGTTTGAGTTTCCCTTAAGAATGTAGCTCCTTTTGTAGCAGAACTCCGTCGGGAGAAATGTCTTTGTTTTCGACCTTCGTCTCTTTGCCAAAGAGTCGGGGGGACTTTGGAAAAAGTTCGACCTCGAAAAGACGCTTTTAGTTGTAGTGCGAACATTTGACCTAGATGGTTGATGCATTAAAGGAAGCAATTATCCAAACAAACAATAAAAAAGCAATATACAACAATATAAATTGTAAATTTGGATGGAAAAAACGTGGTAAATTGTAAATTAACATGACAGTAAAGTTAATAAAAACAGGAAAGTTATTTTGTTCGATATAGAGTACATTTTTGTAAAATAATTTATAGGAAAAACTGTAGGCAAAAAGAAAAACATTAGTTCTAATATTTCCCTTTTTACAGTTTGACTGTAAAAATAACAGGAATCGATTGTAAACTTCTTTTCCAATCGATTTCTGATGTTTTACCGATAAAAAATTAGTGCAGCCCCAGGGACTCGAACGCCTATTAAGAACCTCAACAGCTTCCCAAAGGTAGGAGAACATGAACTTGACCAAACCTAAGCCAAGCGCTAATCGTGAAACCCAATACACGAGGAATTCGGGACCTGCTTGAGGGCCCGAGAGCAAAAATGGGATTTCAGATGATTTGCGGTGTGATTTGAGGCAGTTTTCCTCCATTTTATCCACTTATTGGCTGCTCCCACAATTTTCGAGATTGATACCATTGAATTAGCTATATTGTTAGCTATCAGGTATCATACATGAAGCTACCGTACTATTTTGGTTCGGGTTTTGGGGAAAAGTGGTGGTGGTGGTGGGGGGGGGGGACAAACGGTACGTACGATATCCCCACTTTCAAAAGTGGGGGACATGTCCCCCATCCCCACCTTTTGACGCCCATTGCGCCTATGCTCGCCAGTAGACTAGACCCTGTAACGTATGGTTTAACTCTAATCAGTTAAATGATAATGTTCGCTTGGTGGTTGTTACGTCACATTGAAAGTTGTTACCATGCTCGCAGCAAGCAGCGTGCCCCGCGGTGCGTAGAAATTTGGCTGGTAAGTAAAGTTGCAAACTTTTTCAAAAGTCCCCTCGACTCTCTGGCGAAGAGCCAAGGGACAAAACCAAACATTAACTCCCGAAAGAGTTCTGCTCCCGTAAGGAGCTACGTCCCTGAAGGATACCATACATCCCCGGAAAGACAACTTAACTAACCAACTCACATCAGGTGGTATGAAAACTGCAGAATACAGGAGGTAAGTTTTGTACATGTACTTCCGCCTGGTTTGGATCATTGTCAGCTGGCGTTTGTCTTTCCATACTCCATATAGACCTTATGCATATGATGTCAGTCACGGAGCAGAAAGTGCTCCCTCCCTTGGAGGTAAATGGCGAAGTCATTGCAAGTTACATCAACAAATGCAGACAGCTGATTTGTGCACCGGGGGATACGAACGTAAGTCTACGACATGCGCGTGCAAAATCTACGCCGTGAGTGCACGTGTGCTTCATTGTTCTACTCCAACATGACGTCAGTGTGATGTCAATGCATGTCTATAGACCTTATGCATATGATGTCACCGGAGCAGAAAGTGCTCCCTCATTTAGAGAAAAAGCGTGTATCATTGCAAGTTCACTAACAAATGCAGACAGCTGATTTGTCAACCAATCGTTTACTCGCGGAAGTCTACTACACGTGCGTACGAAATCTCTGACGTTCGAGCACGTGTGTTTCCTTGTTTTCCTCCAAACTAACGTCGCGCTGACGTCAATGCATACGGTCTATATGATGGTGAAACCTAACAAGGCCACTCTAAGAAAGTTTTCGTTGTTATAAAACAAGAAAAAAAAAAAAAGAAAGTGAATCTGTTTGTACCCGCAAATCTTTTGGCGGACTTTATCTTATTTGTGAGCTATAAATCTTTACCTCAGAATTTTCTTACCGAGAGCTTCACTTACAACAATTTCAGAGTTTCCAGCTTAAGCCGAAGTACGGAACGAACCTGATAAGGCCAGCAGATGTTGTTTGCAATTTGTGTACAGAGCTGTATACGGCTTTGTGTAGTGTAGGCTTTGCGCGTTAGATTTGAGGCTGCATGTCTTTGCGTGTGCGTGCTTGAAATATATGACAGTTCACGCGCATTTGCCAGGGAGCTTGTGGTAAGCGTGCTGCATCGGAAATTGATGCGCTGATTGTGACAGTAGTTATTGACGCGCATCGTTGGTTGGATCGGTGCACGAAATTTGAAAGTGGCCTTATTAGGTCAAGTCACTATAGACCTTATGCATGACGTCACTGACGTCATTTTGGAGGCAAAACAATGAACACACTGAACGGGCAACGTAGCCTTCGCGCGCGTGTAGTAGACTGACGTGACGCGCTAATCCGGTTGGTTTACGAATCAGCTGTCTGCATTTGTTGGTGTAACTTGCAATGATACACGCTCGCCTCCAAACGAGGAAGCACCTGCTCTGTGACGTCATATGCATAAGGTCTATTGGAGTGACTTTGGCATTGTGAAATTGTTCACTTGCAGTTAATGTAGAATATAAGAAGCATTCGCACAACAAATTTGAGCACACATCAGTGTTTAGGTGACGTTTTCTTCAGATAACCCTTTGCCTTTAAATGATCTCGACAGAGGGATTTCATGTGACGTCACGCTAGTCGGAATCCTAGGCACTGATGGGCAAAACGCACACCAGTAAGCGTATTTCCAGCACACGCGCAGGGCATAATCATAGATACTTCTGTTACACAATGGACGCGTGCCCTTCAAAACCAAAGAGAGGCGCGATCTTGCCCTTAAAACCAAAGAGACGCACGATCACGTGACGTCGGTGAAACTCCTCTTTTTCATTAAATAAGATTTCCATGACAAAACCTGCATTCTGCCAAATAAACCTGCATGCCACTGCCATAAGCCACTCTTTTACCTGTTAATTCCTAAACTTTCAATTAACATTTTGCTGCTGTGCTTTTCCGAAAGTTGCTATCGGAAGATATTGATTATTAAGAATAAAGCCGCGGTCACACTAAAACGAATTCGGATCGGACTCCGATCCGATTTTTGTGAGTTTTTATTAAAATCTTCTCCATTTCGGGTCAGAAAGAGCCCAAAATTGGCCAACCAGTGTAAATATGTGATTTGCATCAGAGGTCTATGAAAATGAGATGTTACTGATTTTTTTCGTGACGTCACATCGATGGACAGCTTTTATTGGACACGCGTAGTCTGATAAAAGCTGTCTGTCGATGTGACCTCACGAAATAATTCGTATAAATTTAAAGGTCAAGAGCAGTCGCCCCAAACTTATTTTGAAGCAACAGCTAAATCTCACAATTGTCTTCTTATTTCTCTTCAAAGTATCTTTCATAATATGTTAGGACTTTAATATTGCATATTCAAGGTAAACCAATCAGTTACTTCTTGTAAATTTCACATTTGAGGAGACTGCATTTCCCCTTTAATTTTCGTAGTCCTGCGATAAAAATCATATAATTACACAGCTTGGCAAATTTTGGGTTCTTTCTGCCCCGATATGGAGAAGATTTTAATAAAAACTCACAAAAATCGGATCGGAATCCGATCCGAATTCGCTGTAGTGTGACCGCGGCCTAACACTGACGTAAGGTTTGAAGCGCGCGGAGCGCGCGAAATTTTGATAGTGTGCGAAGGATGTGCTAAAATTCTGATAGTTTGAGAAACATTTGTGACAGAAAATGAAGCAGAGACTGCAGAATTTCTTACGAAAATGAAGAATAAAATGTACTTTCCAGCATACACGTATCTGTAGACTGTAACTGTAACATTGGGGGAGGGGGATGATTACAAGGGCCATCCCCCTAGTCAAATGTTGGGGGATATATCCCCCTATCCCCCCGGGATCTACGCCCATATTTACATAAGGGACATGCGAAGCACGCCGATTCTTTTTTTTTTTAAGAATTGCTGTTCCGTATACTAAGGTAGGGTTTGGGACTTTGTTTGCAAGGACCATGGTGCATTTTATGACGTACATTAGTACTTTCAGTGACCCTTATTCATAGCTTCAAGCCACAATAGTGTGGCGCGTAGCAAGAACGGCGATTTGTTCTCAATATTGGGGGGGGGGGGGGATATGACCAGAATTTCCAATAATTTACTGTGTGAAAAATGAAAGTCAATGGGCGATTTCTCAAATATTGGGGGGGGGACATCCCCCATCCCCCCGGGATCGCCGCCCATGGCGCGTAGGACGAAAGAAATTTTACGGTGCAAGACAAAATTTTCTATTGTATTAAGGGCGGGTCACACTACAGCGATTTTCAATCCGAAATCCGATCCGAATTTTTCTAAATCGGACCAATAGATTTTTTCATTCAGACTTTGTTGTAAGGAAGGTAACGCTTACGCTATATCTATAACGATGCCAGTTTGTCTCACAATAAACTGTTCTGCTGCCATTACATACGGTAACTTATACCGCTCAACAAAGCGGTATTTATTCGAAAGTCAATCCGATTTTTGCACGTGTGCCCGATTAATGTTGTATGCAGATGTGACGTCACAAAATAACTAGTTTACATTTCATTTTCGTAGTACTCTGATGCAAATCATACATTTACCACAGGTTGGCAAATTTTTGCCTCTTTCCGACCAGGGATGGAGAAGATTTTCACTAAAATTCAAAAAAATCGGACAGTAATCCTATCCGAAATCGCTCTAGTGTGACCTGCGCTTTAAGCCGCGGTCACACTACAACGAATTCGGATCGGATTCCGATCCGATTTTTGTGAGTTTTTATTAAAATCTTCTCCATTTCGGGTCGGAAAGAACCCAAAATTTGCCAACCTGTGTAAATATATGATTTGCATCAGAGGTCTATGAAAATAAAATGTTAACTGATTTTTTTCGTGACGTCACACCGACAAACAGCTTTTATCGGACACGCGTAGTCCGATAAAAGCTGTCTGTCGATGTGACGTCACGAAATAATTCGTATAAATTTAATTTTCGTAGTCCTGCGATAAAAATCAAATAATTACACAGGTTGGCAAATTTGGGGTTCTTTTCGACCCGAAATGGAGAAGATTTTAATCAAAACTCACAAAAATCGGATCGGAATCCGATCCCAATTCGTTGTAGTGTGACCGCGGCTTTAGTCAGTTGTCTCTGGAGGTGCGTGCGAAGCGCGCGGAGAAAAATTTTCCAAGCAATTTTATGGGTTTTGAGATAAATATATTCCTTCATTAAAAATTGCAAAATTTAATCATAATAGGCTATTGAGAATTCTCTTATAATTTCTCTGATCTCGCTAATTACTTTCGCTCACTTTTTAATACCCTATTTTTATTTTTTGAGCCCTGGAAAAAGGTGGGGGGGGGGGGGTGCAGG
Organism: Holothuria leucospilota; assembly: GCA_029531755.1. Taxonomy (NCBI): domain Eukaryota; kingdom Metazoa; phylum Echinodermata; class Holothuroidea; order Aspidochirotida; family Holothuriidae; genus Holothuria; species Holothuria leucospilota. The sequence continues at coordinate 19,044,241 of CM055973.1, read as the reverse complement.
CCTACACTGCCCCCAGTGGCGTAGCCAGGATTTTTTGAGGGGGCACTGGGGGTCACGAACCTTTCCTAGGGGGCACAATTTCTGAATTCTCTCCCTCTCTGTAGGGCTTATCATGGCTACAGAACTGTGCATTCCAAGGGGGCTCCTGGGGTGGCACGGCTTTTGCGTGGGGGCACGTTCCCCCACATGTCCCCGTAGCTACGCGCCACTACCCCCCCCCCCGTAATCCCGCCTATGACTATAGGTACTGATCTTTCTAGCTGGTATTAAAAGTAAATTAGATGGAATTAAGACACACATAAATTTTGAAACTTTAAAACTAGGCACGTCTTCCATTAATGAAGCCCCTAAAACCTACATATTTGCAATTTTCTTTAAAAAATACAAGTTTGGGCTCAACAAGACTTTTTTGAACAGTGATGATCTATATCAGTGGTTCCCAACCAGGGGCGTTTGTACGAATCAGGGGAGCAATGAGCGCTAAGGGGGCGGCAGGGGGGTGTTTCGAGAAAAAAATGGGATACCCAATTTAAACCAAGGCTTTACAAGATTTCAAATTCTTTTCTCGGCTGAACTCTCAAACTGGTTTGCACAAAAAGGAGATGAATTGAGTCAACAAGTCGAGTAGGTCGATCTAATATTCCCTTCCGAGATGCCACAAAATAGCTTCTACTGTAACAGGGTTTAATTTCAATTTTTCCTGCAAAATGACCGTCATATTCCCATCAGTGAAAGTAAAAGCGGCGACCGAAGGGGTCATAGCTAAAAATCGTCCTGCAAATTTAAGTTTAAATGTAGTTTTCTTCCTGGTAGTCCATAAACATGACATAGGCCTACTGACAGAAGTGACAATTGTAGGTAACTGTAACAAAATAGACTTTGGCAATGTTATAGGCCCTACTATGAAGTAAAACTTAAAAATGTTTTCAAAAATGCAGTTTTTCGGTGCGCCAATTTCTGCTCTACCATTATTTGTACCTGTTGGACAGCTCAGGTCCGTAGTCAAGGAGGGGGGGGGGGGGAGCGGGGGCGAAGCCCCCCTTGGAAAATTTTTCGCCCCCCACTAGAAGATCAAAAATTAGCATTGCCGTAATGCATTTTAGTATGTTTCGCTCCCTCTGGAAAATTTTTCTCCCCCCACTGGAAGCTTTTTCGCCCCCCTTCAGCACCTTGTCTGGCTACGGGCCTGGGACAGCTTGATTGGCACAAGTCTTTCAATTCCCCATGCCACCCCTATCATATCCTTCTTCCTCCCGTGACAGGACAAGCCCCTTTAAGCATCAAAGGGAACTTATTTCAATAATGAACTTATTTATTATTGAAATATACAAGCTGAGCTAAGGCTGATTTTGCAATCTTTTTAGTTTGTTTAACGTTATTAGGTAATCGGAAGATAGCCAAAATTTGACTGACAGTGCGTCATTCTCGTGTCAACAATATCTTAAATACTTCACACAGCTTCCGGGGGGGGGGGGCAATCCCCCAGTCGCTCACTGGGATGGTGACCTTTGGCCTCATTTTGGGAAACAGTCGACCCCAACTCTATGGGGCCCTGGCAAAGTCAGTTAAATACCAAAGGCGTTTCTCCTCTCTTGACCGCGATCAAGCCTCCCAGCTTTTGTAAATCGTGGGTAAAAGAGTCACCATCTCAAAAGGGTACGTGTCAGTTTCTTAAGTCCCTCGTTGCTGTTTTGCTACCCTGGGTCGAACCCACACGTAAAAACTATGTATGTCACGGTAGGTATGCCCTTTTATTTCAGCATGTTTTGTATTATCATCGTTTCATCCATAGCAATTCTAAGCTATAGACAGGGGGGGGGGGGAATGGCCTATCTTCATTTGTTGAAAGGGGGTGTTAATTTAGCTGGAAAAGGTTGGGAACCACTGATTTAAAATGATCAAAATGGAGGCCATTTTGAAGTGGTTGCCTTACCCCCTCCCCTTGCACATGAATAACGGTGAACATTCTTTTCTAATTGTCTGATGTCTCCTTCACATTATAGCCTATCAAGTTTTTAGCAAAATAGAGGAAAAAATGCACCAAAACCAAAATTTACATGACTGCTTGGCCTAGAAGTAAGCACAGGCTTACCGGTATAATCACAGCTTAACCGAATAATGGGATCAAAAGAAAACACAACAAAACGATGTTGCAGTTGTATTACTTCAGTACCATTTAAGAACGTGTGTGTATATCGATCTTTCACAACCTGAGGAAATTCGCAACCCTTGAAGTAAACAGTGGCAGAGAACGTGATTGAAAAATCGATAAATGTAACAAAAGGACCAACAAAAAAACACTCATTGATCGTCTGGCTGAAGAAGGCTGTGGGATGACTGTTGCTAGGAATCGGACAGGGTACTGTTAAAATAGCCCATGCTAATGATTGCTCCAAGTACCGAACATTCGGAAATCCTAAACAATTGATGAATGACGCAGATCAATGGCCTTATTTATTAACCAGAAGGCTACATAGGCCTTAGCAGCGAGTGTCCGTCATTTCCATTTCACGGAAAGTTGCAAAGTTTGTCAACTTAAACACCAGGGTTGGAAATTGCGGCAGTCGAAATTTTACCCATAAATTCTGAACTCAACATGCTCGAAGCGTCCCAGATATTGCCTAAAATTAACGTTAGGTCTTGAGCCTAAAACTGGTAAGACAGAATAGGCTAGGCTCCTAGGGCCTATCAATAACCTACGGTGACTCACTAAATCTACAGAAGCCCAGCCCTAACGATGTAATTTTTTATTTCGTAATGGTGAAACCCGTTGATCCGACAGGCTATGTTGCTTTGACATCTCCTTCTCCTGAGGATAAAACTATTACCTTTCATCGGCGGCAAGAGAGAATACATGAAATGCATGAAGATGGTAAGTCAACTTGGGTCCTGCATGACAACTGCCGAACCTTGGCCACAATGACAGTTGGTAGCCTGTAGACGGCAGCTGCATATAATCTTGTAGGCCTAACTTTAGGCTAGGCTTAGTTCAATGCAGCGACAAACCTATAACTATCAAGTTATAATCAGCCCAAGGCTATAGGCATAGGCAAAACATTTGCATGTAGACACCCCTGTTTTCTCCAAGTTTGGTTAAGCTAACAGTTGCTAGTATTGTGACTTAGCCTAACTAAACATATGTGTCAACGTACTGTAACAGCATTGGGTAGCTTTGGGTCTTCCCTTACAAATGTTACACTACTGAGGTCAGCAATAATCCAATATGTCATTGCAAAATTGGGCTATCTCCACACAAAAACCCTTTGACTTGGTCTCCATTTTTGCAGAGTCACAAATGGCTAATTCCGTAGAAATGTTGCACTTGCATGAATTTTTTAAGTTTATTCAATGCTTCCAGTTGTTTTCCTCCTGTAAAGTAGACTGTCTAAGATGTCAGAAACTAGTTTCGCTTTGCGCCTGCTGTAATTCAATGTATTTTTATGGCAGTTTGAAGTTGAGAAGACTGAAGGGGTTGTGAGAAACCCAAATTTGTAGAATAATATCGATCCCAAGTGATACAGTACAAAAGCACCAAAGAAACTTATTAATAGTTCAGTGTCAATGTTGGCACCCATCCTTAACTGCAATGCAGGATATGAATTACACCCAAATAGAAACATGTACGTATGATACAGATTTCAAATTTGGGTGTTGAAATGTCCCGTCAGTCATGAAAAAACGTAAGAAAGTTATTTATTTTCTATACTTTTTTGTACGTTTTGTATTTTAAGTTTAATCTATCTTCTAGTAAGTTAGACTCATACAAAAACCTCAGAAAAAAGTTCAGTGGTATTTGATAACAGAAATATTTAATTTCAAAATTTGTCCCGTCAGTCACATTCTGTCCCGTCAGTCACAATTTGTCCCATCAGTCACATGCATTTTCACTCTGTGACTGTCACTTCTGCTCAAAATTTGAGGCAAATATGATTATATATGCACAATGGCATCAATTTCAACATTTTAACATGTCATATGACATAAAACATTCAGTTGTACATCCCAAAATAAAATAAATTGTACAATTTTTCTTCATTCCATGACATACTTTGTAAATATTCCCCTTTTAGTGCTTCATTTGTCTCTACTCTATGCACAGCTGTACTGAGCAAGTTACACTGTACATACCCTTCTCTGCCTTTTACTGTAGCTAAGATCATATGTACAATAGTCTTTTCAGCCAGTCAAGCAGGCCCATAGCCAGACAAGGTACTGTAGGTGGGCAAAAATTTTTTTTGGGGGGGGGAGGGGGCATATGTGTGCAAATGTATTAAGTCAAGGGTAAAATTCAAACTCTCTAGAGAGGGCCAAAAAATTTCAGGGGGGGCTTCGCTATGCTATGGATAGGTTCATACTTGCATAAACGCGTAATGTATGCAGATATCACTAGAGCAGCGGGTGCTGACACGTTACTTTCACAGTACCATGCGGTCAAAAATTAGATACTTCATAGCCTATAGGCTATAGGCCTAGTTCAGGGAACAGTGTGCTTGAGAACTGGGCCCAGCTTTGAAGCTGGGGAGCTAACATTAGGCCCCATTGCCTAGCGGGGACCATACAGTACACAAAGCGTCCCAGTGTTCTCCACAGATTTTCAAGAGGGGGGCCGGGGCGGTCACGCACAATGCATGTCTGCAATCTTGAATCCATCACCAGTGGGAGAGGTTTTAGGGACCCCCTTGATCTCTACCAGAAATTTTTGATAATTGAGATTAAATGATGCGAAATGGTGCATCACAAAATTTCTCAATACCTATGTAAAAAGTGTAAGTTAATTTCATGAAGTGGCAATACACAGTGCAATTTAAAGTTAGCCTAATTGAACTATAACCTCACCCAGGCATTTTGCATACAATTTCTGTTACACGTACATACATTTACATGTACGTGCACGTAAAGTATAAGCTATCTAGTTTACATGTTTGCATATTGTGTGTGGTAGGGCAGCTATTATTTGAAATAGCTCAGTAGCCTATTGTCAACTTTTTTTGGAGGCTAAGTGGAGCTTTTGTAGGGGGCGGGATTTTGGGGGGGCAGTCACTCTTTTAGGGGGTGGGAATTTTCACTAAGAGGATGGGCCACTGCATTAAACCCCTCGTGGAGATCACTGCATCCCACAGTAAATTTGAAGGTTAGCTGGTCCTTTGCTGATGGACTATAATGGGAGGGAAATATGGTTCAAAAGGGGTCTTGGATCTTGAGATTTCCTTTGCATAAAAGCCATGAATCCCAGAAACCCACTGGCTTTGCTTTAAAATACTGTGCATCCTGCATAACTTTTTGGAGTAGCAGGCTACTACTTTACAAGAGGGTTTGGGACTTTGGGTTATTGCTGGTCTTGCCTTTGGTACTCATCTGATAAAACTAGTCATCAGGGCTGAATACGTATATTAAGGTGACCATATTTTGGAGGTCGAAATCGGGAACGCTACTATACCAGGCATCTTGTAAGGAGTAACATCATTCTTTGCATTGGCTAAAGTAAATTTGTGTGATCAAAGAAGTAATAGAAAATCAGTGATGCTCTAGCAGCTTGACTTTCGACTGCAGATACCTGTTAGTTGTTAGCCTACGTACGTTGTACTTGGGCGCTACGATATACACCTCAACGATGTTGATGTAATACTAGGCCTATAATGCTATTTAGCTGGCTGTTCAGCTTCCGTCCCAAAGGTACCCAGTACTACACAATCGACAAAATATTATTTTTTACAACATAATATCTTGAGAAATCAAATTTCAAGGACATTTGTTCAAATCGGGGACATTTTCAGGGAAACTTGATCATCGGGGACGGAACACTGGATTCGGGGACTGTCCCCGAAAATCGAGGACGTCTGGTCACCTTAACGTATATAGCCAGGATTTTGGCTCAGGAAGTCCGCTGTTGTTGGCTATTTGAAGCCTTTAGAGGGTTACCCCCTCTCCTTTGCCATTGAAGTTTTCAATTAGTTTTGTTAGTCTATGTGTAATTGACTGTACTGACCTTATAAAATTGATTCATTTTGAACCCACACCAGTAACCATTCACCATTGGGTAATAGATCTGTGCTGTGTGAAAAAAGGGGAAAGGGGATGGTGGGTGGCTTTTCAAGTGATGGCTGAAGTTCTCTGTTAAGTTAACTTTCTTTTGGACATAAGTTTGCTTGTAATTAATAAACTGCATGCAATACTTTGACTTTGATGTCAAACTTTCTGGTCATCAAAAGGAAGAGAAAGGTTGTCATAGCCCTTTCCCAAATAGTATTTACAATGGATTATGGGACAGAAGTTTGGTACATGTGTCATTTTTGTCAAAAGGACTTTACTGTGGCCAAAAAGGATACATACGAAACTCTGTCCTACAATCCATTGTAATCGGTATTTGGAAAGGGGTCTTATTGGGCAGTCTGCCTTTGTAGCTGTTTGACTATTGGTAACAGGGTTGGCTGGAAAATACCAGGGCAGGAATTACCACCCAGTGTTTCACAGGAATTCTGGGTATTTCCCAATATTTCCCATCTGACCAGGAAATAGTACTTACTAATATTTCTCTGGAAGTTTTTGTGAATGTGACATTTGTATGCTGTTCTCATTTTAGCTTGAAAATTTCTGTAGGGGCACTTGGCCTTAGCCTTCTACCCTTCTCCCCACTGAGTGAATCCATCACATAATTTTAAGTGCCTACTCTGTATGCTATATTTCAGTTGTTGCAGAACCGTATACCCCATCTTTGAACAACTTTGACAAGCCCAAGTCTTACATGGAAGATGTGCAGGAATCTGTTGCATCAGAAATGAAAGAAAAACAAACCGGCAATAGTGGTTCACCCTCGTGGGCCTGGAAAGCACAGAAGAAGTTGAACCATACTGGTGAACAGCCTTTGATTGTGCAGGAGTATTTGTCATCATACAAGGTATGGTAATATGTAACAGTGTTCCCATTAGAAAATGAAATCAGAGTGGGGTCAATTAAATCTCTTGTGTTTGTATGTAGTATCGGTATCTTCTATTAACTCAGCATATGGATTGCCCTAGCCTACATTGGTGAAGTTACTTTTGCATGGAAGCTCTTTTCAGATGTTTTGGAAGAAAATCACCCCCCATCCCCACAGAAGTTTACAGCCACTTTGTGGGACCCACAGGGGCTATTTTTGTTTTGTCTTTTTGTTTACAGTTACAGTATTTACAAAGGGATGTAGACATCTTTCAAAACATTTAGCATTTTATCACTTTGTTCAATGTCTTTATGCAGCTGTCAGATAAGCAGCTGCCATTTAGAATCAGCTGTCGCCCAGTGCATTTTGGAGGATTATGTGCACCTTACCATGAACTCTAATCTGTAATGATAATCAGTGTATATTAAGGAACAAAATCCACATTAAGTCTCAAGAGTGGAGGAACAGTAATTTGCCTAATTTAGTGAATCGTGAAAATTGGATAAAATCAGGTAAGAAGTGAAGAAAGGAACACGTGCATTCAATTGCATTTTTTTTTTTTTTTTTGTAATTCATGAAAAGTAGTGAGATCTATAGTTTTGTCTAGCAGTACTAAAAAACAAAGATTTTGAGGTGATATTTTTATGGCCATGGAGATGATAAACTATGTGATAAGGATAAAATAATAATCATCTAAAGTGGATGACATGCACTTTTCATATGTAATTAACTCAAATCCATAATTGGACATCTTGATGTACTGCATGGCAACAAAGACTTGTTGGTTGTGAGTATACAACTGTAGGTATCTTGTATATTGTTACTTAAAATTGTCTTCTTTACCTACAGGATCATGCAAAATGAATTTTGTCAGGATGTACCACAAGCAAAAAAGAATATCACCACACATGTAGAAATTGGCATCAGTATATCTACACCTTGATATACTTATCCAAGTTTATTTTCAGTATTGTAAAGTCTGTTGATGGTGATCCCGTGCTTTGGATACAGATTAGAAAAAGTTGTCTTAAAATGTGTAGTGAGGTTGAACATTGATTTCCTCATACCTGACACTGTAAAGTTCTGTATATTTTGCTTACAGAAAGAACAAGAAGATGGTGTTTTACCAGCAAAGAAACAACACACTCAAAGATTCAGGTCAAAGAGTGCAGGTGCTAACAACAGGGGAGAGTTGTATCAACTGTCAATTACTTCCCATCAATTCCTGACTGCAACAGAAATGCCAAATGAATCAGAGAAAATTGTTGATCACAGGCATGGACGGCCTACTCGAACAAGGTACATACTTTATAAGTTAGAGAGAGAGAACAAGATGTGTAATCCAGTTATGGTGGACAAAGTACAGCATCACTATTCAAAATAGGTATCCACTGATGCTGCCTTTTCGTCCTACATTGGTATAAGTAAAATCTACCTAAACTCTGATACTGCCCATGAAATATCCGGAAAAAGGTACCAGTTGGGTAAATGATGAGCTAAAAAATTATTATCAATTAAATTTCAAGTTTCTCTGAAATAATGTATACGGAATACGGATTGCCTTGAGGGACCGTATCCTAGCCCGTGACTTACCAGTAAACCCCACTAGCCTATGATTCATGTACAATTTGATCATTTCTCAAATATTGGTATCAGAAGGGTATAGCCAATATACAGAGAAGTGAAATATCAGTATCCATTATATTGCCCCTGTGTAATATCGATTCACTACTAGTTTACATATATTGCAGTAATTAATACAAGAAAAGTGTCAGTTCCAACTCACTTTCCATTCCTTAAAAAGAGAACAAAGTATGCCAAAGTGGCATTTGATATATATATATCCCTTTCACGTAGGGATGCGTTTTAAACAACATTGATGATATGTACAAAAAAAGGCTGTCAAACCTGTTTTTTACAAAAAATTTGTAGATCCATCTTAGTGCAGAAAATTGCCAGTATGTATTTAGCAGAATGTAATTTACAAAGACTTTGAAGAAAGTTGTCCCAAATTGCCGTGAACTGTTTCCTCAGAATTCATGGCAAATAATGAGCCCTAGGGAATAAGCAGGGAAAGTTAGCTAAGTCAGGTGACATTAATACTTTCCTTATCACCCACTCTGGCAGTTGAGTATCACAGTTGTATCTAGATGACTTTTCTCCCCACTGACCATTGACTTCATAATCTGATGTGTTGAGATTGATTGTACTGACTCCATGAAGTGTAGAATATGCCCACAGTATCCCCCGCCTGTCGTAAGAGGCGACTAAAGGGGAGGACTTACACTGTATTTGAACAATATTTGAAACCGAACTTGAACTGTATTTATCTAGTTGACACTATATAACACATTCGTGTTGGTGTGTCTTTGAATCTCATCTATCTAACTAACTAACCCTTTTTGACGTAGTGGACACTGTATAACACACTGGTGTTGGTGTGTCGTTAAAACCAGATCTAACTAACTAACCTCCATGAAGTGTAGCCTAAATTAGTATATTGTGGAACTTGTGCCATTAAATGCTCTCTAAAGCTCTTCACACTAAATGCATTGGAACATAGACTGTGTGCTACAAGTCCACTTTTATAGCATTGCCTATGCCTAATCAACTGTAAAATCACAAGGATAACTGTAAGAGGTGGATCAACTTAGCTGTTCTAGGCAAGGTGCAACATTGTTTAGAATGTGTACCCAATATCTCTGAACCTGACCACTTAATAGGCATATATGGGTCGGGTTGGACACGTGCCCCATTATCTTAGGGCAGATAAATACCCTCTGTTTCATCTTTAATTTCTTTTATAGAAACTTTTGATCCTTGCCCTTACACAATCCTACACAGCTCCTCTCAGAAATCACAAGCAAAAATAATTGCTGTGATACATTGTTTCTAGGAACTGCCATGCTTGAAGAGAAAGTTAAGAGAGATCGATAAATGAAATACCTACAGCATCTCACTTGTTTTTCCACTCTTTGACAGACTGACAGGTGGTAATTATTAGTTTGCCTGTGGTAATACGTTCATGTAACTATTTGAATGTGATGTTATGGACTCTTGGTTTTATGACGTATCATTAAGAAAGTAGTTTTCAAACCTCTGATCATCCTTGTCACAAACAAGTTCATTGCTGCAGGCTTTCTTTCACAATGAGTGGGTTCACACCTAGAAGAGTAAAAATTTAAGCAACGTACAGTACCTGTGGGCTTTCCTTAATTGCATGAAGTTCAAAACATGACTAATGGACTGCTTAATCCAATATCTATGGTTGAATGAGGGATGGAATTTGACAGTAAGAAACTTTTAGATATTTAGAACTTGAGCATCTATTGTTGAAACCTTGTGAATAGAAGGAATGTATTTTTGTAGGTAGGTTTAAATGTAACTGGATGCTAGAATCTGTCAGTACTGTACTTCTCTACTCATACTGTAGTTTAATCACATTAATGTGTCAGCAAATAGCTGTCAATAGTGTGATATTGTTCTGTTTTAGTACTTTGAAACAACAAAATAGAAATGGAGAATTTGAAAATTATTTTAAATTTTGTGTGAAAGGAGTATGCTTGATGGATGGAAACTGGATGCCCCAACTGCTGTCAGTAATTCCCAACCTCTTGTTTTATTTTTTACAGTAAATTTGTTGGATAATTTTAGTTGTCAGAAATGTATATTTTGTTCTGTTTTTCACGTTTTGTACAGTGTGACTAGAACATTTACTGGCCCATTTGTGCAACAACAATTCTTGCATTCAAAAGTGGATTAATTATGAGAATTAAGCAAAATAACATACTGTATAGGTCACCATATTAAGGATCATGATGCTTCATTTCGTAAGTGTTTGTGTACACTGTTGTTTATGGTCAGTACACATGGTTACTAGTAATGAAATCTCCAAACCCAAATTTATGCTGAACGTTGCCACTGTGAGAAAGATCTATGCGACTAATGTGTTTAGAAAGTAAACCCGTACTGTCACAACAAATCTAATTTTGCCAACTTCAGAATGTTTGACATGCATAGATTCCAAGACTTTCATTGAAATTTTACAACCCAAATTCTATTTGTACCTGTGTCTCTGCTTTCTCATGTACTTTGCAAAAGATGATATCTCCATCACCAAAGAATTGTTCCTCCCACATTACCATGAAAAGCTGTTTAAACTTCATTTTCTGACCAATAATTGCCCACAATGCATTTCATGTATGACCCCCTGTTGAATTAGACAATGAATATTAATATGGTATGTCCATCTATTGCTGCATGCAAATTCTTTCTGCAGACTACAATACCTGAGTTGCCAGTATCATATTGTTCAGATCTGTACGCTGTTGTATTCTCTTCCAGTAAGAACTGATTGCATGTACTGCCACCTAGCACATTGTGGTGTGCACAGGGCTGGAAACATGATCCATCAAATTGTGATTTTTGGTCTACAGCAGTCATTGATATTTGAGAAATTTTAGAAACTTCAACCAGTTTTGTCGTTTTCAACATTTTTAATGCCATGGTGCTTTTTGAGAGTTGCCCTGAATCCCACTTAATTATTGAGCCTTCACAGCTTCACCCCCACTTAAGATCATTAACCTGTTTGGGGGAGGGGGAGGGAGAGAAAGAAGGGATATTTAGTGTACCACTGATCCTCAGCTGATAATCTCCCATTTAATCTTACAAACATCCCAGTTTATAAAATACTGGCAATATAGATCTGTTTGCAAATGTAGGCTAAAAAGTCAAGCATAGTCGGCAAATTAACTTTATCATCTAAATTGTTTGTCAGTCCCTGATAATTGCAGATCTTTAATGGATAATTTAAAACCGGAGGGATCAGAAAACACGAAATAAATAACTACTTTCTCATTCATTTATTTTAATGTCCTTAGTCTAAGATACCAACCAACCATGACTTCTGTCAAGCATCCAGTAGTAAACACATCTTTCACTCAGTCCTGAGTTTTCAACTTCAACTCTATTTTTGACAGTCTGTAACTAATTGATAAACTTATGTGATTGAATATCCCCCAGATTAGAAGCCAAAGAAATGCAGTAGAACTCAAAATCTAAAGTTTCAGATTCCACGTAAACGGAAATGAAGGCATGGTCGAGATGGTTTGTGCGTAAATTTCAATCCTCACTGTTTACTTGAATCTCAGATTTTATTTTATTGCAGTCTCCTGAGGGCAAGAAAACGAATTCCATCTGCACCAGGAGTGAAGGCTACAGTTGAAGTCAGGACTGATTTGCATCTCCAGCAAAGTTTGGCAGCAAGTAAGTTACTTGATAGTCAAGTGATCATTCATTCTTTAGGGGTTGGGGGGTTGGGTGCATTAAAGGGCTAGGCCAAAGTGGGGATTTTGGGTGCTGAGCCTGCACTCTCAATGAAAAATCTTTTGTTGATCTCAAAGATTTTTAAGCAATGTTAAATTGTGCTCTAATTACACATGCCCAGGGTTTTTTCGTTCCCCATCCCCTCCCCCACCCCCCCAAAAATCGTGATTGTTCCTTTGACTATGAATTCTGGCTGAAGGCAGCTGGTTTTTGAGGGGTAAATATTACTGTAAACATGACCTGTTATGACTAGACTTTTTACCCCATGATAAACCATACTTTGTAAAATTCAGAAATAATTAATCCATCAAAAATTGCTACTGTGGTCTACAGTATGAAGTAAAGTCAAAGTAAGATTGCAAGAGAGAAATGAAACTTTGCCATGATTCAAGTTTCATATTAGGTCAAAACACTCAGGGGTGATTGATTATGTTACTAGTAGATGCAACTTGTAACAGACCCAGTGGTGAGTGATATATTGGCCAATGTGCCTAATTACACATAGTGTGTGTCTAATAGCAGCAGCTAACTAACAGGTTATGACAGCTAGGTAATAACTAAAAGAAGTTCTGGCAATTGTCAATCCACAGACAATGATGTCTGTACTTAACATTTTACATTTGAGTCATGAGTTTAAGGGATATTGTGGGTACAATTGTGAAAAAAGACTTTGCCAAACGAAATGATGATATAGAACATGACTAAAATGTGTGTTGTACATTTCATAAACAAGAATGTAGATGTCCTTCAAGGTAATTAAAATGTAAAACTTCAGTGGTGAGAACATTTTGTGAAGGTAAAACACTTGAATCTTTTGTGAACAGCATCTCGTCAGAACTTCGTTGTCTTGCAGTTGTTTTCATTACATGGTAAATCCAGTGACCTTGGTACTTAGGAAATTTTACATGTTGAAGGAAAATGTTTCATTTAAGTGACAACAAAAGTTTCATATTTGTAATATGCCATGATATATAGAGAAACAGTGATAGGCAATTCATATTAATGTAGCTGGGTCACTTTATTTTCAAGAATAGGATTTGACAATAAGAAATTTATTGCTCTGTAGCTCATGAATAATTTTTTCACCCACACTTTCAAATTTTCAAACGATTTCCTTTTAAGGAATCTTGGGAAATTAAGCGATTTGTTTAGTAACACCTCATATTGCAACAGGATGTGAAATGTATAGCATTTGTGTTATGAAATATGATAGATCTCATTGCAGCATGAAACCTCTTGATAAAATCTTTACAATCCTTTGCACTTAATAGGAATTATATATATGTGCTATGAATGTCTACACATTCTGGCTGAATGAATTATGGGTAATTCAATTGAAGCAGCAGTGTATTTACTAGCACATTGTCTGCTACATTTTCAATGTTTCTGATAAGTGGTAGTCTATTTTTCGTATTTTATATTGAATTTAGAGAAAATTGTAAATATTTCAATTTTCTTTATTGCCAGAGCGAGAGGAAAAGTACAAAACAGTTGATGTTCCAGAAGAGTGAGTCAGTTTTACCTTAAATCGTGTCTACAAATAATAACTTGGTTTATTTTAAGAGTTTCATTTTAAGCTTTTCTAATTTTATGGCTGGATCTCTTAAGCCCTTTAATTGAGTTTGAGGAATTGTCAAGTTTTTCATAATCAATCATGTCATCATCTGAGAGACAGCTTTTCTTGGTTTTTATCCAAATTTGTTTCGCAAATGTGATATTCTGTATTTTACTGCTTTGTAGTATTTACATTGTATTCTTTTATCTTTCCTTTGATAATTTACAACTTAATAATGTACAGTAAGCTCCTAATTTAACATAAAATACAGTTTGATATGCCCTCCTAATTTGAATACTTTGAAGCTTCAAGTAATTATTGATTGCAACAGATATCTAAATTTACTCTCTCATTCATGTCTTACAGGCTTCTTCCTATTACTGACAGTGGAGAGACAGTTCACCAGTTCCTGGTTGGTGCTCGGTACAATAGGTAAGATTCTCCTCAGCTTATTAAACTTACTTTCCTAATTAAGTTAGATTCACAGTATCATCTACTAAAATTGAGATTGGTCACTCTACCTCAATTGATATGGAAAAGAGGGCAAATTTAATTACCTACAAAGATATGTAAGCCTCTCTGACTGAACTGTGGCACGTGTAGGCAAGTGATAACCGACTACATGTTGTACAGCAGTCTGGCCATACAGTGAGGGGCAACATACTCAGATTTCTAAATTACAAGGTCTCAAGTAGCTTTTTCTGGAAAGGGTTGGTAATGTATGGTAGTGTCTTTAACAGTAGATGGTAAGTTGGCCTTGGGCTCTGAGACTGCTCAGCAGGAGATGTTGAGATTGTAGAAGGGGTTAAGATCATTTGGAGAAGTTAAACCACTTGGGATGGCCTTTAAAAAAATCAAACTACAGGGTTTAATATTGTCAGTCAGGCTTGGGGTGAGTTTATACATTATTGCAGAGAAGTGATTGAAGTTTAGTTAACTGCATCAAGTTACTGCTTTGTCATCTTGGAAATAACTCACTGTTCCACTTGCCCATCTCAAAATTACAGCCAACCCCCAAAAATGATGTAAACAGAGTACACTGTGATGTCAGTTGACAATTACCCGCTGTCACAGCAAAGGTGGTGATCCTCTTGATATTAAACAAACATGTAAGCTGCCACTTGAAATTCAAGTTGCTTGTGTGTACTCAAAATGTTTCATTTGTGGATCAAGAACAGTTGCATGACAAGTTCTTGCACTTTTGAGAAAATTACTTCTGATAATGCAGGACATGTCAGACCCATGTGAGCTGTATAACTATAGGGTACAAATAAAACTTTGTATAGTGTTGTAAGGTTCATGCAGCTAGGAGGACCGGAGGTTGGAAAAAAAAAACAGGAAATAAGTATACTGAACAGAAATGTATCTGTACATGGTAAGACGGTCCTTCTAATCTCCAAATGCACTGTTAGTGTTGGTGTGTGAAATAGTCCCTGGCAGTAGCAAGAATACATGCCATGGTTGTAAGGAATGCAGTCACTGGGTGGAGGCACAAAGGAGGGAAGTTACATAAGGGGACATGCCTTGATTTGCAGTGGTAGCAATTGCTTGGTTAAGAGAGGGGTGGGGTCCTGGGGAGGGGAACTATGTACCAAGAACAATTTGGTTGAAGAGATGGAATACCTAGGTATACCCAGCATTTGGTCAAAAAGGCAATATTTTGATGTGAAGTATAAGAAAAAGACTATGTGATCACTAAATGATCATGGAAGGCTTTTTATGGCATTTTAGCTTGCACACACAATTGCATAAATACACAAACAAGTTTGTACACATGAGAATGCACTAATCTGCTGGTCTTTGTGAATGGTTCATCATCCCCAATGTTCAATACAAACTGCTTCTGTAGAACATTTAAATATTTTGAGAAACTAGTCCATGGCTTATCATAAACATTTGTGCTGATAGAGTCAAAGAACAGTTACACCTTTCATTTAAGTTTCAATGGCATCATAATTACAGGCTTCTGTTTATTTAACATATAGTTGCTCTGTCTTTAAAAACAAATCTATTTTGTGTTATGAAGTTGGGCTGCAACTACAGTGTAGCATGACAGAGTTCATTGTTTTGTCACCCAGAAGATGGGATACAAACTGACAATGACCGATTATCTGTGACTTTCACTAAAACCACAAGGCTTCATGTACTTACACTGTAAAATCTGCATGACATATTTGAGGTTTATTAATGCTATCTTTTTTTTTTAAGATTTTGTATTATCAAAGTCTCACTGTGACTTCTCCCGAATAGACAACCCCCCCCCCCCCAAACTTTGTAAACTTTAATTCAAAATGCAGTGCTACTATTCAAAATCCACATATATGTAAGCGCTATCACTTAAACTCTTATTGGTGTCATATACAGGTCTAGCAATCTGGACTAGACTGACCCCAGATACTCCATTAGCAGGTTTCTAATTCTGACCCATCTGCAACTTACAAAATGTGTCAGAAATTCTTATCTTCCATGATCTGTAATACTTGCTGGGGTTATAACATGGCTCACACATGCAAACTTAAAATACATACATTTACAGTATAACAAACACAATCATGACTGCACATAGGTCTTCATTGTGCATGATACCACAAACATGTTTAGAGCCTCATAGTTAAGCCATAATGTCATACATGCAATAACAGACAGCAAGGTTTCTTCTTAAACTAATTATTCAGCTACACCTTTCCAAAGGTTGTTGACCTTCCTTAGGGTCTTTGATATGATCATGAGTGAATATTCATTACCATAGATTATGTACATTAATAGTTAGCAGGTCATCAGTGTTGAAATATTAATATTCTGTGTGCACACATATTAAAAGTTTGTTGACCTCTTTTAGTCTGATAGTTATATGTATGGATATTCATAACAATAGACACTGCAGGTGTTTCTATTTACAGGTGCTCACTTCCAGAGTATGATACAGGCTTTATAAAGTACTTGGAAGCCACCCAGGGAGTGAAGTCAATAATAGCCGTATTCAACTGTTATGGCTATAAATAGATGTAGGTCAATACAGAAACAAAAGAACTGATATAAAAAAAACTAGGTCTTTACAATGCAAATAAGGTCACCCTCAGGATGCATCAGTTTGATATCTTTCTCTTAATACTGATCATGGAAAGAAGTCTTGCTAGGTATAAAGGACATCCATTGAAGATGGCCATAGTGGAGAACTTACTGTAGAAGCAACTCATGCATATTCATTAGCAAGGGAAGTACTGCAATGCATCACAGGTGCATGTAAAATAAAAGAGATAGCAAAGAGGAACATGAGAGATAAGCAGCTTATTTGAAAAGATAATTGCTTCACACCAAGGAGCAAACATGTATACATGCACAATTAAGAAAGAGGACAGATATGCAAAAAGGAAAACGGATATAGGTCACTGACAGGGCAAGTTTAAGTGCTTCAAAGTTTGAAGATAGGCCTACTTGAATATCCAATGTACTTAAATGTTGCAGGAAACACTCTTAGTTTGCAACCCTTAACGACTCCTAGCAAATTCAGATGGTTCCAAAAGTGAACAGCAGAAAACAAACAAAGAATCCACCATGAGAAGTTGATCCCACAGAAGACACAGTCATACAAACCAATGAAATACCCGTCAGCCTCAAATGTAAAGTCATAAAGCAGAGCTCATAAACGTTTTCTAGCTGCACCTACTCCCTCACTTGAGTTTTATTGACCTAGCAGATCGTTTTTCGAAATTCCATTTTATTTACCAAGTCGTTGGTGACCACAGAATTCTGTGATGCCGACTCTCTTGAAGGCAGGAGTAAGTTTAAAAGCTGTGGAACAGGTGTTAAGTTATTGTGATTTATTGCTCACTTTTCTTCTATCATTTATAACATTCTGGGGACTTAAATTTGACAAAATGTAGATCGAGGAAGATGTGAATTTTCCATAGAATCTGATTTTTTCAATAATATTATTGGGTTCTCTTGAAGAAACCCCCTCGGTCATAATATACCAGTACCAGTCAACCGTGAGAAGTCCATAAAATAAAGTGGCAGCAGTGAGGGGCATATCTCCCAATTCGTTGCCAGACTTTTCCAATTCATTGCCAATTCTTACGACCGTCAGGTCTGTGGGATCATCTTGGCATGAAGCATAATCATAACCAAAATTAAAATTGACTTCACTAGAGGCTTGCAAACAATATGAAGGCTCTTACATGAGACAATTTCCCTTGGCCTGCAAACCAGTCTGACTTCGCAGAATGGTGTAATAGAAATCGATATCATAGTATGTACAGAGGTTTATTGACAATATAGGTGGGTGGTGTTTCAAATACTACTCGTAATTTTAAAGAAATGTCGAGTGAAGGATGAATGGTTGAGACATGTACAATCACACCAAATCACAGTTGGACAGAATGAGCTATACGTGTAAGTTGTAAACAATGATAAACAATAAACATGTATTTCCTGAAATAGTGGCCTTAGATTTTACAGGTAGACTGTAAGGTAAACATAGCTGGAAGCATTCATGAATAAATATATCAGAAAGATGAAAGATATATTTATTTATTTATCATTTATTATTCCATTTCAAGGAAAATATCTGTGCCATATGACCCTACATATGATGTGTTCAAGGCACATTCCCTGTCAAAGAGAATGAAAGAAAACTGAAAGTTTGTTTCAATTAAGTTACACCTCCTTCCCCATTCTACAGTAGTGGTCGTTGGTTCACAGTTAATTTTTTTTTTTTTTCGCAAATTCATTGGATTTTACATTGAAGAGGGGGAGGGTATTTTGTCTCATTCACTTTTGGTGGGTATGGCAGAGTCACTCTACAGAATCTTTGACACAGAGACCAGATAAGACAGTCACATAAAGCTTGAACTTAATTATAAGCAGAATACAAAAATTTTCTGAAGTTTTGATGATGATGTTAAACAAGACTTTTGCAGGTGACATAATAAAACTATAGTTTTAGATGAACAGTATGGTACATCCACATACTACATATGAAAAGTACCATGCTTCCTTTTTTGTTCATGTTTACAAGGTGTGAGTTATACCTCTGGTAAGGCCAGGTAACCATTGACCTCCACCAAAATTTTAATGAGTCCTCAACTCATTGTAATACATCCACATCCCTAGGATGAAAAGTATCAGCTTTTCTTATTTTAAGATATGATGTTTACAAGCTTAATGTCGCATGCATACATATGCACACATACTGCTATACTGCCTTGGGTAGGATAATTGTCATGAAATATTGAGTACCCCAACACTGCTGCATTTTGATAAAAATGTGGCATAAGGCTAATTATTATACTTGCCAGTGCCCTAGTCCAACAATAAAAATGGTGCTGACCTCAATCAAATACATGTTTTTTTTATAAACTGAGTGTGGTCAAACTTTTAAGTAAAGAGCAGGTTAATTTTTTAAAAATCATGTACTGAACACATTTTGTAGACATTTGATCATTTAAAATAAAATTTGGAATACATTTTATGACTACAGTTGAGTGCACAATGCTACTATAAACAGCATCATAACAGATAAGGATAGGTTGGGATCTGTTTTCACTCTACTTTTATCCATATTAATTGTGTTAAGAAAAATTTCCATCCAGACTTGACATAATTGAAATGACCCTTCGCTAAACAAGTTGTTATTCTACATGGCCTTGGCTTATAATTTGGTGTGACAGTCTCATAAAGCTTAAAATTAATTATAAGCAGAATACAAAAATGTTCTGAAGTTTTGATGATGCTATTAAACAAGACTTTTGCAGATGAAAATAATAAAACATGTCATTTTAATTACTGGGAAAAACAGATTACCACCAAAACAATAGTTTTAGATAAACGGTATGGTGCATCTACAAGATAATACATATGAAAAATAATGATGCTTCCTTTTTTGTTCATGTTTACAAGCTTTTAAGAGTTACACCTCTGGTGAGGCCAGGTGACCATTGACCTCCACCAAAAAGTAAAAGTCCTCAAGTCAATGTTACACATCCACATGCCTTGGTGAAAGGTATCAGTTTTTTCTTTCTCATGTTGGGTACAAGCTGTCACATGCATACATATACACACATACTTTTATGCTGCCTGGGGTAGAATCATTGTCATGAAATATCCCACATTGCTGATTAAGTCAAAAATGTGCCGTGAGGCTAACTAGTATGCTTGCTAGTATTCTGGAAGCTGGCGCTGACCCAGTCATTTTGGATTTTTTTAATACTGAATGTGGTGAAAGTTTAATGTGAAAAGCAGGCTGATTGTCCAAAAATCTTAGACTGACATTTTGTAGACATTTGATCATTTTAAGTAATATTTGGAATGCATTTTGTGACTGCAGGTGAGTGCATAATGCTACAATATTATAAAACAGATAAGGATAGACCTAGATCTGTTTTCTCTCTACTTTTATCCATATTAGTTCTGTTAAGAAAAAATCTATATCCACACTTGACATTATTGAATGACCCTATGCTAAACAAGTTATTTTTTTACATGGCCTTGGAGTATAATTCAATCCTCAGTGTGTTTAACTTATAGCCATGTGTTTTATAGTCAGAGAGATTTAGTAAATACGTCACTCCGCCATGTACTTAGATAGAACTACAGCTCATATGTAAATCAGAGTCCAAAAACATGGAGATTGAGCACAATTACCTCCCCCCCCCATCCCTGTACAGCCACAAAAATGAGCTCCCAAAGGGGCACTGATGGGTAGAAAAAATTATGAAAATTGCCCTTGTACATTCATTCCAGTAATATTCTGCACAAGAGTCACTATACAGCACCCAACATTCTTAATGTAGCATCCAAAATGACATCTCTGGGGGCCTATAGTTTCCCTTAAAATGGAAGTCCAAAATCAAAATGTATTTCAAACACTGACATAAATGCACTCCTGTTGTCTAAGGATAATTCTTGTGGAAACTTATGTCGAGATGGATAAACTATCCCTCTAATGATAAAATGCCAAGGTCAAGTGTAATAAAATTGGAAATATCAGTTTACAAAATTAATGTTTAATCAACGAGCCCCTTTGATGTTCATAAGTTGTTCATTTTCAGCTCTTTTGATGATTTTGAGATTGAACAGACTGACAGCTGAAATGAGGCTAAATGAAGGTGAACTTGGAAAGAAAGGATCGATATTAAAGTGATGATAAGCTTGTCATGGTCATTTGGTTACAAGCTTGTGCTGTCCTGGTGCAGGAGGGATATGGTTGGAGCAGAGGGAAGGAAAAGAGAAGCAAAATTGAAAGGAAATATATCATACTCAAAAATTAGTACAGGGAAGCCTGGGTTAAGACAGGTTTTGAAACTTACTGTTAGATCTTAAAGTGACACATTTTGTTTTTATATTGCTTCAAATCATCACAGACACAAAGTATCCTTTATCATTAGCACACCATTTAGTCCCATCGGCAAACTCTGTCAATGGCTTTGTTTCCCAGATGATTGTGCATTACAAGAGTTATGGTCTCTGAATGTTAGATCATTTGAGAAAAAGGGAAGGTTTGGGCAAACAATTATTTATGAGCTTAAGAATAGTGAATATTGATATGTGAGAACCATATTTCTAGAAATTAGTTTACCCAGCTGATATGTTTTAATTGAATTGTCTATCGTGTTTTATATATAACTCATGGTTGTTAACACATGAAATGCAGTTATTTCCATTAAACTAGGTTAATTATTATAATTAAGGCTTTGAGTTCAGTTATTTTGGGAGTTTTTATCATTTTTAAATGGGTACAAAGTGTACTCTTATTTTGCACCCTCTCTCAGTCAGAATGTAGCATAAAAATGTAAGATACCTTGATTTTTCTGCAAAAATTAACACTTTTTTATGTGGTTTCTCATATGCCCCGACCCCCTTCCCCTTCCGCCAGAAACATAGATTTTGTACTACAGTGAAAGTGATGAAAAAATGGATAATCCCTTTCAGTGCTATGTGACTAGAGAAAATGGAAATAAGGAAATGTATGGACTACATTACTGAAAGGGGCAAACCTTAGGAATAGCCCTATACTTGTAATTACCATTGGTGACTGCACTTTTGATTGACATTCATTTAAACAAAAACTCCACTCTGATTGGTCAATGATTAATATACAGTCAATTGTGTTCCCAATAAAACTCACACACAGTTGTGTGTCAGTACATAGGCTTGAGCAGTTGAAACTGAGTCTAGAAGGCTGTTGTAGACAGGTGTTTTTGTTTAAGTAGGAAGATGGGCTAGAAATACACTTAGTAAGTGAGAATATTTACTGTCTGAGGTGGGATTAGAAAATCTTTATGAAGTCTTCCACCTGAACATTTTTATCACCATTATTATTTTGAATCTTGTTGGTTTAGAAGATCATTTGAGCATAGAGTACACTCTTTGCTAAATCACTGCACTACAAAATACTGTATATTATCAAATCTGAGACTTGCCAACCACCAGGCCTGTAGCCAGGATAACCAATTTGGGGGTGGGGGCACATCGATGTTGGAATTTC
The DNA here is from genome assembly GCA_029531755.1 of Holothuria leucospilota. NCBI lineage: Eukaryota > Metazoa > Echinodermata > Holothuroidea > Aspidochirotida > Holothuriidae > Holothuria > Holothuria leucospilota. The sequence goes on along the minus strand of CM055973.1, from coordinate 19,021,960 downwards.
ACCGGTTTGGGGGAGGGGTCTAAGGTAAGGGGAGGTCCCCTTTGAAAATTTTTGCCTATTTCAAGGACTCTAGATGCAAAATGATGTGAGATTTTCCATTTTTCTTCTTATGTTTGTCTTCCAAAAATGCTGGTCTCGTAGTAAATTTTTCCTCCTTCAGTGCAAGACCCCCTGTAGCTGTGTGCCTGCCAACCAATATTAAAGCCTCACTGCTTCTAACGTCTGTCCCCCTATTATTTACATGCTCCACTACAGTACAGCAGTGGAGCCTTTTGACCTTGTGATATGTTTTGGCTTCATTAATGGTGTAGCATTTCATTAGTAATATGTGTATTTGTTCAGTTTTTTTTCATGTATATGTAGGCTACTATACAACATTCAGTCAGTGCTCTCTTACCACTGTAATGCAGTGCGGTTAAACTCACTTTGTATCTCTTCACAGAGGCCACTACAGAGATGCTAAGTGCCTGACAAGATTGGGACTCTATGTCTGTAGGGACGATATTTCCAATTGCTTTTTGCGTCCCACCTCAAGTCAAAGCACTTTCCATCCAAAGAATCTGGCACATGGTATGTAAATTTCTTTCTTTGTAACTGTAAGACTTGTATGGATCTGTAATTGTTCAGTTATCACTTAAAGGTACAGTATGTGGACATGCAATCAAAACAGCTGATGAAAAAAAATGTTGAAAATACCGGAATATAGACATCTTTCTCAAAATATACCTCTTCATAGTTCAACCATTTCTGAGGTTTCTAAGGAGATGTGCAAAACTTTTGGTGTGGAAATTGTGGACATTTCCGATGTAGTCAACAGCTAAATTTCCAAAATATGCCCCTCAGGACCTAGTACCAACACTGCAAATATCCTTGGAGTGAAAATTAAACAAACATATTGGAAGCTGATAAAAATCTTTCAAGTCTTTCCCTCCAGGGGTGGGACCAGGATTTGCCTTACATGGGGGCCAGACTTCCCACTCCCCATGCGGAGAGGGGGGGGGGGACAGCAGCCCAAAGCCAGACAAAGATGGCAGGTTGAAGAAAGGATGACAAACCAACAATATATTTTGGGGGTTCAGTTGATGAAAATTTGGGGTTTTTATTAAAGCAAATTTGAAAAATTTGGGTTTTTATTGGAAAGAAATTTATAAAAAATTTGGGTTCTTATTGGGGAAAATTTGTGCTTTCTTTATGGAAGAATCTGCCCTTCCTAAGACCAAAATCAAGCAGATCATCAGAGCGACTGAGTGTTGAGTGTTGAGGGATTTCCTGTTTTATCTTACATGTTATTTAAAGCTCCCTGATGAAACTAGGAAATTTCCCTCTCATGGAAGATTTGTCTGAAAGTAGTTGTCAAAGAATTTATATTGTTCAGAAACCGTGTGTAACACCAGCGTAAAATTTGAATATGTATGGTACATGTTCTCGTAGCATGTACTCATTACACGGCAACAAGTATATTATCCATTGCATGTGATATGTATGATGTATTTGGAGGTGACATGATGGAGTGAAAAACTCAACTCATTTTTCTTGGCAGTTGATGTAATGAGGGGTCAAATGAGTGCCAGTTCTTCTTCAATAAGGTCATCTCTCCGACCAAAGAGTGCAAGACCTTCATCAAGGTCCAGAGAAGCTTGGACTGCTAGTGGACAGGTATCAGCTCCCCATACATCCCCAACAGATAGCCGTGATGGATTCAGCCACAAGGAGGATCCACAAAGACCAATTCCTAAAAACACTGTTATAGATGGAAGTTGTCTGAATAGCAGTAGGAGCAGTAAAGTTTCTGAAAGTGTAGATGAGGAGTCTTGCATTCTTTGCCAGTCAAGAGTTCCCCTTTGCAAGGGAAGCATCCCTGCTTGGTCCGTGTCACACAGAAAAAACTCAAATCCTGCAAGACTGTGGTCAGGAAAGAAGAAGTTTGGATCAGTTAAAAATGAAATAACTAACACAAAAGAATCCTTAAAGGATGAAGATGAAACCAGCAAGTCTGTACATCCCTCTGGTGGTGGTTTGGGGAAAGAGACTGATGTCCAGCATATGGCTTTACAACAGTACCATCTGAGAATACTAGGTAAGGTACAAATTTATCTATTGTTGTTGGGGAGGGGGGAATCAAACCTTTCCAGCAGGCACCACAACTTTTCTGAGGTTCCATTTTAATCCGTCTGTCTTCCACAACCTTCAGTTAGCCTAATAAATGGCCAGAATATATGTCTACCCAGCAGTTTTTGTGAGTGCCTGTGTTGGGGTGGGAGAGGGAGGGGGAGGCATTTTTACACCACTGAATTCATTGGTCGTCATCATTTACAGAGTGGCCTTTATGCTTTCCAGTTTGTTATTCCCTGCTTTATTGTAGCTTATCACGACGCTAGGGTAAAGTGGCACTGAACTAGAGCATAACTTCCTTTGGTACCGTAACCTGGGGTAACACCTTATTGTCTAAGGAATGAAAACTGCAGTCTCTGAAATCCTATGTGCCTTACTGACCTCACCAGCCCTCACAAACTCTGTTGTATACAACACTTGTAAGTCTCTGTAGGTTGTGCCTTTGAAGACTTGAAGTGATCAAACTGCCTGCTGAGCCTGACTTTCTCTTAAAAATGAATAATACATGTGCTTCAGGTGGTTATCCACTGACATGGTTAGTTTGGTCCCTAAGTAGATTTTGATAAATTAGAAGTCATTTGTAACTTCATCCTCCACTATATTAATGCTAAAAATGTGGAAGCAGGAATTCATTAACAGAAATGTACACAATAAAAGGGCAAGTTTCAGTTCTACCTAGTTCAAGTGTCCCCATGCACTTACCTCCATTCATATAGGATCTAGTCATGTGACAGCATTTTTGTGATTGAAAAGTCAATGCACATAGCAACTTGATCTTTATCTTACTTTTGTTTACTTTTCTTGTGCAATTTCTGAAACATCATAAAAGTGCTTTGTTAGAAAAATGTAGTTAATAGGAGTTTTGGTAGACTCAGTAATAGATTTCTTCAAAAAAAGAATAAAAATAAATAAAAATAAAGGAAAAAAAATTTGAGGCAACCCCTTATTTATTCCCTTTAAAGGCAATAGGCAGTCGCCCCAAAATTTTCGTTGAAAAATCAGCAAACTCTTGCAAATCTCCTCTTATTGCATTAAAAGCACTTCTGAAGACGTTTTGAACATAACTATTACAAACAATAGGTAAAGAAAGGCAAAATTCTCCTTGAATTCCACAATTCACTCACAAAAATATTGTCACATGATCAAAATAGGCCAATTATGAACTAGAGTGACAGGATACACTCACTCTGTTTGGGGTGACTGCCTACTGCCTTTAAACGAAAATTAGTACCCATAATAAACACAGGCAACATGTTCTGTGAAGCAGTATATCAGTTTTGTTGTAATGCAATAGTTACCAGTCTTACAGTTACGAAACTGAGTAGTTTTACATTTCATTTTTTGGTTTAAGCAAATTTGAAAAGAATATTGTATATGGAGTACATGCATACAGTAGTGATTGGGGCTTTTATCATCCTGCAAGTATAGCTGTGTGTAATCTACTGGTGTATCTCAAATTGTGTTTTTGTATGATGACACCATTGTTTCTTTGGTTTCATTCCATCAACCACAATATATTGAAGTTTTCTCGAATATTACATGACACACTATTTGCGCACAAAATAAAATAGCTTGGAGCATAATCTCAGATTCTGGGGATTTGTTAAAAATGGATGCAGTATCCATTTTATAAGGAATAGTAGTACTTAAAGGGAATAGATAATCTTCCCCACCCTTAAGATCAGCTTAATCTCACAAATACCTTTGGCCTTATTTCCCTAATAAGCATGATGCATTATGTTTCAAAATATAAATATTGCATATTGCAGGTAAAATAAGGATCAAGTCATTCCACATAAATTCAACAATTCAGCATCAAAAATATTGTCACATGATTGAAAGATTGATGAGTTTGGAAACCAGGGTACAGTGTATACAGTAAATTTAAATTGGGTTGACTGCATATGCCCTTTAAACATACATTGAAAATGACAAAGCATTTGTAACCCTATATTTTAAAAATCTATGAGGATTTTGATGAATGGTAATTTGATCTCAAGCATTGAGGGTGATTTTTTTTTGTTTGTTTTAACTTGTTAATTATGTATTCTTAGAAGGAGAGGATATGATTTCATGAGCCCACAATACAAAAGCATTAAGTCGTCAGTTCCGTTGTCTTATTGACAACACATATCAATTCTTTAGGGAGATGAAACTAAATGCTCTCCGTAGATCAGTTGTTTAACCAACTCATTAATTTTCTGTAGCTGCAAACTTTTTTATCTTAAATTTTAATTTTACAACCCTGACAGCTCTGGGATCATTCCTTCCTTGTATTTGTAAATAATTCATCAGTTAAATTTTTTACTTCCTTGATTTAAGTTTCTTGTCTTCCACAACAAGTTTTCTGATTTAGTCATTGAATCAAATTTCTTCAATTTCCTCTTTAATTTTTAGAAATATTGAACAAGATTATAAAGGATGTACAGTAACAAGAGGTGAAAGAAGGGGGGAAAATGACACAAGTACTGTAATGCTTATTTCAGGACGGGTCAGCTGAAAAGTTATAAAAGTTTACATCATTACAACTTCATATCTTTACTTCTAGCACTTGAAGTCAGAACTTGTATATATTAAAGTTTACACCATATAAGACAGAGGAGTGTGCTTGAAAAAGTGCAGAGAGGGAGACATTGATGAGAGAAAAAGGTCCACAAAGAGTAAATACAACTTACTGGGCAGCATGTACAATGTACTGGGCAGTAACTACAACATACTGGGTAGTATTTAATACAACATACTGGGTAGTATTAAATACAACATACTGGGTAGTATGAAATACAACATACTGGGTAGTATTAAATACAACATACTGGGTAGTAAATACAACATACTGGGTAGTATTAAATACAACATACTGGGTAGTATTAAATACAACATACTGGGTAGTATTAAATACAACATACTGGGTAGTATTAAATACAACATACTGGGTAGTAAATACAATGTAATGGGCAGTAAATACAACGTACTGGGCAGTTTATAGTCAGTCACCCCATTTTAAATTAGTGTACCCTAGTACTATACAAGTATTAAATTTGTGGCTCATTTCAACCATGTGGTAATAATATTTACTTTTACTGAACAGTTTGCTTCAAGAGGTTAAAAGTACTTTGCTTGCCTTGTACACAATATTATTTTTGTGTAACATGATAGATACTTGGAAAGGAATAAGAAGAGATTTCTAAGTTAGGTTTAGTTGGCTTTATATCTTTCTACGTAAGTAAGGCTGGAGTTGCTGCTTACTCCCTTTAATGCTTGTATGAATACAGTATACTTTGTATATGCCTTTAAACTACATACATACATACTTATTTCCAAAGTCCCCTTTACTCTCTTTTAAACTTCATAAATACATACACTTCACTATGTGTACATGGCTTTAAATCCTACTTTTTCCAAAGTCCCTTAAACTCTCTGGTGAAAAGCGGTGGGGTGAAAGCAAATGTTACGACTGAAAGGAGCTACTCACCGAAAGGATAACATACTTTGATCAACTGACCAATCTCTCTACCTTTAGACCTCTGCATCATGGGTCTGTTATGCGTGGCTTTAATTCTTGTTATTTTGAATCAAATATATCATACTTACCATTAATTTTAAAATTATGAAGAAACAGAAGGTATGATGAAAGGGACCACATTTAGCAGACATTCAGATGTGTTTCAATACATTCTTCACACTATTAAAGATCTGGCCACATCAAAATGGCATAGCTGGATATTTGATGCTAAAAGCTCTAAAAACTTAGAAAAAAGCCACAGTTCCCATCAAAATCCATCAAATATTGACCATTTGTTGGGGCATTTTGTCTTTTCACATGTATATTTCATGAATATACATGAGCTAAATATCCCAATATGTGACATCGAAAGAGGGACTCATCTAACATGGCTAATGTTATCTTCAGTTTTTCCAACTTTCCTTTGAAGGAAACTTGAAGCATTGGTACAGTATGCCATGAGGAATGTATTTTGGAAGTTAAACTTGTCCTTTTAAATAATGTCAATATTACTCATCAAACTTTGAACAAAATCTGATGAGTAATTAAGTGCAACTCTTCATCATTATTTTTGCACCCAGCAATGAGTTATGTCTCAGCCTTTTGGCTAAGATCTTGTGGAGCATCTGTTCTTTTCAGTCTAGAAGGAGAGCCTCTCATGACAGACTCTTAATGTAGAGGTCTGAAGGTCAAGAGGTTGGTCATGTTAATATTAGGTATGAATGTCCCTTTAGGGACATGGCTTCTTTGGAGAGCAGAACTCCTTTGAGAGTAACGTTTGATTTTCACACTTTGGCTCTTTGCCAAAGAGTTGAGGGAACTTTGGAAAAAGTAGAGATGAGTTTAATACTTCGGAAACCTTCAAACGTGGAAGAGGTTTATCTTGAGAATGGTAAAAGATGTTGAGATAATTTCAACTGATCATTCATTCCTTGAGAAATTTTAATCTTTAACTGCCAAGAAAAAACAGCTCCATTTGATTTCAGGTCACCATAATTTTAAGTGGGCACATTATAGTTCTAGATTTTTTGTTCATGTTGGAGAACAAATCTTAGGTTGCTTTTTGATTCCTTGCCAAAGGCCGAAGGAATCTATGCGATGGTGATGTAGTGTGTGTGTGTGTATGTGTGAACTTGTCTTCCTATCAGACCGAGGACCTGAACAATGGATTTGAGGTCCTCTGAAGGAAATTCAATAGATTTGTCAAGTCCTCGAAAGTTTGAACAATAGAGAGTCTATTGTCAAGGTTAGGGTTAAGGAAGTAAACACAAAGGAAATAACAATGAGGTCCTCGGATTGTATGTAAAATCGACTTGTGTGTGTGTGTGTGTGGGTCTGTTTAGGGCGTGAATCGGGGATACACACAGGAAAAAATACTAGTGAAATGGGGATACGCCGCGAAATGGGGATATCCCCGTTTCTAGAATGTCTGAAATAATGCAAAGTGGGGTGTCAGATATGTGCCTGCAACTTTACAGATTGATCTGAGGTAATACCCCAATTGCATGTTTTAAGTCTTCATTCATGTGTAAATGTGTGTGTCGTTTTTTCGGTATCCCCAGTTTCCTGGTGTGTAAACCTGTAATTGTCCCCGATTCACTAGGAGGAAGAGGATGTCCCCACTTTGCACATTATTTGTGTATGTCCCCGATCGGCGCCGTAAACGGGTATGTGTGTGCGTGTGTGTGTATGTGACTTTTGCTTGTAAACACGATATCTCAAGAAGGGTAACTCCGAGGGATCTCATACTCAGCAGGTAGATTGCCCATATTGAGTAGATGATCCCTATTCTTTTTGGTGGAGGTCAAAGATCATTTGGGGTCACAAGAGGTCAAAAGGTCAAAACCTTGTAAACACAATATCTCAAGAAGGGTAACTCCGAGGGATCTCATACTTGACAGGTAGGTTGCTCATAATGAGTAGATGATCCCTATTCTTTTTGGTGGAGGTGAAAGGTCATTTGGGGTCACAAGGGGTCAAATAGTAAATATGCTGGAAATTGCTTGTAAACACGATATCTCCAGAAGGATAAATGTGAGGGATCTCATACTTACCATGTCGATTGCCCATATTAAGTAGATGATCCCTATTGTTTTTGGTGCAGGTCAAAGGTCATTTGTGGTCACCAGAGGTTAAAAGGTCAAAACCTTGTAAACACTATATCTCAAGGAGGGTAAGTGTGAGGGATCTCATACTTATCATGAGGATTGCCCACAATGAGTGCATAATCATTATAGTTTTTGGTGGAGGGCAGAGGTCATTTGGGGTCACCAGAGGTCAAAAGGTTAAAATCTTGTAAACACGATATCTCAAGAAGGGTAACTGTGAGGGATGTCATACTTAGCATGTGAATTGCCCATATTGAGTAGATGATCTCTATTATTTTTGGTGGAGGTCAAAGGTCATTTGGGGTCACCAGAGGCCAAAAGTTTAAATCCTTGTAAACACAATATCTCCAGGAGGATATCTCTGAGGGATGGCATACATAGCAAGTGGATTGGCCGTATTGGATAGATGCTCCCTTTTCTTTTTGGTGGAGGTCAAAGGTCATTTGAGGTCACTAGAGGACAAAAGGTCAAAACCTTGTAAACACTATATCTCAAGAAGGGTAACTGTGAGGGATCTCATATGTAGCATGTGGATTGCCCATAATGAGTAGATGATCCCTATGACTTTTGGTGGAGGTCAAAGGTCATTTGGAGTCACCAGAGGTCAAAAAGTCAAAATCTTGTCAACACTATATCTCAAGAAGGGTAACTGTGAGGGATCTCATACTTATCATGTGGATTGTCAATATTGAGTAGATGATCCCTGGTATTTTTGGTGGAGGTCAAAGGTCATTTGGGGTCACTAGAGGTCAAAAGGTCAAAACATTGTAAACACTATATCTCAAGAAGGGTAACTGTGAGGGATCTCATATGTAGCATGTGGATTGCCCATAATGAGTAGATGATCCCTATAACTTTTGGTGGAGGTCAAAGGTCATTTGGAGTCACCAGAGGTCGAAAGGTCAAAAACCTTGTAAACATGATATCTCAAGAAGGGTAACTGTGAGGGATCACATACTTACCTTGTGTATTGACCATATTGAGAAGATGATCAGTATCATTTTTAGTGCAGGTCAAAGGTCATTTGAGGTCACAAAAGGTCCACACCTAGTAAACATCATATTTTAAGGAGGGTAACTATAAGGGATCTCATTCTTTGCCAGTGGATTGTTTATATTTAGCATGTAGGTCATTTTGGGTCACAAGATTTCAAAAGCTTTTGGCCTTCTTAACACGATATCTCAAGTGGGATAACTATGAGGGATCACATGCTTGTCATGTGGGTTATTCATGTTTGTTACAATATATCCATATGGCAAAGAATCACTAAGCCTTTTGGCTTTCTGGTTGATAAAAGCTCAGCTGTTTTTATACAACTTTTGCAGAGTTCAAACCTGCCTTATTGCCATCAGTCTCCTCACTGTATTTCATGGTATTGGATGTATTCTTACTGTAATACCTTTTGTTAAGGCCTGTATACACGAGCAACATTTCCAGAACATTTCCAAAACATTCACTTGCAACAAACCCCAAACATGCTTTGTTGCACAGTGTAGACAGGGTGCACGTATGCAACAATTTCAAAACAGTTTGAAAATGTTTTGAAAAGAATTGACAGGACATTTCTTCCGCAACATTTTCAAAACATTTTCAAAATGTTTTGAAATTGTTGCATACCCTGTCTACACTGTGCAACAAACTGAAAACAAGCCTGTTTGGGGTTTGTTGCGAGTGGATGTTTAGGAATTGTTTTGGGAATGTTGCTCGTGTATACAGGCCTTTATACAGTATGTGTGGTACTCTGTTACTTTATTTTGAATAGATTCCAAGCGTATTGCTCACCAATATAATTTAGCTGCGCAAAAAGGTGCAATGTTCTTGGATGCCCTCCTACGTACAGCAGCTACGTTGGTGCTCCCACTCATGAGAGAATTTGCTCCCTTGAGAGTTGGAAGACCTGGTAGAAATTCCAAGGAAATTTTGTTGTTTGCGGTTCTCTATTGTTAAAAAATCGGCCAAGTCGTGACGCTATCGGCCAAGTCATGACGTCCACTTTCAAGGAGCAGATTTTTCTAATGTACTCAGAATTCTTTTCCAGATGCAGTGCTGTAAGTCTAGTATGTCATGCAAGTCATTGAATTGAACAAATCGATATGCACCACATTGCTAGCACAACTGTGCAAGACATTGCACAGTTGGAAATCAGTCCTTTAGTCAGACTGTCCTTAATTAGGTGCCAATGGCTTTGAGAACACCTTTGCAGGTGACTTGTTTGGAACTTAAAGGGAAAATGCAGTCACCCCAATTTGGATTAGTGTACCCAGGTATCCTATTTCATGAATGGCTCTTGAGAAGCATGTGACAGTATTTTCCTCAATGAATTGTGAAATTCATGGAGATTAACCCCTTGGTATATCTTGAATAATTATGATTAAGTTCTGAAATATCATGACAGATACTTAACATAGAGAAATGAGACAATAGTTTGAGATTTAGATGTTGTTTGAAAATGAGTTTGAGGCAATTGGTTATGCCCTTTGAAGGAAAATATTGGGTTTAAAATGCACCAGCATGGCATAAAAAGAAAATAGTTTAATCATTATTAAACCATTCAGTCTCACCAATTAGCTCCAGCAATGGCTTTATCTCCTCAAAATATTATGCATCACAAGAGTTACAAAAATTGCATTGCTATAAGTTTTCAGTTGAAAATTTCAGCCAACAAATTATTCTTGAGCGACAAATATCTGAATTTCTTTTTGTGAGAACTTTATTTCTTGAAAAGAAAGCTACCATACTGCCTTATTTTGAATTACCTATCATTTTTTACCTAAAAATATTAGTTTTAAAAATACGAAAATTTTCTGTAAAACAAACATAATATATCCCTTTAACAATATGTATTAAGTACAGGTAACTACTACTCCATGCAACTATAGCAAAGTGAGTGGTGAGTGGATTCACTTCATTATGTCAGATTTCCTGTGATCTACTTCCAAGATTGTGTTTAATGCTTCAGGCAGTAAAAGTTCAGATGGTAGTGCTGCTATTATATAAGGTGCATTTTCAAATTGACAATCACATTTAAGTGACGTGTTGGTAAAATTTGCGGTAACTTTGATGAGCGAGTTCAAGAGTCAGTGTTCTCTTATCCCAAGCGTTTCTTCAGTTTTCTCCCAACAAAGTTTATGTATTCTAAATATCTGTCTTTGCATATCCAACAAAGCAGTTTCATTGTGCAAGACCAATTTTAGTACTGCCATGATCAAACCTTTTTTAGAAAATCGATCTACTGCTTGTAATTTGAGAACTTTCTGATAGCTGGTTTTGCTCTGTAAATCCAGTACGTTGGTGTACGTTCTTTGGTGTACAATGATCTACTTATCAATCAAAATGGTTTATAAATGTAAATTTGAAGATCTGCTTTAATACAGTACCTTGAATTAACCCTCTTTTTATGCCAGTGAGACTTCAGTGACCAGTTACAAAATTTAAGGGATGTAATGTCATTGGGAGTGCAATTTGGGAATACAAATAAGCTGTAGACATACAACCAAAATAGCTCTTTTATTCAACAGCAATAGATTATAAAGTAACCCTGATGAAAAATATGTTAGAATTATCTGAATATCATTTAGCATTCTCAAGATATACCTCTTCAAATTTTGACCATTTCTGAGGCTTTTCATTTGCTATGCAGAGTGACTTGCACAGTGTCTGTATTCCTTTTGTTAACCCTTTATAAATTATCTGTTAATTACTTGGCAGCTAGTTTCTAGTTTAGTGTTTAATGTGGATATTTTCCAAGAAGTATAGGAACTTTCAAAATAAACTCCTCAGGGAATGCTGACATTAGAAATGTCCTTGAAATGAAGCAGAGGTGGTGTACAGAATTGCCTGACAAGGGGGACAGCAACCCAACACCCAGATTGATAAAGGTGATGGGTTGCTGAAAGGATGTCAAAGGCTAGAATTGGGAAGTATGCCAAAAATGTAGATCTCTCTTGAAGAAAATTTGGGAATGAAAGTGTTGGACTTTTATAAAAAAAAGTTTGAAAATTTGGCTTTTCAGTGAGAAAAAGTAGGAAATTTGGGGGGTTTATAATGAAGAATTTGCCCAAATATAAAGCAGAATCAATCAAATTATCAGGAGGACTGGTAGTCGTTGGGAACTACATATTTTATTGCTCACATTACTGCTTTGTGACAAAAAAGGAAAATTTCCCGAGGGTGGGGGCAGCCTTCCCTAACGGTTGACCATGGCTCGAACCCTCTACCCCACACATGGCACCACCCCTGGAATGAAGGTTTAACAGACAAAGGACAATGTAAGACAGGAGTCCCTCCTTCAGTTTCACAACTCTGCATATGTACTGTACATATGTAGCTCATGTTTATTCATAATGTTAGTGCAAAAACAGTAATTGTCTTTTAAAAGTCATCAAGATTGGATGGATTTTGATTTGAATTGCAACCATTTTGATTCCTTGCCGAAGGCAAAACGAATCTATGCAATCACTCAGGCGAGTGTGTGTGTTTGGCTTTTAAACACAATATCTCAAGATAGCAATGATGGATATTTCTCATACTTGGCATATGGATTTCCTATGCCTATTGTTTTTGGTGGAGGTAAAAAGTCATGTGAGGTCACCAGAGGTCATAAACCAAAAAGTTTGTAAACATGATATCTCTAGGTAGGAAGTATGGATACTTTTCACACTTGGCATGTGGATGCGTTATTGTCAGAAGATGTCCCCTACTGTTTGCTGTAGAGTTCAAAGGTTGTCTGAGGTCACGGGGGTGAAAATACAGAATTCGTGAAAATTGCTTGTTAAAAATTATCTCAAGATAGCAACAATGGACACTTTTCATACTTGGTATTTAGATTTATCATATTGAGAGGAAGAATGCTATTCTTTTCAGTGGAGGTCAGGGGTCATTTGAAGTCACCAGAGGTCAAAAACCGAAAACTTTGAAAAAACACAATATCAAGACAGAGATTATGGATTCTTTTCACACTTAGTATATGGATTTGTCATAGTAAGAGAGAAAATGGATGAGTTTGTAGGTCAAAGGCCATCTAAGGTCACCAGAGGTAAAGCTTTGAAAACCTTGTTAACTTAATAGTGGGCTGTACCTTGAGCCGCATTGTGTTGTTTCATGATCACCGAAAAGTTATAAGGCTGAATATTGGTACGATTCCAAAGATAGTAAAATTTTAGAGAACAACGTATATTTTTTGAAAAGCATAACTTTCATAGTAATTGGTAATTCTTATTTAATTAGGTCTAATTATGAACTTGTGTGAAGGATGCTGTGACTATAACATAAATATAAATACTATGATATGAGTTCATCGATGGTCAAGTGGAAATGCTCAGTGTTCTAGCACAAACAGCCCGGGTTCAAATCCCATCTAAGACACTTACATTTTTCATCTTTTTTTGTACGATTTTTGAGTTCAAAGGTCATGTGAGGTCACCAGAGGTCAGTTGTAATTTAAACATGTTAAAACATGATATCTCAAGAAAGATAAATTTTGAGGGATAAACATCAGTGTAACAAAAAGTTTGCTTTCAGCAAGGAAGCAATAAGCCTTTGGGCTGTCTGGTAAATGTTTTTAATACTTTCTGCATCAGGCAGGTATGACATTAACACATATGTCCATAGATCTTTTGGTCACTTTCTTTTTGGCTTAGGTTTTTTTTTCTCTCTTTTTTATCTCTTTCTTGTCCTATTCTTAGATTGATGGAGGTAGCAGCTTGCCATTAATTGCATGCAGTTAATTGTGCCTACAGGGGCACTAACTTTAATTGTGAATTTACATATAGGCAGGTATAGAAATCTGTGACTGTCTTGTGAAGGATACTTACTAAGCTTGCTAAAAAGTAGACCACTGCACCTCATTAACATCAGTCACCCTTAAGTGTTTGTCTATAAAAGTAGGTTGACCAGTGCTGTGGTTCTGTCAGATACAAACTTCATGCCCCTCTAGACTATTATTTAATAGGATTCTGTAATTTCTGTACATTATGTCAAACATTATAAGCTGACTACTGTAGTATGCAAGTTCATGCCAAGTACGGTACAACTGCTAAGAAACTCATATACATAAACACTTTTATTGATTTCCTGCATTTTGACTGGCTGTAAACCATTCGAGACCGGTCTTGAATCGCATTTAAGACCAGGGTCCTGACGGTTGGGAGAATTAGAATACCATGGTTTCATGTGCATGGTTTGAGCGTGTAATACATTAATTTTCCTGTGTGTTTTTATCGGAGCACTGTACTTCTGAAAACGAATGCCCCACACTGTGAAGGCGAACGCCTCTCTCACAACTCCCGGTACATGCAGTAATTACCCCCATACTATACTGTGTGTGTAGCCAACTACTGTGTTACTGGGTGTTGTATATGTTGTGCAGTTGTGCCCTGTGTATGTTTACGTCACATACTGGTACTAACCAGTATCAATTTGACCCCTAAGGGAAGTGATGTAAGACAAAAGGATGTATATTCAACAAAGATATCATATTTGTTCTGTCAATCAAATTAAATTTGTTGAAACGATTGCGTTTTAAATGAATCTGTTTTAAAAGAAGTAAACATATTTGCATGGTTGTCCACTGTCTTTTGGCTTGAAGTTGTTCGCTAGTATCGCAAGAAACTAAACATGACATCATAATAGAGTCCTAAGTTAGCTGGGAGGATGAAAATGTGATCTGTAACATTTTGTCGAAAGTTCAGTGCTTTTGTCGATTTCCAGTAAAATATTTTAATGTTGAGCGTTTATGAATGGTGATAAAAGCAGTGTGCCTCGTCTTAAATGTGATTCGAGACCGCCAACAACATCATCACAAAGGCAGCAGACCTCGGCTGTCGCCTCAGTCCGCTCATGCCTCTGTGATGATGTCGTCGTCGGTCTTGAATCACATTTAAGACCAGGGCACCCTTGCATTTATCCCCTAATTCAAACATCTTTCATGGAAAAACACAATTCTTAATCTAATGGGAGTATAGTATTCAAGGAGACTGCACTCGTTTTGAAATAATGTTACAGAAAATAAGCAGTCACGTACGCTAATTGTTTCATCATTTTCACAAGGGCAGAAAACATACTCTTTCTCTGGACCCCTGCAGCTCCCCCATCTCAGAATGTAGTTTTAAAACTTTAAAGTGTGAAATTGATGTTTTTTTTTGGCCAAAAGTTGCACCATTTAGTATGCTTTCAGTACATTTGCATGGGTCTTTGACCACCCACTAACCACATAAATTTTGTAGACTTGTGAAAATGTTAAAAGAAATGAATCGTTGATGAATTATTTCATACAGTAGTACTCTTTCGTGATCTTTGAGAAGCAAAATGTTGTATCTTAAAGGTAGACCAAGGAGTATATCTATGCATGGGATAAAAAAAAAAACATCAGTTGCTAAAATATTGTCATGATTACAAAGAGCCATATATAGATTAGTATAGGGGGAATACCAAGTTCAAATTCAGGTGACTGCATGTGCCCTTTAATTGCATGAATGCAATGCATGACATGTTCATTATGTAAACATTGAGAGAAAAATTTTACACTTCATTAATTAGCATGCAATGACACTTTCCTTGTGGTATTGCAAAGAAACCATACTTTTTTTATGGAACCTAAAAGATTTTGAAATGAAATTCATGTATATAACTCTCTGTCTTGTAGCTGTAGATTACATAGGCCCGCTGATGAAGCAGCCATATTTATATTGTCTTAAATGGATGTTTATTGACACGAAGGTAAATTTCATTTTCTAAACATTGAGAGAAACATGTTTCCTGCTTCTGAGGAAGAATTTGCTTTCATGATGCCTCTTAATAGCATGTAATGCATTTTGTTAAAATTCTGAGAAAGGTGGTATGATCCTCTAAAAGTGGACTATTTTAATGTAGAGGGACATACTCAGGTGTAGTTATTTCAGTGAAGTGTTCACAATGATGGCCACTAAGGGGCTTTTAGCAAAATATTCGTGACTTTTCATAAATGATTAAGGCATTTACATTTCAA
Source organism: Holothuria leucospilota (assembly GCA_029531755.1). Classification (NCBI taxonomy): domain Eukaryota; kingdom Metazoa; phylum Echinodermata; class Holothuroidea; order Aspidochirotida; family Holothuriidae; genus Holothuria; species Holothuria leucospilota. The sequence continues at coordinate 19,006,254 of CM055973.1, read as the reverse complement.
TGCTACACTGTATGTAGGGCCAAGCAAATGAAGCCGTTGGTGTTAGACGAGAACTGTTAAGTTACTGTACTATTCAAGAGTGAGACACTACATTTCTTGAGAATCAGCAGCACTTTGTAATAAAAAAAAATTCATGTTTGAAGGAAAAACAATGTTTTAAGAACCTTCCTACTAAGCTCTTCCAAAGGAATGACGAAAGTCTTTTGACAAAAATTGTGTAGAGAAGCACTTGAGAACTAATTCTTTAAAAGTGTTAAAAATGGTTAAGCTTGTATGTACAGATTTAAGAAAACTTGATGATGAAGTAAAGAACTTCAGCTGCTATTTCCTTTTCTAAAACCCTACCCAATTATTCCCTTCCACCTTCCCTCCCAGCCACGAAGGCTAAAGCTTAGCTTATGTTTTCCTAACTCATACTCTGTACGTGCCCTACATCACTTTGCCAATTTGACTTTTTCTTTCAATTTCTCCCGTCTGTACAAACATGCAGCATGACATAGATGGTTTGCCTCTTCCGTTGAAAATTAGATAGTCATTGATGGAACACAAGGCCGGCTACGGCTGTAGGACATTCTATTAATTTAACAGCTGTTTTCATCTCAATTAAGCTTCTAGACTTGAAATATGTAAACAAGCAGATGAACAAGAACAGCCAAGAATTTCTTTACTTTTAAGTCTTTTTGATGGCAGTGTGAGGGGTTATTAAACAGAACTCAATTTCTCGTCTTTAGATTGGAGTCGCAGCTGCACCCTTAAATACAATTTTTGGTCTCTTGAAGGTTTTCATTTCAGGTTTGAATCAATAGTTTCAAATGTCACTAAGTTTGCTTTATTTTGATTATTTTTCCAGGTACCAAAGTAGGAGTTAAAAGTGGCATCCCATCAGCCCCAAGGTCTAATTTTCTCTACCAAAATGTCAAGAAAACGCAACCTAATCGGAGACTGACTTCAGCCAGAACCAAGAAAAACGTTAACGTCAATAACAATACAGACAAGGAGAGAGAATGCTTGGAAGACCCACAAGGGAATGAAATTGAAAGACCCGCAAGCCAAATCTCGGTTCACATCAGTACCAAAAGTTTATCCGAAGATGATGGAAACAGTTTACATGACAAAGACTTGACAACAGGAGATGAAACCAAAATTGATTTAGAGTCATCTGAAGACAAGAATATCATCTCCGATCTGGGCAATATCTCAAATGGGGAGGAAGACAGTGAAATTGAGGAATTGGAAAGTGAAATTGAGGTGTTGGAAGGTAGTGGTAGCGAAGAGGGTGGGGTAGAGAATAGAACTGTAGAAGAGCAGAATTTTGAGGGGGGAAGTATAAAGGGTAAACACAGAAACAGTGAGGAGAGAGAAGATGGATGTCAAGAAGATGTGGGCATTCATCAGGTTCCTGAGGAACAGAGAAGGCATGATGAGGGTCAGGTTTTCAAAGAGGAAAGTGATATTGGTATTGACACCTCAGCAAGAGATGGAGAAAAGAATCCCCAACCTGGAGACAGTGCTTACAACAAAGGGGATGAAAAAGAGGGATCAGACTGCAGTGTACCTGAAAGTGAAGGGCAGGGAGTGATTGAAAAGTCAGAGGCAGTATCTGAAGTTGAAAGCAAATGTACGTCTAACCCCGAAGATATTACTGGACAACCAGACAATGTTTCTGTTATTGAAACTCAAAATGTGTATAAAACTGATGTAACATGAAACTTTGTGAGTTTTTACTTGTTTGGATGTTGAAACAATCCAGCTCTTGGAGAGTAGGAATACACATGCCATGTATGCCCCTTGTTATCAGTGACCGGCCTGTAGGCCTACTTTATTCTAAGCAATTCTCAGGAAACTGTTTGTAGTAGGATTGTTTTGATGTTTAATACATAATTTCTATGAGCTGGAATATCCATGTGCATTACAGTATACCTCTTCTTCTCTGACCTGCATTTAGGGGATTTGGGGGGGGGGGGGGCATGGGGGTGCAAGCCTGCTTCAAGTCTCTTCCCTCGAAACCTCGGTGTAAAATTCAAGAGTGAAAACATGTACATATTTGAACCCCCCCCCCCTCCCATGGAATGGTGAACCAGCCCCCAGCAATTTTCTGGCTCCACCACTGCATTTTGTTAAGAGGTTTTCTTCCTCCTGCTCCTCCCATATATCACTCAAATCTGTGGCCACATAGCTTTGTACAACAACAAACTTTCATAAATATCCCTCAAAACCTGGTTTCACTGCACTATAGACAGTTATGCACGTGGCACAAACTTGTTTGCTTGGCATTTGTGTGACATTCAGTTTTATCCTGAAGCCATCATCAAAGTGAATACATCATTCTTTGTAATCTCCTTGCACTTTATCCATTGACAATAGTTATAGGGGTAAAATTTAGCTTTCAGAATAGTAATTCTCCAGTTTGATTTTGATAACTTATTGTTCATGCTATGACATTTATACAGTTGAATTAAGTAAAGAAAAAGTAAATTTAAGCATTACCTTGCAATAAAAAATAAAATTATTGCCATTCAGAATAAGGATATGTTGTAAAAGAGAAAACATTGGAAAGTTCATGCTATAGTGGAGAAATGCCAAAGTATTCCATGGTGTCTTGTTTGTAAACAGTGTATGCTGTGCCACGTCAGATCTACTGAAGTTCACATGCAATCAGATACAACCCAAGTCTTATGGAAAGTTGTTGTAATTGCATGGAATTACAATTTTTTACAATTTTTACATTTGTGCTACTCATGCAACATGATTTATCACCTTAAACAAAAAGAGGTGGGCTAGGGGAGGCTCTCATCCCCTTAAGTAGCCCCCTCTTTTCCTGAAATTTCACTCGATTATTCTGAGAGGGGCTATAGGATAAAATCGTACTCAACTTTAAAGGGAGATGGCAGTTGCCCCAAGTTTATTTTAAACAATCTGCTAATTTGTACAAATCCCTTCTTACATAGCTCACAAGAATCTTTCACTCTACTTCTGTGTAAAAACATTGAATATTAAAGGTAAACCAAGGAGTTATTCTGCATAAATTTAACAAATAAGTATCAAAAATATTGTCACGATTGATTGGAGCCTTTCTTGAATTAGGATGACGGGGTGGGTATTTCCAAAAACTAGGGGTACAAAACTGTGACATGAGGTCAAAATTTAAAAATCATTTTAACTGATTGAAATTTGTACTCATGATAGAGTATTATCAGCATTTATAAAAATTAAAAATATTTTTACATACAGCATTATGTATGTGTGAGGGGACTCATTCAAACATATACATGCCTGTAAATTAACCAACATAACAAGGACACCAAAGCAGTCTTTAAAGGGGGATTTTCATAATCCCAGACAGTTCCAATTCTCCCAACTATGCATCTTCTAGCTCCTCCCATAACTGTATGAGGCTCTTCCTTGTGCAAGAATAAACCTGTTTTATTGCTTAAGGCCATGTCCTGGTGAGCATACATGGATATAAAATGTAATAAAAGTACTCTCTCTGCCTTGTGTGGAATGTGAGCTACTCTGCATCTTTCAAATTTTCAAACTTTGATGTCAATCAAAGAGCAGTCACCAACTGAGAATTTTGATATACATACACTAAAAATATACTTTGGGGTGATGACTGTCTGTCTTTAAGCTCCTCTTAAAAGAATGAAGAAAATCCTAAATGGTTGAAAATTCATAGTTGAGTGTGATTTATTTAGGACCCTTTGTAACCAGAAAATGGAAAAAAGTTTGAAAGAATTCTCCAAAACTTAAAAAAGTCAGTTTCATTTTTCTCAACAGTTTCACATGTCAAAATGTCCACACTTTTCAATATTTTGTATAATATTGACTGTTTTCAACAAGTAAATGATATTTAATTGTTCAAATTTTCCTCTTTGACACCCTTAGATTGTTAGACTTGCAATTTTGTATCTTATTTTGCATCACTTTATGGACGTGTGTGATATTTGCAAGATATTTCACTCCATTTAGTCTGTCGTGTGTAACAGTGACACCAAGAATTAGTGTCCCCATTACACCTAACATGCAAATTGTCAGTTTAAGTTTTAAATGTTGAGTTGACCTGGAAACTTTCAAATACAATATCAATCACTGTCTGCAGTAATAGGATACAATCAAAAGCCCCAGTTTCATTGAATTTTTGTTCTTCATACATTGAGAATGACCAACATAACTATGGCAGCATGGGGGACACCAAAAAATCAAGTGTCCATCAGCATCAAATACTTGGTGCAGAATACATGGGATTATTTTTTCTAGTAACATTCTGGTATCTTCTTTTCATGTGACTTAATTCACAAAAAACTTAAGCTCTTTGTGTAAATGGTGAAGCACCAAATTTTACCAACATACTCACTGAGGGGGGACACCAAAATTCTGTAGATTACAAATGATGCCTTGAACAGTCTTTGCTTTATTTCTTTCCAAATGTGCTACTATCTAAAAGAGTTTGACCTAATTCTTATATCAAATGAACTTCTGCCACCTGAAAATGACCATGTTTGTAAAAATGATGAAAAGTATATACATAAGAAAACCATCATAACTAGGGGGACACCAAAAAGTTATGTTGGTCAGGTAGTTTTCTATTTTCCCATTTGAAAACATAGGTGAAGCAATAATACTCATATTTTGGAAATGTTGACTTTGGTGGTATCCTTACCATGATAAATGAGCAAAGCAATTCAGTTCATGATAAAATGTTTTTCAGATATGTCGAATTGGCATGTTTGCTTGTATGTCACAGCCATTACCCCAAAATCATGGGGGACACGAAAGCAAAGTAGTCTGTTTTGTATAAAATACCAAATGGTGAAAGTTCAATTTGTATATCATAAGATACCCATGTTGGTAAAGTATAATAAAATACATGATACAATGGTTTGTTGTATTTCATGTCTTTAAAATTTAGCATTACATTGGCAGTCAGTAAAAACCCCATTGGACCCCTAATTTTTGGAAATACCTGGGTACACTTATTCAAATGGGGGGCTGCATGTTTTCCTTTTAACCCAAAATGCAGTTGACTGGTTTTGAGTGGTAGACTAACTGGCTTCATAGTTAATTAATGCAAATGGTACAGTGGATGGTAAATGTATTTTGCAACTGCAAATCTGAATGATAATGTTTTCATCACAGCTTGAAGGGCACAGGCAGTTCCTCGCCTCAAACTTATTTTGAAAGAACATGCAGCCACATCTCACAAATGCCATCTTATTTCACTTTAAGTATCTTTCATGATATGTCAGCCTGAGAATATGATAAAAAGTTTGCGTTAAAACCATTTTTAACAGTAATATCTCGCCTCATTGCATCTGTACCTCAATGAGGACACAATCTTAACACCTGGTATAGGCAACTTTCACATTGGCGTGTAAATCAAAGAACTGTAACAAAAATTTGCAACAAAAAAGAAAAGAGTGCTTAGTTGAGCTTGTGCTTTGTGTTCCATATCTCTATGAATTGAACGATCATCTAATTACCAGAGGAAATCAGTTCGGAAAATGAAAGCCTTGGGGTTGGTAATAAGATATACCATACTTAGAAAATAGAAAAGTGAGGGCATGGACAATCAACCTTTTAGGCATGTTCAATTCAGGATGACATATAATATTACATATTCAAGGTAAACCACTTGAGTATTGTCTGCGTAAATTTCACAATTCAGTGAAAAAGAAGACATTTGTGTGATTCTCAGTATATCTATTCATGAAATAGGAATACCCAGTACACTTATTCAAATTGGGGTGATGTACTGCATTTTCTCTTTAAATGGAAACTTAAAAAATATCATTCATAGTGAAGTTGAATTAAGCATTAACAGGCAACATTTCTTCAACGGAATTTCATGGCAGTCGGCTTTCTATCCCTCTGCACATACCTACCACCACTGACTTGCAATACCTATAGGTCAGTGAACTAAAGCTGTTCTGAAGGAATGCAATGCATGTACCCCCAAACCAAATCAGTCTCAACAATGACACAGGGTACTACCAATCAGATTCTAAATACAGACATCCCTTTAGGATTCATTTGAATGCATTTTTGTGACGACCTTCAGGAGATGACACATGCAATTGAATACATAAATCGCATCCACCAAGTATTCTTGAAGTATCTTCCCGTTAATGGAGTATTACTTCCAGATTGGGAGATTCCCCCGTTTGTGAGAATCTAGTTTTCTCCCAGTCGGGACAAAAGTTGGTCATGGGCGTCGCCATGTTGCCTGTTTTACTCTTTTTGCACATTGTCAGTGACAAATGGGTTTGGAACCCCGTTGCAAAAGTTTTCGGTCTATTTTAACAAACGTAAATAAATATTCGGTAAATATTCTGTCATAGCTACCGAAAGGCCACATCCTAATCGGTGGTTCATCACTCCCTTTTAGAGAAAAAAGCAAGTCTTTGAGTGGTCTTCGTTCTTGCTTAACCTTGCCTTGTTAGGATGGCAAGCCTGTAAAATGTAAAATGTGATGCATAACTTTTCTCTCTAATTTCCCCCAAACAGGAGCTCCCAGACCGATGACTGGAGGGGTAACAGGAGTCATCCGTAGGACCCCTACTGGCAAGTCTTCTTGGGGCTTCAAAGTTTTAACGATACTTTAAGGACACATTAAGTGGAATTTTTTATTCTTTTCATTTTTTTTTTCGTGGGTATTATAATTTATGGACAGCTGCAGATCACTCTTTAGGCCACCGTCAACCGAATGGGCCGTTAGTTGAGAAGTCCTGATCTGAAAAGGTTTTTCTAGTTGTGAAGATGGCAGCTTGAATAAAGCAGAATAATAGTTGTGACCCCACAATTTCAGGTGACAGCATATTATTCTATTAAGCATATCACACTCTCTGACGTAGAGCAGAATGTGCTCTTGGATGATACCGTCACAAAGAATTCACTAGATATAACCAACCAAATACACAAAGCAAAGACACGTTTCTGTTCATTATTATTTGAATTGATAACAGTAGTTTAAACATGAAGCAAATCCTTACAATATTAATCGTCCAATATTTGTATAATAACGATCTCATAAATCCGGTTTTGGAAACGTTAATCTGAGTAAAATATTCTGTAATCCATGATATATGCAAAAGTTTATAGAGTACGGTGTAAAGCCTGGGAAAGATTAGAAGTGAGAACAGAGATACTTCTCACACCTGGTATAGAGAGAACCCTATTGTTTTGGTGGAAGTCAAAAGTCATGTGAGTTAACTAGAAGTCATAAGCAGAAAACATTGTAAACATAATATTTCTAGCTACGAAGCAGGGCTACTTTTCATACTTGGCATGTGAATCAATGCGTTACTGTCAGAAGATGAACACAATTGTTTTGGTAGAGTTCAAAGGTTATCTGAGGTCACCGGCAGTGAATATATGGAATTCTTAAAAAATCTGTAAAACAATTCTTTAAAACTTTTCAAACACGATATCTGAAGATAGCAAAGATGGGTTCTTTTCATACTAGGTATATATTAATTTCTTCATATTGAGAGGAAGGACCCTATAGTCCTTTTGGAGGTCAGAGGTCATTTGAGGTCTTTTGTGGTCAAAAATCGGAAACCTTGAAAAACACTATAGTTCAAGACAGGGATGATGAATATTTTTCATACTTGTATATGAATTTGTCTCTTTAAGAGAGAGAGAGAGTGTTTTGGAGGTCGAAGGTCATTTGAGGTCATCAGAGGTGAAACTACGAAAACCTCGTAAACTTAATAGACAGTGGGCGGTACCTCCAAATTGTGTCTTGTGTGTTACGTTGACCAACGAAAACTTTGGGCTGAATATTTGTAACATTTCAAAGATAAAATAACAGAAAACAACATTTATTTTTTCACAAGCATAACTGTTACAGTGATAAGTCGACTTTTAATAACCTAATTATGAACACATGTAAAGGATGCTATAACTATAGGGTGAATAGAAATACCGTACGTCTAACAAATTTGTTGATGGCGAAGTGGAAAGTGTTCTTTTTCTCACACAGACGGTCCGGGCTCGAAACCTTTCCAAGGTACCTTCTTTTTACTCAATTTTTGGTGGGTTTCAAAGGTCATGTGAGGTCAGCAGACGTCAAATTGGAGAAAATTGTAGAAAATGATGACTCTAAAAGGATAAATTTGAGATATTAACCTCATCCCCTTTTGGCAAGGAATCACTAAGCCTTTGGGCTTTCTGGTTATGTTTTATGTAACGTGGCAACTCTCAACCAATCAGGATCCAGCAATAAAAACATATCCTGTAATGGTTGTGACTGCAATGAACCATACTTGAAAGACCTCAAAGCAATCTCGCAACCACTTGAGTTTTGTCATTATGGAGACATGACCACAATAGTTAAATTTGTCTAGCAACTTCTGTTTGTTAACATGGGCTTTGGACATGAAAATCATTTGTAACTAGCATATTGATTCGATACGTCTCTTTTTCACCAGTTATTACATTAATTCTAATGTTTCTATTCCATTTGAAATATAGTGTAAAACATCCATGGCTTTTTCTATTGTCTTTTTCTATTACTACCATTAGATGCATCTGAATATGAAAGAAGGTTGCTCATAAGACATTGTAATAATATCATTGCGATTGCATACCTTTGGTTTAGCCAGTAACGTTAAAATTTTTCTTTTTCTAGGAGGGGGATAGCTGGGGCATTAATGTCCAGGTCTATCAAGACTTTATCATGTATGATCTGTCAACGTTTTTGTAATGACTTCACGCCGTCATTATCCAAGTTTTTGAACCACATTAGTTCCGAAACTCAATGTGAATCTTCTTTAAATTATTTCTTTACGTTACGTTTATCTCCCAATAAATGTTTTCAAACTTAGACTGTCATGATCTCTCTCTCCATAATGACTGGGACATTTTTGCCCAATCCCCAGTCAGTTTCCATCGGTCCTACTGACTGTTTCTAAGTTAGTTCTGTAAATAATAATTTTCTGAAAACATTAACCGCTGGTGTATACGGGATTTCTGCTAAAGTGATCCTGGCTGCTGGCACCTCTTTTTTTACTCCGGTTACCCTCATTTGTACCCTGTCCTTGCCCACCGGAATTGTACCTCAGATAATAAACAAAAATTCGCTTCCCATGTCACCGGGTACACCAGTTTTCAATGTGCCATCGTCTCACCTTCTCTTTTGTACATATAATACATTTAAGGCAATAGAATCAACAGAATAGCTCAGCTGTAGGTTGTAACACTCATTTGGGTCTTATCCAACAATTTTTTAAGTGCGCCCTCATTCGCAATTATCATACTCAGTTTCATCTAGACGGTTAGCTCGTAAAGAAATGCGTTCTCACTTCAAGTTTACACAGAATGCGTGGTTCGGATACGGTAAGTGTAATTTCTATCTTTCGAAGCCCAAGTAATTATGTATGTGGTATTCTGGGTACGCATACTCACTGCAAGGTTCGATTCACATCAGCGAGATAAATTACCAGGATCAACTAGGATTAAGTGGCCTATTGTTAAAATGACAATAAATAGATCTTCTCCTTATATTGAACAGTTAACTCTTCGTCTTCACCAAAACACCTTTTTGTCGTAACTGGTCACAATTAATGCCATTTCTGTTAAGCTTATCGACGACTTTCCACAAAGTTTACATTACTACTCATTTTTCTATGTGATGAGGAAAATTGTCGGAATTAGGATAAATGAATTAGGCTTGAACAATGCTTAAAGCAGATGACGCATTAAATTCGTAAGGACACAAAGGCTGTACGTTATTTAAACTTTCATTGACAGTCGTTTAGCCGAAAATCTGGATTAAAGCTTGGCCCTCGTCGGTAACAAATCTCGAATGAAAGCATGCCTTTTCAAACTCAATTGTGGCAGAATTACATGAGCGTGAAAGGGGTACATTATCAGTAGAAAGGGGAGTCAACAGGGCTAAACAATAGCAACAAAGGGGTTTGTCAATCAAAGTTTGATACCTGAAACCAATTAAATCATTTTTAAGTACTTATTGTCTGACAGATTTGGTTGTTGTGCCTCCTTCCTAACAGCTTGCTGGTCACACATACCTTTCCGCATCCTTAAAGTTAATTAGTGACTCGAAAAAGTGTATGGCTCCCTCAAAGGTAAGCTAGGGAGGGGATTAAACTTTGCACTTTTGAGTAACAGTGTAATCAATCAAAACTTGTCATGATCTGTGTAACATCAAGAGTATCTTTACTTGATACAATTAAAGCTACAAAATAATTTGAATCTCTCAAAGGAAAACACAGACGTTTTATCTGGCAACACAGATCTGTTTCTTAAATCATTGCTTTGCGTGACAAGGCACAGACTCAATACAGTCCATATATTCCTACGGTGAAGTCCGCTCTGCACCATTACATGTTTTGCAGCCATGTACGTCAGTGTCAGACTACGATACTCTACAAAGATGCTATTTTCATGGACGGGGCTTCATACACTAAGTAGAGTATTAGGAAGTGTTGTCACCGTCGGTCGTGTTATTATACCTTTGGTGCATGCTTGGCTGCTTCTTCTTAATCGGGGATCGTGTTAGGTTAGATCAGCGGTTATAAATTATGTTAGTTGGCGGGACACACATTCATCAAAAAAGATCGACGTAGTCAGGATTTTGTCCTCGGGAGGTCTAATGTCCAAATGACCATATGGCGCCCCTGACACACACCCTGTGACTGGATCTAAGCATGTCCGGACGAAGGATCATTTGGGGCAATTCATTCAGCTTTGGGGCCCATTAGGGGGTTGCAAAGATTTTCAAGTGGTGGGGTTTACGTGCAGCACTATGTTAGTGCAGTGCGACGCTCGGTAGACGCGTAGAGTACCATGACATCTTCTTTTACCAAAAGTCCCTGCCCAATGGTCAGAAATTGACACTTTTCAAGCTTTATAAATAGTACTGAAACATATTTCATAGTATTTATAGGTTTACTTTTTCTTTTTTCGATTCAAAATCAAAAGGTTAAAGTTTCTTGCTTTTCAGTTTTTCTCAGTTAATGAAACAAACTTGTTTTCATTGAAATATTGCTACCACCGACATCGTCTGAATGGGGCCAGGGGCAATTTACCCCCAATAAATCCGGGTCTGAGGGAAGAAATTGGAAATATAGGGGCCGTTTGCTGTTTAGCAAGTTCTGCCCGATAGAACAGAGCATGAACATAGTCATTTCGATTTTGCAAGAGCTCTAACCGGAAGAATATAGATATCACGATTTGACTGTTACTTCTGAAATAACCTTAATCCTGGGCAATGTAGGCTTTAAACAGGTTGATTACATTCATTTGCTTGGAAAAGTGTGCGTAGAGATGGGTGAGGGTGATATAACACTACCTGAAGGGAATCACACCATTGGTTGGCCCGTAGCGGCTCATGTTTTTAAAATGCCTACAGGATGGCTAAAATGGCACTATTCAGGCATTTTTACTGCATCTAAACACAGCCATTATTCTGACGTTCATGTTTTATCAATACACATTTCGAATAAGATTGGTAATATGTCCGCATTTGTGTGCCATCAGTGCTCTGCCAAACGAGATAGGACTCGTCAAAATTTGCCGGGACCCAACTGGCCAAAGTACTTCTCCCTCTTATTTTGCTTACCTGTGTCTCACTGATACACTGGTTCCGTGACAATTCTCCCCATCCCCACCCGAATAATTTCGACAGATATTTCCTAAACGGACAATCCTCTCCGGACAACCACCCATCCCCCGAACTTCTACCGGGATGAGTCCCACAGGCTATCACAACTTCATATTTTCTCGTGGGGCAATTTGTCCAGGTTTATTTTCATTGGTGGGAATTGTGTGGGGATCCGTTGGGGTGGAAGTTTGGCCCGTCAAGAATGAACGGCCAGTTAACTCAATAATGCAGTGGACTTGAGGGTTGTGAGGGATCATGATGGTTGGGTTGCATGGGGCTTTGGGAGAAACATTGTACTCAAGCTGTCCTACAGGAGTCAGACAACACAGTGGGTGCACATTAAGCAAGACAAAAAATGAAATTTTAAAGCAGTTTAGTTAGGGTTCACTCGGTTTCATTGCAAACATTATCTATAAGCCTAGGCAAAATGTTTAGAGTTAGATTGGTTCGAACTGCTAACATTTTTTCTATGTCAATGTACTTCTAGGACGAACTGGATAGCTACACGGGACACCATTTCAAAATCCAGTTCCTAGACTTAACTCCAACATAGCCCGTCATGTTAAGCTAGGCTTGGACTTAGCTTCAGTTTCATTATAAGTGTAGAGAACGGTAAAATTGTTCTTTTTGTAAGTTTTATCATGGCTCCATTTTTCACGTTGTCTATGATAATGCCTACTTTACATTGTATGCGTTCCCACAAGAAGCAATGAGAGATACCACACTTAACAGTACATCATAAAGGCAATAACTATATTATTACAATGGTGTTACTGGGATATGCCAAAATGCCAGACGAAAGGACTAACTCCTTGACTACGGTTTAGCAACCAACCACCCCCAACATTGGCTTCGAGTTGGGGTTAGAACAATAACCCAAATTTCTGAACGTCCAGGTTTAATTGGAATATATAACAAAATTGCAAACGTTTGGTAGGGCCAGCCTTCCCCGATGAGAGTCATGGACCACCTGCTGTCATCTTGTGCCACCCTGTGGCAATATTTGCACCATGTCACATGATTTTTCAAACGGCATGTATTTCAGAGTTCTATGGTTCAAGGATTCTAGAGTTGAATGGATCTATATTTAATGTGTTTAAAGTCGATATATTAGTTGTCTGCCTCGGTACTTCGAGGTTTCCGTTTCAGAAGGGAATGTGTAGGTCTCGGTCCCAGAAGTGGGATTCTGTCTCGGAAGGGGAGTCTCGGTTTCAGACTCCGTCTCGTAGACTGAGTTCTCGATTAAAGCCTTTGCTTAAAATTGTATGCAGATAAGTAAAGTCTATGTGGAATTGTACTTTGGAAATAAGGTCTAAGCATCGACAAACTTAATGTGCAGTGCAGTCTCCCCTTAGTACTTCTTCGTCCCTCAGACGTGTTTGTTACTCATAATGAAGTTGATGTTACAAACCATACTTTAAATACAACTTCTCTATAAAGAAGGTCCAAAGAAACAATTTGCTTTTACGTGTCTAAATCTATTAAAGATTAATGAGGCAACCTTTGGGCCACATAGTCAATAACACGCAATTAAACATACCATATTGTTATCAGTGAATTGTTCTTTACTTGCAGTTTCGTTTTTGTGTGTGCAGAGTGGTTGCTGAGAGTTTAATGATTGTGGGCTTTGTTATCTCTAAGACTAGGTTATCATATTTGTTATCTACTTTTCTTTGATGCGAATTTTTCATTTCATGTAAAACAAAAAAACCAAGTACATGCTACTTTGCACGTAGAAATATCTTTACTCCCCTAGGTTATCCATACAGGCCATGCTTTTAAATATGACCACGGAGGTGATGTGACTAAGTTGTTGTACGTTACCGCTATATACCTAAACAACTTGTTGGTGCCTAGCTTACCAAGAAAACTACTTGCTAAAGATGCCTCCCTTTCATCATGGGCATGGATCATGGGGGGGGGGGACAATTTCTTTTACAGTAAACCAAATTCCCATGAACAGATATTTCTCATCAAGAGATTGTTCAATTTGCCTACCGGACCATTTATGTTGCTTCCATGGTTTACAATAAAAGGTCATTGTAGGTGTCTTTAAGCGTTACAAAACCCTTTGCGAAGTAATAAAACAATGTTTCATGTACATTGAGCTTTACCATGTTCATAGCAAGTTGAATGTCCGGAATAGGCACAGAAAGCCAGTGCCTGATTAAAGGGGGTCACGTCCCGGATTCGTTCAATGTATCAAAGGCCCCCAAACTGTAAGGTGTTTACAAACTTTTGAAAGTTAGAATAAAGATGGAATAACTTTGAACGTGTGTTAAATAAATAATAGGAATCGCAATTGCAAAAACAATCAGGCAAATTACAATTACAATTAATTTCAGATTAAATGTGGTGAACGGTGTAGGGAAAGAGTAATTGTTATAGAGGTTTCCAAAGGTTTAATACAGTGTTAGAACAACACTACATGCATTCTGTCCAACAATCGGTGTAACTGCAAAATCTACTGAGAGAATTTTCCTGTTCTTCCTTCTCTCATTCTCATTTTGAGCCAGCTATGGATATTCATGATCCACCTCCTATAAGTTCAGCACTGAGAAAAACTCCAGCATAATATTAAATGTTGTATTTACTAAACTGACAAAATTCAGAATGGAAGGCATGTTAAGCAATTTCGACTCTTTAACCCAACTCATTAACGTAAATGCAATTTACCTGGCGTCTGGTTATTTTAATGTCATCTTGCTAAAGGTTCTTCAATTAAGCAAATAATGCCTATTAATGCCTATTTATGCCTATTAATGAGCAATTAATTTCACCTTATGTCAAGGAAAATTGTAAAGTTCCGTCGGAACGAATACCTAGATAACTCAGAGTTATATTACAAAATCATTTTACATTCAAGTACCTAAAATTTATACATTAAAGCCGTTGATGGGACGGCAACCTGTCGTCCAATACAACGCTACACCCCAAAACTTGAGCTCATAGACATCAGCTTAATGTTGCTCTCAAGTCTCCTCCAAAGTTTGATCTATAAACAGGATGATATCATCTCAGAATCATTTGTTGTTGGAACAGCCATGACATTAGAGGTGCGCATTCCTTCCATAGGAACATATACATCACTTGAAATATTCGCAAACGTCTCGTAGCTGTCAAATGTTTCATTTGGTTCAAAAACCTAGCAAAGAAACATTTGATAATTGAAATTTTTTTAAAAGAACATTACAGTTTAATTTTGCTGAAAACTATACCGAGCAGTAGCGTTGCCAAGGAAGATAGGGGCAAATGCCTTCCCCCACTTTAAGTCCCTAGATAGTTTGTCGGTATGCTTGTTTAACCAATATTAAAATATCCTTCACGGTGTTCATATCATGGTTTCCTTATGAATCATCTGGGAGAACTGAAATTACTGATACATGTTGTCTGAGATTTTTCTAAAGAATAATTAAAACAGGGTTTTACCCTTGCGAACTTCGTTAAAGCTAGTAAAGGAGTCGGTCACATACATTTTACATTACGAATGTAGGAGATAATTGTCTGAAATGCCATTTCGTGAAAGTTGTTGATTATTCTTAGGAGGTTATAAGATCTTACTGCTCAGTTTCACGACGCCGTAAAGTATATCTTTTAAAACAAGAGCAGTAGAGGCTTTTTATTAATGTTCAAAAGTTTTTCAATTCCCCTTCAACGAATTCAGAGGGCACACTGCTGGTATTTTCTTCGAAAACTTGCCCTTCGATCTCACTTAATGACCTGGGATTAACGTTTTAATCGAGATTGCTTTGCGTTTTAAACTTCAAAACATGGAACATTACGCAATCCTAAAAGCACGGTGTTCAAACAGTGGATTTATTTGTTAAATCCCAATGTATCAGCTGCAGTAACTTCAATTTTCCTTTCAAGGGGCGATCCCGACATAAATATAGGTGGCTACCACAATGCCTTTGCCTCTGCAGCACCTAACCCTACCTCCTTCAAAAAGGGACTGCTATCAGGTTATACCTCAGGTTTGTTCACAAAACGGTATGTAATTTCTCAGGTTTTGTGCGCCCTCAGATGATTGTTTTGTGAAAGTGGGTACTTTGGTGCACATTTCTAGTACATCTTCAGAGGTAAGCTCCAGATAGTAACACACGTGGATCTAAGGGGGAGGGGAGTAACCCCACTTCCAGTTGTGAGTACTACTTTTGTGCCCTTAAAATTGTGTATACTTTACGGCTAGATGCCAGTATATAGCATATCACACTGTTTCGTTTCAACCTTTGCCTAGGGTTTGTTCTATCACTTGTCCAAATGATCGCACATGCTAACCTTTTCCGAAACTGCATGAAAAGCCGTCAGAACTATGCAGTTCTTAACTCCTTGATTTTTGGATCGGGCTCTTTACAACCGGATGGCAGAAAACAACATCTAATCGGAGAGTCTCTCACAGCTTTCTGAACTCAAAGTGTCTACTTTAATGATTCCATTTGGGAGAGGCACCCAGCGCATGAAGTCTAGGGATTTGCCATAACAAAGTAAAACCACTTAGTTTGTAAATTTGGATACATCCCTAGATCCCCTTTAAACCTTTAAAATCAATCACAAATTTAGTGAAATTATTATCTGTCTTGTATTACCTATGTATATTGTATAAGTGATAGGGTTGTGTGTGCTTTTTATCGTTAGACTTGTACAGCTGTAGGTAAATTGTGGCTCCACTGACATCCCCCCACTCTTGTCACCCAAGCTAGTGATGCCAAAGGCTGATTTGTTTTTTAACATTTTGGAGATCAAGATAAAAGCATTGGGCAAATACTTACTTTAAAAAATGATAATTTCAGCTGATGTGTGTTTGGACGAGAAGATTGATCCTGTTTAAAGCACTCAATCATATTATTCCTGGAGAAAAGAAACATATATCATGGATAATAATGAAGTTTCAGAAACACAGCAAACATTAAAGAAACGATTATGGTACCTGAGTTGCGGATATTTGCTTGGCCATGACTGTGGGATGTAATCATTTGTTTCTCCGTTGGTCTTTAGAGGTGCATGAGAGGGGAACGGGGACACTCCTAAAGAGAAAAACATCAAGTTTGTTAAACTGTGAGCACAGTTCGTACTACTTAGTTATGAGTGTAATGTAAAATGGGTTCTTCGTTCTTTTACTTATAATTACACCTTTGAAAAATCTTTTTCTTCTTTTAAAATCTTTTATTTATGTTACATGTGTCTTCTTCCGACCTAATTGATTAAACTAGTCCAAAATGTGTACTGTATACTCAGCTGAAACGAATCAGAAAGACTTAGTTTGTTCAAATGTTCCCAGCAATTTTGTGAAAACATACCAATGTACTTAATGAATTCTGTTTTGTAAGTAAGATTATATCCCACCTCATCCATTTTAACAATCATTCCTCGATGTTTTGAACCTGAGAACAGTAACTACTAAAATTTTTATGACATGAAATAACTACATACCAGCTGAAAGTACTTCCCAAAGTACAACTGCTAGCGACCAAACGTCGCTTTTCTGAGTGTATTCATTTCTAAACAATGCTTCTGGGGCAAAATCGTTCAGCGAAGACATAGTCTGAAAAATTGGAAAAATAGAGTATTACTCCCTTGATTACTTAAGAATGCTCTCTCTATTGTGTTTTTTTTTATATTCAAGACGAAGAGCTGTTTCTATCCTGCCATCCTAACTGACCAAAAACACACCTTTCTTCGAAAAAAATTATTCGTGAAAACTCGTTGTTCTTTCTTCATCACGAAAACAGGATGAAAAATAGACGAGTTGGAAAGTGTTTTCACGCAATGCATAATGTGATGGGTCAATGGTAAAGTGAGTTACTAACCTTTGTGGCAGTTATCGATTTTGTACACCTCATTCGGACGTACACATTTGTCATTGGTATTGCAAGCGCAGACAATGTAGCTCAGACGTAATACACGTCGGCTGGGCAGTTAAGTGTTCATACGCATGCGCACTCAGACCAAAAGTCATGGCACAGCTGGCCTTGTGATCCTACCGGAAGTACTGCATTACCCAACTCGCTTGTTTAAACGCCACACAATTTCTAACATTGCACATTGTACTCATGTAATATAAAGAAAGTCAGTGGACAATGCAAAATGCAGTCTATTCTTTAATACCTGTGGTTTCTTTAATGCGACAATTTTCGAGGCATCATATGACAAACAGAAGTCGTATAGTTTGCAAACTCCATGCTTGGTTATCAAAATTTTCTTGGTTGAAAGTCCAGGATGAAGAAACTAAGGAAAACAAGTACTGGAAATATGAAATTTACTCCTGATTAATATTTGTAACAAAAAAGTAAAGATTATATGAACATCTGAAAAGTGGTAGAAATATACGGTTAATATTGGACGTCAATGTAGAGCCTACGTTACTTATCAAAATATGAAATCTTTGCATTGAAGAAATAGGTTTGAAGCTCATAAAGAAGAAGAAAGGACACTTGCACCATAAGAGTGGAGAAGTTCTATTCCTTGGATGATATCGAGGAAGAAATGTTTAACTTTAGATGCAGTTAGCGTATCAGATTTCCTCGATGCACCGGTTGGTTGCACGTCTGTTATTTTCGCCCGAAGTGTTTCACAGATCATATATTCATATAGCAGATAATTGTGAGCTGCGAGGCAATGACCACATGAAAATAAGTAGATAGTAAAACAAACAATTCATAGAACGTGAAAAAATGTTACGTAGGTACAAACAAATATTTGTTAGTCACTGAAGGCTTGTGAACTTCTACAAGATAAATTGAGCCACACAAGACGTCTTTACTTCGAGATACATTACGTCGTTGAAGCATACTTAACACCATGTAAAATCAGACCTTTTTGATGGTATCTTGCAGAAAAAAATAATACATGGGATTGTCAAGCTCTTTCAGTCTGGACATTGTCGGGCGGTGCCGTTAGGCGCCGGGTGTTGGCAGTACGAAAGAACTTGTCATGTACTATTAATAGCAAACAAAGTATACCATACTTACAGGACGTCTCACCTCTGGTAACTTCAAATGACCTTTGACCTCCTCCAAACACTGCAGGATTATTGAACTTTACGTGGAACATCGACGTGCAAAGTATGAGACCCCTCAAAGTTTCGTTCTTGAGTAGTCATGTTTTTGAGGATTTTCTCGTTTGACCTGTGTTGACCTCACCTGACCTTTAATCTACACCAAAATGACTATACTTTTTAACTCAAAATTTCACTATTCGAAATATTATGTTTATGACGTTTTCAGGATTTCATTTCCGTTTAGTTTGAAATTCCTTAAAGATGCCCTAATAGAAAGATTATGCACATGATCTTTTCACAATTGTACATCCGGTGAAAACAAGGGACTTCTCAAACTTACAGTGGATCATCCACGTGCTAAATGTTAAACTCCATCAGGATTAAACAAGTTCATGACACATCGCGTTCATGATATTTTCATCGTTCAACCTCTGGTGACCTTATTTTACCTCTGACCATCACAGAATCAACAGGGTTGTTGTACTTAATCAATTTAATTCATCGTTCCTATCTTGAAATATCTTGTTTTAAAGCTTTCCTGTTTTTGACCTCTTGTGACCTTAAATACCCGTTGACCCCCATCAAATCCATTGCGAACTGTTCTCTTAAACTGTTCTTTTAATTTGCCAGATCTTTACACAGGTATCCAGTATGAAACGTGCCCTTTACTGTAAACTTGAGATTCGTGTTTACAAACACTTTTCAAGGTTTCTATAGTTTCACCTCTGGTGACCCCAGACGAACTTTGAACGCCACCAAAAACAATGCGGTTGTATTCGTAATATGAAAAATCTATATATTGTGTATTTACCGTGTCCATCATTCCTATCTTGAAGTATCGTGTTTACAACTGTTTTGGCATTTGACCTCTGGTGACCTCAAGTGAAATTTGCCCTCCAAACCTTTTCCTTAATGTTATAATAAATCTATATACTAAGTTGAAAAGTACCCATTAGTGTTATCTTGAGATATCGTGCTTTGAGCCAAGCGTCACAGACACATATACACACATAAACGCACTTACACGTAATCGGCCGGAAGATCAGATTCCTTTTGCCATCGGCAAGGTTAATAAAGATTCTTACTACCTTTCCATAACGTTGATTTACTACAAGTTAATCTTTATATTTAATTTTTTAAATCTTTTGAATGTACAACGTGCTAGAAAGAGCTTTCTGATTTCAACATTTTACACTTCAAAGCAAAAAAGTGTGCAGTTGGTTATTCATCTTCATTCTACGTTGTGTTAACATATAAGTATTAGGAAGACATAGTTGCAATGATCAAAAAAGCTTCAAAATATACTTGTGAAAAACATCCTACCTGGGTCAATCCAGATACCTTCAATTTTGACAAGACTTCCAGAAAAGGGGAGCTCAAGCACACGCTTTATAAACTCATTCCAGTGAATTCCTGTTTCTTGCAATGTTGCATCTTACACACAAAAAGAATAAGTGTAACAGAAAGTCATCCGTAGTATTCGAAATGAAGTCACCGTCAAAACATCATCTGAACGTTTTATTCAACCATAAGTAGACACTTACTGCCTGCCTATGTTCACTTTAAAATAAATGCAACTCATTTACCTGACACCGTTGAAATAACGACATTTTTGTTTGACAGGTTAGAAGCCGCAATAGACCCCATCCATCTGTTGTAAAGCAAACCTCTCTTCATATTTGTTATGATGCATATATCCCTCTCGCTTAAAATGTGCACACCAGAAGTGTGTTCCTTCAGCTCTGAGTAGTAATCTGAAAGGAAGGTCATTAGTGATTATTAAAGAAATTTTTATGTTAGAGAACATGACTTGTAATAATTTTCTTATGTTGCTACTGTATGTATATATCACAACCCTTTAATCTGCTGTTCAAAATCAAGGTAACTTTTAGGTTAAGGTATCAATGTTTCATTATTTTCACAAAAATATTTCGTATCTTGACCAACGTGGTCAGATTCAAACAGAAAGTCTCAGAAAGCCAGTATGGAATAAAAAGAAAACATCTGAGACGAGAGAGGGAAGAGACTCCCTGCTCGTCAGCCATAGCTATATCCATCTGATTTAAAAAACAGGTTACTTGATGTACTGGAGGCTGCCACGTTTGCATGCTGAGTTCATAATCTCTAGAACCTAAAACCTTTCGTCGGTAGCTTACAACTGAACGAAGTGTCAGGCGCACCAATATACCCCATCGCCTCAATAACAGGGATAAATGCAGCTTAGAACCAAAGCCACTGAGTTCCCAATATCAAATGTGCCTTTACCTGTTTCTGTGTCAAGATTGTATGAATAGTTGGTAATGTCATCACCACAAGGTGGCTTAGGAAGTTCCAAACTAGAAAGAGAAGATGCCAAATCACTCATGGTTACTCACTCACCCCCTTGCAACAATTAACATGAAAGTCTCGTTCATGATATTTTTAGTGGTATTTAAACAACTGACTGAATTTGTGGCATAAAATGAAATCATTGTCAGCAGCATTATTTTATTTAAAGGGGACCTTACTTAGACTACCCTCTCAAATAACGTTAAAACGAAAATTTTGCTTGCATAGTAATGCAAAGGTAAATTGAATAAGGGCGATAACATACCTCCGTAACGTTGAATTTTTTTTACTGGATTCTGAATGATGAAAGTTGACATATCGATTTATTTACGAGTAAGAATGATAAGCAACCTTCACTAAATTAAGCTGGCACTGACCGGGTTGTTACCCGGCTGTGAGGAATCATTTGCCTTTTAAGAATTCATGTGAAAATATGTAGATTAATACTACCCTAAAGTTGCGGCAATATCTGAAGGATATATCTTATAGTTGTGGGTGAAAGGGTGAATATGATGGCAATTTCGTAAACAGATTTTCATTTGATTTGGTATTTAACTTTGTTTGTTCAGTCTTAGAGTTTGTTAAAGACATCTTGCTTTGCATGCCGTATCAACTCCACCAAAAGCTGCTTTTTTCAAAGCTCACCCAGGAAAAATCCTGGAACGATCCTATCGCCTAAGGCCGATGTTTATTGCTCATGAGGATTGTTTTCACACAAATTTAACAAAATCACACGACTAATTAGACAGGATTTTGGCAATAGTGCTCAGTGGCGTAGCTAGGGTTTATGGCGCCCGGGGCAAGAAACGAAATTGATGCCCCTACCCCCATCTTCCGGGGGGTAATCTTATGAATACCTACACAACTCAAGATCTTAAATAGAACAAATATCCATGGGCGTCCGCAGAAAAAAATTCAGGGGCCAAAATTTTAGGTGGCCCAACTTTTTTAATGGGAAATAGTTTACTCCCAGAAAAGAGATTAGATGCTACCTCAGACAGTGCTGACAAAGGCGTAGCCAGGAACTTGTCAAGGGGTGCGAAGCCCATAGACAGACTCTCAGCGCTCCGCGCCACCACGGGTTGGCGCGGAGCGCAAGAAAATTTTGGCCCAAAATGCTTCCCAGATGGCTGGAAATGGCACTTCCAAGGCCTATTTACCGCACATAAAAAGGGGACACACTAGCAATATCGTAAATATTATTTTATTAAAAGATGAAATTGCTGTATCAATATCATGCTCATGGCAAATGGTAGTTCCAACATTTCTTAAGTTATCTCAATTTGGCGCCCCCCTAAAGGTGGCGCCCGGGGCAACTTACCCCCCTTGCCCTCCCCTAGCTACGCTACTGATAGTGCTGGCAGGGTACTCAATAGTTACATTAAAATCTACAACGGAAACCGATTGTTTAAAGAAAGCCAATTTTTCATGTTAACAGTCTCACTTGCTTGATCCAATAAGCATGATGATGTTATATGGTGGTCTGGTGATGAGACAACTTGACTTCTGGTTGTACTTGTCCTACATGAGAATTAAAAAGGAGAAAGCTTATACAAAAAAGCTCCTTTCCATTTTACCTACCTGCCTATGAAGGTTAAAAGAGAGATAATTAAGTAGAGAGCCGAGCTATAGTGGTTAAGTCAAGAGTAGTGTGTACTCTTTATGCAATACCCTGAAAAAATTCTTCAAGCCCTGGTCAAACAGTGATACCTTTCACAACAATATTCAACAATATTCTTTGGTTTGCACTGATTGTCATACGTGTATTTATTAGAAGCATAAATGATATTTTTCAGGGAGTGTCGACAAATATGCTACTGAGGGATTTTTGTAGACTGACTGTCACTGAAGTGTTAGGAGCAGTGCATGAAATACGTTGTTAAAGTTGGGCCAGGGTGACACCAGGCTACAGTGACAAAACAGTCCCTAAAGCAGAACGTAAAAGCTTATTTCTATGGTTGCGAGGTCCAGGTTCCTCCTCCAAGCCCCTGTTTAGCTCCTAAAGAAAGGCATTTTCCTCCGAAACCAGGGTGAAACCACCGACAGCTCTGAATAATTATCAAAGTTTTGCGCACAACAATAGAGCAAAGGATTCGCTCTTTACACATGACACTATCTGATCATTATTTATCTGTAAAAGCCAATATAATTTTGACTGACGGTAACTCGATATTGATGCTGAAAGGACTTGTCTTAAAGGTAGAGGGATGACAACAGCAGGAATTGGATGGTTTTTGGAACAGTGAATGCACTTAATTTACGACCCTATAGGTCGTTAAAGGAAGCTAATTACCTAACTAGAACTATAGGAAATAGCACTGTTGAAAAACTTTCATGAATGCCTTACTTTTTTTTCACATGTCAAAAGTAATGCCTAAACATACCCAAACATTCACAGCTTGTTTTGAACAAGCTGTGAATGTTTCTTCCACTTTTGGGGGGATGGGCTGGACTATCGCAAATGTGGAAAATGTGCACGCAAAGCGTGCACGGCTAGCTCGAAGCGCGAGCCTTCCACGGGTGGGGTCCAGGGGCCCGCCTAAGGACCCCTGGTGGAGTCCAGGGGCAAAGCCCCGGTGGGGGGTCAAGGGGGAGAAGCCCCCGGAAGCTCCTGGGTTTTAATGTCTCCGAAGTGCCAGGAAGACTGTTTTAAGGGGTTAATTTCAGTGGTAATATTCTTTGGTAGGCTATTGGTATATTCATTCATTTAGGAAACGCTATTTTGAGCACAAAACTCGTTGATAAGCTGCACTGGATTGAAATTGTACAAGAGCAACAATGTTCTGTTAAGCTTAAAAAGGCAGGGATCAACTATAGGGTCATCCCAGATAACTGGATTTTGAATTCGGAGATCATTACAAGACCTGCAAGTTGGCTTGAGATCAATGGCGCCGCCAGGTTTTTTTTTAGATTGGGGGCACCATAGATGATGACGTAATAATACCTGTTTCCCCCAAGTCTGCGTAAATTGCACCGTTATTTTTTATGCTTCCCTGCACTTGTATACAGCAGTTTTGATCTTTCGTTTGTCATTGCATAAAGGTGCCGGCCTGGAGAAGGGGTACCCCCTCCCCTTAAAGAAATTTTTGTTAATTTAAGGTCTTTTAAAAGCAAAATGGTGCTATCTTTGGGATGTTTTTGTGACTGATTATATATGGCTGGAAAATGTCCATAATTTAGTAAATGGTAATTTTTTGTGAGGTAAAAGAGGAGAATATGTTGTCTATTAAGAGAAAGATACGTTGTCAACAAACCTCCTGAAGCCTCCTCCCTTTTGTCTATTTTAACTACTGTTTTCAATTTGGGGAAAGTTTTCACACAAAAATACGTGCGTGGAGTCCACAGAAGCATTCTTGGACTATTTCGAAATAGTTCCTTTTCTTCATTGTGCATTATGAAAGGGCATTGAAAGCAAGCAGATACCTGTATGGGCCCTCGTGGAAGCTCTACATTAATCATATTAAATGGGGGCAATGATATAATGTGTATACTACCTGACATCCAAATGATAATATAGAGTACGACGCCGAACACTTTACAATTATCGTATTTTTACTACTTTTGAACTAAAATCCGGACGAACAGCTGCCAGCAATGGAAAATGAGAGGGAGAGAGAGTATAGGTGCAGGAAGGTGATATTAGACCTCCCTGATAGGTGTAGCAAAAGGGGTGAAGGACTAATAAGAGCGTTACAGAGTGCCGTTTTCGTCATAAGTGTATTAACTATCACCATCTATACCGATAATGGCTCAGCGTGATCAGAACAGTTTCTTGTATTATTACCTTAATAAAGGTCATGACATGGAGTGTAAACAGTGACGAATAATATTTACATTACAAAACCTGCATTCAGACTCTATATCGAGACACTTTCAATTGCCCAACAAGCCTACATGCCACTGCCATAAGCCAGTCTTTTACCTATTAATTCGTAAACTTTCAACTTTTTGCTGCTGTGCTTCTCCGAAAGTTGCTATTGGAAGATATTGGTAATATGAGTGACACTGACGTACGGATGGAAGCGCGCGGAGCGCGCGAAAATTTTGATAGATTGCCAACGATTTGCTAAACTTCTGATAGTTTGAGACAAATTTGTGATAGAAAGTGAAGAAAAATTGAAAAAATTTCTTACTAAAATGAAGAATAAAATATACTTTCCATCATACACGTATCTGTAGACTGAAACATTGGAGGGATGACTACATGGGCAATCCCCCTAGTCAAATGTTGGGGGGATATATCCCCCCGGATTTACGTCCATGCGTGTGTGCGTCTCTGATGGGTCAATCAAGTAGTATTAAATATAATTTACCACCCTTTGAAGGAAAGATGAATTACCTACTAGTAGTGTAGGCGCAGTTGAAAAAATGTGTACTTGTAATTTAGAAATGATATCTGTAACATACTCACACTGACATAAGTGTAAAATGTTTGCCTGTCGGACCATTACAAAGTCATCCACGAAGTTAAATAATATGTGGACAAAGAAAATGTTACCCAATTAAATACTTTCAATCGCTTTCAACTTCAGGAGTTTTAACATAAGTCAAAATGCTCTCAGAATATTGTATCAAAGTTAATATTCAACATATTTGAAAGATTAACATACTACACTTACTTTGAACATATTCATCCATGCACTTACCCATTGAAACCGAACAAATTGAAAAGCATGAAATCATTGAAGTGAACCTACTTTAATTCCTATAGTGATTATTTAATCCAGGAACATTATCCAACAATAAAACAACTCATAAAATACATGACCAATAAAATACCACCCGACATTGTGCAAAAATATACAAAAAACTCGGTTAAAGCTTCAAGCCAATGTTTGATCTCAAGTTCCTGTCACGCTACCAGGTGGTTTTAATTATATTTCACAGTAGAATAGTTATCATTGTGAGACTGAGAATAAATGTTAGTTTACATGTGGCTAAATCTATATTGTTCGCCTTTTCTGTACCACATCTCAGATTAAACATTTTTACCTTTATAGTTGTGTTATTCAACATGCTCGCAAGTTTTTACTAGACCCAGATTGATTTTAAGTTACAAGAAGTGACAATTATCCTTACATTGGTTCTTTCTTAGGAGGACGATAAGGCCGACAATGAGAATGCTAACTGTCACCACATTAAGATAAAGGAAACTGAAATAAAAGCCTCCGTGATGCACAGTCCTCTTTTCACCTATGAAAAGTGAAACATGATATCAGATTCAAATTACTCACATAAGGAAATGACCACGACTTTTCAATGCACATACTTATCGTGTACGTATTGAGTTCTAGTAACCTGATAATTTTAGGAAGTTTCATATTAAGCTTGGTTGGGGGCATAACCAGTACAATAACTTGCATGTTAGAAAAAACATGGTTTGGTATAACGTTCTAAGCCTTGAGATGTTTAGGTCTTTACTATTATCTCTATAAATAACTTCTTAAGGTTTTTTTAGCTGAAGACGTTAATCTCAATTTGTAAGAATAGTCCAAAGACGCCAGTTTTGACAAAATGTTTACTTTACTCTTTTACCGATTTCTTAAGCATACCTTGAACGTGGTATGATGCATGAAAATATCTTTCTCTGTGTAGTCCGTCATTAGCAACGCATGTTAAGTTTCCGCTCATGGTTGCAGGAGAAAAGGTCAGCTCGGATTCCACGCTGGTGGCGTTGCTATTTTCCATATGTTTTGTAAAACTGACCGGTATTTTTGAAGAATTAACATCGGCATTGTTAATCAGCCATGTCAAATTTACAGCTGGTCTTCCTTCGATGACAAGACAGTTCGCTACGATATCTTGACCTTGTGACAACGTCAGTGGTTTGTCAGCATTGTGCCCGTTAACAGTAAGAAAAACTTCTGGGGGAGCTTTTCAAATACAACACATTACAAAACCATTTTTATTGTTTATATGAAGTCATCAGGTAAGCATCGTGACGTTGCTTATGGCGTGAAGCTTTGGACATGTTTAACTGAGTGTTTTCCCATTAATGTTCAATGGGTAGTCTCATCTTCGTCTTTTATACTAACTCACCGTAAAGTAAAAATAAGGAAAGTGTAATAAGTTTAAGTACTTGAGGTTTTTCCGTAATGTATAACTAAAACAACGCTGTTAGACACCCCGCTCTTGAGGAAGTTTCAAACATTGCCCTTTAATTATGGGATCATTCTTTAGTAAATTGTTACAATTGCACTATACGAGAATTGTTCTTCGTCAGCTATCAGTATAAAAGATAGTTTTCCTGTCATATCATCATGCGCAGATATTACATATTTTAGGAACAATTTTCTTCAAAAGACGTATAGAACTAGGAACGTACTGCCCGACCTGATGCACATGATCCACAGCCCACACTCGGCTAACTAAAAGTAACTGTGGGAGACCAGGATTCCGACTTCCGATTTAAAGACACAACCCTTCCATACACACGTTTACATTTCTAGCCTTTAAAATTCGGAACAGCTATGTTTATTTGCAGACTCTTTGTGGTTATTTTTATTTTTCAATTTTGTTTAATTATCTTTTAAAAGAGCTTATGGCTTGAATCTGATATTCACTTATTTTCTAAGATACCTTAACCGTATCAAGGACCTCTGATATTAAAATAGTTTAAAGTACTTTCATTTCCATATAGGCAATATACACATTACTAGTGATATGACTCAAACTGTGCTCCTTACACCTGAACACGGTTTTAGCGATAGTCAATCAAACGTGCAAAAGAACGTAAACTTTATGTCTGCCTTAACGTTGTCATTAATTGGACAGATTTTCGAAACTGAGCATGTTAATATTAAGTAATACCTATATTTAATTTTCGCTAAACTTATTGCTAAGCTTGTAAGTTTGTTCCATACATTCGCGGTCATTGTGAGGACATTCCGTTAGGTTATTAGGAAAATGTTCCTTAACCCCTTCCATCCAAAACAATATTCTACACATATCAAGTGAGATATACGTGATTGCTATATTTGGTCAATTTGGAAGTAGGAAACAATATATTCAAAACCAACTTAAATCGTCCCACTGTAAATAAACTTAAATAGGTCATTTAAAGAAAATGGCAGTACTTGTCATAAAAAGGTAAATATTTACCAAACGGTCTGCTGATTACAAGATGTTTTGCTATATTAAGATCTCTGATTGTCACTGACATGACATTATTATGATTGAGCTGGCCAACAGTGGTTCCGTCAGACCGTAGACATGCAGCTTTTGTAAACAACCCATGATCTTACAAGAATGCTGTAGAACCCACCAAAAATAGCTTTTCTTTGCCCACAGCAAAATGTAGTTTCTGGACATCTGCCGGGTTCCTGGTGTTGGGTGTAGAAATGGGGGTCACTGACCTCAGTCCCCCCCCCCGTAAGCTAAATGACCTAAGAAGGTTACCATCTGAAGTCAACCCGTAATTAAAGGCCATATCCTCGACATCTTTGAATGAGGGTTGCCAGACATTTTAAGTGTTGGGAGAGGTCTGCCAGACGCCGTTGATGACCCCCGGGGAAGTAAGCTAGATGACCTCGGAAGGTTACCAAAGGAAACTTACCTAAAAATATTCAGCGTGCCCCGGTGAATAATAAATGGCAATAACCAGACGTTCTACACCCAACACCAGGAACCCGGCAGACGTCCAGTTCCTTGACTAAGAACCCATGCCAAACACAGTAATGAACATGAAAATTGGTAACCTTTCCAGGTAAGCTAACCCCTCTGGGCTCCCGGTCTAAAAAGTTTGTAGTTTGGTTGTATTTTTCTATAGAGACTGGAAATTTTCTAGTCAGCCCTATTGGTACTTTCGCTGTTTTCTGTCTGTGTATTGTACTAAAACCTCCCACTGCACTTCCCACCCTATAAACGGCATGTGTTTACTACTCCCCCCCACCCCCCCCCCTCCCAACCTGCCTCGGCCAACGCCGGGATAAAGCTGGTGCCATCCCCTTCTTAAAGTTAGTGCCTAGGGCCTATGAGAGTTACAATCGGGGCCTGCCAGACGGCATTATTTAACATGTAGCTGTTGGCCACTTTGAAAATGTCCATATTATACACCAAAGTAGAAAAAAGTGACAGATAATTCACAGATAATTAATATCGGATTAACATAAAATTAGACGCTGTGTTGCACTACCTAAACCATAATTTTCATAGGTTATACTAAATCTCAGAAATTTGTTTGAAGAGGTATATCCTGAGAACCGTTAAAGGTATTTATATAATGTTAAAGAATATTTAATAGGGTGATCATTATCTATCACTTTCGACTAAAACGGTTGTTTTGGGTAAATGTTTTTTTACCTTGAAGGTGTCACTTAGATCATTCAATCCAACAGAAAAACCAACAAATTGTATGAAGGCATGTAAATGTTCAATGAAAAGCTGCCATCGACGTCATTGTGACATAATTTTTGCGTCATTAAAGGTACCTAGAAAAATTGTCTGAAATACTTTAACTTTTGTTTACACGCAGTTAAGCTCAGATCCTATCTTTTTGAGATATATTAGGTGACATTGTCAAAATGCGGCCATTTTGGATTTGCAAAACTTTTGGGACTTTACATTCATTTTGATGGATTTTTTTCTGTTAAGAACGTTACAAACTAAGCAATGTTGTACAGATACCAAACAATCTACCTTTAAATTTGTTTTGGGCCAACTCTACATCTACCTAACTAACTTAGCTTAACCCTAAAATGAAAAGAGTGCTAGTCACGTGACACTATACATGTTGCAGTAACCTGTGAACCTCTTCTCATATTGTACTGCTACTTTCACTTTCGTGATTGGCAGGACATGGTAACTTTCTAAATTGTATGATACTGTCTTACCATACGTTTTGAATCTTCCGTTAATTGACTTTGTAATGTTAGTTCCATTTAGTCGGCCTATGCAAGTAACCATGCCAGCACCTTCTTTTGGTGTCACAAGCAGACTGGATACTGATGTGAATGACCCCGTTGTTGATCCCACGGTGATCTTCGTATCACCGTATATCTGGTTGCCATTCACTAACCAAGTGAGAATGGCCGCTGGTCTGGCTTCAGTCGCATAACACGTCGTAAGCATAGTTTTATTTGCTGCCACGTTCACGAATCCATATTTTTGTACTATATTTTGGTTGATTTCCAGCCTTAGGGTGGGTGTTGCTATAAATCAGTGACAAAAAACTTGTTATAAAACTTATATAATATATATATATATATGTATATATATATGTATAATATATATAAAACAATTAGATAGGTATGATCCAAAGCATCTGAAACAAGATATGTAACTGTAGAATTGATTGATTTCTAAATTATGGTTCTTACGAAGTTAAGAAAAGAACTTACGCAAGATAACAATCTTTTAAAACGAAAAAATTGCTAGGAGAGCCCTGTATGGTTTGACTTTTGACACAAACTTACCGTATTGGAAGTATTCAAGATATACTTCTTTGCTAGTAAACATGTCCTGTGGGCTACTGATGCAGGTTATATTTCCCCTTTCGCCTTGTAAAAAGGTCTTCAAAAAGGCAAATGTGTCCCATGTGAGGTTATTTCCATCATTTGTGATGGACACATGTAGGATAAGTGAAGACTCCACGTAGTCGTCATTTAATTTCCATGTAAGATTAACAGCAGGACTGGAATGAAGAGCATGGCAAGTTGCGTTCAGTTCTTCATTTTCGTCAATCTGTAATACATCCGCAGCATTATGTCCACCTACAGTTATAAATACTTCCGGGGGAACTGTAACGCAATCAACAAATAACGTTTACTGAATAAAAATATCAACTATCTTCAACAATGGAGATGCACAAAATATCTTTCACCAGGCCATGCATAGCATACCACTTAAAACCAAGTTTCAAATTGAATCAAAGTAATCCATACAAGGAAGTGCTTGCAGTTAAAATACGTGTACGATGTCTTGGGCAAAGTCGTCTGCATTTCCATTTTAAAGATTCAGTTTTCGACTGTACAACAAGTAATGCTAGCCGTTTCCTTTATTTGATGTTAAGCTCAAAAAGACTATTCACCATTTTCAGGTTAAGTTAGGTTTTCAAAATGGATCTAAAGGGCTAGCATTGGCTACAAATACTAGTACATATGCATCTCCCGCAGGCAAGACGACTCGTTATGAGAAATCGTATGCACGTGGTTCAAGAGAATTTAGTACCAGATAACTGCTATTATTCTGATACCGTCTTCATCAAGTTATAGAAGTGAATGCAATAGCGTAAACCAAGATTAAAAAAAGGGAAGGGATCTCTGTGATGGATCACCGAGCTGGAAGAGGAATCACATTAACAGCGAAAATGCAAATAAATTTACAAAGAAAGGGAGGAGGGGGATAGGGTGGAGCCAATATTTAACCAACCATGATACCCCGACAAGGGGTGGATAACAAAGACTGGGAAGGGAATGATTTTAACGAAATGTTAATCGCAGGGAAGGCAGCTGAGAATTATCTGGAGAGTTTATTGGGGTTGGATTGAGATTTTTCACAAATCGCCATTCCAACTCTCAGTACGTTTGTTACCAGGTAAAATTATTATTTGAAGAATCAAGCTTTGCTACCGCTATGTTTCGTGGGGTCTTTCATACAGGGTGCATGTGTAGCACAAAGACCCAAAATGTTTAAGGAAAGTAAACTGTACTCAGGTAAATCAAAACACTGGAAAGGCGACTGGCTACAATCGGCAATAATACTCCATTGTGTCGTACTGTTGTATCCATTCGTCCCCCTACAAAATGGTACATCCGTCATTAGTCGATCGCGTAATACTGTAAACTCTTATTGCATGTGAACAACTGCGGATTAATCATGCTTTTAGCCTACCATTACTAGATATGGCTAAGTCTTGATCAGACACTGGTTGCCAGATGGTGTGGCCAAGCAGAGTCAACGGCACGCTGAGCCTGGGAAACATTTTCCATTAAATACAGACAGGGAGGGACAATCCGTCCTAGTGTAAAGGATATAAATACTGCTCTCAAAGAAAGGATGAAATTGTTCAATTATAAAAGAAAGAGTACGGTAGTTGAAGTGCCCGTAAAAGCTGAACAAGCCTGCCTACTCACATTCAGTGACGTCTTGGGACAGGCACGCCAAATAGGGCAAAGGCTCTTGCTTCCCAGTGAATATTATGTAATATATTGATTGAGGCTAAGTCATAAACTGTGTGCAATACAGATATTGACTCGCATCAAGCGTACACTATTTGGAAATGGAACCAAATAAGTCCCCTTTTGGAGAGTGAAGCATTTCATTCATTATTCAAAGCCACGGCGTCGATTGTAACGATTGATCTACTTTGCTGCTTAAATGCCCCCCACCCCCACCCCATAACGAATACAACTTTGGAATCTCACATTGAACCAGACATACCTTTTTTGTGTATTCAGTAAACTACAAGCTGCTACACATGGGAAAAGTCCAAGTTGTTGTCCTCTCTGGCTGAGACAGTAAAAGGTAAGACTTCCGTGAAAAATGTACAGCAATAATTAGCACATAGGCTGGTGCAGTTGCGTCAGAGTAATATGGATTATTATTGCAATCCGTGCAGTACATGTCCATCGTACTGTACTGGTGGTTTGACGGACGAAGGTGTGATTTACAGGAAACCAGTGTTTCTAGTTGTGTCGGGAATGTTTAACATTTGAGACTATTTTAAGGAACAGAATTGTAATTGTGCAAAAATTTCGTTTTATCTACCAAATGTTTGCTTGTGAGAAAACAGCCAGGAACAATTAAAGTAAATACCTATTACATTGAAGGAAATTTTGAATGTTTTAATAGTCTTTGTTTACTGTGGAATGACTGTGCGTAGCATATTGTGTGAAGGAATCGGTGAACACGCTTTGCCTTTGGCCACAATACGTGGCCTGACTTTCGGCTTCAAACCGCATCTCTTTGACAAAGTTTGCCAGGGTTAGAGTGTTATCTGTATGTGTAACGTGTAAAAGAAGTTTGGTGAGAAAATATTGTTATTTGAGAGCGTGAGAGGTCTCCGGACATTATGGCCAGAAGATATGAAAAAATTGTACACAGTGCAAAAGGACCGTAATTGTTGGAGCATTGCAACGGAAACGCACAGCACTATTCAAGGGCTAGTCCAGGATAGGTTTACTTGTCTGGAAAGATCAAGTTCGGCTGCTGCACATGTTTAAATAGTAGTCTTCTTAGCTACAAACTAGGCTACAACGTGGTACTTAACGCTGGTCAAGGCCTAACGGTTACTCATTGCCAGGAAAACAAACGATCTCAGTTTTTCAAGCCAGTATTGCTCACATCTCTACTCTTCTGCTGTGAGAGAAATGTGAGACTATCATAGGCGTAGGAGCCCAAGTTGATTTGGGGATGGGGGGGGGGCTGTGACGACTTGCCCGAAAAATGTAACCAAAAATTTCCGCGCGTTCCACGCGCTTTCGACATGTTGATGTACATATCATATAGGCATGCATTGGGTATCACACGGCATGCCAAGTACATACAATAGCGTAATTTGCCTTGTTAGTACCTTCCATATTGTTTTTAATTTTGGTGGAAGTCGTTACAATAATAATGATAATAATCAGTGGCGTAGCCAGGATTTTATCTCATGAGGGTGAGGGGCAGGCATTATGATGTGTGATCGCCGGGGAGGGGTTTAAGGGGAGGGGTCTCCCTTTTTGAAATATTAGGTGTAATTACATGCAATCTGCCACATATGCTACCTTTGAAGTAAAATTTGTTGTTAAACATTTACGTATTTTAGGTAGAAAAATAGGCATCAGTGGGGTGGGGCATGGCCCAAAGGCCCCTCAACACTCCACTGATGATCAAATATAAGTTTAACCATTAAAAAACCACTGGTGAATTAATACCGAATATACAAGTGATGGTGCAATTCAGATCAGAACTACTTATTTTAATTACCAAGGAAGTTTTTTAAACTATTGATTACCTTGATCTACATCATTGCATTATTTTTCTTTCAGTAGGTGCCCGAAAAATTCTCAACATATTGCCCGAATTTTCACAAAAAATTTTGGTTGGGGGCTGCAGCCTCCCCCCCCCCCCCGCCCTCCGCTTCCTACGCCTATGGGCACTATGTACTCTAGTTGCCCTGGTATGGCATTCCGTTGGGCTTACACTTGCAGCTGGATACTGACAGTAGTATAAATATTATAACATTATTTAGTTATAACCTTACACGTCTAAGTTTTGTTATCTATAAGAGGCTTTGATATGTACTTGCTTGCAAGTAGAAAAAATGCCTAGTTTTAGATGACATTGCACAGTACGCCATGCACTTTAAAGGTTTTACTGACGCATGTAAGAATAGGTTCTCATTGAAAACAGAACAAAGTTACGCCTTTTCGGGAATACCGAACGATTCAAGGAGAGCGAAGTAGTTCTACAGAGCACGAAGCGCTCAGAAATATGTCGGGTCGTATATTGAGAAATTTGTTCTCTTTGAGAGTAAAACTTTTCTAAGACACAGACTATCTCTCTTGTTCACTTCACCTCCTACGAACTTTGCAGAAATATACTGAAGGGAGGCCAGCACTCGGTGTCGGTGCATAAGACCCCTTGCCTCCTGCAGGGGCTAAATTGAAATGTTCCTTTGTAATAATTTTACGTAAACAGGGAATACGTATCAATTTGTTTCGAAACACTTGCACTGTCTCAGCGGAGATGCTGCATTCATGTATAATTCATACACACGTTCATACTTACCCTTCATCGTTCGTCTGGGCGCGACGAAATGCTTTTTTTTACAGCTGCACGCTCGTTCACGTTCACGGCTGTACACACAATGCGCGCTAAACACAGTCTGTGGCGCGTAACGGTAACATTGTTCACACATCGCTTGGCGTCCTCCCATTGGTGTTTTACTTCTGCGTATTCATATTTGTGGCTGTTTACACGTAATTTGGCGTGTTCTCCGATGCATACCTGAAAATTGGTTCTATCTTGATGACATTTGGATAAGCAAACTAGCATCATTTTGCAGCCAATCTTTTGCATTTCGATGCATTAGATGCAAGTTCTTTTTACTTTTACAGGATTTTGCTCTCTGGGGCAATTTGTTGCCAGTTTTAACGCAGATAGACTTGGTCAGGTTTTTTTTTTCACTTTTTTTGTTGTCTATTTTCTGTAGATGAGATCTCCATAGGCTTTCCTGCAATGATAACATTCACGTCCAGTTGGGTGCAAAGAGGGATGGCTGGCCCGACCCCTCAATCACCCTAGTCAGGCGTATGACATTAAAGGAAATATTGCGTTTGTTGTTAGAAACTTTTTTATCTTTAAAGCTAATACTTATAGATACACAATGATAGACAATTCGAAATACCACAGTATGGTAGCTTAATCTTGAAGATATAAGGTACTCAAAGTTAGAAACTCAGTTATTTGTTGCTCAACAATAACTTGTTGGCCAAAATTTTCAAAATTTCAAATCCTGCAACTTTCTTAAGTCTTGTAATGCATAACATTTTGAGGAGATAAAGCTGTTTGTGGAGTGTATTGATGAGGCTGAATGGTTTGATAATGACTATAGCTATTTTCTTTGTATATAATATTGGTGCATTCTATAAACACAATATTTCCCTTTAAAGCTGCACGCAAACATTAAGTGGTAAACGGAGGGGCTCTTTACTGCGATAAATGAGAACACACATTTTAAATTTTGCATTGTGGTATAAAAAATTGAGTTTTTAGACCTGTTTTAAGGGTCGAAGTTTGTTGCTGTTTAGCTTATCTCCTCGTTTTTGCTTTTTTGACAGTTTATGTATTGCATGTTGCGGTCAAGAAGCCCCCCATCCTAACTAAGGATGTTACACAATCCAAGTTCAGTTACGAGCGAAGGCGGGTGGAGTGGGGGTCGCTCAAACCATTGGGTGGTTTGCTGGGAAATAGGGTTCACCCGAACCCCTGAACTCACCCGGTAACACACTACAGTAAAGTGTGTAAGAAGAACACGGACTTTTATATCATCTTTGGATGGTTGAAGTCTTCCGTCGTCCGTTACAAACGAAGGAGGTATGCCTTTCGAAAATACCGCTTGAGTATAACCTAAGCGTAATTAGGTTTTGCGAAGCATGTTTTGCCTTATCTCCAACTCCATTTCATTTTTGGAGTCACAGGCTCAATAACGTCGGTGAATTTTTAAACGAAAATTTTAAACGAAATAATGTATATCATTTTACCTTTTCTAATGTCTATACTCATGTCAATTGTAATACTGTTCTTTAAATGTTCTTTATAACTAGCCCGTTTAGGTGTATCCTCAATGTCCCTAAATCTGCGCACCCCCAGGAACGGGAGCCTATAAAAATTACCCCATATCACAGTAGCAGCGTAGAAGCCTTGCTATTTGACTGTCAAAGCGGAATTGAGAGACATTTTTCATCAAAATGAATCAATTCAGGGTTGAATTTACTCTTGAGATCTTTCAGAAAATCTAAATATATAACCTCAATTTCTTCTGCCCCTTTTTGTGAGAAACTGTGAGACTGGTGTCAGAAAGCCATTTATTTCTTGGTCAAGGCTATTGCGACCTACCACTTTTAGAGTCTGTTAACTAAGATGCTGTGCATGCAAAAATATGACTTTTTTCCTAGCAATGTGATGTAATGTAATTTTTAGCTTCGATTACAGTAGGTCAACAAAAATTTGCCTTAAAGCGGAAGTAATGGTGAAGAGTGCTAATGATGTTCTTTATGTTCTAATCATTTTGCCAGTAACTTTGGACCTGTGAAATAGTATTCATGTTGATAAACTATTCTCCTAGGAGACATGATGTTTAAAATGCTTTCCTTTCTCGTCAGTGCTATTTTGCTGTTTAAGTCGGGAAATTATCACCGGGTCTATAAAGAAACACGAATGGTTAAGGTTTATCAATCTTGTCGAGAAAACTTAGCTTTCGAAAGTATCAACACATTAGGGACTTTTGGAATTACCAAAATTTCATTTC
The DNA here is from genome assembly GCA_029531755.1 of Holothuria leucospilota. Classification (NCBI taxonomy): domain Eukaryota; kingdom Metazoa; phylum Echinodermata; class Holothuroidea; order Aspidochirotida; family Holothuriidae; genus Holothuria; species Holothuria leucospilota. The sequence goes on along the minus strand of CM055973.1, from coordinate 18,969,351 downwards.
CAGTAGCACCTGAATAATGTGGCCCCTGATTTTACCTTGCAAACTATGCCATCTCTCAAAACTGATGGTAAGCAGAATTAGGGAAATTTATAACGAGGAAATTTCCCTGAAGGGCCTATCTTCAATCGAATGTAATCTCCTCAATTTCTAACTCACTGAAGCATGTTTCATGCCAAATTAAAAAAGTTGGACTAAAACTTTCCTGATTATAGTTGTTTGGACCTACATGGTGAGTTGGCGAAGATTTTTGCAAAAAACCGCTATAAGAACACAATATTTTATATTACCATGCTATATAGTGTGCCAAAACATACGAAATGGAATAAACTGTAAAATACCTACCCTGAACTTCTAAAATATGTGTGGCAATTCCAACTGAGTTTCTTATGCATTCGTAAGTTCCTTGGTGAGACAGTAATGCCGATGATATGAACAACGAATAATTTTCTAGCAGACGAAAGTTGTCTCCAACCTGGTTGCTCATTTTTAGTCTATTGAAATAAAGAACCTCATTACCGTACTTCCAGTAACTATCAACTTCTAATGCTCCCTTGCATTCAAAAGTTACTGGATCTGAAACAGCAACTCTGTGTAAATGACTTCTGGTTACTGCAAAAATTGCACAAAACAGTGCACTACACATTCTGGCCTCTTTAACGCAGCCAAACATGTTTGATCCCTACAGCGATTTCATCCATTAAAGCTAACTGAATGCAATGTGCATCCTTGATCTGTGTTTGAAACCAAACACCTGTCTGGGCGGATTATGCTACATAACCTGCAAATCGAAATTGAAATTTAAGGTCACAGCCAGAGGAAAGAGCCACGGAAGCCTTTACCTTCAATTGTCTTACTGCATTTTCAAATAGACACAGTCGTTTCAAAGACATCTTAAGTAAATGATTGTCCAGAGCTATATTCATTGTAAATTTTATCAAAGGATATTGTGTTGCCTCCTTGAATGGCATACGTGCGTAGCAAATTTGAATTCTGCGAGGAACAAACAATTCCAGAGACAAATTTGGTAAGACACACCTCAGCATTAATATGGATAAGGTTTCGTTTTTCCCACTCAATTGTTCATTTGCAATATATCACTAAGCATCTGTGGTTACTAGACTTCAACTCATTGTTTAAACTTTAGTCAGAACTTGTCTTTTCCCGTTTGTTACCTAGATCTATTACATGGTACGAAAATTCAAAACACGTCATTACAAACCTTCAATTTAGGTCGCATATGTATATAGCCCACTGACAAAAGTTGTAACGACATAGACCTATATTACCATGCTATGAAAACTTTGAATAAGAAACAAACGCAATGCAGTTAATGAATCTCGTGACCATGAAGCAAACAAAAAAGGGTGTTAAAAAGACAAAATAAATAAATTAACTTACCAGGATAATAAGGAAATACGTCAAACATTCACGATCTAGAAGTGACAATTTTTTATAAGTAAAACCCCCTTTTCGAAAAATAAAGTGATAGGTAGATCTTACATCAAGAAAAATATTACAGCAATAGTTCTGCAAAACAATTTTCCTAGTACTTTTTTACGACGTATCATAGAAAGGTTATTATTTCGAATGTCTTCTTTTTCGGTTGCTTTTAGGGGTTCTACCACATTAGCAAGTATTTTTACGGATAAGTCATATACGGTTATTCCCACACAATACATATGATTGTCTTAAATTTTATTATGTTTGAATCCAGTCACAACTGATCCATTGAATACGGTATGATGTTTCTTGTAAAGAACTTGAATAATCCTTTTGCAAGGTCTGGAGGCGTCTACGGACTGTGACATAGCTTTTGACGTAGCCTTTAATGGCATAAAGAAGTGGAAAAAGGGAGTAATAAATCCCTATTGCAGTATAAACTAGCAGGATGTTACTTTTGTAGTAGGAATTACCATATACTTAAGGACCCTAACTCTGACCAAGAAGAAATATTTTCCAGTGATTTTGGCCTCGCACTAACATGTTTGTACAGTGTAAATTCCGTTATAGCAATAGAAGGAAAGGTAATACCATATATCGCGTAACAGTTGTGTCTCCAATAGTGTTGGTATATAGGTTTTCTTGGGGGAAAAGTCACCGTTTCCACGGTAAACGGAGCCCAGAATCCATACTTCCTAAACCTAAACCTTCCCTCCAGAGTTAGTCTTAACTTTAATTTTGTAGATATTTACCATATTTTGAAATTTAAATGATTAAAAAATACTATCCACTGGTTTGGAATTCACAGTGGCACATTCGTCATGTTAATCCAAAATGTCCCTAAGGCAATCCCATATCAAATAAAAGGTCATTTGTCAAGTAGTTCTTATGGTTCTATGGTAGTACTTTATTGCCTATATATAGATTTTTAAGGTTAGGGAATCCATTATTTCACTTTCACTATAGGTAACAAACTAATATGGCCACCAAACTATCTGCAAGCTACTTCGTGAGTACGCCTTAGCCTGATAGTTTTAAACCCCAAACAAGACATTAACATGTGAAGCACTTTTGCATGATGTAAAAGTTTCATGATTTCCAAGGCAATTAAACGTTAACGGTTATATCTCCAGTAGGTAGTGTTGGCCCTATGATTTTCAAAAGTTTTGCAAGTATATTTAGGTTTAAAGTAACTACATTCATGTTTCCACTTTAACCGGAAATTTACATTTTAAGAAATGCACACACAAGTTATGTTCATCGGACAAACACTACGTTAGACATGATCATTTACATTACATAGGATAGCCATGGCAGCCAGATTGGATGTATGTGATGCAAAAGTGCCATTCTTTTTTCCAAAGCAAAGGATAATATTCCTTATACTTAATGCCCCCTCCCCCTTAAAGAAAAAGAAATAATAAAAATTGAGCAAAAACATCCTCATGAAGTAGCATTTTAGGTCATTTAGGGTCTTTAGGATAACTAGCAGCCATTGTGGATTCTGTGCTAGTCTCAGGATGTCCAATAAATTCCTAGTGTGGCTTACATTTGCTGATTTCAATGGGTCCCAGTAAATCTAGAATGGACAAAATGGCAGTTTTTCCTGGCTTGGACCTGCTTATTGCTGGGACAGTTGAGGAAACAAAGCCCGACAAATCTTATATTGCATTCGTTCATTTTTAACCCTCTTGATCACATCATACTGTCCCAATTTCATTGATTACTGTAAGCCTTACACGTGTTTCCAGTATAGTCAGAGAATGTAAGCCTTTCAGTCAAACGTGTCATTGAAATGGGATCCCTTAGCTTCCTTAATCTGGTAGATATGAGATAAATTTCGCTTGAATGATATTTGTAAATATCTTAGTTTAGTCTAGTATGATTTTGCTCCCGTCAAAGACCTACTTCAGGTTTGTCAAGAAACTCTCTAATTAAGTAATATTATCAGGGAGTGAAGTGCTTTCGTGAATATGTTTTCCCAACATACGCATAATAGGGATTCAACTTTACTAGCAACTTGCTTTGCAAAGTGCATAAGCTATGATGTAAATGATTTAATTATATCATATACTAAAGCACAATCATTGAATTCTTTACTATGTCATTTTTGTAGTGTATACCTTTAAGGCTTCGTGTCTATACAGCACTGAGTTCTTGTATGCATTAAGTCTGAAGAATTAACCACACTAACTTTTGGAATTTGATCCCAGCTATCCAAGTGTTATTTGATTGATACTCTATACAAATAATGCGTTTTTGAAACACTGTAAGCTTAGTCTCGAGCTGTTCGTCAATTGCAGGACGTATTGGAAAATTTTAAGCATCCCGATTTCAAAAGTATTTATATCCACCAGAGTAAGTTTCTCAAACTGTTAAACTCTAGTTGCCTTATTACTGATTTTGCATACTTCGATAAATGTTAATTTGTTTCACTTTATCTACTCATTGTTATATGCAGTGGAAGACACGAATTTGGTAGATAACGGTCATTGGCAAAGTTTCTCACCATTAAATATGCTGACTTTCATTCGGGCAGTTGATACGTCTGTGTTTTTCTTTACTCTTGAGATCACAACTACTAAAATCCATATATGGGCCATGTATCGAAATTATGTCTGGCCCATGTCTGGTCCAGGTATGGTATTTGTATCTGGCTTTAACAAAACTTTGGGCAGATATAACTTGATATAACATGACGACCATATTTGGCCCATATAAAATCGCACAGGGCTCAATTATTGTATGGAAAAGATATGGTGCATATATGGCAAATACATATATGTCCCATTTATGGCAAATCCATGCCTGTGCCATATAGATAATTAATATATGGCTCATATCTGGACCAGATATAGGATCTGTATTTGGCTTTAGGAAGAATTGGTAAGATAAAACTTTATATCCATATCTGTGGAATACAAAAGTTTATCTGAACCAGATATGGATCTTATCTAGTCCGCTTATAATGATATACGGATCAGCGGTGTGGTGAATACATGGCCCACATCTGCATCAGTGCTGAGTTACAGATTGACATGCAGTCCACATTTTGCATTAAGCTTTGGAAGCCTTGCAAAGGAGGCAAATGCAAGAGCTGTCTGAAGTTCTGAACATCTGTAACAAAGTTTACTTACATTACATACTGAAATGTACAGACATTTGTCAACTTACTTAATAGCGAACAGTATCGGGGTGGGAAATCACAAAGTGGTGCATATTTTAATATAAAGTATGTTGAAGGTTTGCTAAATATTTCACATTTTACTGCCTAAATAATGAAAAATAAAAATCAGTGCTCCAAATCCTGACTCCGCCACATTCACAGATCATTAGTGTATGTTGGTTAATTAGACCTGTTTATTAGAAAAAGTGTATGCATTTGATTACTTCTGTATGCAGGTGCGTTCTACTGCATCACAAAGTGGTCCTAATGTGAGACACGTAACCAAATTAAACGCAAAAAATATTGATATTGCCTTACAAAACTTGAATTAGACATCTGGCAACATCTTTTATCAAGTTATACCTCACTTGATATGGCCATATCAAACTTTATATGCATATGTTGCATTTTCTGTTGTCGGCGAGATAAACGTGGCTTGATAAGGCCATATCAAATATTATATGCATATCTGGCATTATATGTTATCAATATATAACTGGCTTGACATGACCGTATACGGGTTGATACTCATTTCTAGCATGTTCTTTTATCAAATCATATATGGATTTGTATATATAACTCCAAAGTGCATATTTGGGAGACATTTCCATTAACTTACACACTAATTTCTAACCTAATTTTCTAACCCCTAACCCTGAAACTATCCAAATTTGATTTTTAGAGTCCAAAGAACATTGCAAATTTATTTCCGACGATAAAAAATGTCTAGAAATAGTCCCTAAAACAATTAGGAGACATGAACTGCCTCCTAAGTAGCCTTTGCCCTAAAATAAAGAACATTATCTCCCAAGGGTTATATGTGTGTGTATATATATATATATATATATATATGACATGGTCTTGTCTTTAGTGATATCGGGCTTTGTATGGCAACATAAAACTTGATATGCATATCAGGCGTAATCTTTTATCAAGTGAAATCCGACCTCATATGGCCATATAATACTTGGTGTAAATATCTGACATGGTCTAGTCCCTAGTGATATCGGGCCTGGTATGGCAATACAAAACTTCATATGTATATCTGGCATGGTGGCTTTTTAAGAAAATATCTGGCTTGATATGGCCATATAAAGATTAATAAGTATATCTGGCATGTTCGTTTATTAATAAATATATATGGCTTGGCATGATCAAATAACACTTGATATGTACATCTGGCATGGTGTTCCATCATGTTATATAAGGCTTGAAATGGCTGAATGACAATTGATATGTATATCTGGCATGGTCGTCTATCAAGCTATGTCTGGCATGATACAGCCATATATATTTTGATGTTTATCTGGTATGGTTTCTCATCAAATTATATAGTCCCTAGTGATATCGGGCCTGGTATGGCAATACAAAACTTCATATGTATATCTGGCATGGTGGCTTTTTAAGAAAATATCTGGCTTGATACGGCCATATAAAACTTGTTATGCATATCAGGTAAAATCCTTTTCAAGTGATATCTGGCTTGATATGGCCATATAAAGATTAATATGCATATCTGGCATGTTCGTTTATTAATAAATATATATGGCTTGGCTTGATCAAATAACACTTGATATGTACATCTGGCATGGTGTTCCATCATGTTATTTAAGGCTTGAAATGGCTGAATGACAATTGATATGAATATCTGGCATGGTCGTCTATCAAGCTATGTCTGGCGTGATACAGCCATATAAATTTTGATGTTTATCTGGTATGGTTTGTCATCAAGTTATATAAGGTTTTACATGGTCATATGAAAATTGATATCTATATCTGGCATGGTCATCTATCAAGTTGTATCTGGCTTGATATGGCCATATAAAACTTGATTCAACACATCAAGATACTTATATCTGGTTTTATATCGGCTTAATTTGGCCTTATAGAACTCTATAGTAATGAGATATATTCAGATACGAAGCCAGGTATAGATTTTGAGTAAGGGATATCTACATAAACGTACATAAAAAGATATTTTTGTCCTCGAGGAACTTTTTTCATGTGAAATGATGTAACACTTATCCTATGCATATTTGCTAACAAACAAATCATCAGAACAAACAAACTTCTTGCGGATGAACTACGAGATCTACAACTTGATGGAAGCTAGCCATCTTTGTGGGTCATCTAGTGAAAAAAGGAGGGTACATATTCCTGCCACTTCATTGAAGTTTTTATACTGGTTGGCTTAAATGTTCCCCATGATTTATTATGGTTCAATTGTACACCTTTTAACAATAAGGCTTGATTCCAAACATTTGGCTTGTCGCTGAATCACTTTGCTCGTATCCCACTTTAACACATCTTGTACTCAAATCAATTATTTTTTATCTTGGAAGTTTATGCCTCGAGTGGTGCATCATGTAAAACTAATACTTTGATGTTGAGAGATAAATTACTTGTTTTCTCTATTTTAAAGTATAATTCATTCATGTATACCGAAACAGGTGATCCCTATATCCAAAGCGAATCAAAAATCTGGAAATAAATACCAATGGCATATCTATGCTATAACATTGGATTTAAAGATGATTGCTTTATTGATGTTTCGGTTCAGAAGTTGGTAATAAATGATAGGCTTTCTATCTTAACTGCCGTTGTAGCCGATACAAAAAATGTATTATCCACTCCTACCTCTTCCACAGATACACAATCTCTTGTCGTTTTAGTTGAAGAATGTCATGTAAAAGCGAATTTGGCCTCCCACATATAGCATGCAATCTGGTTTTGGTTATTTTATGAACCTTTTCACTTTTAGTCAGCTGTTAATCTTACATACTGTTCTCTGTAGTAGGCGATAATATACGGTAATCACATTTATTGTTGACAATCTAAGTAAAACTGAAACTTTTAAAACTTGTTCAGCACAGTGTCAACGCTTTTGAGAACAGCTGAGGGCACCATCTAAATTTCCATACGTTCCAAGACCTAGCCCTCTAAACCTGTACCAAATCTTGGCCCGAGGGGTATAAAGTGGCCCAAAAGAACGATAAGCAAAACTGCAGATATTTGTCAGTCTTTATCTGCCCTTCAAGCAGTCCATTTCCTCTGATGGTTCATTTAGAAAAGCTCCGTGCATGCTCACTTTATAACTTGAATTAAACAAAACGTCCCAAATTTTTTATGCTTTTTTAAATTACGCCTGTAATCGCGGGTTTTGAGATATATTTAGTTAAGTGTTATTTGTTTGCATACCTACAGTATTTACGGTAACAATCTAAATTGTACCTCTGGCTGTGAACATTAATTCTTTTATGACGTACACATGTCTAATTATCTGTGCTCATTTGTAGGTTTCTTCTATAGCAAACACCTTTCAAAAGTCCTTGAAGTTCCTAACGAAAAGGAAAACGGGAATCATGAATAAGAATCAGACTTGCCGTGCGAGTATAAACTCTCCAGTAAGAGTACAAGTACAGGGACCCGAAAGAGATAATGAGTACGAGTGAAAAAGCCTGAGTACAAGTACCTTATTTTCAAATACTCTGAGTACAGAACAAGGCCATGAGTAAGAGTACGAGTAGAGAAACAACGTATTCGAGTACGAGAATGAGTAAACTTCTGGGTACATGTATAGAATTAAAGGCTTTAATAATATAACAACAGGAACTTTCAAATAGCACTCAAGAAACTGTTGTTCTAGTTTTAAACCTATTGCACATAAATGCTGCATTTGATTTATATATACTACTATTAATGTTACATTTTGTAAAACATGCTATTAACTGAGTGCAAAGGTAAATGAAATGAACAACCTTGCTGTATGATTTTTCGTGCCGTGAAAAGCCTTTGTCTGCTTTAACTGTGTCAGGTGTAACGCAGTTATATTGACTTGGGGTTTCAAGTCAAATAAATATCTAACAAATATGACAAAAATTTTATAAATAAAATTTATACGAAACACATGACATTTCCCAGAAGCTTTAATGTAGATCTTTTCCACGTCATTTTGGGAGTTAGGAATAGTCCATTTGTTATTTCATTGTCATCATGCATTAAGCGGCATGAAATCCACTGTGAAAGTGGGTGCTTTATTTCAAAATAAACTTCTGTAAGAAATTGTTTTGTATATACTGCAGTCTACCGTCAAGCATAACAAGGTTTTTAAATTAAGTACAGTGGCAAAGGTTTGCATTTACAAAAAAAAAAGAAACTAATTAGCATTCATTCAATCTTGTTGAGAAATATTCTCATAGAGGTTTTTCTTTAAATGTTGGCCTGTTCCGTCGGAGGGTTGTCAGTAATTACAGATTTTAACATTGAAACATGTAGGCTGTTTGAACACTGGACACTTTGGTGTCAAATTCTGAGGCTTAAGGTAGTGCCCTCCACAACCACGCTAGTCTGAAAACTTTATGGGCGGATGAGTTCGTTAGCCAGTAATAAGTCGACAAGGTCCTTTAGTTTCGAGAGGCTCATGGTTCCAAGGTAATTTCTTTAATTCAAGACAACACGACTAAAACATACTTTCTTCCTAAGGGATGGGCTAAAATACTAATGACGAAATGATCTCTTTAAATTGTTAGCTACTTTTTTCCCATCACTCTTACAGGGAATGCTTGGGGCTGGGTAATTATGACCATAAAAATGTCATAGAGTACAAGTAAAGGTATAAAGACAATTGAATTGACACAAAACAAATTTCAGAAAAATGCATCATTTCTCTTTATCTTTAATTGCAAACAGACATACAACAGGAAGCTTTATGTGCAACTTGTATTTTCATGTAACCATTAAACAGGGTGAAAGTAATTAGGAAATAGGCACTGCTGTGTTATTCTTTGTAACCTGAGTGGAAAAGAACCCTAATGTGTTGATAAAAATAGCCTTGAGCAATGGGGTTTGCAAAGTGATATAACAATAAAAAGGTGGGGTTTGAAATTCAGCATATCATATTCATGTGGAAATGATCGATATTCAATTTTTTAGTGTAAACTACGGCATTGACAGTATTAGTGCATAAAATGTACTAGAGTAAGAAAAGGTACTCGAGTGCTAAAAATATGACAAGAATGACATTAAATTGTCTTATTGTTTTACAAGCAATTTGTCGTTACAACAGATTGATAGATTTCTGTAATATGTTTGTTTCGAATCTGCTTTCTAATCCCGGCATAAACTTTGCGCGATATTCATTGCCAAGGGGTCACTGTTTTGTTAACAAAAGTCTTTTTCCTGGTGCAACGTTTTTTACTTTATCAACTCACTTTTTCCCTAGGTTTGTCTGAAATGAAGATAGTAGCAAGGTGCTTTATATTTTGTGTTCTGGCTTACACCTATGGTAAGTACTAGAAATCCATTATACCCTCGATACCTCCGACACTTGCAATTTCACAAGTCACCCCGAGGACCTTTACTAATATACTAACCGTGGGACCAGTCCCTCCCCCCGACACGCACATTCTACGCCCTGACAAGTTCCTTTTTGATACATAGAAAATTTATAACACACAAACCTAGGCGATTTTTTCGTCAGGGGCTTTACTGAGTGTACTTAAGTATGTAATCCCTGACTGGGATCTGTCGCCTTGATGTTTTACCTGTTTCTGCTAGCAAGAAGGGAATATTCTGAGTCAGGAACCAAAATTTACCCCTCCTACTCCCCGCCTTTACGAGGGACGTTTTAGCTTACACAGTGTTCTGTAAAGTTCGGGATTCAAATCCTCAATTGTGACGTTTTTCTCCCTTATTCGTTCAACGAAACATGTCAAATGAATGACTTCAGGATGGTTTGCCTTCATGCGAGCATTTCATAGATGCGACGATACTTTATGCCCTTTTAGACTATTGTAATTATCTATGACTCTTCACCAACAGCTTTACAAGAAGAGGGATGTAAGTCTCCACAGTATATTGCAGTTGGCGGGCCTGAAAACATAAATTGCGTATTTTATCCGGGTTTCTACGGGTTATTTTGGTACAACTCGACGGATATCATCAAAGATGAAGCAATTTTGAATTTCAGAGGGTCTGTCAAAAGTGGTATTGGATACACTTCAGGGAAATTTGATATCCATGAAAACGGTTCCTTAAGCATTAAAAACGTGTCGCTTAATGACGATGGATTATACACTGTTGTGAAGTTTAACTCGCCGACAAACTACTCATCGCCAATTACAGTTAGAGTTGTAACAGTTGGTAAGTTGTACCTCTCATTTCCATGTTACAAGAGGAGTTACTGAAGTATCTTTCTCCTGAAAAACATTATACCATCTGGGTTTTGTGAAAAAGAAATCACACAAGCATCGAAGTATGAACAATGAAGTGAAGAGGATATTTCTCTTATTGAAAGAATAAATGTCATGTCATTCAAATGTAATAAAAAATACTCCATACTAGTGTGGTAATTCTGTCTTTGATTTCTCTATGCAGTGAAACCCTATCATACACATCCCCTTATTGAAAGCTGTAGCAATGGAGATGTGATCTGCCTGAAGCAAGTTCAGACCGATCAGTTCCAAGTAAGCTGTCGTGTAAGGAACTCTAAACCGGCATTAGACTTGTACTGGGTTGTCAGAACTCTTAATGGTGACAGGGATGTTTTATTCCAATCCTCCATTTCTACAGAAACAAGCCTTTTCTCAACACGTGTAACCACCACAAATGTGTCCGGCTTAAACTCGTCTCTTATTCTGCTTGTTTGCAAGGCTGTAGATCCATATTCGCTTTTAGAGCAGGATGAGTCTTTCGTACTTATGCAAAGGAACAGCTATGGCACAGCTTCTTTAAACTCAGAAAAAAAGTACTTTGAACTGAATTCCAGACTGACATTGGATTGCTCAGAGAACGATATACTCCATCTTATCTGGAGAAAACGGAAAATAGGTGGTAATACTTTTGAAAATATCCTCTTTACCGTATTTTCCGAACCAAACATAACAACAGTACTTAAAGATGGATACGACGTGAATGATAAAGGTTCCTTGCTCCTGGGACGTGTAACGTCTACGAACGAAGGAATTTACTATTGTCTGTACAGTGATGGTATAACTGATGATCAAGTCGCATACGAAGTTATTGTTTATGGTATGTTTGTATGTTTCAGGTTGTTCGCGAAATATGTCTAGAAATGTGTCACTTCAAGAATAAAACGTGATATAATAGAAAAGATCCTCAGTAACAGCTGTCTGGGCTTAGGTGCCTCCTCTGTCGCTGCTAAGGGGGCAAAAAACAACACCCGATTTCTGATATAAGAAGATATGCTCATGCCAGTGAGGGTATATTCAAAATAATGGAACTTTGTTTGAGCCTTTCATCAAATGATATAGGGTAAAAACTACAGCTGCCTAAGAAACACGCCGTAGAAGTCTTAAATCCGCGTTTCTATTTTTTTTTTTTTTTTGGAAGTTATCCGTCTTACATGAGTCCATACCCTAATTATTACTATGGTATACAAAAGTGCCATTAACAAGAATGCTCCTTGGAAACAAGGAAAGGGACCTTTCTCCATTTTTAAACAAATCAATCTTGTAAAAGTAATACCGTTTTAACGATCTTTATCATAAAAAACAGATTATTTGTAACTTGACGAGCATGAAAATTGTTATTCATAGACACTGACACCTTTCACAATATTAGCCTGCTGAAATAGGAATGGTCACATTTTTATGTAATTTTTTGAGCAATATTGCAATATTGCAATTTTCTTTTTTTTTTTTTTTTTTTTTTGTTTTAAGCAAAACCAATCCCTAACTACCCGGTGGTAAAAGGTTGCAATAATGATCAATACTGTGTTCTGGAAACAAGCAAAAGAGGAAACCTAACGTGCACTATTGGTAAAATTCGTCCTCTCGTTCAGCTGGAATGGGGAATATTCGATACAAATTCAGCAAACCAAATATCCTTACTTCCCAGAGAACAAGTTATTAGGACGAATGGAGAAACGTTTGACATTTCGGTGTCTACTTTGTATGAAATCCATACGAATCTCCTGAACAGACTAACGCTGGAATGCAGAGTTGTTGGATCAAATCTTGAAGTTTTTCATTTATCAACAAAGTTTGACCTTTTGTTTTCAAACGGTAAGAAGCAGAAAATATCACCCGAAATAATATAACGCTTACAGGATAAAAGACCCCTCAAGGTGCAAAATAAAGAAAGAACCATATTTATTCTGAGGATTCTTTATAACAAATTACATCTTTTATTTTGCTCAATTACTTGTCAATTCTTTTCTTAGAGGGATTGTCCTTGCCAGTTTCTAATAAATGCACTTAAGTAATAACGATTATTTTCTGAAAGTAAAAAAAAATAAATTCTTAGTGAAACAATAAATGGAAGAACTTTGCATGTATTTTGAACAGAAGAGGTTAGATCTATTGCACCAAACATTATCCCTAAGAAAGCTGAAATGCCCGAAACATATTAAACATGAGGGGTAGAATGCACTTTGCTGTTCCACAAGACATCCTCCTCCTTCAGAATAATTTTCTAGTGAATTATGATATCCTTCTTGAAGAATAATTTTGATTTACATTTTGGCCTGTATGCAATATGTAAATGTTAGGCTTTAGAGTCTTAGAACAGAGAGTCTTGTTCCTAATTGAAACACTTTTCTTCTCCTACTTGCTGCAACAGACGCAATATATAGTAGTTCAACTGAAAAATATACTTCAGGGACAGCTGAAACGTCTGAAGGGCCAAAATCAATGTGGTGGATTATTATTATTGTATTAACGGCCGTTTTCGTAGCCACGCTTATATACTCTGTATGGAGACGTGAGTAGCTTCTTTTCATAACCATCTTCTAGGTTAATGGATATTTCAAAAATTCTGTCTGTAGTTTCTCTGGAGTTATATGTAATACTATATATGTTTGTTAGTAATACAGCCTTGTTTAGAGTATTAAGTTACAAAATACTACCAAATGATGAAAAGTATAAAAAGGTCAACAGAGACGCTATTTGACAGTACAATAATTAAAATGTCCGTTTAAATCCACTAATGTCCAATGCATGATTTAACGATGCAAACCTGTAATCGCATAATTGTAACAGTACCAGCCCTTTGTAAGTACAAGCCCTTTGGACCAACTCATGAAGGAAAATCCAAGTACACAATTCTTACAGTCAAATGGTGTTATAGTTAAGTCTTCCCAACTAAAAAGCTAACTATACCGATCTACTAAGAAAAGTCTTCAGATACAAACGGGCCGGAAGCTGTCTTTTTCAGACCTTCCAAATGCCTACATCCTATTATTCATTGTTTTCTATCTTTGTAGGCAGCACTCTCTCCGGAGAAGGTTTTACTCATTTAGCTGGTAATGCAAATGTGAAAGATTCTGTAAAAAGGATTTTAAGGGATTAAATTATGAACTCTTCTTTGCTCAACTACTACTCATTATTTAACTCACTTCTAGTGCAACAAAAGAAAAGGAGGGACAAGAAGAGGACAAAAGGATCCTTAACAGGCAACCCACCGGAAGAAGAGGTATGTCAATAGATTTCTACTCATTAGTTTTTTCAGGCAGAATATGAAATTTCAAATCAGTCTTAAGACACAGAAGACATTTGAGTCTCTTTATGAGAGAAAGTTACTGTCAATCCTTTGTCAGTACGTACCCAAGGTATGTAGAGAATAAGGGGAATATGCGATTTGCCACTAAGGTGGATTGCCTTCTTGTTAGTTTTGTACATGTCTTGTTATCCTCCGGGGTTTTTCATCCCTCTCAATCACCTCTCTCACTAAAAAAATCACTTTCATTAAAATTTCTCTTGTAAATTGATCAACTTGCAGAAACTAGAAAATATTCAAGATATAAAGCAATCGTTAAGTCAATGGGCTACGTCAAAATATCCGTATTTTTTACATTTCTTCTACTATACGTAGTCAGCATCGTATTCTGAAAGTTGATAATATAACCAGGACTTACGCCAGTTTGATTAGGAAGCCTTAATGACATGTAAAAATATCTACTGCAATGAATTTTCAATAGACACATTAATGCTAATAAATTAGAATAGACCTTATGCGTATGACGTCACAGAACTGAAAGTACGCCCCCAATATGGCAAGCGTGTATCCTTGCAACTTATACGAACAAATACAGGCAGTTGATTTGTGTACCGTTCGGATACTCTCGTAGTCCTCCACAAGAGCGTGCGAATTCTACGTCATGCGTGCAGTGTGCTTCATAATGTTGCCTCCAGAATGACGTCGCGTGACGTCAGTGCATAAGGTTTACTTACGATAGCAAATGGAACGGCTTATTTCGTAGTACTTATACTTTTCAATCACTTAGAAGAGTTCTTACAATCTGTACATTGATGCCTTCTTTTAGGCCTGTTTAAGCATATGCACTGTCCACACTTCAGTTGCACGAAAGCTTTTTGTATTAATACCGTTTAAATTGAAATTATATCCAGGGCTTTGAAGCCTATTAGGCATTCACTCATCAGTTGAGGTATTCCTTTGGACAAATCTCTTCAGTATAGAGAAGAGAAAGCTTAAAGGCGTAGTGATACCTTGGCGAAAGGAAATGCTTTGTAGCACTGAGTTTTATCCCTCGATTTTATCCTTCTTGAGATGCCATTTTTTACAATGTTTTCAGAATTTGACCTCTAGTGACCTAACATGATCTTTGAACTGTACCAGAAAAACGGGGTTATTTTAAAAACATTGGTAGTCTATTTGTTACATATTGCACCCCTTAAAGTTACATACGAGTTTTTCACAGTTTGACCTGTTTTGACCCTAAGTAACATTTGATCGCCACCAAAACCAAATTAATTATTAAACGCAGTCATGGGCATCCACATGACAACTAAGAGGTCCATCAATATAACCTTTATATGATGTTTGCGAACAGTTTACAGGTTTTTGCACTTTCATGTCTGATGACGTTGGACCTCTAATAAAACTAACAGGTTTCTGTTTATAAATGTGGCAAATCTATATACCAGGTATAAAAAGTATCGTATCCATCGTTCCTACGTTGAGATGTAGTTCACAAATTTTCCACCTCAAATGACCTCTGATCTCCATCAAGAACATTAGGAAACTTTTGATCAATACAGCAAATTCTTATACCAGTATGCAAAGTATCCAGTTTTTCGTATTTTGCCTGTGGTGACCTCAGATGACCCTTGATCTCTATTCGAAAATTTACGGCCTTTTCTCGTAATATGAAAAAATATAGACCAAGTATGAAATGTGTCCATCATTTTTATCTCGAAATATTGTTTTTACGAAGTTTACAGATTTTGGCCTCTGAAGACCCCACATGATTTCTGACCTCAACCAAAATCGATAGGCCTCTTTCTCCTATCACTGAAAAGCTATATCCTAATCGTAAACAGTAGCCATCAGTGCTGTCTTGAGATAACGTGTTTACAAGTAATTTACAAGGTTTTCGTATTTTCACCTCCAGTGATTCAGATAACCTTTGCCCATAAGCAATAGGACGTTACTGACCGTAACGTGTCAACACTCTAGTGTGACAAGTATCTGTGCTTCCTACCTTGGGTAATCATTTTTCAAGGGTATTCGGTTTTTGATCTTTGGTAACCTCATTAACCTTAGACCCACCTAAAAAAATTGGGGTTTCCTGTTAATATCATAAATTTATATAATCTATTACAACGTATGGAAAATATTTTTCATTCCTGTTTGAGATACCGTGCTAACAAGCAAGGCATCACGAACGCACATATACACTTGCATAAACAAACAGGCACACACAATACATACAATCACCAGCGTGATTGCATACTTCCTTTCGTCTTCGGTAAGGGATCAAAACGAGTCACCTTTGCAAGAAAGCAAGAAGGGCACGCATTATTCGTCCAAGTGTTACACTTTTGAAAGTGGTACAGTGGAATCCATTGCTGCTCAGAGAATTCATAACTTTCCGCATCACCTCTTTTTGCTGTCCCTGAAATGAAAAATAATTTAAGCTGATGAGCACTTTAAGTTTTACATAATAACCTATTGAATTGTCATCAAAGTTATTCTATACACATTATCAAGATCTGATGTATTTTGTCTAACTTTAGATTTAGAAATTGGGTCATGTTACAAATCATTTTTGAATTCTGTAGAAAGTACCGTAAGTCAAGTTCAAAGAGCCTTTATTTTTTGAAACCTTTCTGATGGTTTCTGAAGACTTCTGAATCAGTAACAGTGCTTCAGCCGTTGGAGTAATTGTAATGTTTGTAATCATTTGAGGTAAATGACGTCAATATTAGATTTTAAATCCGTTTAGGGATATCACATGGTGAGAGATAAATTTATTTCAACGTTACAAAAAAGATCTGGTTAATATAGTTCACACTTCGCACTGTAGACACTTCCGATGGTTGTCGAAGGGGCCAGAGAGAGGAACGAGTTACGTCCTGTAAATGTACCAAATCCTACTGGAGGCACGCTTTCATTAGCCGGAGGTCCTACAGTATATTCCACTTCGCAAGATGGTTTTGAGAGCCCTTCCGTCAGTATCGATAGTCATCAACATAATCAAGGTAACAAGTACTTTCTTGGAGTTATGACATCATCACTTCTGGGATAACTGATAGCTGATCATGTTTTCTGTGAGTTAAAATGTGTATCAAGCCATCACTACTGATCTTGTGCAATAATAAGTAATTTCAGACCAGTACATCAGATTGAGCAATTGACAGATCGAACAAACTACATTACGTTTACTTTAATATATCTAAAGTCAGTTTCAAATCGAGGCTACATTATTCACTTGAACAATTATAATTCCGATTTACCTCCTAAGTAATGAAGACGTCATTTGAAGCCTAAAACGTAAAAAAATACTAGAAGAACACTCGATGATCAAAAGCAAAGATCCTGAATTTAAGACTAAACAATCAGTAGCCCATTCAAATTCAATATATGTGTAGTGATTCCTATGTACACAACATGTGACAACGTGTGGAGAAATATTTAGCAACTTTGCCTACTGGTGTAGACGCTAAATGTTTATCACCAAGAATGCATTACCCTAATGTCTGGTACGTAAAAGTTAAATGTTAACCTGGATTCTTCAATTTCCTTTCTTAGCATTTCACTTACACCTTTTAGTTTTTGTTAGATTGGGTCCTCGAAGTTTTTAAATTACTTATTCAGTCATCGGGATTTACATGCAGTTTGATAAGCGTAGATCCTTCTACAATATCATTAATATCGACTGCCAACTTACACTTTTAAAATATCTCTCAATGCTTTGAACAGAGAGGATGCAAGAATTTGTGACATATCTGAAAAAGAAATACGAAGATTTTTATCGATCCGTTCAACCGATTCCTTACGTACGAGATAAGATGTATTCAGTTGATGAGGTCTTTGTCGAAGGCGGCATTCAAGTTTTAAGACACAAGGATAAATTTACTGGAAACGAGGACTGGGAAAATTTGACTTCACATGAAGACATTTTCCAATCCCTTGGTGATGAACCGTCAATGCATATTCTAGAAGGAGAGCCTGGCTACGGGAAATCAATGTTAGCCCTTTTAATTGCCAGCGCTTGGTGTTCATCAAAAAGGTCTTTTAGTAAGATCAATGTACTAATTGTTTTACGACTAAGGCAATTGGAGGGATTCACATCCATTTATAGGGCTATCAAAATGTTCCTTTTACCGAAAGACGCTGACTTTTCGGAGGAGGAAATAGAAGGCATACTGAAAAGAAGCGAGAGTGGGATGATTATTCTTGATGGGCTAGATGAGTACCCTGATAAAGACATGGAAGCACCATCTGATTTTTTGGATATTGTAAAAGGAGACATGCTGCAAAAATATGAAGTTCTTCTAACAACAAGGACAAATTGCTTACCGAAAAAGTATCCCCGTCGAACAAAACGGGAAAAATTAACGGGATTTGACAAATGTGCAAGGAGGTGTTATCTTCTAAAGGCAGTTGTTAATAATGACAACGACAGGGCAAATGAAATAGAGGATAAACTGAGAGGCAATCCTGTCTTACGTGATATTTGTCAAGTACCACTTTGTTTTGTGTTGTTCGCACATACTATCTACGAAAATAATGAGTTAGCAACATGTGATTCTGTTACAAAGTTTTTCCACTATGTAATTTCCTGCTTTCATAGTCACATGAAAAACAAAATGGAGGATGATAACGTCAAAAAGCTTGAACTATTTGAAAACGAACATAGAGAACTCGACGAGGCCGCCTTTGACAGTTTGACAAAAAATCAAGGACAAAATGTATGGGATAGAGAGGAACTTCTTCAATATGTTTCTACCGCTTTTTATGAGCAATATGTAAGTATTGGTATTCTTTTAGAAGAAGAAGTTTTGCAGATAAAAACTAACCCAGGAGTGTCTGCGTCGGATCATATAAAGTACAAAACCAGCGTTTCTTTCTATCATAAATTGTTTTGTGAATGGTATGCGTCACATTACTTAGTCAAATATGTAGAGGAACATGAACAAGAGAATTTAAACAAAGTATTCAAAATTATCGATCCCTTTAATCTTCAATATGTTTATCGATTTGCTTGTGGTCTGAGTTCTCACGCAGCTCGACATATCATAAAATACTTGGAAGCTAATGATGAAACAAAATATTTTGCCATGTTGTGCACGTTGGAAGATATCAAAAGTTTCGATGCCATTAAACAAAGAACTCTCCAGATGTGTAATAAAGTCGAAGTCACTGAATCGCAAAGCCGCTTGCTCCGAAGATCCGTCATACAACTTCTTGAAATCGTTTCCTCACATAAGGTACGTAGAAAACAAAACTTCTAATTTTGGAGGAAAATACATACCAGCCCATTTAGTTATAAAAGTAGCGCTTTTTTAACTTGAATTGTGACAAAAGACAAAATTACTCAAAATGTGCATAAAATTACCGGTAGTTTAAAAAAGTGACAGAAAACTCCTTGCCTTATTCAGTAGTTCAAGGAATGGTCCAAGGGATATAATAAATTTTTTGTGCACCCTATAAAAATTGCCCACGAAAGTGGTTTCTCTTGACAGAGAATTCCGCGAAGTGCCTGAAAAGCCATGTTAAATGTCTGAGCAAATCCGAGTTGTGGAACCATGCCTAATTTCCATATTCCAAACTAACACATATTTTCTTTGATTTCGCTGAGACAAGAAGAGGAATAATTTTGGTGATTTTACCCATGTTTATTAGGTCTATGGACACGATTGCAGCAGGTAAACTAACATGGTATGTTTTGTTCAGGTTAAATATGCATATATCCAAAATGGTCTCCTGTTATGAAATTTTGGCCGTATCTCAAAATATAAGGCTGGTGGAAGAGTAATTCTGCTTAGTATACTCATATTATCAGGATTACCACTAGGATGAACACTATTACAGCGGTATTATCAGCAGAAGATAATTGGCTAACGTCTAAAATGCATGAAACAAATGGCCGCCAGTTTGATTAACTTTCTCCAAATACCTTGAAAGTAAAAAATTCCATTTGGTGCCCATATCTATGTTTGGAGTGATTACAAAACACAGTGTCGAGTCATGGTGTTTGGTATCAAGGGCTATTTAAGACGATGATTGCGTTATCAAGTGACTAAAGCCGCTGTCTACGGACAGAATTTTCTGGTCATCAGAAGAAAAGGCGTTTTCAGCATCGTTCAAAGGGTAAAAGAGTCACTATATAGCATTTTTTAAAAATGCAAGTACCACTCGTAGAACTATTTTGGAAGACAAAATACTACTTAAACCTGCTCAACGTATCACCAATTTTTTTCTCTGAAATTAGGAAAAATATAGACCCTGCACTGCTCAAAATCTTTCTCAACCATAAAAATGAGCAATTATTCTAGAATCGAAGTCCCCTGAAATGTTTAGGTGGTTCCCTCCTGTAAATAATTCCTGAATCTATACCCTCGCAGGGTGTACTAATTTAAAATTTCGTTCCCGTTTAATGTCTTCATCGACAGACGGGGAGTGTGTGTCCCCTGCCTGTAATGACTATCATAAAGGCTAGGAAGGATTAACGATCCATTCTCTCTTCCGCTGCTTGACAGGTAAACTGAATTAGACCCGAAGGATTTGAGTCGGACAGTCATACAACTATTTTAAGTCAACAAAGTGAGCCCCTCAGCAACACTGCAACACATCCATGTTGAACACGCAACTTAAAGCCACCTTATAATGCACTCTCACCAGCAAGCCAGTTTCACTCACATGATCACAAAATTTAAACTCCTGTTACTAACATATTGTATTTACTGAAGGTCCACAAGACCCGACCAAGTAATAAAACTTCGCCGACAACGGTCACTTATTAGTTGTAAGGGATCCCTGAACAAAACAGTCTCAGAGTTCGTTGATTGATTCTGCCTACAATAGTCCAAAAGGCTTTTGCAAACTGGACTTCTGACATTATGCTGCACATAAATGCAATTCCGTTACCTTACAAATACATCGAGAAACATTAGATGTGTTTCCATGTATATGCATACTCGCCAAGAGGAACCAATATATGTTACAGTCTACGAAACAGTTACTTTAATGTGATCCGCAAACTGAACGGGGTACTTTAAGTCCTGACCCTTCTGTGCTGCTTTATTCAACTCATCCTTAAAAAAAATTTGTCTTTAGACTGAGGGAATATTTTTTGTACAACAGATCAGTTAGGCAATGGATGGTTCAAGCGAAATCTACTGATATATTCGACTAAATGGACATTGCCGTTATACCGATAATCAAATTTTTGATATTTCCAGAAGCACCGGAATTCCGGAAATTTGAACATACCGATATCAGAAGTTTTTCCAGAATGTAGGAGTAACTACTATACCGGTAAACAAGTTAACGTATATTTCGTGGTTACTATTATTCCCTGTTATGTCGACGACTGTAAGTGCACTGTGATATTGCAAATGCGAAGAGTACGTAAAGGGGTTAATGACGGTAGACCTACTATAAGTAGTTAGGCAAGTGACGCACGTATGCTTAGGCCCATGCTTTACAGTATTACTAGTTGAGGGGAGTTTTGAAATATAGATATAGCTCTGTCCACTTTTATGTCATTATCACAAGTTGTACCGGTAATATATGGCAGGCGCGGATCCAGAAATGCTGAGGGGGTGTTACGTCCCATTTTGTAACAATTGACCAAAATGTAACAACTTGGTCCAAAATGTAACAATTTTCTGCCCAAAATGTAACAACTTTTCAGGTTGGTCCAAAATGTAACAATTTTCTGCCCAAAATGTAACAACTTTCAAACTTGGTCCAAAATGTAACAACTTTCTGCCCAAAATGTAACAACGTGGAGGTTCACATCAGACGGTATTGAAAAATCTCCAACATGACTGTCATATTTTTTTTTAAAGTGCCATAACTTAACCAAACAAGGTCGGATCGGAATGGGAAAAGCATCATTCAATTTCTCATGACATACTCCACTCTTGATCCATCCATATATATATATATATATATATATATATATATATATATATATATATATATATATATATATATATATAGTTGATAACAAAAGATTGCCCATTGTGGTCACCTACAGTCCTCAATTATCTCCCCTATTGAAAACCATTAAGGACTCTTGGCGTTATCTGAACCTTGACCCCACCCTCAGGGATCTCTTTCTGGAACCCCCTATCACAGCCTTCAGGCAACCCCCTAGTCTACACCGTCTCCTGGTACACACCAAACTTACTCCCCATAGAGACACATCCACAGGCAATTTTCCGTGTGGCAACAAACGCTGTAAAGTATGTGACCATATGATTACTGACCCCAGGATTACTATCCTTCCCAAGGGGATCCAATTATCCACCGGCCCTTACTCCTGCAACTCTTCCAATGTGATTTATCTCATCCTATGTGATAGATGCCCCAATGTGTCGTACATCGGCGAGACCTCAACAACCTTCAGACTTAGATTTAACAACCACAAGGCTAGCGTTCGTAATAATAGTTCGGGACTTCCCGTAGCCGAACACTTTAATTTAATTAATCATAGCTTGAATGATCTTAAGTTTGCTATTTTGTTTGCGGGCTTTCCTACATCAGAAGCACGCAAGAAACATGAGTTACGTTTAATCCTTTGCTGCGACAGCCACATATATGGCCTGAATAGGGATCTTTCAGTTATGGCATACAGGCGTGACCGCTGAGTTTTCTTGCACTTGACTTTCTGTCCTCTTGGTTCATTTTACTGTTGACAAGGAGCCTAGGCAGGTTCGAAACGTACAGTTTTCTCTATGACTTCTACACATTTTGTTTACCATCTGTGCTTGTTGTGGATTTTTGTTCTTTAACAAGATTTCAGTTGCATCATGTGTCGTCGTTTCTTTTTGTTTTTATTTCTGTTGGTGTCAGAGGCATTGATTTATTTTCTTTCTGTTGGACTATATATATATATATATATATATATATATATATATATATATACATCTACATCTATATATACATATATATATGGATTGTTGGCCAAATTATTGTATATATATATATATGTATATATGTATATATTTATATATAACCCTCGCTCGTATATACCGTCTTCGTAGTAGACTCACAGTTCTACCAACAATACGCTAAGTGATATAAGTGTGCCGCCGGTACCTCATGTGGTTCTACTACTGGGGACTATGGGGGGATTGTTGTCCGGGTCCGTCATTTTATCCGCCGTTCTGGACTTTTTATGCTTCACAGGAGACACCCAGAAATTGGTAGTCAGAGTAAAGTAAGGCACGAGAATTCGACTTGTGCAACTTCCATGCCGATCCGACCTTCTTTGGCCGAGTTACAGCAGGTTAAGTTATTTTTTCGGCCGTTTTGGATTTTTATAACGTCCCCCGAAGCACTCAAGTGGGCAGGAAATAGACTTTCTAGATCTTTTAGACAACACTGAGTTCAACGGAGCAAGTTTTAGCCCAAACTGACCTATGGCGGCCATTTTGATTTTCATTGCGACACAGAAGACACCCAAAATATATTCCAGGAGTGGAGTATGTCATGAGAAATTGAATGATGCTTTTTCCCATTCCGATCCGACCTTGTTTGGTTAAGTTATGGCACTTTAAAAAAAAATATGACATCATGTTGGAAATTTTTCAATACCGTCTGATGTGAACCTCCACGTTGTTACATTTTGGGCAGAAAGTTGTTACATTTTGGACCAAGTTTGAAAGTAGTTACATTTTGGGCAGAAAATTGTTACATTTTGGACCAACCTGAAAAGTTGTTACATTTTGGGCAGAAAATTGTTACATTTTGGACCAAGTTGTTACATTTTGGTCAATTGTTACAAAATGGGACGTAACAGGGGGGCCCAAGATGGAAAATCTCATGTGCAACGAAGGTGCACCAGGAGCGCGAAGAGCGAGTTCCTACGCGTGGGGTCTAGGGGACCCCGTTAGGGACCCTGGCGGGGTCCAGGGGCGGAGCCCCTGTGGGGGTCCAGGGGGCGAAGCCCTCGGAAGCTCTCGCAATATTGCATTTTAAGAGCACAGAAATCGGCTCCAGTTATTATGTCAGTTATTATGTCATTTTATACCTTTTCATGTTGCATGGAATTTGATGTGTAGGGCCCAGTATAAGTTACTTTGTGCACCTGCAAAAGTTCCGGAGAATCTAAGTTATCTTAAAACTTACACGCCGACATTATGAGCCCGTGTAGGTAACTTGAAATGATTTTTGCCATAATGAGTGTTTTATTTTCGTTATACCTTATTCGGGTATAGGACGTCAGATGAAACGATTGCGCCCGAAGCGCCCAGAAAATTTGAATTTACATTTAAAACCATTGCTATGACTAACGGTTTCAATTCCGTTTTTGTGTGTCTATCAATTAGAAGGTGGGTTCGATACTAAGTTTTCATTTCTCATAAGAAGGGGAGGGTGAAGAAATGAATATCAGTTGCTTTACATCCTTACAATGCTGGCTCCTCTGAAATCACGTTTATGCACACGAATAATTGGCTTATGGTAGAACTCCACCGATGAGTAATGCGAATACGTTTGGGACCTTACTGATAGTAAAAGGAGCAATTCAAGGCTAAAAGTGCGCAGATCAAGCGAAAATCAAGAAATAGTGAGAGAACTTTGCAAAAATCGTGTAAGATTTGAAACAATTTTTGGTAAAAAGTGATAAAAATAGATCCATCATACAATTAAAACGTACCTCTCTCCGTAAGCGTAAATAATTGCGCGCGAAGCACGCCGAAAATTTTCGGTATAGAGCCTCCAGGGAGCTCTGCATTAATTTAACACTGAAAAGGGGGACCAACAGGACTCTCACAACCTGACATCCATATGGGAGGAGAGATGATATATCACCTTCTTTTTAGGTATAGCAAGAGGGATGGTGGACAGGCAAAATTAGTTTTAGAAAAGATTTTCGTCGTTTTTGAACGTCGCGGTAAAATGTTTGGAAAATAAGCAACGGCAATTACGTACTTTCAATCTTTCAAATCATGTGCTAGACTAGATAAGTCAAAGATTCCATAACGATGAGAAACCTACAGAGAAGGAGATGTACTTTTTAGAAAAATGTTTGCATTGGAATAATTTCTTTGGTCATAGCTTTGTCAATGGTATATGAAATCGGATGTAAACCCTGTCGTATGCGGGCAAAGCGCTCCAAAATTTTGAATAAAATATTAGTCCATGACAAAACTTGCATTTAGAATCTGCATCGGACACTGCCACTTTCCCACCAACCCATGCTATTCAGAAACGAATCTTCTGACTGAGAATTCTTAAAAAGCATGAAGAGCTAAAGAGTAATTACCCAAAGCTATTGATAACAGGGAGCTGCTACTTGTACTTGGACCAATTAGCAGCTCCCTGTTGATAATAAGGACAACTCTGACACAAGGCTTGACGCTAGCGGAGCGTGCGAAAATTTGGAATTTGTCAAGAATTTCCAAAACTTATGATAGTTTGAGAACAGTTTGTGAAAGAAAATGGTTAGAAAAAATAAACTAATCATCAAAAATACATCTCACTCTACACCCTTTTACAGAAACCTGTAGCTTAAACGACTTTTCGAACCATTTTAAAAATTTTCAGAAATCGATGGGAGGACACGTCACCCATTGTCCACTGTGCCGACGCTAGTACTGTCTGTAGCTTAAAAGCCTTTTGAGTTCATTTTAAAACTTTTCAGACAGTTTCGAAATCGAATAGGGTATGCACGCCGCTACTTTGCCTGCAACAGCTGCTGCCAATGTGCACAATAGCAGGCCACCTGACAGCTTGTCTTCTGTATTCATTCTGCAAGGTCTGTAAGGCGAAAACTTTGCCTCTGAATCCCTCTCGATTACAAAAAATTTCACTCTTTAACACAAAATTGTTACCAAATTTCAGTGCAGCTAGCGGGACCCATACTGCATATGTCACGGTGTTTACTTATTTAGATCTTAAGTCAAGGATCATTACTCAGCTATTCACCTGTTTTCGAACACTGTAGCTCTCCTTTCGTCGCCAATCACTTTGAAAGATATCTAAAGAGATAATCAAGCTATAGCTCCACCCAACCCCTGCAGAAATATATACTTTGAATACGTTCTTTGACACTTTTATTCATTTTTGCTCTTAATTTTGCTTTCTCCTCTTCTTTTTTTTTTCTTTTTTTTTCTCCTTTCGTTTTTTTTTCGTGGCGGGGGGCGGGTCCCCCAGCCCCCCTGATCCGCACCTGATATATGGATTAAAGACCGTACAGGAAATTTAGATACTCGGCAAATAGCTTCTCGCGTTACCGTAGTCTACCATTACAGGCCTAAATAATATTATTGCGTGAGAAAGTGGTATATTTAAAGTCCCTAGTAAATTTATCTATAGTGTGAATCACTGTGCATGTAGGCCTACTGTACTACTACTACTGTGGTAAGAGTAGACATTGGAACTGGTTTAAAACCTACTCCAAAACGTGACTAGAAACTAAGTAAATAGGCTTCTATCTGACTACGCACTGAAAGAAAACTGTCGCATCAGTTAAACGTGTTACTACATGTTTGTGTTAGGAACCACTTTCAGAAAATTTAGAAAAAAGCTGTAAGTGGAACATGTGGGATCATTAATTCAAAAAGACTAACTACTTGGCATATGATTTTGTATACTCCCTCCTGCCTGAAATGGGTATTTTATCTCTTTTCTATTATCTCTAAAACATAAAACCTGTTTTCCTTGTTCATCGTAAACAGCCACCTACGTGTAAAATGTTCCTTTTTACTTATTTTGCCAAATTTCGCATCCGTATATTACCGGAAGTACCAGTTGTTTGGGTGTGAGTATGACAGCAACCAGTCAAATGGCTCTCTGCTTCTGCTATATCGAAAGAATATCTTATATAGCTTTATTATTCACCATAATTTTCCATTGTGACATAATAAATGACGGTATGCAAAAGATATATTCACCATGGACACCTACGAATCAGTCATTTACTGATATTAAGAGGCAGAATCCTATTGTTTTGGTGACAGTAAGAGGTCATCTCAGGTCATTAGCGGTCAAAAATTGTAAACACGATATCTCAAGGTAGAAAGTATGGATGCTTTCTATACTTGGCAAGTTGATGCGTTTCAGTCAGAAAATGAAGCTTATTGTTTGTGGTAGAGATCAAAGGTTATTTGAAGTTAAGGAGGGTAAAACTTCAAAAACCTTAGGAATTACGTGTATACACGATATCTCAAGGTAGGAATGATGCATACTTTTCATACTTGCAATAAACATTTTTCTTTCAAGAAAAAGAACCCTGCTGTTTTGAAGAGGTCAAAGATCATGTCAGGTTACCAGCGGTCAAAAATCATAACCCTTGTTAACACGCTGTCTCAAGGTAGAAAGTATGAATATTTTTCATACGTGGCGTGTGCATGCTTTATGGTCAGAAAATGGACCTTAATGTTTTTGTTAACGGAAGAGGTAAAACTTCAAAAACCTTGGAAATTGCTTGTAAGCACGATATCTCAAGGTATAAACCATGGATGCTTTCCATACTTGGCATGTGCATTGTTTATAGTCAGAAAATGGACCCTACTGTTTTGGTATAGGTCAAAGGTTATCTGAGTTCAGGAGAGGTAAAACTTCGGAAACCTAGGGAATTGCCTGTGAACATGATATCTGAAGATAAGAGTTATGGATACTTTTCTTACTGGGTGAATGGATTTATCATATTAAGAAAAACAGCCCTATTGTTTTTGATAGGGGTAAAGGTCATTTCAGGTCACCAGAGGTCAAAAACAAAACCTTGTAAACACGATATCTCAAAGTAGAAAGCATGGATACTCTTCACACTTGGCATGTAGGCGTTTTATAGCCAGAAGATGACCCCTATTGCATTTTGCTGAGGTCAAAGGTCATATGAGGTTACCAGAGGACAAAAACTGAAACCTTTGTGAACACGATATCTCAAGTTATGAATGGTGGGTACTTTCATACTTGGTATATAAATTTATTATATTAAGAGGAAGTGTACTATAGTTTTTGGTGGAGGTTGGAAGTCAAGTGAGTTCACCAGAGGTCAAAAACCAAGTCCTTTTAAACACAATATCCCAACATAAGAAGCGTGCATACTTTTATACTTGACTTTTGCATGTGTTACAGTCAGAAGATGAACCTCATTCTTTTTGACAGAGGTCAAAGGTTACACGAGGTCTCTTTAGGTGAAACAGCAAAACCGTGGAAATTGCTAGTGAATGCAATAGCTCAAGATGCAAAGATTGATATCTTCCAATTCCTTTCGACAAATGTCACTGCGCCTTTTAACTTTCTGGTCATTTAAAGTCATTTAATCGTTCGATTAATACGGTTTTTAAACCGTGCCAATTTAGTCATAGAACCATTTTATAACCAATAACACTCCCTCCCCTCCCTTAAACCCTCCCCCACAACGGAGTTCAATGGCTTCACATCATATCCACCACGCTCTCAAAAATGACTTTTGTCGCGCTTAGTCATAATTACTTTTCGTTTTCCTTTTAAAGTTGAAATCCCTCAAATATTGCACCATTTGCTATCTAAACGTCCACCTGAAATAACTAATTTTCGAGAAGGGGGAGGGAGACACCCGTTCCCCTTAGTCCCCTTCCCAGGTCACAGATCAATAATGCCCACTATTTGCCCCCTAGCAAAAAAGTGCATGTGCGGCCTTGTGTATTACCATTTTCATGGTTTAATTTTTTTCCCATTATTTGAGAAAAGGCAGACATGAGATTCGAATTTCAAGGCTAGGTATACGCAGCTTAAAACACGTGGGAAGTGCCTTTCCCTGCAATCTGGAGGGTTAGTAAAGCCAAAAATTCTCCGCGCCAACCGATGGTGGCGCTCCGCTTAGATAGTCTTGACAAGCCTGACCCTCGGCGGTGCCGGCCCTCCCATTTGTTACCTAGGCCCCCCTAAAAATTTCATCCTAACAACGCCCCTGGCCCACAGGGGGCGATTGGAAATGGAAAACAATATACGTCATTCATTCATCTTTAAGACATTCCACTCCAACTCCTGTAGAAATCTTTGTTTCAACATTATTCAGATTTCGATAGTAAACCATCAGGCGTGCTCATGCAAGATGTGTTGGTGCCACTATTTTTCGCTAGTTTAGTTGTGGCTAGAGATCTGCCAAATTGGGGATGGTCACAGTAATCCGCCCTATCAATGCGCCCCCAGAATTGTCGAAAACAGATAATAAATGTAAAGTGTGTATATGAGTACCTGCGACAGTTTGCACCCGATGAGGATCCTTTCTTTGTCACTCGTGCATAGGTGCCGTCCTGGGGGAAAGTTCTAAGTGGAGGAGCATCAACATCCTTTTATGAGAAGTTTTTTTTTAATTTTATAATTATGTTATCTTTTACAAAGTTTCGAACGGATCATATAATGAAAACATTTGATAATTGAGTAAATTGTTCTTTTGGGTTGTGTGTAAGGGAGGGGTGTGTAGTTTAAGTGGTCGTGGAGACAACACCCCTCTTCTCGAGAATATTTATTTATGTAAGGTAGTAGAGATGCAAAGTGGTGCATATTTTTAGCAAAGCCTTGAGTTGATAACATGTTAAGGACTTCTTCAATTTAGTGATACTTTGGTTGTGGCATAGCGTCTCTTCCAGGCTAGTACCATGAAACTGTCATAGGGAAGGTCCTGGGTTACTAAAAATAGCGATACTAACATGAGCAATGAAAATTCAGACGATCAGCGTGCAATATGGAGTGATCGAGAAGACAGTAGGAATAAACAAAGGGTCGTGGATTCAGAAGTATGTTAATGTCATACGGTACCATTTACAATCTACCAATAGTGGTAGATAACAATGGTCGAAAAATATCTAACGACAACGACGACGGGGAGGCCACTGGGTCATGCCCCCCTCACTTTGGGTCATGTTCCCCTCACTTGATGCCGATGTTTTTTAGTTCCTAAAAGTGCGTAAATTTTTTAAAACAAATTTTACGTCAAAAGGTAGCATATGTGGTACCAGTTGCATGTAAAGACACCTACTTTTTCAAAAATTTTCAAAGAGGAGGGGAACACCCCTCCCCTTAGACGCCTCCCCCAGGACGGCAATCACACAACATACTGCATGCCCCCCTCCCCTGAGAGAAATCCTGGGTACGCAACTGAGTAAACGGGATTCAAACTTGCAATCCTTGGACCAAAAGTCCGAAACAGCTGAGCTAATCCGTCCTCACAGAAAATTGTAATAAAATAGAATTAAACTTTACATTTTGTTTACAAAAATTGCACTTCTTGATGGCTGCTATCAAGTCTGGCAAAAGCCATTTCCGGCTATCTTGGAAGTATTAAAATCTCAAATTTTCTTAGTACGCTCGGCGCCAACCCATCGTGGCGCTCCGCTTAGATAGTAAACGGGAGCCCCCTCAAAAATCTCCAGCCCTCCAGAGCCCCCAGACAAAAAATCCTAGCTACGCCACTGTCCTCCCCCCCCCCCCCCGGTTTCCTACGCCTTTGACCGAAACAAAGAGCAAAGCTAAATGAAAATCCCTCGCTTCGCATCCATACATGCTGCACTCCTTTGTAATTACGCCTGTGCATACGAGCAAGTGGCTTATTTTTAAAACCATTACCGATAAGTAATTCGAAAAAGGTTGAGACCGTATTCATGAGAAGCACAGCTATGAGAAATATGTTGATATATTGCGGAATGGCAAAAATTTTGATTTTTTTGCAAAAGATTTGGGATAGGAAATGATTGAAATAAATCCACACTAAATCGAAAGAACGTCCCACCCTTCCCCTAACAGAAATATCTTTTGGCTTCATTTTAACAGTTTTCGGAAGTCAATCCGGGGGCAGGATAGCATGTCCTCTTACCAGACTGGAGTCTTTAATCACCTTGAAGGCCTCTGTGGTAAAAGTTTGGCACTTCAAACCCTTTTGATAACAGAATTTTTACTTTTTACTACAACTTTGCAAGCTACTACAGGTACTATATACGATCAAACGCTGCAGGCCTGCCCCACCTGCACTGCCTCTATCAATGATTACGCCCATACATCTGTAGACTAGCATCATTGCTCGGCCATTCACCCTTTTTCGCCTATTGAAGCCCTCTCCTTGTCGTCAATTAATAAAAAGGCATTTTTAAAAGGTATTACTGCAAGTATAGGCTCACCCAACCTCCGCAGAAAGGTATACTCTGAATACGTCTTTAGACAATTTTGTTGTTTTTTTTTTTTGCTCTTTGTTTTCTTTTGTTCCTTCTTATTTCTTTCTTTTTCTTTTTCTCCCTTCATTTTTCCCGGCAGAGGGATGGCCTCTAGCCTCCCTAAATGCGCATCTGGTTAAAAGTGCTTTAAATTGAAAGTAATCTTGGATTCATGAAAATTATACCTGAACTAAGCATAACATGCTATTTTAGCTGCTAAAGTTTTGGTCGTAGACCTGAAAACAACTAAAGGATTTTTCTACGAGTCTCAGATTTCAATATAAACACAAAGCCCGTTATATTTTCTACTATTTAGATGTAATAAAACTAAGCATATTTTCCGCAACTCACATTTACCCGAACTCTTCGTATGCCATGAATCTTGACACTTCATATAGGAATGCATTGTAGAAAAGTACTTTTTGTTAGCATTTGTGCCAGATCAGACCTCAGATTTCTTTTACTAAAAAGCCTCTAACATGCCAGCATAAAAAATGTATTAAATGTATTTCTTTAGATAGGCATTCGATTTTCTTTCACTAGAAAAGTTCCAACATGCCACTATAATAAAAGTGTGTTTTTGTTTTCTAGTGGAAAGAAACATGCAGTTGGTAACCAAATGTAGAGATGTGTGTGAGGAGAACTTTTTATTCATGACTACATGTACGTTTTGAATTCTTCCACAGATTATGGTGAAAATTCTCTCTATTCGAAACTGTTTCCGCTACTTTAATGAAGAAGAAAATAGAGTTATCTTACAGCCGGATTTCTCTTTATCAGTCCTTACAAGTCTAAAGGAGTTGCATCTAAGTGAGCGAGGCAGAGAAATGACGATTCATGAGACAGAAGACATTTTGAAGTACATATCGCTGTGTGAGGCGTTAGACAATTTAAGGTAGGAAACGTTCAACATGCAGTGAGTACTGCTCTTATATCACTCTCTGTTGCTATGACATCTCAGAATTAATTCATGTGAGGCGGGTGTATTCCACAGAATCGTTACAAAGTGTACAAAAAAGCTGAAAAAGAGAAAGGCCATTTATATCATTTTCATGACAATTATTTCTATCATGGAATTTAATCAGTTATGCCCCATTGAGCCTAACGTTTAGCCTAGGTAATGATATTTAAGAAGGTTGATCTAACGAAAAAAGATGTCACACCTTCACAAATAAACCGCACAAACAGGTCTTCTGAAATACTTATGTGATTCTTTATTTACATAAATTGTGAATGCCAGAACTAAATGAGTATAAACATTTCTTGAAAAAACTTCTTTGAATTCAGCCCATATAATTTCCATGTACATTCCCTCTCATTCAATAACCATATAATACACCAAACCCGTATGTAACCTTTGACCTCCCAGATAATGTTCCACTATGCACACACTGAGCTAACGCTCCCAATTACCCGCCAGTGTAAGTAGTTGTGAAATAAAGTCGTAGAATTCTTCTCTGGTTACGCAACGGCAATCGCGGTCCTCAGTGACCGGTTGTCATGGCGTTCGGTCGGCCCCTCGCCCTCACTGACGTTTGATGGGTCTTCTAAACCCCTTGGCCAAACTCGACGAGCCCCTCACTCCTCGCAGCGAGTGTATGAAATTGACTGCACCTGCTACCCTGCAATTTCTAGTTTATCTATCCCGTTCTCCCTATTTCGACTTGGTATTGGGTTCTTTCTTTTTTGCTTGCTACCGCGTGGGTAAATTTCTCCTGTACGTATTTTGTTGTTGCCTTATACTTTAGCCCTGCAAAATTTGGATAAGAGCAGAAAGAACCAAAATAAGAATTGAAATATATTGCCTTCCTGCCGCCTGTTTTGCGACAAAATTGACACCACGGTTCCCCACCCCGAAAAAAAAATACAACAGTACTTACAGGTCACAAAGAATTCCTTATTTCCTGTGCCGGCGTCCCCAAACATAAATCAAACATAACTTGCTGCAACTGAAATGCTTTCCCACGATCGTCCATCCTGTCCCTCAAAGTGTTAAACGGCGTCTGCCAGGACTACTCACTCACTCTGCTTCTCGCGCCCGCAATTCCTACAATTTCCTTTACCCATCAACCAAATGCAAATCCCCCCTGCATCCTATTCTTCGCCAGCCAGCGATCCATTCCAACTTTAGTGCTACAATACCGTGACTACATACCCAACTGTCAGTTAGCTACAATACCCGCGTAATTTCTTTCTTTACAAAACTTTGTTATCCTGACAGTCCCCTTGCCATTCGCAAAGTAGTCAACTCTTCATCTGCTCTTAATTAGCTGAAGAAGCTTCATCGTGATCATAGTCTCGTTGCCCAGTACACTGAGGGGACTCTCCACGTCTCTGTGTTGCAAGAGAGGAAAAAATTCCATCAGAATAGCGAAATGTTCTGGCGCTTTGTGCGTATGTGGACACGTAAAGCCGATACCTCTAAGCTATCTAGAGATATCGCCTGTGTTTCCCCTATAAACTGTTATCATATGGTGGTACTGACTTCAAACATAATCTTCGGTGCCCTTTTATGCGCTAGCGGTGCAGCTCCAAGCCAAAAGCAGCCTTTGTGTGTCCCTTATTACTAAATAGTATAAGAGAGCTGCACCTACTCTCTCCTTGAAGTTTTGACAAGAAATCGTTTACTCCAATGAGTAAAATGTAATATTTTTAGTAACACAACTGGAATCAACTGGCAAATTAACGGCCACATCGGGCAGCAAGTAAAATAAAGGGTATTTGTACAACTAATTGTGAACATATTAATTTAGATTCAAAGGGGGTTGAGCAAAAATTTTACCTATCAACCTTCTGAACAAATGTCAAAATTGCTGGGCGTTTTGCAGTGAAAGTAAATTTTTGGAAGAAAAAGAAATGATGCAAATATGTCACCACTTTTAGCATTTTTAGAATTAATAGAATTTTTCCACACTTGTGGAAGAAAGGCTCGTATAGGAAAATATATAATTTCTTGTACTGCTTTACACGGTAAAGTAATTATCAATATTTATAAATGCGTTGTATCGATTTTTCTAGAATAAAGTGACATGGAATTATTTAGTTCATCAAGTAATATTCAAAGATGAATAGGAACACTCTCATTAGATTATACATTATTTTCTGTTATAATTTAAATTTCCCTGCCTAAGACGAAACAATAATGAACAATATGTTCTCCTGTTAGCGGGGATATTTACAGATAAGTATACTTGTTATTCAAGAATAAAACAGCAACTTATACTTTGGAAACGTTTACCTCTCTATCAGGTTATATCATTGCCTCATGCCGAGATTAGGCACTACTATCCCGTGTTTGTCCGTACTTCAGTCAAGAGAAGTTAAAGGTAACACTTTAAATTCCTTGAGATTTTATTTCATCTCCTTACATTTCATCCACAGAGACATGACATTTTATACCATCTGAAATTAGAAATGTGAACATGTGTTTCTAATTGTGGGTCTGTTTAAGCAAACGAACTGTGTAGCGAACTTTATTTTAACTACGAACTTTCAACTGTTCAAATTTAGTGAGAATGACACCGATCAAAACTTGTGCATGCGTAACTAACGGCGTTAAAGATCAAAGGTCAGAGATTATACTTTATCTGACTGAGGGATTGATTTTTGCCATTGACTATTTGTCAGAATGTTTAAAAAAGTCTTTAACCAAAAAATAGGTACAGCATGAAGAGAAACATTTTAGAATCTTGCTTCTTTATTGCTAAAGGTCGAGGGCAAGTGTCAAATAAAGAACACACTGGGCTAAATATTGCAAAAAAGTAGGCCTATCTAAAATCATAATTTCGATCAGTGCACAAGGGTAGATCTGCCAGAATATGTCATGCATGTGTGCCAATGACAACGTAGTGAAAGGCCACAGGAGCAGAGGAGGGTAAGGAAATGAAATTGTCTTTCCGTTTATTTATGTAAATCGTAACTCGAAACGCATGTGTTTACCAGTTATTGTAAATAACTTTAGAAGGAAATGGTACTTTGTGTTCTTCTCACTGTTTCAGACAATAATATACAAAAACTTAATTCCGTTCTCTTAATTTGCTTAGCGGGCTAATAAAGTTAATGAGGTAGCTTGAGAGGTGGTTTGCTAGAGCTGCTTCGCCAAACTGGTTGAACCAGCTGTTTGTTAAAATGATTATGCCTTAATCTGGTTTTTCTTCTTTATCCCATTTATGGAACTAAAGTTATCTGCCTTGCTTGTAATTTACGACGCATTCCATTTATTTTTTTTTAAAGCTGCATAAGTGTAACGCTGAATATTCCATTACCTTATCAAAA
The DNA here is from genome assembly GCA_029531755.1 of Holothuria leucospilota. Taxonomy (NCBI): domain Eukaryota; kingdom Metazoa; phylum Echinodermata; class Holothuroidea; order Aspidochirotida; family Holothuriidae; genus Holothuria; species Holothuria leucospilota. The sequence goes on along the minus strand of CM055973.1, from coordinate 18,933,894 downwards.
GTCACGGTTCTTAAAACGATCTAAACACCGAGAATTTGGCACATTTGAAAGAAGACATAATCTTACATTACTCCTTCTCAACCAATCTTTCAAAGAAAAGTATTTATAATTTGCAAGCTAAAATTTTAAATTAACTTCAGGGGAAATGGCATTCTTTCTACATGAAAAGTACATTCACAGTCACAGTACCTTCACAATTTCCCAAGAATTTCGATAACCTCTTTGCTAATCTTCTTTATTGATCTGGACATTCTTACAGAACGTAAACGGTTGGTAAATATTGCTTGATAGGTACTTGAGGAAAGACTGTATGTAGCATTGCGAGATTTCAATAAGAATCTGCACTACTATACCTTCCGTTGTTGTTTAAAAAGAAAATAATGCAACACGATCATCATGATGTCATCAATTATTTGCCAACTAGGATTGTAAAAGGCTTCGTAGTATAGACACTTTAATAACGAGATGGTTTAAAATGGACAATTTACATTATGTTACAGTTATGCAGATCACTGTTTAGCGTCGACATCTTTCCTTTTCTCATACGTGTGTATATGTTATGCATGGTTTATTTAGATGAAATATTCTCATACTAATTGATATAAACGACTTTATATAAATTCTGCAGAACTTTACACTTTATTCAGAAATTAGCTTTACTATGAATTCAGCCTTTTAAGGAGAGGAACATGCACTAGGGTTTATTTACATTTCATTGTTTATAATTTTTCATCCGTTTTTAGTTGTCTGGTACCCAACAACATCCGTCTATCGTTTAAATATTACAACTGGAACATGGGTAACTATATTTATTCAGTGACTTGACAAATATAATCGTTATTAGCATTGTTGGTTTTATTTTTCTGTAACATGCTACTCTTTAAGGACCGGCATCAGGCCTAGACTTGCTAAATTCCCCACAAAACGAACATTCAGAAAGCCGAACTGAAATTTCCTCAAGTCAAGAATATTTCTAGTTGAACTGAAAATGAAGTAAACACTGAAATTTAGCTATAACAGTTAAATGAATATGTGTAAATAATCTGTAGGTAAAGTGTATTAAAATATGGTCCACCAGACGTTATACCTATCAGACACTGCGGTTTCAATTTAGAGTACGTGCATGTGCATTCATAATTAAATATTCGAAAACATAATTTCATACCTCATTCGCATTCAAATGAGGTATGATAATGATATGCAAGTTTAATTATATCAACAAAGGATTTTAATTCACTGTGGCGAGTAAGTGCGACAGTCGTTTAATACACATTGCTGATATTAATCGTTCCACAAGTATTAAATCAGTGGAATGAAGTACGTAAATTTGTTGGTTAATTAACCTATTTTGTAGTCCATTTTGTTTAGAATACGTTGTTAAGTTGCTCGTACATCGCCCGAACATATTTTGGAACCCCGGTTAGCTACATAAACAATTGATAACTTTTAGTGACATAAATTCAAATTATAGGCCTAAGGTTTTCAAGTAGAGTTATTCTGAGTGAAATCCAGAGCATTTGGATGTCACATTTTCTCACATGGGCCAACTGGCGACTCCGGTAGAGGCAAGTCTAATTACAAATATTTGCATACAATTAAAGTAGAATTTCCTCCAATGCGGAGAGTGTGAAATGCAAATTTTCCACATGCAATGGTGGTCCACGCATGGTACACTTAGAGATCTAATGACTGTGTTTAAGAGATGCCAAATGTTTTTCTCATAGCTGCCTTTGTGGTGGACCTTCGGTAGCAATTTGTGTCGAAGAATGCGTTTTCCTGCTATCTAGCGCGTTTGGAAAGTCAAATTTTACCCAGGATCAGCCCTAGTCTTGGTCGAGGTTGGGTTTGATTCCTTTGTACTACTTTACTAAATAAACACCTCCCAAATTAAAAATCCCCAGCCTAGCCATTGCCTGCTGTAGTACTTTCGTGGGCTTCGCCCTCAAGATCAGCCCCTCTTTCCCAACCCTGGATTTGCCCCCAGGCTGCTGACTTTTGCAACATTGATAACTTTGATAAAGCATGAACTGATGAAAATGTGGCCCACCGCCGAAACCACTTAGGGAAAGAGGCTTATGAGTAAGGGGAAGAGGGCAAAATGTCCCACTCCCAAACAAGAAAAAATTGGACAACCCAAACTTTGGGAGGAATCTGTATAAATTTGGTTGCAATATTTCTAAAAGGGCACAGAGATTCGTCCAAAAAACTCCCCCCTCCCATCGATATGGCCCCATATGCTTATGCCTGAAAACCCCAACTATACTCCTACCCTCATACATATTAAGCTAACTTAATTGGTGATGAATTGTGCAGATCAGTGAGATGTAATTTAGTGTAGCCTTCATAGTATAGCAGAGAGCTCAGAATTTATTACGCCGGCATAGAAGCAAAAGAATCGCACGTAAAGTGTCTTCAACAAAATCTGGTTTCAGGCAATTAAACTCAGCACAGGCTAGCTTTGTCTGGGGTGCAGTAGACAAATACTACTTTTATATAAGAGGAGAGGCTAGAAGTGAACTTGAGAGGATGTTCACTGTCTGAGACGAGGACATTGGGCTATTCAAAAACTGCGATGACATAGCGTTAAATCGTATTGTATTAAATGTGGGTTAGAGATTTGAAAGTTGTCATCACTGTCTATATCCTTCCCACACAGGGGTTTAAGGAATCTGTTCCACTCACAAATAATGAATACAACAAACTGGTGAGTCAAGTATAATAACAATTGGTTTGATGGCAGCTTTCAAAGAATACACATGTTCCTTGAAGATGCGAGCTAGTGTATACTGTCATGCTAAAGGTGAAATTGCATTAAATAGATAGTCAAGATGCTAGCCTTGAGCGGTGTGATTGTTATTTACTGACCACTTTTAAAGATTGGTCTGATAGGAAAAGTGTTCTTTCATTTTAAATATGATGAGGATGGGCCACACTTCGGCTGTGCTAACACCGGTGGTATTATAAACATTTCCAGATGCTAACATAACATTTTAGTTCCATTACATATTCTATATAGATAATGCAACTTTGATCGTTTCAAAACGATTTCAATATAATGTAATAAATCGCAAACACAACTTGAAAATAAGAACAACGGGCGCGACAGTGAAACGCTCTGCCTTTTTATAGTTAGATCATATTACTTCTTCATCTCCGTTTTTAAAACAATACCAAATATTTCCAGTTTCCTCTTCTCTTTCAGATAAGGGAATTTCGATTGACGTATCAGTAAGTTTTGCTTTCGTCTGTTTCAGACACTCATATACGTAATAGTCAAATGACTTGCAAAACTTAATTGCCGTTGTCTGAATTTGCAAAACTTATGAAAAGTTTATATATGAATTGTTGGAACTTGGTTCTTGCAATTTCATGCTTGCATTCATAGGCGTAGGAGGCGGGGGGCTGGGGGGCTGCAGCCCCCAACCAAATATTTTTGTAAAAATTCGGGCAATATGATGAGCATCTTTCGGGCACCTATACTGAAAGAAAAATAATGCACTGATGTAGCTAAAGGTCACTCAATAGTTTGAAAGACTTCCATTGTTATTTAAAATAAAGTTCTGATTTGAATTGCATGAGCACCTTTATATTCGGTATAAATTCACTAGTGTTTTCAATGGTTAAACTTATATTATGATTATCAGTGGTGTATTTAGTGGGGCGGTAATGCCCCCTCGCGGATGCCGATTTTTTTTAGTATGTAAAATACGTAAATTTTTTTAACACAAATTTAACTTCAGATAGCATACATGGCACGAGATTGCATGTAAGGACACCTAATTTTCCAAAACTTTCCCTCCCCTTAGACCCCTCCCCAGGCTGGCGATCACCCAACATAATACATGCCCCCATGAGAGGAATCCACAAAATTTTAATGAATATGGAAGGGTAGTAACACGGCATATGATCGTATGTAATTGGCATGCGGTGTGATAATCGATGTATGCCTATATGATATATACATTAATATGTTGAACGCGCGTGGAGCGCTCGGAAATTTTGGGTTATATTTTTCGGACAAGTGGTTACAGCCCCCCCCCCCGGCTCCCACGCCCATGCTTGCATTGCTAGAATCATATCGGTTCATCAACAGCACATCCTCTTCTAGGGTCCCTTGTGAATTTTTACCACGATTTTCTAACACTTTTTGTAGGTCAAAATTTATAGCCTACCGGTTTCTTAATGGTATCCATCCCACATCAACATCAAAAATAATACCATGAAAATATGCTATTTGAATTTTTGTAAGCAACACTCTGACTCTGTTCCTCATAGATTAATAAGCGCATGATAATAAATGAGCTTGTAGTTGATTACTAAATGTGTTAGTATATTCTTTTTTTCTAGGGAAACTGCTTGGCAGAAGGCACGAGTAAACTCCGAGACAAATTGATGGACAAAAATATACCTGGGTGCGATTAGACCAATTGTAATGATGCTTTCTCATCATGACGTCATAATGCTTTCTCACCGTGTATCTTGTCCTCTTCTTGATTAGTTTACATTTTATTTTATAGTCCTCTGACGTAAATCATATATTTACACAGGTTGACCAATTTTTGTCTCTTTCCGACCAGGGATAAAGCAGATTTTAACTAAAACTCACAAAAATCGGACAGCAATCCTATCCGAAATTGCTCTAACTTGACCTGCCCTTAAAAGTTGCTTGAAGGGCTCTGACCCCCCCCCCCCACCTAGTCTCCCATTTATTCACATAAATTTCCCCTACTCATTTGTGCAATGTGCATATCTTCTGTGATATATACATTATTCGTTATTCATTTTGTAAATAGGTGAGCGAAACGAGCCAGAATAATTCTTCCTGAGACGAATTAATGTACGACAAAGAACCCTTCAAGTTTTTGTAAATATCAGTAAATGTTACTTCTGTGCAGCAAATATTAAGGGCGAAAACACTTTGTGTCCATCAACCAAACATGAGAGAGAATATGTCCTAATGTAGCCCGTTAGAAGTCTTTGCTTGAGGGCGCAGACCACACTGCGGTATCAAAACAAACTAAGGCTTGTGCAATATATGGTTATTAAAAAATGGCAATGTTTTTAAGAAGAGGATCGAGATTATGTCCGTATTAAACACCAAACAAACAGGACGACCACTCTTATGAAGTCAAACGTTACTATACTCTAATTAAGTCAAACTTAACTAATTTTGTTCTTTTACAGAAAAGGGCTGTGTGACATATTTGTCACTGGTCCACGTGATCACACTGGCCCTCTTTTCAAAATGCTGAACTCCATAAAACTTAACTGTATAATCAATCTAGGAATAGCCTCGTTCACCTATCGCTCCACTCACAACATGTTACCACAAGCCTTTTCCAACTATTTCACAACTAGTAACCATGTTCACAGTTACAACACTCGTAATCCTCAGCTTCTTCTACATACTGTAAATCGCACATCTCACTCTCAATTCATCCATCGTGCCATTAATCTTTGGAATATCCAACCTAAGACTGTCATTGACAGTCCAAGCTTCAGATCTTTCAGCCATAACGTAGGTAAACTATATCTAAGTACTTAATGACGTTCACCTTTCAGGAAAGCAGGATCATAACTCGTGCTATGTATGTAGCAATGATGGTGCTTTGGTTTTGTGTAGAAGGGGGGAGGTAAGTGAAGTATCTTGTTAAGCTTTTGTTATTTCTTTTCTTTTATTCTGATATCGCACTAGGGAGTAGAGGACTTCGCCAAGCCCGTTAGGGTTTTTTTGTTTTACTTCCTTTATATCATGAAGGATTTATTCATATTGACGTAAATATTATATATATATATATATATATATATATATATATATATATATATCGTATCTGTGCTCTTATCATGCCACTTTGGAATGTGTTTTATTGATTATATATACATATATATATATATATATATATATATATGTGTGTGTGTGTGTGTTCACATACATATATGTGTAAAAAAATAAATGAAATGAGTGTATAAACTTTATTAATGGTGATGTTATGAGGGCTAAGAAAAGTGGATGTGCATAGACTTTTTTGAAAAAGAATGTAAAGTTTCGCCAAATTGTGTAGATGCATAAAATATTTGGGATTACCGCACCTCAAAATACAGTGACAAATGCATTATATCAAACAGTCGAACTGTTCGTGACAGCCTAAAACTGCCATATGTACTTATAGCACACTCCTCTTTATCCCGTTTACACCGAATTTCTCTAGATTCTAGACGGGATTTTGCATTGCAAGTAAAAAGCAGCACAGTACACTAAGCTCATTTACTGTAAAGGTATGTGGCAGAGTTTGTCCAAAGAGAGGTTTAATCCTTGGAGGATACATTTTAGAAATTATGCTTGAATGTACTTTAAGTATGTGGTGTCATAAGTAGTATCCATTAACCGTGGATGGTCTAGTACTGTAGTTACATTTTATGTGAAGTTTTTCTATATACGTTTGTCATAACAGTTGTTCTATAATCATTTAGTTCAATGTTGATATTCCTAGGGTCAGACTAGAACAGACTACTCTTTTCCTACCTTAAACCCCTTTTGCTTAATAATTTTGCTATAGCTGTGTAATCATTCATATTTGCCAATTTAGAAATGCCCTCGTTTTATATTAATTAACAGAGAAATGCCTGTTTGCTAATAGCAATTGTACATGACTTAAATTATGTGTAGACTCTTTGAAGAAATAAATCAAATCAAAGCGGATTAAATCTAGGACGTATGGATACCTCAGCAAGCAGACTTAGAGAAGCTACGATACAAACAGTAAACAACCCATTTTCTAAAGCTGTAGTCTTTTCGATGTGAAACAATAGTCGAGAAGAATACTACGGTTAATTATTTACCGTGTTTGAACTTCATTCCGTATTTTAAGCTTTTAACTTTACAGAATAATCAAACTGTGTCAGTTTCAAGACTTGGAAGACCCATTACCTTTAATCTGATTAAATTACACAAAAATGTTTTGATTGACAAATTAAGATCCCACATTTAAAATACTAAATAACCAAAACGTGTAAGTTTCACGAATTGGAAGACACGATTACCCCAAATCTGAAGAAGTTTTCGAAAATAGGTCTGAGTGACAAATTAAGATCCTGCTTTTAATATACAATATTACAGTTTGCACTTAGGGTATGTACTAAAATCAAATCAATTCAGCTTACTCCCGTGAGTAAAACGTGTATTCCGGCCTTTTTCATGTCACGAGTTAGTCATAAACAAACTGCTCCATTACATTAAAAAAGATTCTTAGCTCAAATCAAATTTTTATATGTGAGAGATGTGTTTATTCTAAGCATTCTGGTAAACTTTGCATTGAAATCCGATGTGTAGTTCTCAAGATATTAGCAGTGAAATTTGTCACATTTTCAACAAAAAGTAAACTTGAAGCAAGTACATTTGAGGTCATAGCCTCACATTAATGAGCAGTCTTTTGGTTTTTTTTTAAACTTTACAATTTCCTCCTCCACAGTCCCATGTTATCGATATGTGATTGCATGAGAGGCGTGGGAATTTTACAAACTTCACATTTCCTATGGAAAGGTCCTATCCCTAACCTCAAGGTCAGCACAACAGACTCAAAAAACAAGGGAAACAAGCATTTCTCATCAATGTGAGGAAGTGGTATAACCCGTGCTTGGCTCAAGCTCACTTTGTGTCACAGATGTAGTGACTTAATTTGCTAATATCTCGCGGGCTACAGGTCGGATTTAAATGGGAGTTTCACCAACTTGCGTAGATTTAGTTCCTCTTTCACATGTTTAAATAAGTATTTTCTTAAACCCTTCCTTTAAGCTTTTCAAAATATAAAACTTGTCTCTTTGACGAGAAGTATCTCCGGAAGACCTGCAAATAAGCAGAACGCCCGTTTCATGATTTGTTGCCAAAAAGTGAGTCCTTATCAAGTTTTCCGTCGTTCAGTATGGTGCGAGCGGTTCAGAACGGTGATAAAACGTGGTTTTTGGTAGTACTGTACTAGACAGTGCTGGGCTACGTCCATCATTTCTATCTTGAAATATAGTGTTTGCAAGGTGTTCAGTTTTTGACCTTTGGTGACTTCAAATGACCTCTGACCTTTACCAACAACGATCCTATCAATATGACAAATCTATATCCCAGGTATGGTAAATAAGAGAAAACAAAGACTGAACAATATAAACTGGAAGATTGCTTTGGAGGGGATTTGAATCGGGGCTGTCAAAACGAGAAACCGAGCCCTTTGCAATACACCATCATCATGCACATTCATTACGACGTATTTTCATTCATGTTTTGTTAACAGCATCATTCCCACATGTTTATAATAAGGTAATTAAAGTTAATAATAATTGTACCAAAGGTATACTTGTGAAAAAATTCAGTGAACGAGGTTATCGTATTTTCACCTCTGGTGACCTCAGGCGACCTTTGACATACACCAAAACTGATATGGTTCTCTCTCTCTTATAATATCATTACAAATCTACATACCAAGTAAGAAAAAAATACCCATCATACCTGTCTTGAAATGTGTTTTACAAGGTTTTCGGGTTTTTTGCTCTGGCCTCCACCAAAAACAATAGCAATGTTCCTGTTCATATGATAAATTTATACACCAAGTTTGGGATATGTTCATCATTCCTATTTTGAGATATCGTGTTAAGAAGCAATTTCAAGATTTTCTTATTTTGATCTCCGGTGACCTCAGATGACTTTTGACCTTACCAAAAGCAATAGGGTTTTTCTTTTGACTATAGAGCATCCACATGCCAAGCATGGAATGTATCCATACATCCTCCTTGAAATATCGTGTTTACAACTTTTCAGCTTTTTACCTCTGGTGACTTCACATGACCTCTGACCTTCATCAAAAACCATAGTGTCCTTCTTGTTAACTGCGATAATTCCATTAAAAGTATGAGGGTCTGCGGTAACCACCTGTTTGAGATAACGTGTTTACAAACAAACACACACTTACACACTCACACTTATGTACAAACCCACATACATGCTGTGATTGCATAGATTCCTTTTGCCTTCGGCAAAGATGATCAAAAACTTTGGCTCTCTAAATAGCACAGTTCGGCCTAGTTGTACAGTAACATGCTGACAGTACCACATATACTTATTGGCACATATACGTTTTCATATACGTTATGGTGTACCTAAATTAGGGCCCAAAGTTTTCCGCAAAGCAGAATTTTCGCAGAAATCGCTGAACTGGCATTAGAAAGCGGAAAACGAAGCTTTGAAAAAAAGTGCAAAAATAAATCAGGGATATTACTGTCAAAGTAAAACCCATAAGTAAAAAATTCTTAAGCTAAATACACATAATTTGTAGTTGTAAAAATAATTTGATTTTAGACTATATTTATAGAAATTAGCAAACACAAAATACTGGTCATATCTACAGTTCCCGTCGAAGTATTGATTTGTAGTACAAATAAAAAATGATAAGGTTTTGATTTACATTAAATGGTCAACTTAATTGGAATGTCACTCCCTTCGCAACATCATCAACTGGCAAAAGGCATGGAGAGTCGTACTCTTTCTAGATGATATGCTTCTACACGCCAGCACAAAATCACAAAATGTTAGCGATATTGGTTGAGTACCTTGTATAGGCCTACTTGTTTGGAAAACACCAGAAACCAATTTATGCCGTGTGATATTCGGTGGGAAATTCCATTGATAATCACCAGTTGGACTACTACAGATAACAAAGCCAGTATGTACCACTCACAAACTTTACCCCTAATTAAATAGGTATCTGTTGTCCTTTCAATATATCGTATTTTTCCAATATCAGTGTTTGAAACGCAAAGCAATTTAGATAAAAAAAAAATATAAACCTGTAATCTATAATAGTTTTGTACGCACTCGATGTCATTGCGAACATTTAGATCGAGTCCCGTCTTAAAGTACTAAGCTTCGCAAAAAATGCACAACTTCTGAGTTCATATTATAGGGCTACCTGTTGTCGACGCAGAGAACCGACAAAAGTTCATACAACTTGGTATCCCTTGTTTACACAGAATTTGGTAAATTAGTTGAACATAAGTCTTTTTGCAATGGATTAATGTCTTCATTCTACCTACGCATGGACCATTGTTGTAAGCTCATATGTAGTTCTTAATGGAGTTGTTATTGTTTTACCGATTTTTTGTCATTAGGATACTTAATCATTCTTATCTACCAGCCAAATGGGCAAACTGTTTATTCAAATAATTGTGTAAAACCAAAACGCCTGTGGCGCACAGTAAAGTGCATTCGATACTATATAAAGCGATGCATATTTGTGGAGCTTTCTTGCGTGGCTTTTGCACTCGATCCTCAGCTTGTATCACATTAACATCTTGAAACCAAATCATTAAGCTGACATTTTAGCAATTCCTGTTGCATGATTTTGTCCCATAGCCACCTCCAAAGATTTTTTAGATACGGATGTGCATCATCCACTATCAGAGTGGGGCCAGCGGAGGGGCTGGGCAGGGGCCATGACCCCTCCCTCGGGGGAGGCTGTCCCCAGTGGGGGAAAGTTTCAAACTTCGTCGGAGAGCCTTATTCTGTGCAATGAAATACGTAATCCTGACGAAAGTCAGTCGCCCCGACGAATTGCTTGATTTTGCTCTTAGGAAGGACAGATTTTTCAATAACAACACCAAAGTTTCCAAGTTTCTTTAACAAAACCCAAGTTTTTCAAATGTACATCAATAAAAATCCTACGTTTCAATGTTCTTCACGAAAATCGCTAAATTTTCAATGCTTTGTAAACACTGAAGCCAAAAACAATTACCTTTCAGATTTGTCGGGGATATGATTTGTAGCCCCGAGCTTGGTCCCCTGTGGGGCAAATCCTGTCTCCACCCCTGTTCTCTGTGTTTATAAAAAGTCAAGTTTTGGAAACCTGCGATTGCTATATCGAGCCAGCCATTAGACTGATAAGAGTGAGTGGACCACATATGCCATTGCTTTGTGTTATGCCTACGTTTTAGGATTTACTTTTCCTGATCTTCGGCTGAGTTTTCAAGAAATGACTATAGACCTTACGCATTATAATGTCACAGAGCAGAAAGTGTGCCCTCGGCTGGAGATGAGCTCGTATCATTGCATCTGACACCAACAAATGCAGACAGCCGATGTGTGTACCAGTGCTGTTGTACTCAGAGACCGGTCTCGGACTCGAGACAGGTCTAGAGTCACGATTTTAAGGACTCGGACTAAGAAGACAAGGACTTGGACTCGGACTCGGTCTCGTACAGTCCGGACTCGTGACTCGGCTCTAAATTTTCCCGAGACCGGCAGTATTGAGAATCACTTTTATTCCTATTCCTACATCGTCACATAGTATTTACCTTATCCTCTGCCGTTTCAGTACAACTCAACCAACACGTTATCTACGGCTTTGCCGCAATATGTGCTGTGTATGATGGTATTCGTGAAAGTTCTTCTGTAAAATCGTACATTGGGGAGGGGGGTGTTACCACCGATATTGTGATAATTTACCGATAATGTAACAACGACCGATAATGTAACAAAAAATGACCGAAAGTGTAGTAACTCGATCGACCTTACCGATAATGTAACAAAAATTTACAGATAATGCAAAACTTTCATTAACCAATAATGTAGTAAAAAATTACCGATAATGTAAAAACGTGTGAACTCAGGTGAGAGGCTTCACATTCAATTTTTATTTTTTTGTACGTAAGACGTAAGCAAGCGTATACTTACATACGTAGGTTCCTAGGTAAGAGTGTAAGTGTAAGTTTGTAGGGGCGAGTATTCTAGGAGACACCTGACTGGTACACATAGATACGTCGTGACGTACGGGGACCAGTCCACGAGCAAACTCGTCTCCTACAAAGTCGCCGCCTGACGAACTCCCCCTCAAAAACTCTTCCCCAGTTACAAACTCGCCCCTGAAAAAGTCACCCCTCGACAAAGACGCCCCGGAAAACTCGCCCCCTCATTTGAAATACGCAAAAATGGCCGTAGATATTTGATAAATCAAAGAGAAAAACGAAAACTTTCGTAAACGCAATAGGCAGGAGCGTTGAAAAAAGGAGCCAATATACTATTGAACGCCAAAAGGGTCACTGTATTTCGATGTCTTTCAGATAATCTGTCTGCATAGATATTTCCAGGTATTTTGAAGATTTGTCTTATACCTTGCTTCAGAAATACTGTATTGTAGTATGGAACGCCAAAAGGGTCATTATATTTTGCCCACTAGAGGTAATTTGACGTCGAGTCAGATACATTCTCTCAGAAATTTTTCTGCCTGTATTTGTAAAACGTCGTCTCACTTGGCTAAGCTTGCTGATTATGTAATCAGTTTTGTGTACAAAGTATTGAGAGTGTGTGTTACACACACTCTTGATGCGTCTGCTCTCCACACAGTTGTGGTTAGTGTATTTACACTTGATAAGAAAAAAATCCTGTTTGGCAGAGTGTCCATTTTTGCAAATTAATTTCCTGACTGGCTGCAATTAGAATCCTGAAGACAACCCATCCAAACCTAACGCGTAATGAGGTTCATTTTTTACCAAATGTTGTGTCCAGTGTCCCTTTAAAGTTGTGCATTTTCAGTGTTCATGAACGTCCAACGATGTTCCTGGAGACAACAAAATACATGGAGACGGCATATTACTACAGACCCGTTCGACGAAGGGGTTGAGCCAGAAGGGTCACACGTATTATGCCGTCTCAACTATTTTGACTTCGGAAGTCAGATACATCAAAACTGACGACAAAACGTTATTTTTTATCACGAAATACCCATCTAGAATGCAGTATTCCTCAAACAAAGTATCCCAAAAGTCAAGTCGTCAAAATATCTGGGCAGACGGCAAAATATGTGCGCAGAAGTCGAAATGCAGGGAACCTTTTGGCGTTACATACTGATATCCATATTGTTGTAAGACGTCCCATTTAGTAATCACAGGAAACACGACTTTCTTTGTTATAACACAACTACAGTCCAAAATTACCTCATTATTTCAGGTTAAAAGTTTTTTCGAGTTTTTAGGGGTTGACATAGTTAGGGGTCGACTTGACCGGCAACGTGAAGTAGGTACTGCACACACTTGCAGCCGGAAGGTCTAGGGTTCAAATCCTGGCCAGGTAATACCAAAGACTTCAAAATCGGAACCTACTGCCTTTGTGCTGGGTGCTCAGCATAAACAATGGAGTAGGGAAAACAAGCCAGTGAGCCACAACTGGAAAAAAGGCCTTGGTCGTCTCGACTTGAACCATTTGGTTGGAAACTGGGACGTTAAACCTCATCTAACCTAACCTAACAAGCTCATACGTAAATACGTACATACATAAACACGTATACACGTATATACATATGTAGTAGTGATGTAGTAGTAATGCATAGGCCTACGTACATACGTACGGTATGCCTACATACCGTACATGCATGCACTCAAAATTGTCTTGGAACATATGTATCTATGTACGAGCCGGCGTACGTCATACGTACACTATACTATAGTAAAATTTGAATGTTAAGTCTCTCATGTTAGAGAACACGTTTTTACATTATCGGTAAATTTATTATTACATTATCGGTCAAAGAAGTTTTTACATTATCGGTAAATTGTTTTATTGCATTATCGGTAAGGTCGAGTTACTACATTATCGGTAGATTTTTTGTTACGTTATTGGTTGTTTTTACATTAACGGTAATTTTTTTCACATTATAGGTCCTTGTAGCGGTATATTTCTTTTTATATGATCGATTTTAACAGGGGGTCCTTAATTATTTTCGCTGGTGGCCACATTTTTAAACCTGAAGACCTCACGGGTCACACCCAGAAGCATACCCATGATTTTGACTTTGGGCTTTATTTTGAAATGTTTAGCTTTCCACCTGAATATGTGATGTCTAGGCGTTCGAATGCTCCGGGTTCAGAGCAGAGCAGAATGAAATAAAAGAGCGCAGCCCCGGAAGCCCTGGGGGATCTTTTAAATAGTAAACATTATCCTAAAGACTTATCTATCTGTAAAATGATATCAAATGTGCACTCAATAGGTGATCACAAGTATCCCAATTTGATCATTGTTTTGAAATAGCCCCAATCCAGACTAACGGAGCGAGTAACAATTAAGATTTTGTCAGATTAATTGAAGCAAATATGTGTTGAAAAGAGAAGGTGGCTTGTCGTGACTTTATCTGAGTGGAACGTAACTATCCGTTGGCTCATATAGCGTAACAAGAATATTGTTTTGGTCGAAAGGCCTTCTTTGTTGCCTTGAATGACAAGATACCAGGCTGTGTAAGTTGTATCTTGATACCGTATTCTCTTCTCTGAAATATTATCATTAGCAAACAACAATTTAAATAATAAAAGTCATATAAGATAAAAATATTCGGCCTACATATGTTTTTATCAAAAGGCATATCGTCTCCTCATATTTCGTAATTTTCTTTCAACTGACATGCCTAGCTACCCCTCACCACCACTGGATTACTTATGTCAGACTTATGGCCCGTCGATTTGACTACGCAGTGAGCATGTGAGTGGGTGGATGGGGGATTATTGATGATGGTATGGTTTGCATGGAGGGGTGTAGCAGAGGGTTTGGTGAATTCAGAAAGTTCCAACTGCCGATGTCTATACCGGTCAATCAGGCCCGTAGCCAGAAAAGGTCTGAAAGGGGCAAAAAAGCTGGGGCTCATTCGTAAAGACAGGGATAGACCCTTTTCCAAATAGCAATTTCAAAGTATTTTTGTGGGATAGAGTTTCGGTACGCGTCATTTTTGTCAATGGCATTTTAATGTGGCAAAAACGACCCATACCAAAACTCTGAGGCTATCACACAATGCTTTGTAATTGCTATTTGCAAAAAGGTCTATGTAACGAGTACCAAAGGTATGTCTCCACGTGCAGAGCCAGGTGGGTTCTCGGAATATTTTAAAAAAAGGCGGATGCCATTTTCTTTTCAGATTCAAAACTTACTGAGCAGAGCATAAACGCAAGGAAGTTTTGACAGCATTCAACAAGTTTTAATAGATATTTTAAATTGACGATCATTTGAAAAGACAACCACCCTACCTCTAGCCGCGACTTTCACGCCTATACGCCAATTTTCCCAACAAACCTTTTCGTCAATTCCTATCTTTTTGCCTATTCAAAGTAAGAGAGGAAACAAAAGCAGTACCATGTTTGGAATAAACACAGTAACACCACATGACCAACAATCAGATTAAAGGAGGAAATCGCTGCAAAGGGTGCGATGTTTTATGATTTTGGCAGTCAGAAAGTTCATTTTCCTGCCATAGGACCGATTTTTTTTTTCTGTCGCAGGCCTGAAGTTGGAAATTCTGAGTTAGGCTGTCGAAAATTCAGCCATGACACTTTCATTTAGTAGCAAAGACCTACTGAAACATTTACCAAGATAGGAGGGGTGTGAAACCCTCTGGAGATACTCCTGGCTGCATGAGGCATTGGAGCAATAACTGCACGGCTGTTCGTGATGAAGTAATAGCAAGATGACTAGTTACAACAGGTGTAGGAAAGTTTTTCTCCCCCTTCATTTCCAACAATTTCTCCTTTCTAAAATGCCTTCAAGTACTTATGAATCTTGATTGTTGGCGCATCTTTTCAACCCTCTTTTTCGATCTTAGTTTGTTTGGCTGAAGCTGGAACTAGAACACATTGTGGGCTGAATGTGACCAACGGGCCCCAGGTCCTATATCACGACACACAACATTGCATAAAACCAGTGTAAAAATTGATCATTTGTGAATTTCTGTCCTGACTGTACACTTTTCCATAGCGGGGACCATAGCGGGGACTCGGTCACAGACTCGGACTCGGAGCTTGTGACTCTGTCTCGGACTCGAATTCCAGTGACTCGAACTCGGCAGGTGAGTACTCGGACTCGGATTCTGACTCGAAAGGTGGGGACTCGACTACAGCACTGGTGTGTGCAGGTCGGATACGTGCGAAAGTCTACTACGCACGTGCGAAGTCTACGCCGTGCGTACAGTATGCTTTATTGTTGCCCTCCAAAAGTACGTCGCGTAAAGTCTATACACGAACGTTCTGAAATCTTACCATTGTCAGTGATCACAGCATAACACCTTTGAACTGTAGTCTTACATCTTAAGGCAAAATATCAGCTGATATTTACACAGGCATGAACCACAATCTTTTGTAATTGGCCTATCTTTCATTTATGGATATAGCTTATCAACTGTTGGATGATTGCACGCAATGTGGCAAACAGACTCTACTTCTGTAACAACAAAAAGAAAAAAATATTCCTGTGAACATTTCGGAGTGCCAAAAGCACATTGGAAATTGATCCATACAGAACTTTCCAGATTGGAGAATACATATTTGAAACTATTCTTTCAACGATTCCATGCTGTGGTTTAATCCAAAATCATCAGAGGCAAATCATGAATATCAGTGATTCTACACAGAGGTAAGTGTTTTCAAAATAGTCTGTGGTGTATTTAAATGAGATCTTTAATCAGAACATCGTGTTGTACCACACGGAATGCATGTCGAAGTGTAATTTTCAATTACTAGGCGGTATCGCAGTATAAGGTGGACTAGCCTAGATGATGATTTTAAGGAAGAGAATGGGCCTTTAAGAGGTTTTCGTGTATATATAAAAATCAACTTTCTCTTGAACAGTTGAAAATCATTCCAAATTAGTATTTTACCAGCACAGCTTTATTTTCTTCCCCCTGCTTGATCTACTTACAGTGCCGAAACAATGAGTCTGTATGTAATGAATTCATCATGTTTTTGTTCAAAGAATATGTGTAGCATGGACATTCTCACAAATCTGTTATCTTGTTTTAGATTACATTTTGATCCGCCTTTGGGTAATTTTATTTTAATGCTATATACTTTATACGTTGTGACACCTTTCTCAAAAGCTGGCATGGATAACTATGGTATGAATTACTAACAGCAATTTTAGGTGGATGATACGCATATTAAAAGAAGATCTTGAAGTTTCGTCTTATCAGGGAGCTGTAAGAGATGGAAAAGCAACGCTTGTTCCTACTTTGAAACTAGGTGTTTTGCCGACACTTAAGCTTCGCATTGTCTTGTTCCCGAAATTCCTCGAAAACTTAGAGGGATTACATCAGGCAGTAAAGACGATTGCTCTTGTCGTCTGCTACATCTGAGAGGGCTCACAGAATGATTTCACCCATCGGAATAACATTGCAAGTCGTCGAATAAAGTAAAATTTATGTCATCTTGTGCCACTAGGTGCCACTTTTTAAAAGGGTACAGTGTTTATTTTTATTACTTTTTGAACAGATATACATTTTTCACTATTTTAGGAACAATCCGGAATCGTTTGAAATGTCATCATCAAAATGTAGCCTCTCAATGGTTCACCAAAAGTCACCAAAAGGATACATTCCTTACTTAATGAAGAAATTAGAATAATAACAGTATTGTGCAACTAAGGAGTGTATACAGTCGTTTTGATATAAAACGGTGAAAAGGTTACAAATTTATCGACTGCGCAGTTATCTTTAAAACATTATTCTTGACAACGGTCTTTGGTTCAGGATTCCTGGGTTTTGAAAGAAGGGGATCGTCATTAAAAAGAAAAGTCAAAAGTGGCTTAACAGTAAGAGCAAAGAGACCTGTAAACTAAATTTTGCTACCTGAAAAGGATTCAGTTATTCTCAAGTACATATTGTCTGACAGATTTGGTCGATGTTTCTCCATCTCTCACAACTCCCTGCTCATTTAACAAAACGGTGGGAACACGCTTCTTTAAATCGAACTGTTTGGGTCGGAATCGTAAAAGCTATTGACATTTTGTTGAGAAAAGTTCAAGTAGACCCAATCTAACATACAATAACTCAGTTTGACAAGTTGGAAAATGTTATCATTTGTATTAATATTTTTCATTGTTAGACAGACAACAATGTCAACCAGTGATTACTCATCGCTTTCTAGACTGAGCATCTTGTCTTTGGGAGAAGGTAATAAACTTTAAAGTAAGAATGTCCTATTGGTACGAAAATCAGAAAGAATTTTTAATGTAAGCTTCTATGACTCTATTTATATTAACAGATTAATCAGGATTTGTGGATGTCATGCAGTGACAGAAGTCTTTACATCCTCGCATTTTGTTTCAAAAACGATGACTCATCTTTGTTTCTGGTGTAGAAATAATATTGAATTCGTCAACGGCGTTATGGATGATATACTGCTTTGTTAAAGAAATTCCTCCGTACACTTGTGCTATTGTCCTACTTTTCTTAATGTTTAGAAATTAAAAGGGTTTCAAATACATGATTTTTCTTTAATAATTTTTTCCTCCAGCTATCATGCAAGTAGCAAATGTCCTTGTAAAGGCTTAAAAGACATTCCAGAAAATTTTAATCCTAGCAAAACGGTGAGCAGTTCGGTCTGATATAGTACTGCCTGTCCAACTCTACCACTGGAGCGGAACAATACTGACGCGATAGTTTATACTAAAGTTAATTGTATATATTTCTTCTTGTTTCGTGACAACAGACCGGACTGCCTAGTGTTAACTTACTTAATATCTGTTCTTCGCTGAAAGGGTGCTCTTTGCCGACTTGCATGAAAAATTCCAATCATGCTTTTACATCTAAGTCAATTTTGTATAGAATGTAAGGGGGTACATTTTTATGTTTTTCCCCACAGACAAATTTGACTTATTTGTTGACAATCTTAAAGAAATGTATGCAAGAGTGGTCAATTCTGTTCAACCAGTTCCTCTCAAGCAATCATGGAAAGCAGTTGAGGAAATATTCGTCAACAATGAATTGGAATATTTTGATGATTCCGAGAAACGATGGAAAAAAGTAGATTCACATCTTGACGTTATTACCAATCCAGCGAAGCGAATTGTAGTAGAAGGAGGTCCAGGTGCTGGTAAATCAACCCTTTGTTTACAGTGGGTGAGTGAGTGGTGCAAATCCGAGGAATCTCAGCTAAGTCAAATTGACATTTTACTATTCCTTCGCATGAGAAACATATCGAAAAAGGAGTCCATTTACAATACGATAAAACTCCTCCTTCTCCCCAAAGAATCAACCCTAACAGAACAAGAAGTTAAAGACATATTAACTTCAGGAAGGCACAGCATGTGCTTTATCATAGATGGACTAAACGAAGCTGTTGAAAAACTCACGGCATGCGATATAAAAAGTATTATACAAGGTGAAATGTTTCCAGTGTCAAAAGTGATTATTACAACCAGATATGCAAACTCGTCAAAGATTTTAACACCACAAATGCTGTCAGTGAGGTTGCTTGGTTTTAACCAAAAGGCCCAAGAAGAGTATATCAAGATGGTAATTGACAGTAATACCGATTTAATCAAGAATGTCAGAAAAATGTGTAATGAGAATGTTGCCTCTTCAGAATTACTTCAGAATCCCTTAGTTTTTGCTATGCTCTCTCACATCATTTCTGAAAACAAAGATATACTGAACGATCAGCACCCATCTACATCATACGTTGATTATATTGTCAAGGGCTTCCATTACCATTCGCAGTACAAAAAGGATCCACACAAATCCCTCGAAGATATTAAAGAGGACAAGAAAATGTTGGAAATGGTTGGGAAGTTGGCTTTCGATGGTCTTTGTGATAGTCAACGGTCTTGGAAGAAAGCAGACACTTCTAAGTCTATAGGTCACAGTTGCTACGAAAAGTACCTCGAAATAGGCATACTAGTTGAGGAAACAGTCACTGCCGACATTGATTCAGCAACGAAGTTGATGTCTGATACCGTTTTGAAGACCCAAAGAATAAAGTTTCTTGACAATGTTATCCAAGATTTTTATGCAGCTTGCTATCTTCAGCGAATTATCAGCAATAATAAAGACGGTTTCGCAGAAAAGTACATGAAAAGGTTAATATCCAGTCAGGTTGGAAATGTCTTTGTGTATGTATGCGGTCTTCTTCCCACTAAGTCGAAGTCTGTTATCAGATTTCTGACCGATAGAAAAAAGTACAATGCCACGGCCATGCTTTGCTTTACAGAGTGTATTCTCGCAGACCCATCCCTTACAGCTGTTGACAAAATTGAGAACTTTCGAGATGTGATTCAGAAATGGCTGCGTACTGATGTCAGTATCCTTCCAAATGACAACATTCTAACACAGAGAGGGACAGCTAACCTCCTAGAGGTGGCACATGCTTTAGGGGTTAGTACAGACCTCATCCCCTATATTCTACAACATAGCACTACTTAGCAATGTGAATTTAAACTTAAGAATAATGTTATACACTGTATCAAAACTGCTTTGTGGATGGCGTCGCCGTTTTATTTGTTAGGTGTGTGTACCAACAACTGCCATTTAGCCGTAAGAATGAAAACTTCTTTTCAAACCTTGTTAAGTATAAAACCGATGGAGACCAAATTGGCATGATGCAATTCTTTCATATTCTTCTATCCATGGACTCTAGTTTATGTCATATGTCTAAGGTCAGTTACTAAGAGCAAATGGAATGAAAGAAATTTGCAATATCTGAAAATTGTTATCGTATTTTCTTCCGTTTACGTGATAAAACTTGCTAGGAAGAAATTGTTCCTCTCAATATTTGCACATTCGTAACGGTGGATGCTCATGTTACAGTTATGTAGTGTGGATTTTTTTTATCATAACTGATGCTTTCACAAATGCTACAAACAAAGAAATTGAAGTCTGCTATTATCATTTATCTCCCTTTTACGATTAGAAACACCGAGTTAATGTGTTATAGCAGGTGCACATGTGAACAGAATATCAGCTCTAGGCCCTTTTCAAAACACTATTTGTATTCAAAACGGCCACAATACTCATGGACTGGGTATAACTGTCATATGTGCAATACTGATGTAAGAAAAAACCTTTTTTAAATGTGGGAAACATTACACCAAACATGATCAGAAGACTTAAATAAAAGGTTGCTGAATTTGAGATTCTGGTTACTTCTTAACTTTGAACAGACTAAAATACAAGAACATGTTTGTTCAGCTCTAACTTATTTTTTATTCAGTTATTTAAAGTAGCTGCTGCATTGTTCTTTGCAGATTACGGTAGACTGCTTGATTCTTCACGATTGCTTCGACGCAATTAACGAAAATGTTGACAACGTAATTCTAAAATCTGGAATGAAATTGACTAACTTGAAAGGCGTAGTCGAACTGAAAGTAAACGACAGAGGCAGACATTTTTCTGTAGACGAAATTGAAAATGTCTTATATTTTGGGATTACTGAATGCGAAAACTTGAAAACTGTAGAGTAAGTGGGTAACTTTTTGCGATTAATTATGTACTGCAATTAGTCAAAATGTGTAAAACGTTTAACAAAGGGAAGCAAAGATGATCAAATGCTTGGAGAGAGGTACCTTAAAACTGCCTTACAGTTTTTATATCTACTTACACTCTCATTACATGTGCAAAGATGTCCTTATTCCTTACATCATATAGTTTTTCCTGCTTTCCTCTGCAGTAAAAAACTTTTGTAAGATACAGACTTTGTATTTTTTATGTTTTTAACATGTTTGAAAAGAAAAAGTGATTTTCATTAAACACACTTGCTTTTTTCGTCAATCACAGGTTCGGATGGTGCCTGCTACCTTGGAAATTACGACTTCAAAACTTTCTGGATTACTTTGAAAAAAAGAACATTCAAGGTGCAATACATCTTGTTGATATTTAATAAATAAATAGTTCGCATGGAGTGCGATATTAATTATGATTATTCATCTTTTCCAAGCTTACACCATTTTAAAGTTTAATACGACTCTTGTGCTTTCTTTGATTCTTAATAGTCCTCTGGTTTGATGGACGAGGTCTTCATTACCGCTGGGAGCTAAGAGCAGGATACTGGGCCGTAAGTCAATGCATCGATTACAGTGCTAGCATCCAATGTCCCCATACATTTCAAGTTTTGAGATGAGATAGCAACGAAATTTTAATTGTTTTCCCAGATCCCACCTGCTAAGTTAGTGTGAACGCATTTAGAAAACGAAATTGTAAATCTTAAGAGAATTGAAAAACACTTCTTGTTAGTTGAATGCACTAGCGATTAAGTGGTTATATTTTTTTACAAATGAGTGAATGGATAAAGAAGACCCCACAGCTTACAACTTGCATCTCTTAAATGAAATGCACATGGCTTTGATGTATGATTAAGATTTTGCTGAAGGTGTTGATATGTTGATGTTGCAGCTGGTAACAAAGTGTATACCTTTTGCTCACTTACGTAACTCTTCTTGAAAAAAAAAACAGTGACATAAAAAGAATGTCGTGATGGGGCGAGATTCCCCCTCTCCCCTTACTGCAACGTTTTGTTATCATTTACCACTTTCAGGCCTGTGTAATAGTTTAGGAATACTCAATGAACTATCATCAGAAATAAGTGTCCCAGGGTGGGAGATTCAAAATCAATTTTTGACATGGAATTAATTGCTAACAGAATAACAGAAATAAGAAAGGATGAGGCATGTGTGATTTTCGTATTTGGAGGAGGTGGAGGAGGAGAAACGGTCGTAAATTTCGTGGTACTGCATTAACACTGAATTGAAGTAGTACTGCAACTAGCTACTTTTTAAAGCAAATTCAAATGTTGTGGAATTTTTTTGTGTGTGTACACAGTTTCGAAAACGAGCAAAATCGATGCGTGCAAAGTGGCGGGCCTCCCCAGTATGAATTACAATAAGGCAGACCTTTATTTGCAATTTCCCGGTTCTACGACATGACAACCGTAATCAGGACAATGTAATTACCATAATCATTCTCTGCAAAACGGAAGTCGCTTCATGACAACTTCAGCCTATTAAAAAAGGGTTCAAGGCCGCCTGAGTTTGACGTTGTTGAGCGACCTCTTAAATTTTCCTCCAAAATCATGATCTAAACCTTAATTCGCACATTCGTGTAACTTTCCAATTAAAAGGACAGTGGAAAAAGTACAGGCATTAGTAGTTGTCATTTTAAAACCAATGGGTGCACAAAATTGACAAAATGTCTCTCAGTGACTTACAAGGGTCTTTTAATTAAGAACAGACGAATGTTATTGAATTCTTTGGTCGGAAGATATGTCATGGTACTTGACCACTTGGAGGTCTTATCCTGAAACTTCACAAGTTTGCTTCGTGTAAATTTATACATTTCAATTTAGACTGCAGCCTATCTAAATAACGTTTTTTGATATAGGCTGATGATTTGATGGCCGTGAAGATAAACTCTACTTTCTAAACGTTGGAGGAAAAGATGCAGTTAAAAATGAATTAATACTTTTAAATTGTTCATTTTGAGTGTAACCTTAGTCTCCTCGAATCTTTTGTCTTCTCCATGACTCACCATTTAAATCTCTGTGGACTTACATAGTTTATTTTTTTTTTAGTTTTACTTATTTTAAGAGCTTTGCACAGTCTTCATTAAAAGACTTCTTAACCGACCGGTTTTACACCCAATGTTAAAGGCTCCTTCAACAGGAGGAAAATCTCAATTTACTGAAGGCAGATGCTTCCCATCTGATTAAACCGATGAAAATAGAGCATTTTAATAGAACATTTAGCGGAAATGGTGATTCAAGCAACACGAAATAGTATTTGTGATGTTTTCTAAGTTAAAGGTGGGACTGGAAAGATTTCAAAATTACTGGACTCCATTTGGTTCATTTAAAAATTCTAATTAAGTCTTACATCCGTTTGCGAATTTAACCGCGATTTCTTCATAGACGAGCCTGCTCACCTCTTTTCTTTATTCTTTTTGTCATTTATAACCCCACCTCTACCACCATCGAATAGCACGACACTGAACGGATTGAAAGACTTTCCCTCATGTGTAACTAAAAGACAGAGAAAGACATAGGAATGTCTTTTGAAATATCTACTTAAAGCAAAGCAAGAATTTATCATTTTTACTATCTTCTTTTAAATATTCAATTGAACTACAGTCACCACTGAGGAATGAAATGATAATTTAATCCAACCGTTCTTGTTTTAGATTTACTAATTTTTGCTGTCTCTTATAAGTTTGTATTTCAAAGGTTGCAAAACATGACTATTCTTACTACAGCTCCATTTAATTATTCTGGAAAGATGTTGCCGTTATTGTGTACGTTAAATATAAGCTGTATTCGTAACGATATGTTGACGTATTTGCAATGTCTTTTCATTTTTTAATTTAAATTTATATCTTGGGCAATCTCTTTAGAAACACACTCCTGGTATAACACTCACTGATGGGGAACATTTAAGAAAAACAGACTACGATGCATTGGTAAGTATGAGCTAAGCATGGAGTGGTAATTTTACTTCCGAACATAAGGAGGCATCTAAGGAGTTGTAACTATCGATTACATCAGTGCAATTAAAACAAACGCTAAAATAGTATCCAAGTAGTATCCATTTTCGAAAAGAATCCACAAAGTCTTCGTTCTTTAAACAATCGGACTAATAAGGTTACCTTTCATTCAAAAAGGAGTACAATCAGAATGAAGTTATTTAGAAAATTGGGAGATTTTAAAAAAATGTTCTAGATAATAACTGTAACTAACTTATTCGTGTAAGATTGCAAAAACAAAATTAAACATACAATGTTGTTTTTGTTATATTCGACAGGCGAAAACGTTCGAAGTTGATGCATAGATGTTTGCTCGGTCAGAGCAGAGGCTGGAACTATTCCAGTGTTTGAATTATTTTTAAGGAAAATACTTAAGTGTACTTAAGAAGGACACCTTAAAACATAATTAATTATCTCCTTAAGCTATCAAAAACTTGTCAAAACATAAAACTACTTTGAATCGCATTATTTTATTCCTTGTGCTATTTAAAAATGTAGTGGGCATACTAAGATTTACCTATTTTCCGCTTTGAAATAAATCGGAAAAGAGAATAACCTTTGCATGTATTTCTTCTTACACTTGTACTATATATATTGCTTTAGTTAATTCTCACCTTTAACATTTTGTTTTTCTCCCCTCGAATACTCCAATGATAATGTCTGGTTCATGTTATTCAGACGTTTGCCCACAATGTTTTTGTCTATTCCTGATTCCATGGTTTCAAGTATTTCCATGTGAACAGAGGTCTATGACAATACAAGTTCTGCATGCAAAATGTTCACTGATATGTTTTATGGTTTTATTCCTTTATTATCCCTTTCAGATATCCTTATGTCAACGGTTTTATATATATATATATATATATATATATATATATATATATATATATATATATATATATATATATATATATATATATATAATATACATATATATATATATATATATATATATATATATATATATATATATATATATATATATATATATATATATATATATATATATATATATATATATATATATATATATATATATATATATATATATATATATATATATATATATATATATTCAAACACTGGATTAAAAACTCAGAGTTTCACGCTAGTGCGTTTGTCAGGAGGTCAATATTAAACCAAACTGACCCGTAAAACCTCATCTAACTCTATAATGAGTGTTTTGCGAGTTGCCGTGCTCGTTGTTCAGTCCTTGTCCGCTTGACTGTTTTGCTTTTCTGCGAGTGTTACGGTGGCGACATTGCGATAGAATTTCAGATCTTTTGTTGAGGAGCTTTCCTAAAGCTTTCCTTAATCCATGGCGTCTACCCTGGGGGGGGGGGGGAGACGGGGGGACAAGTCCACCCCCAGATTCCGATAGGTGGGGGACAATATAAAATGCCCCCCTCACACCCACTTGCGTAAAAGAGTAGTGTCGTGGCTCTATTTGACTGGCTTTTTGAGTGGCATGTAGGTTTGCTGGGCAAATGTTAAGTGTCTCGATGCAGATTCTGAATGTAGATTTCGTTAGGGAAATCTTATTTAATGACAAAATTTCTGCGGGCTTCGCGCGCATGCGTCAAGGTTTGCACTCCTTCTCATGACCATCAAAAAGGTAATTATACATGGAAATATTCTGATCACAACACTTTCCGAAAACAGACATACATCTCCAAACATCTGTAGGGGCCTTGCATCAATATGGTATCATTCAATCAGTGGCGTACGCAGAGGGGAGGGCCATTCGGCCATGCCCCCCTCACTGATGTGTATTATTTTTAGTTCCTAAAAATACGTAAGTTTTACAACACAAATTTACTCCAAAAGGTAACATATTTGGCACCAGATTGCATGTAAGGACACCGAGTTCTTCAAAGGGGAGGGGGATGCCCCATTGGGCCATGCCCCCACACTGAGTCCGATTTTTTTAAGTTCCTGAAAATGCGTAAATTTTTTAACACAAATTTTACTTTGAAAGGTAGCATTTTTGGCACCAGATTGCATGTAAGGACACCGAATTTTTCAAAATTTTTCAAAGGGGATGGGGACACCCCATTGGGCCATGACCCCCTCACTGATGCGTATTTCTTTAGTTCGTAAAAATACGTAAATTTTTTAACACAAATTTTACTTCAAAAGGTACCAAATGTGGCACAAGATTATATGTAAGGACATCTATTATTTCAAAAAATTTCAAAGAGGAGGGGACACCCCCTCCCCTTAGACCCCTCCCTCAGGCCAGCGGTCACACAACATACTGCATGCCCCCCCCCCGAGAAAAATCCTGGGTACGCCACTGCATTCAGTCTAATTTGTAGCATGATGTGGAAGGTTGAAAGTACGTTGTTGCCGCTAAACACTTGTCAAAAATTTTTACCGAGCTCTTCGCCGAAGCCATTATCGGTATAGATGGTGATTGCTGATACACTTACGACTACAAAGCATTCTGAAAACGCCCTTGCTATAATCCTTCATACCTTTGCTATGCTACGATCAACTCCAAAAATATCACAAATATAGCACCATTTTGCATCTAAGCAACCTTAAAGTAACAAAAATTTCTCAAAGGGGAGGGCTATTCCCCTCCCCCAGGATGATACCTTGATATAGTGACAAAGGAAGGATCCCCACTGCTACTTCCATAGTTTCACTGATAGCGATTACTTAAAAGGCTCTTGCCATGTTTGTCCTTCCAGGGTTAGGTGGCACAATCACTGTCCAGTTAATCCTATTGTATCGAGTGATATTACCTGTGCTATTTGTAAAGGTGATTCCATGCCTGGTGCCACGGTCAATGTCAATGACTCTCCCTTGCCTTCTGTTGATCCTGATGTGCATTCTTTGCAAGATTCCCAGTTTGTTGGTTGCAAGTACTACAACTATGATTTCTTCAATGATTTTGATTCTTGTATATGGGATAAGAATTTCTCTTTATTTCATGTAAATGCTAGATCACTCAATAGCAACTTTAACAATTTATCGTTTTCACTAAGTTCAATAAAGCATAGATTTTCCGTTATTGGCATTACGGAGACCTGGTTTAACAGTACTGAAACTTTACATACTATCTATAACATTCCAGGTTACAATTTTGAACAGGCCTCTAGAGAAGGACGGGGAAGTGGGGTCGCTTTATAGATTAATTCGGAACTAAGCTACAAATGTCGCCCTAATCTTAGTATTTTCGTTGATGGTATTTTTGAGTCTACCTTTGTAGAGGTTTATACTAGTCAATCCTCTGTTATAGTAGGAATTATTTATTGCCCAGATGGGGTAAAGGACGATGTCTTCAATATTATTTCTACACAACTTGACTCCCTGAATAACGAAAATAAGACTTGTTTCCTCGTGGGTGATTTTAATTTTAATCTTCTTAATCAGTTAATCCAGCTGAAAACAGTTGTACTCAATTTATTAATCTCGTACACTCTTATTCTTATCATCCACTCCATAGTATTCCCACTAGAGTTACTTCGCATTGTGCTTCACTTCTTGATGTAATATTTACGAATAGTCTTTGCTTAAACTCTGCTTCTGGTGTAAGTGTGGACGACATTTCTGATCAATTTCCTGTTTTCACCCTTGATAATTTAGATGTCGCTGCCCCGAGAGGAGCGTCTACGTATTTTAAAAGAGATCTTAATCCCCATAGCCTTAAACTACTGCGCTCCACAATTCAAAATGAATCCTGGACAGTTGTCTTACAGTCTTCTGATGTTGATAATGCCTTTGATTGCTTTAATAACATATTTTTAAATCATTTAACAATTGTCTTCCATGGGTAGCCTACACAAAAAGGTCTACTCATCAGACTTCGAAGTACTGGATCACTCCAGCTATACTCAACTCTTGCAAAACTAAGAATCGCTTATACAAAAAGTTCCTCCGTAGTCGATCCCCTATTAATTTGAATGAATACAAATGCTTTCGAAACCGTCTTACGTCTGTCATTAGACAGGCTAAGAAATCCTACTTTTCCAACTTATTCAGCAATAGCACGCAGGACATGAAATCTTGTGGCGCTCAATTAATACCCTTTTATATGTTCGCGGTAATAACTATACCCCTGAAAACATCAATCACCATGGGACTAGTGTTTCGAATCCACTCAATGTTTCAAATATCTTTAATGATTATTTCATTGACATTGGTCCTGCTACCCAGGCTAAAATTCCCCCTTCCTGTTCCAGCTATTAATCGTATCTACCTAATAGGGTTGTTGACTCTCTTTTTACTAGCCCAACAACACACGAGGAAGTCTTAAACATAATTTTCTCTCTCAAATATTCTGCCCCCGGATTTGATGGGATTCCCACCATCGTTGTCAAACATGTAGCCTATCCTCTGTGCACCCCACTCACCCATCTGTTTAATCTTTCATTAGAGAAGGGTATCGTTCCAAGTTCCATGAAAATTGCACGTGTTGTCCCGGTCTATAAATCCGGCGATAAAGATTCTGTAAATAACTTTAGACCCATTTCAATTTTGCCGTGCCTCTCGAAAGTTCTTGAAAAACTTATGTTTATTCGATTGTATTCATTTTTAGTCAAGCAAAACCTTCTGTATGATTACCAATTTGGGTTCCTCCCCAGTCGTTCGACTTCACAAGCCATTCTACATTTTGTAAACCAGGTTACGGAAGCCTTCGAAAAAAATCAGTATGTATCGGGCATTTTTCTAGTCTTTCTAAGGCGTGTGATACATTGGACCATAATATTTTACTTCATAAGCTTGAACATTACGGTGTAAGGGGTACTTCTTTGGATTGGTTTGAAAGCTATGTCAATAACCGTTATCAATTTGTTGGCATTAATTATGTTAACTCTTTACTAAGTCTATTACCTGTGGTGTTCCTCAGGGATCTATTTTAGGTCGTTTACTAGTAATAATTTTCATGTAATTTCTTACGCTGACGATACCAATCTTTTATTGCCGTGTAATGACCTTAGCCGTTTACTCAATACTGAACAAAATCATTTTATCAATATTCACAACTGGTTCTGTGCAAACAAGTTATCTCTAAATGTAAAAAAAGACAGATTTTGTGACCTTTTTTCTGCACTCTCTAAGAACCACAATCAAAATGTAAACAATATACAACTGTGTGGTATTAAAGTACAACGTTCTAATGTTACTAAGTTTCTTGGCGTGTTTGTTGATTCGCATCTTACCTGGACCAATCATATTCACTATGTTAGCATGAAGGTTTCAAAGGGTGTGGGGGTACTCAGCCGCTTTTGGCAGCTTCTTCCTAGAACAGTGTTGGTTTCCTTATATAATACTCTTATACTCCCTTATCTTACTTATTGTAATGTTGTTTGGGGGAGCACGTATGCGACTAGAATTAAGCCTCTCTTTATACTGCAGAAAAGGGCTATCAGATGCATAAGCAATGTAGACTACCATCATCATACTGCACCTATTTTCGCTAGTCTCAACCAAGTTCTTAACATATATGACCTATCATGTGGGGCGTTTATTTTTAGTTGGCTTCATAAAAGAACCCCATCAATATTTAGCAATCTATTTAACTTTCGTTGTACCGTCAATCCCTACCCCACCCGTGCTTCAGCGAATCAGTTTTCTACTCCCCTGTATAAGCTTAGGTTTTCGCAACTAGGTCTTAGATTTTCGGGTGTAAAACTATGGAATTCCCTTCCTTTTGAAATTACTATGTGCAAATCTCTACTCAGTTTCGAACAAAAGCTAAAAGCATATTTTATTGCAAACTACCTTTGATTGATTTTTTTTTCTTTTTATGCGTATTTTGTTTTTTCATGTTGACTTTCCTTGTTTTTCCTTTGGTTGTGTTTGTTTTGTTTGCTTCTGTCGTTTAGGGGTGTCAACCTCCATAAGCTCTTAGGAGCTTCAGTTGCCACTCCTCAGTCTCAACCTCTTCTCTATTCACGTGAAGTAATTTAAGCTTGTTAATTAATCTACATGCTACGGTTCTTATATACTTACTTTTATCTTGTTATCATTCAATTGATGTGCTTGAGATTGAAATAAAGTTATACTGAACTGAACTGTATACAAACGCAGGGTGAATAAAAAATGCAATTTACGCGCCGCCACTGCAGTTAGTAAAAACATCCAGCCAGTAGGAAAAATAGAATTCACTAAATTATGGATATTTTCCAGCCATGTACGATCAGCTCAAAAAATATCCCAAAGATAGCACCGTTTTGCACCTAAGCAGCCTTAAATAAACAAAACTCCCCTCCCCTTGGACCCCTCCCCCAGGACGACACATTTATGAAGTGACTGAGGAAGGATTCCCACTGCTTTTAACAAAACGTAGAGAGAGTACATAACAAAGTGCAATTTAAACCAGTTGGAAAAAACATCCAGCCGGTCGGAATTTGGGACATTCACACCCCAAATATATCACCCTAGCAACGGGTCTGGTCGGGTCCATAATCTCCGACAATGATCCACGCTGCGAAGCGTTGTTTCAGATATTTTGGGACATGATGAAAAAACATCTTGAAGTAATTCCGTGGACTCCGTGTATTTCACCTGGCAGATCATCTATGATGGTCATGTTAACTTTGAAATGATAATTCTTATTAGAATAGGACAACGTCAGTCATCTTAAGAGGGGGAGGAAAGGGCCTATAGGAAGACGTCCCCTCTTCAAAACCAAAGGGACTGGTTTGTGGTCATGTATGTCCCCGGTCCCTCCCCCCCCCCCCACATTTGAATACGGATTGACGCCCCTGCCTTAACCTCCTCGACAAGCATTTCCCCCAGAGCACAGACTGCGCAAGATATTCAGCAGAAACACGGTGAAAATAGGTTACAGCTGCATGAAAACATGAAGTCCATAATACAAAGCCACAATACTCGAACCATCAACAAGGAGTCCAAACCAGCTCAAGTTTTCGGCTGTAACTGCAGATCCAAGGAGTCATGCCGACTTGACGGAAAGTGCCTGACGCCTGCCGTCATATACAAGGCAGAGGTAACCAGTGCGGATAATATACAAACCTATAAAGGCCCTTTAAGGACAGGTACAGCAACCACAAAAAATCGTTCAACATTAGGAGACATGAAAAAGAGACCGCGTTATCTAAGCACATCTGGACACTAAAACAGGATGGTTTTGACGTTTCCATACGTTGGAAAATACTGGCCCAATCAAGTACACAGAAAGGTGCATCGGGTCAAGCCGAAAAATTGGCCATCATTAACCACAACTCCGAACGCACTGCGACAGAATTTCAGATCTTTTGTTGAGGAGGCCGCCACCGTAACACTCGCAGAAAAAACAGTCAACCGGACAAGGGCTGAACAATGAGCACGGCAACTTGCAAACCACTAATTATATTGACCTCCTGACGAACGCACTAGCGTGAAACTCTCAGTAGAGGTACACTGAGTTTTTACTCCAGTAGATGAGTATCATAAGCTCTTTTGTTTTCAAAATTGAGCACTTTTACTCGTCCTGTTCTTTGGACTTATACCCACGTTTAAAAAATAAAAGCACGTGGGTACCTCGGGAAGGAAGGGTCAAGTTTCTTGAATGTTCTCTGAAAGCCGTTCAAAAGTGTGTGGATGATTTTCAACCGCCTAAGCTTGTTAAGGATAAGTTGTCTAGAAAGAGAGGGAAGCCTTTACAAAACCGAGGAACAACAAAATTATTGTCATTAACCAGAAGACAAGGTGCAAGTTTTTGTTATTCAAACACTTCTTCATATATCCACTCTGCATGCTATATTAGATTTAAACAACGCAAAAGTGTAGCAAAAGAATGATTTTGAATAAAAACACAAGAAACGGTTCAGGTTTTTCACATTGTTAGGAAAATGTTTAATGATGGTGACATAGACGAGGACACGGCGGAATATAACGTCAAAACATCACATTATTAGTCCCTGCCTAAAACCCACAAAGATACAGACGAGAATGGCTACCTTAAAACCAGGCCGGTAATTTTAGGAAACGGTTCACCCATCTAAATACTTTCAGAATTCGTAGAGTTTTATTTCAATCCGGAAATTAGGAAACTAGATTCCTTTGTAAAAGATTCTTAAGACGTTCTGAAGTTAATCAGTTCTAATCACAACAAAGGCCCTCTTTCTCCAAATGTAGCTATGTTCACTATTGACGTCAGAGCTATGTATTTAAGTATACCTCAGCACTTAGGCACAGGCGCGGAGGGGGG
Organism: Holothuria leucospilota; assembly: GCA_029531755.1. Lineage (NCBI taxonomy): Eukaryota > Metazoa > Echinodermata > Holothuroidea > Aspidochirotida > Holothuriidae > Holothuria > Holothuria leucospilota. The sequence continues at coordinate 18,901,440 of CM055973.1, read as the reverse complement.
GGGGGCGGGGTTGACGATCTTTCAAAAAATTTACTGTGTGAAAAATACAATGTCAATGGGGAATTTCTTTGAAAGTGGGAGTTGTAACCCCTCAACCCCCTGTTTCTCCGCCCCTGCTTGGGCATAGAAGGAATAAGAGTGACGTGCTTTTGATCGTAGAACTAAAACGTAAGATACAATCCACAGATAATTTAGTTGAATGTCTGAGGATTTGTCTCATTGAAAATCATTTTGAATTCAACGGTGAGTTCTTTACTCAAATTCACGGTACCTCGATCGGACCCGAAATGGCTCCGGGATATGCCTGTTTGATGAAGGAAAAATTATGGGAAACTTGTACACTGAAACCTTTAGAATGGGGTCGTTTTATTGGTAATATCTGGGGTCTGTGGCCACATGGCAAAGATGCTTTTATCTCTTTTATGGGGTTCTTGAATAAGTTGTATCCTTCTGAGTTGGAATTCACATACAATTTAGAGTTTAAGTCTATTTCCTTTCTTGACATTCTTATTAAGCGTACTGAGGAAGGTTTTCTCAGTATCGATCTGTTTGTTAAGCCCAATTTCAAATGCCTCTATCTCCGGTATGATTCATAATATAGTAAAAATACCCTAGACAGCATAGACTATGGACAGGCACTTCGTACTAAATCTATTTGTTCAGAAGAAGGGGACTTGCAAAGGAACCTTATCAATCTTCAAAATAATCTCCGTGAACGAGGGTAACCCATTTTTAAGGTTCGTGATAAAATTAAAGAAGCTTATAAAGTGTATCGTGACAATTTGCTTAATGCACAGTTCGCTGCTAAAAAGAAGATGTCATTTATAGCTCCTCTCGTGGCTAACTCGTAACCAGCGCCTTCCTCATTTGTCTAAGATTATTAAGACACATTGTCCTGTTTTACAAATGTCGAAGACTTTTAAGGAAAATTTTCCACGTCCCCCTGCAGTTGTTTACAAATAATCAAAACAAAACGGGCAAAAATGATCCTAGAATAAACCCTTGTGGAACCCCTATATTGATATCTGAAAAACATAAATCTTTACCTTTAAATTTTACACATTATTTACGTTCAAGTAAGTAAAATTCAAACCACATTAGAGCGCAACACCCCTTATGCCACCTGTGATCATTTTCCTAGGTAAAATGTTTAGTGAATGGTATCAAATGCTTTCTATGAGTCTACGAATAAGGTAACTGTCTAAACATGATAATCTACTTTGAGAGCAAATATCATTAACAAACTATACAAACGCAATATAAGTAGAATGGTTCTTACGAAAACCGTACTGGCCAGTAAAAATTAACTTATTATTATCAATAAACGTCCATATGATAGGCTAGCTTTTCTTAAATCCTAGATAAAGCTGGAAGAATAGAAACTAGGCGGTGATTCGGAGATGCACATTTTTACCAATCTTACAAACAGAGATAACTTTTGCCATCTTTATCTCGCTAGGAAACTCTCCAGATCAGAAGCAAAAATCAATAATTAATGAAAGAGGTAATGAAGGAAATCACGAACATTTTTCAAAATATTATTCGTTACATTACCATAACATTACATTACCCCCCCCCCCCCCTCCAAGTCTTTGTGCTGTTTGTTACATTCCTTTCAAGGTAATCCGAAAAATAAGATGGATCCTTACATCGATGCTTAAATTCCTGCAAACATTTGTTCTCTGAGAGCGTCTTCCCTAGATTATGACGATACCCCACCATGTGCTGCAAGAAGTGTTAAAATGTTTATTCTTAGACCTGTTCAAGGCTGATTTGGGTCTCACAACCTGACAGGCAGACATTCTGCTAGATCGGCCTGTCATTTCTTTTTTTTTTTCAAGCTCTTTATACCCAGATGGCCAGCTAACGGGATATTGCCCAAATCCCGTTATTGCCATTCTTCCCTTGCCCCTGCATTTTGCGTCATCAACATGCAAGTCCTTTCCTTCGATCGTAATTACACACGTATCATACAATATTCAATGACCGAAGTTAATTTACAATGTTCTCCATTCATATGATGATATTATTACTATTCTTTGGAGTTTTGCCAAGACCAAGGTGTTCACAAGCACTTACCTCCTATTCACACTACACTTAATACTGCACCCAAGCCTTCAATATAGGTACCAGTATTCAGAAGTAAACCTGCTTATGAATAATGACGTGGACCGAAAGGTGTACTTTTCAGCGCCGTCTAAAGATTTGAAAAGGAAAGGAAAAGTTATGGCAGTAAATAAGGACTTTAGGTCCTAGCATTGCTATAAGAAAAAAAAATCAATCTCGACCAGCACCGTGCTCCGATTTTCAATGGGTCGTGGTAAGGACCGTGTATAGGGAGCTATCGGCGACGGGCTGTACACGTGCCTTCACTGAGTACTAAACGAGTCCCATTAGAGTTGCGCAAGCAATTTTATTGAGTAAGTGCTTTACGCAGAGGCAACTAAATTATTATAGAGAGGGAAAAACTGAACAGACTCATAATTAAAAAATCTCGTACAACGAGTCCCTGAACCACACCAAGAAACATCCAGATGGCAACACTGTGCAGCATGTTTTTCGATCCAAAACACTGAGATTGGTAATCGTAATGGTCCATGCCTGGCATAATGTGTATATTGTCGGATATGACATGCTTCCGCAGCAGTGATTTCGGATTTGTCGAACTGCATGCTCGGTGCGGACCATTTGTCAAGTGACATTTATACTATAGGCACGCCTATGCAGTGCTGGTATTGATTATACACGGGCACTGTATGTTGCAGCCGCGTCTACCTCGCGATATGCACGATGCAAAGTCCAGAACTGGGTACATTTACAAACATCAGAGTCGCGTCATATGACTCGAGTCGCAGTACAAGTGGACTCGAGTCATGCTATGCTCGAGTCCGAATCAAGTCCAGTCATTTTAGGTGGTGACTGGAGTCAAGTCAAGTCATTTTGGCTGATGACCAAGTCAAGTCAAGTCAAATAGGCGACTCGAGTCCGAGTCAGTGACTTGACTCGTTACAACACTGTCTGGTCCACAAACAATTTTGGTTTGCTGGACAATAACACGACATCAATAGTATGTCACCTTCCATATACGGCATGCCTGTTCCATTGTGGAAACATTAAAGCAGCTCTCTATTAGTGACATTCAGGTGAAGAGTTTTCAATACGGTTGTTTTTACCCTGCTTTGGTTTACATTTACTGTGCAAGTGTAATTTCCACCGTCTTTTATTACTACCTCTTTGCTGGAGTATTTTAGATAGCTTCCAATTATCCCATTGTTATTTGCAACAATAGTTCTGTAATGTTCAATTCTGATGTCAGCAGATGAGAGTGACGTCAATCCACACCTCATCACAATATCTCCCTCACCGACGAATATGACTTCATTCGCTTCACTGTCTTCCAGCTCAAAGCTTCTGGAGACATCTTAATATGATATGACGCAGCCTCGTTCTATCTAAGGGCGGAAAATTCGCAACACTTAAATAAGGTACCACCTTTTCCAATGGATAAAGCAGTTATGTTTACCGCTGTCTATTTAGATAATTTCTGATACCTCCAATCTCAGAGTTACACTAACTAGTTACATAATTATATTTCCGTGATACATAACGAGTAAATGCGCTACTTCCCCTAATTTTGTATAGTATGCCTAAAACTCTGCTCCAAATTTAAGTGACTGTAAGTGTCATGGAACGTGAAGTTTGAATGAAAACGTGTGATTTATTGCTCAAATAAAGGCATATATCAGTTTATGACAAAAAATATGCAAATAAGTATTATGTGAAGATCAGGCGCGTAGCCAGGGTCTCCGGCCCGGGGGGGGGGGGCAAAATGAAAATTTTCGTCCCGATTTCATGATTTTTCAAACTAATTGTAGAGGTGGGTCCCCCCACCCCCACCGTTTCTTTTGGGTCCAGTTTATCACCCCGGGACAAGTCCGGAAGCTTCGGAATAGAATTGGGGGCATGAGAATAAATTATCGACTTGATATCAAATGGCCTTATCAGTATGCGAACTTATAGTCACGATGATCGCAATTTAACTATTTACCATAACTCGATTTGATGAAGCCGAGGTTAATTGTCAGTGGTAAACTCGGTGTGAGATCGAGGAGGAATCATTCTTGAGGGATCAATGCCTTTCTTCAGAGACACCCTTTAAGACGGCTCTGGACTTTATCATCGTGGAGCGCCACCACCAGTTGGCGCGAAGCGTACAGGGAATATTTTGGCCAAAATGCCTTCCCAAACTACACTGAGGAAATGATCCTTCCCGGAGTGTTGTACGTTACACCAGTGGCGTGCGCAGGATTTGCGAGGTGGGGGTAAACTGTGAATTACACCGACTGGCACAGAGAAAAGTCCAACTGGCAAGACGCAAACTATTAACAGGGGCGTAGCAAAAAAAAAAAAAAAAAATGCCAAGGAAGTGGGAGGGACGCAGCTCATAGAAAGTCTCTCAGCGCTCCGCGCCAACTGATGGTGGCGCGGAGCGCAAGGAAATTTTGGTCCAAAATGCCTCCCAGATGGCTGGAAATGGCACTTCCCGGGCCTATTTATCGCATATAAAAAGGGGAAACACTAACACTACTGTAAAAAGTAAACACAATAAAATACTAAAAATAAGGTGGGCGGCTGCCCTCTTCCTCCACCCCCTGGCTTCACGCTTGCCTAATGACCAGTATAATGGTAGTCATCTTTATAACTAGATGATTGACCGTTCTTCAGACTGCTATTTGTTTAGTGATTATTGTTATAATAAAGAGACAAAAAATTGATTGTTCGTCCCCCCCCCCCCCCGAAGGGGAATTTTTGCTTTTAGAAGCTCGCTGAGATGAAAAATGGTGCTATATTTGACACATTCTGAAGCATGTTAAAACACCCATAACGGCCAATTGGGGGAGGGAGAGTGCTCCTGATGCTCGGCCAGTCTCGGTCAGACTGCTTCCGATTTCCCCCGACTAGCTGATTTTCCCCCGACTACTTACAACGGTGGGGGCCATGGTCCCGGCCCCCACTGCGCAAGCTACTACGTTACACTCCAAAATTACTACATATTTTGGGTTTTAAGATGTTAGGAGGATTGCTGCCAAAGTCAGCCACACCAGGAGATCCCCTGAGAACAAAATAAAATGTAAGTGCATAGAGCTAAGATTTTTCACTTTATATCTAGTCAGCTGGGAAAGCAAAATATGGGTGGAGCTTGCCCATGTTATATTCAGATTCATGCTTACAGTTTCTCTTGGCAATTTTTCTTGACCACTCATTAGGGTTCTGACACCAGACCCCAATAAGTGGCAATGCAACTGGATACTTTCCACTCATTGTGTGACTTTGAAAGAAAATCTGCACCGGGACATTTATTTTAAGTATCCCTTTTTGATAGTGATTAAAAATAAAAATCGGGACGGTAGCTACTATCCCTATAGCTCCCACACTGACAGCCTTGCTTTTCGTCCATTTTTCTATCGCCTTACTCTGACTGCTCTGCTTCATAGTCTGTCCTTCCGGACTCCCTAGTCGTCTAACGCTCTTTATTCCATTTCCTAGTTCATCTTTTCCTCTTTCTCATGCACAATCTGCCTCGCTTCATCCCTCGTCCCGTTTCTGCCTTCTTAGCCCTTCTCTTTCTCATTCCCTTTGGTCTTTTCCACAGTCCCTAGCCCTCCCTGTATCAGTATACTCGTCCCATCCATATTTGAACCAGTGCTCTACCTTATCAAGCCCATTTCCTTCTCCCCATCCTTTCCTTCCATCGATAATGATTCCTATTGTTATTATTTTATTTCCCTTTTCTCCTGTTATTTTCCCTTTTTTCTCTTTTTCTCCCTTCTTCCCCTTTCCTCTTCCCCTTCCCTTTTCCTTCTCCCTCTTTTTCCCTTCGTTTATTTTTTTTTTCATTTTTCCGTCGTCCCGATTTTACTTTGATTTTTCGTCCTGGGGGGCAGTCTGCCCCCTGCCCCCCTCTGGCTACGCTACTGGTGAAGATAACCAATGTCGACAAAGGTACCATCTCAGATAATAGATCATGTTTGCTAAACTACGGCTGACGTCTTTGTAATATTACAGATCAGAGGATAACAGTGCACTGCAGCAGTGATTCGTGAACGGTGTCGGCAGAACGGTATGTGTATCCCTGGATATAAAAAGAGTAGAAAGTGTACAAAGCGGTTACCATAAGGGTCAATAGTTTCAGTATGGATGCATTAAGAAATGACAGATATGCTTATCGACAGGGCTGTACCCTGCGAATCCGGACTGGGACTCCATTCCGGACTCTAGTCCGTTTTTCGCCGGACTAGAAATTGTCCCGGTCACGGAATCGGATTTGGCCCGGAATGGGCTGCAGCTGGACTCGGACTCGAAGCCAGTTCCATTCGAGTCTACAAAACGAAAATTTCACAAATGTTACTTTAGGCTACATTGTTATTGCTGCACAGTTTAGCAAGTGAATGGTCACATGCAGTCAAATAAATTACAGGATAAGCAAGAGTATGAAACTGACTCCTAAAAATGCCGGTTTTACAAAATAGTACAAAACGCATTTGTACGAGATACATTGTCAAATGGCCGGACTCAGAACTGGTCTGGTCGGGAATTTGGGAACCTGGAATCGGCTTTGGCTTGGAATCGGAGGGTACGGGAATCTGACATCCGAATTGACCCTGAACCCGGGTAGGTGGACTCAAATACAGCCCTGTGTCATGTTTCTTCAAAATTCTGTTTCTTGTTTTCAAATCTGAAATCTGAATAGGAAGTAAACAATGGCGTGGCCAGACTTTTCGAAGTGGGGACACTGGGGAGCAAAGCGTTCCTCCGAAGGGGCACACCAAAATGAAGGAATGAGCTCCCCTGTAGGTGTTGTACCCCGGGATTCACTGTAGGACCCCTGGTGGGGTCCAGGGACAGCGCTCCATTGGGGGTTCAGGGGAGAAGCCCCGGGGGCTCTAGGGTATTTATAAATTGTGACCATTGGAACGAAGCATTTGACTATCTCCAAAACGGCATTGGATGTGCACTAAACAGGCCACAAAAACAGAAATCACAATTTGTCTATTTTGTTAGCGTTACTAACACTAAAGATTTAATAATTAGGGGGGGGGTAAGTGGGGGAGACGTATCATGTTAAGGTTTGCATTGAGATTTAAAATAAACGCACCCATGATGCCCAATACCACTTAATGTTGAGAAAACTATCTACCAGGAATGCCACTGAGGGAAGGCCTTCACATCAGAGCATGGTAGGTGCATCGATACCGCTGCGGACAGGGGGATAGCCGGAAATATTTGGAATGTGGTTCAATGGGTTTTGGGTGCCTTAAAATTGAGAACATGACGGATATTTTTGTGGCATTTTCTTCAGCAATAAGTGAAAAACGGGTGGCTAGAGCCTGCTGAGACTACTCCTGGTGCTCGCGCGAAGCGAGTACAAAAAAGGTATTATAAGTATCTATGAAAATATCGTGCAAGTTTTTATGCTTCTTTCGGAGGAATCACTACTTCACGATACCTGGTGTGGTGTTTGGCAATGCCTCGGCGGCGAGAAATGAGGAGAGAAAAGTTCCCCCTTGCAAATTTGAAGGCACCAGTATTTAAAATAAACGGACATTAACCAGAGAGTGAAGCCATTTAAATATCCTCATATTTATTGGATATGCGTTGAAAAAAGGGGAACGTAAATCGCAATCTTTACAGTTTTCGAACTAAAATCTGACTAAAAGATAGTGGATGTGATAATTGCATTGAAAGGAGAGGACTCACGACCGCATTAGCTCCATGGCTGTTAAAAATAAAGGTTGACACAGTAGCTGTGGATAATATCTTCTAATAAGGAAGTCCTTCATTTAGTTCAACAAATAAATTCTCGCCACAAAATTGTAGTTTTGAGAACATTTTGTGCAATTTTAGCAGCATGATAGACTGATAAAGTGACAGTGGGTCCTCATGTTTATATCGATATATGTGTAAACGGTGCTTTTGTGCATAATTTTCATACCCAAAATCTCATTTGGGGGGCACACGGGGGCACAGCCAACGTTATTAGACACGTAACTCCTGTTCCCCTCCCCCGCGACATAACTGGAAGGAAATTGCCCGTATGCATTACTTCGACCTTTCTATTAATGGCTTTTTAAATTTAAACAGTAGGTGCAATTCTGCGCACGCGTAGCCTCTGTACGGTTTTCTGTTTGCTCCACGATTATTTACATGTACTTCCATTTCACTTGAGGTTGGGATCGTCGAAAGTCTTTTCAAATAGAAAGCGGATGCACCTTCTAAATTTCGACTAGCATTTAGGGAATAGCGAGTCAGGAGGAAGGGGTCAAATCACTCTCCAAACCGCAACTTAGGTTTTTGTTGGACATCAGGGTAGGGAAGACCCGTTTACATTTTTAACGTTGACAACACGCGTAAGTTTACCTTACTCATACACACTTCAACATATACACGTACTCGTTTGCGTTAAAGAATGTGAAATAGATTCGAGCCTATAGATAGTGCTCAATGACGTCACAGCTAGGGGTTAGCAACCGCAATGTCTGAGGACAAGCCTGTACACACATGCCGGGGTTGCCCTCTGACATGGCTGAAATAATACACGTGAAAAGCTCCTATGACGCCACGTGAGAACTATCTATAGACCTTATGCATATGATGTCACAAAGGAGAAAGTTCTTCCGCCTTTGGAGGAAAATGAAGGAAAAGTGCGTATCATTGCAAGTTACACCAATAAATGCAGACAGCTGATTTGTCAACCAATCGTATACGCGCGTAAGTCTGCTACATGTGCGGCGAAATCCACGCCGTTCGTGCACGTGTGCTTCATTGTTTTCACCGGAAATGGCGTCACTGTGATGTCAAAGCATAAGGTCTATAGGCTAGACGGATTTCATGTGACGTCACGCGAATGGGATTCCAAGGCACTGAAGGGCACTACACATACGCAGTAAGCGTATTTACTTCACACGCCCACAACATAACCATAGATACTACTGTGACACAATGGGCGCGTGCCCTTCAAAACCAATAGAGACGCGCGATCACGTGACGCGGTGAAACCCCTCTATAGAGCTTATGCATTGACATCATGCGACGTCATTTTGGCCCCAAAAAAGTGAAGCACAGTGCACGCACGACGTAGACTTCGCACGCGACAGTAGAATACTACGCGCGTATCCGACCGATACACAAATCAGCTGTCTGCATTTGCAGGGGTAAGTTGCAATGATACACGCTTGCCTCCATCGGAGGCAAGCGTGTATCATTGCTCTATAGACCTTATGCATATGATGTCACAATGGAGAAAGTGCTCCCTCTTTTGGAGGAAAATGGAGGAAAAGCACGTATCATTGCAAGTTACACCAATAAATGCAGACAGCTGATTTGTCAACCAATGGTATACGCACGTAAGTCTACTACACGTGCAGGGAAATCCACGCCTTTCGTACACTTGTGCTTCATTGTTTTCACCCAAAATGACATCATTGTGATGTCGATGCATAAGGTCTATAGATGGATTTCATGTGATGTCACGCAAGTGGGACTTTCAGGCGCTGGCTCAGGGCAAAACACACACGCACGAAGCGTATTTGCAGTACACGCGCATGGCATAACCATAGATACTACTGTGACACAATGGACGCTTGCCCCAGAGAAATCCTAATCCTTAGCTGGACGGAGCGTGCATTAAATTATGCGCATACAGCCCCCGGGCCGGATGTTCCCCACCCCTGGCGTCCACAGTACTGTACATAAAATCGAACTGTTCAGCCAATCACAGTTGGTGTTACGTGATTGTATGGACTGAAAAGTCCAAATGCCATTCACAAGGAAGCTCAAGTGTCTTGTAACGAAATTTACTACATTTTCCTATGTTTATTCCATTTGTTTCCTCAAGCTGGTCACAAATTTTCATTTTGTCATATTTTTGCGATAATTTTTGTGAATTGTACAATTACGTTGTCCATTTGAAGTCGGCTATTAAGAAGAGATTTAAAATGGACGCTTCACCAAATTTTGGGTTCGTTTCCACTGGATGACGGGCTCTACTTTCGGTAAAAAGAGGCACCTGGCAGGATTCCTTTTGAGATCAACGGGAACTGTTTGGCTGGAAACGAGGGCAAAACAGCTGGAGCCCGGTTGATTTCACCCTTGCACCAGACCCATTCCGATCATTGCGATGAACGATGTAGGCCAAATTTTTGAAACCTTGTAACCTGAAAGTGATCAAGTTTAATTCCATGCCTCGTTCCGGCCTCGAGCCGAGACATCGAGGTATTAGACACCATGACCGAGGCTGAGGGTGAGACATGAATGACCAAGGCCGAGGCCGAGGACTAAGTTTCGGCCTTGAGGCATACATCACTGTATGGATTAGGAGAATGCCTGAAAGGTGCTACCTCAACGTTAAATTCCATTGTTAGGGCCTTAGACGATATTTGAACTGAGTATGCCTTTAATCTGGCTCTGGAGACTACATCTAAGAAAACTCTTAAAGGGCAATCAATTTTCTGGTAAACATTCGAGTAGAAGTGTTAACAAAGCAGGGCTGTTGTCCCAGATCACAGCGGCGTAGGAAGATGTTTGACATGGGGGGGGGGGGGGGAGGGCGGGCAGACCAGATGCGATTTCTCGACCTTGATCCTCCTTCCCACACCAGAACATCATATTTGCTCATTACAATTTTCCCGATTTCAATTTAAGCAAAACAAAATATTCAAAGAAAAAAGAAACAACTACAACATCAACACCATGCAGCCGTGGTGTAGCTAAGATTTTTTTGTTTGGGAAGTCCCGGGGACTCGAGTTATTTGGGGGGGGGGGGAGGGAGGTGGACTCCCGTTTACTATCTAAGCGGAGCGCCACCATAGGTTGGCGCGGAGCGTACCAAGAAAATTTGAGATTGAATACATCCCAGATCGCCGGAAATGGCACTTGCCAGGCTTGATAGCAGCCATCAAGATATGCAATTTTTGTGAAAAAATGTAAAGCTTGATTTTATTTTATCCTAAAACATAAATCTTTGAGGACGGATTAGCTGAGCTGGCCGGACTTGCTGTCGGAGGATTGCAGGTTTGAATCCCATTTATTATCTAAGCGGAGCGCCACCATAGGTTTGCACAGGGCAAACCGAGAAAATTTGAAATTTTAATACATCCCAGATCGCCGGAAATGGCACTTGCTAGGCTTGATAGCAGCCATCAAGATGTACAATTGTTGTGAATATTTTTTAAAGGTTGATTTGAATTTGTTCTAAAACACATTAAGTTTGTCACAATCTATCCGACTAGTATTCAAAAGTATTCATAGTGGAGTTAGCCCCATGGATTTCGGTGGATTGATTGGAATGGAGATTTTCCACGGCCAGAGTCTACTATTGTTAAGTTGGTGGCGCCAAGATTGCCAGACGGGGGCCACCGACCCGAAGCCCCGACAGCCCCAGTGCCATCGGGTATAAGTGGGATTTGAAAAAAAAAAACCCTGTGTACTAGATCATTTCATTCGGGGCATATATTGCATAAAATTTGTATATACTAGAGAAGCATAGTTCCGCGTTGATTAAATGCTTTCCCCGGAATCTAAGCTGTAGAAATTGCAAAGCTCGTGAAAATTTTTGGTGGGTTTTCATAAAAACATATGTAAACATTAAGAACGAAAAACGAAAGAAAATTTTGTAGGGTTCTATACCGTATAGGAGATAATATGCATTGTATGGAAACTACCTTACCTATTTAAAAAATAGCCAAATATTGCTCCGTGAGTCCCTCACCAACTGACCGTACCGCTTGACACACACAAGAGAACAGTTACTAGGCTTTGCGATATGGGATGAAATTTGCGACCTCTACATAAACTGTGTACTTTTCCTACATGTTACTTGGTAAGGTGGAAAGGACTTGCGCTATCTAGTGATATAGAATGGAACTATTGAAGAAAGTAGATTAGCTCCTCTGCGCGCGTAGCGCGCCGAAAATTTTGAGTTCTTATTAGAGAAATTGTCCTCTTGCGAGCAAAAACGGGTAAAACGAAACTGTTGCGATATGGGGGGGGGGCAAAATGACGTTTGGCCCCCCACAAATCATATTGCGGGAGTCACGGCCCCCTTGCCCCCCCCCCTCCGGTTCCTACGCCACTGGATCACTTTTCTCATTGGAAGATATTTACTGACTTCTAAAAATTGTATTATGACTTAGAATGGCTACGAAGCAAGTCTTGAATTATCATCATACAGGCATTGCACGACAATAACTTCACCCTTTCGCCGCTCAGTTGTTGACTTTGTAGTCGTCGTCTGGCAGATAGTCTACTGAGTATGAGTTAGTTTTCTTAGACCCTCACTGAAGAAAATGCTTGTTACACAGTAAGGAGAACATATATATATATATATATATATATATATATATATATATATATATATATATATATATATATATATATATATATATATATATATATATATATACAATAATATACAATATACAATATTATACAATAATATACAATACAATATAATTGGGGTCAAACACATATTTACAATAATAACAATATTTAACAATATAACAATAATAACAATAATAACAATATTTACAATAATATTTTTTACACATATTTACAATAATATACAATATTCGGACACAGGAGTGTCCGAAATATACGCTATTCTGTTACCGTATCTGTGTTCTCGTATTGTCATCTTTGTGGTGTGTTCTACTTATTATTATTTTTATGTTTCATGGAGCATACGTGGATTTTCTCTTATTATGTATATATATATATATATATATATATATATATATATATATATATATATATATATATATATATATACTCGGTTACGCAAGCAACTATACTGGGTGTATGAGACTACTATTTGGACCATTCTAATGCATTCCAGGAGCAAGTGACCCTTCTGAGCGTTTCATTCCGTTACTGTGGGACGCTCCTTCTGGCTAAAGCTTAGGATTTATCTGGCTTGCCCTTCAAAACAAAGAGACGCGCGACCACTACTTACATTTTCTGTGTATCACAGTGTAGTTACCATTTTGACATACAAGCTGAGCGAAAATTGTGGTGGATAAAAGCCTCTATGCATGTGATATAATTGTAATCTTGTCATGTTCTCACTTCATACAAGAGCAAAATATGTGTTTGACCCAATATCTAGGAGACAGAGGGTTGACCATATCAACCCCGGGCCATAGAAAAACTGAAAGCCCCCAAATATTGGGGGACCATGCCTCCATTTCCCTAATCTCCACACATACTACTATTCCCTCATATGGCTCAAGAATATTAATATGCTGTCACTGACCAGTTCGGGAGATAACCGCTTTCGGGGGAAAATCGAATTTCGCCCGATCGGGGGAAAATTTCGCTATGGGTGGCGCCATTTTCAATTTCCCCGATGATGCGTTGCGATCCTACCGCGCAAATTCAACGGAGACGAACGTTCAAAGCAACCTGGAAATTTTCATCGATTCTAGTTAAGAGAAATGTTGGCATATTTAAAAACGTTGTTGCTAGGGGAACAAAAAGCCGGATTATGCCTGATAGTTCACCGAGCAAATTTTGAGGTATCGAGCAACTTTACTACATTCTTTGTCCTAAGCTAATTCATAGACTCGATACAGCCGCAAGAGTTGTGCACTGTTTTCCACACAAGGTGTGCAAGTTAATTGTGCCAGCACTTGTGTTTATTAATACGTTGTTGAAAGTTCCTTGTGGTTTCGTTCTTTGTGTGTGAACTATTATCTTATATTTAAATACACACAAATTTATTAAACAAATCGACGACTGTGAAGAGGTAGACACTATGTGCTCATAAATATTCATGCTCTGAGTCAGGCAAAATTTTCCCCGGATCGGGTTAATTCTCATTTTCACCCGAAAGCGGTTATCTCCCGAACTGCTGACTGCAGGGAGTTGCTGGCTTGCTGCGTACAATTTAGTCTTTTCATACCACTATAATGTCTCTTGTATTTCATTTTATATTACCAGTATTCATTTCACTACCCCGCAGTGCAACTAGGAAGATACTGACAAATATTAATAGTTTGGTATGCGTTATAAGTATAGGTCTTTCCTGGTCTATCCTTATGATAGGGACTGCGCAACAACATAGTACTTATCATACCAGTGCCCTATTTCACAAAGAGTTACGATCGATCTTAAGTTTGATCTGTATTGCAATAGTCCTATTGAAATCAAACTTAAAGTCCCAATACGACTTTGTATAAAGAAATACTTAAACCGCCAAAAATTGTGATAGCACTAGAGCCAGATATACGAAGTTGGTAACAGTTTAAGAGGTTCTAACATACTAAGAAGAATAGTCTTAGCTTCCTTCGGGAGTAATCTTTGTCCGAAATGCAGATGTTAGATTCGGATTGCCAACTGAAATTCGAGTTCTCTCTTCGTAATGAGCCTATCAGTCAGGAGTATGAACCAATGAAAGTCTGTTTGTTTATGATTATTCATGAATAAACAAGTAGGTGCCATGCCTACATGCTCAACTGTAGTGAAATGTACGCACGTAAACAGTGCAGAGCATTTGCTTGTTTATTCGACGGATGGACTACACAAACAGCCTAGGACTATACTCAGGTTAGTGTGGACTTAGAACTGAATTGTAGTTAGAAATAATTACCCATGCCAACAAAATTGCTGCACAACTAACATGAAAAAGGAGCAAAACCTCACCTAAAATCCTAAACAGGATAACATTGCCTGGCACAGCGAGGCAAAATACAGGCAGGCCATACGAACATGCACAGCCGCAGTCCGGCCGCCAATGTCATGCAAGTTGACTGCTTGTGTGTTACGGCCTTATAGCTACATTTTTCGTGCATCAAGCACATCGTAGCCTAACATTCGTCTTTGATTAGTGCCCAATGAAAATACGGTAACCCTGATAGAAAAATTTGGTTGGCCCGACCTTGGACCGCTGTCGGCCACTCCGGCGGTCCCCCAGAGAAATGTCCGGTGGTTTACCGGCGGTCCGCCGATGGCGGCGACGCTGATTGGTTAAAAAGCTTTATGACATCAGGCAAGTTTTCGTCCAGCCAGCGGAGATCCGATGGCCTTCTGTCGGCCTTTTGGCCACCGGCGGACCGCAGGATTTTGCTATCGGGCAAGCGAGTACGTATGCAGTAGATGTACCCTGGCTGCATCGTACTGGACAGTCGTCGACATTGCATGATCTCGAAGCAGCTGATTAATGAATGCCTACAGAGGAAACTAATTGCATATTCTACAGTTGTTTGACTTACTGTTACTGTTTTTTATTGTTTTTGTTTTACACCCTTTTAACTAGCTCTTTTCCGCTAAAAAGCGTTCTCCTGGTTATATTTTTGTCTGAAGAACAAGAAGCACCGCCTGTTCTTTGCCAAGTGAAATTTTTCAGGGAACTCGTATTGGGACTTTAAGAGCAAGCGTAACTCTTTCAAAAAAAAAACCACAGGGCCCATGAGTTGTCATGGACTCGCCGTGATCATTTTCTACTACTTACGGTTCGTTGTATGTAACTTGCCCTTGTCTGTCACTCACTAGAGTAGCGACCTCTATCCGTAACTTAAAATTTTGCGGTTTATTTAACTGGGTCAGGAAACGCAGCGATCGATCTCCCTCTCCATATTTGTGCAAGACGCTCACTACACATGGACTAAAGTGGTATATCACAACAGCATTGTGTGTATGATTTAACAAAACGCCTACCTGGGGAGGGGTCTAAGGGGAGAGGTTGTCTGGGAAAATTTTGTATCTTTAAAGGGTCTTAGATTCAAAATGGTGCTACCTTTTGCAATTTTTTGACCAAGTTATATTGAAATTTCATTCAGTTTTTTTATGTTCAATTATTTTTATGTTTTTGGTATTCTTCCCACTTTTTAGAGGATTTTTTTAATGAAACGATCATCTGAAGGTGCAGTATAGAAATAGCTAGAAACTGTCTTGTTAACTCATTATCATTTAATATAAGTTTGTTTCTCTTATTCAGCGTTTCCATTTTCCATATTGCAAAATTACAACACCTGTTCTTGGGATACGATCAAAATAGCGCATTTTCATCAACGTTTAAGTTTAGTTTGCGGAAATCTGTGCCGGGCGGGACATTACATTTGACCGTGATTGCCGGGAGCTAATAAAGCGCGCTGGACGGCCCTGCACGGCTCCACCCAACGTAGCTAGACCCTGACACACACACACACACACACACACACGCACACATATATATATATATATATTTATAAGAGAAAATCCACGTGTGCTCCATGAAGCATAAAAATGATACTATTGAAGTAGAAAACACCGCAAGGATGACAATACGAGAGCACAGATACGGTAACAAAATAGCGTATATTTAGGATACCCCTGTGTCCTTCTTCAGGGCAAAATGTGAAGTGAAGGTTAATTTACAAACAACAGACACAGCAGTGGGGTTAAACCCGTTAGCGAGGGTAATAAATCAGAGCGGAAAAATCGCTTAAGATGCCCAGGTCCTTGTTAAGGCCACGGGTATGTGTGGACAGTTTTATTACCCACTTGCTTTGAGATTTGAGTCTTTGAGTGACAGGTGGGTAATTAAAACCGAGCAGAATACATCTTAAATTAGATAAGGAGTGGTTTGGTTCACTACTGAAATGTTTTGATACAGGATAGCTTATTGATTTATCTTGCACAGTTTTCTTGTGGTTATTAAACCTCAGCATAAATTTGGTCTGACCGACATAGTTGCCTTTGTCGCACAAATTGCAGTGTAATAAATATACTACATTAGGGGTGTCACAGTCCTGGGGAGGGGGCGGATGTTGCAAGTAGTGCCGGAAAGAGGAAATGTGTCGTCCGTGATCATGAACCGACACACTTGACACCTAGTTTTGCCACACTTTTTGTTGTCAATGTTCCTAACAGGAGGGAGTTGCTATTTGACAAATACCAACTCCCTGCTAACAGTAAGAAGCCTGGAGGATGAAGGGAGAGATTGGAGGTTGGGGGGGGGGGGTTGCCGTCTCGCAGTTAAAGGGGGATCTTCAAAAAGTTCGAAAAAGGACTCGTCTGTCCGAAGAATACTGAAATCTGAACGTATTCATTTATGTAGGCCCTCAGTTTTAGGAGAATAGTCAAGACAAGTGGAATATGTGAATTTTCAATTTTAGCTTGTAAGATATCAATTTATCCCTGCGGTAAATTCCCTCTTTGATAAGGGGCAGAGGGTAGTCATTATTAAGAAAAAAATCGACAAGGTGTAAAGTGTAGCCGTCCAGCATCTTTACAACCGTTGCATTTTCATAGATATATTGACGATATTTTTTTACCTGGGTCTGCGAGGAATCGCCGGTAGGAATGATCGATTGTTGAGAAGAGGTTATTAAACGCATTACGAACATTAACGTGATTAACGATATTCTGTTTGCACCCCCTGTGAGTGCATTAGAATTGTCGGTCACAGCATGCTTACTAAGTCTGTAGTGTTGACCTTGAGGTTAGTTGGGATAGGACTTCGATCCCCATGGGGAATATGAAGTTTGTAATTTTCACATGCCTCTCATGCAATCACATTCTGATAACACGGGTTTGTTGAGGGAAAAATTGGTTGTAAAGTTTCAAGAAGACCAAAAGACTGCTCATTAATGTGAGGCTGGACCTATAAATACACTCTCTCATACGACGACTACTCGTTATCTATTGTATCACATTGAATAAAATCCCGCACCTTTGTCGTATCGTTTGAACGCAGAAATGATGAACTTGTAACGATCTTGAAATACTCACACAATCGCGCTCAACCAAAGACAAGTCTTTCACACTCAGCAACTTTTGCAGGCCACGAATTTGCTTAGGCGCGACAAGTCGTGCGCCACCCAAAGTTGCGTGTGAATGAGCCTTTAGCGAACCAAGGCTTCACAATCAGTGGCGTAACAAGGGATGTTTTCAGGAGGGTATCAAGTGACTCGACGTGCTCCCCCAGAGACAAGGGCCCGGATTACCTGTTTGTTCAATCATCCCGTGTGGGAACTCAGCAAAACTCTTATTTGAGACCCAGCTGGCGATGCCAATGTCTTGTGACAAAAGAACATTTTGCATCTATGACTAGTAACGTACAGGAACAAGAATATACAGCCCAAAACTAGTTCCAGCTTCCAACTCCCGAGCTAAACTCGAATACAAGACAACATGCTTGGATTATAACGACTGAAATACTTGCTTTGAATTCTGAAGGCTGAATATGGGGAACACCATCATTGCCTCCATGTCAACATCAGGCGCATAGCCAGGATTGTGTCATGAGAGGCGTTTTGTTGGATTTTGTTGGAGTGCGACATGGGGGAGGGGTGTCCCCGCTTGGAGAAAAAACGGTTTTTTAGGTCTCCAGGTGCAAAATGGTGCAATGTTTGTGCCCAAAACGTAATAAAGTTTACAGTGATCATGTGTCTTTTGACATGGGGGTTCAACCCCCCGTGGCTACGTGCCCTCTCAACATACAGTATTTATTTAGCAAGGAATTCATATAGGCCCACTACAATCTATCTACTCGAAGACAGCTCGTGCAGTGTCTACTTCAATTTATACAGACGACCAGCAAAACCTCCAGGTCTGGCCCTCAAGAACTTGTCAATGATGTCGTCCATGTTCAGCTTTCTTCAGAATTTCAATACTTGTGACAGCTAAGTTGCTGAGTCGATCCTAGGGCATTGTTGAACCACTGATACGCCCACTGTAAGCAATATGCGCACAGCTTTTGTAGGTTTGGGCAAACATTGTCCCAATCAGAGGGAAGAAAATTACATATAGTTCCAGTGGCGTCTTTGGTGTTTTGATGTCCGTGTCCTATCTCGTCCTAAGAAGCATACTGCCAGGCTCGATTTATTATTCTCATAGTCATTGTGATGACCCATCCCATAGGATATGCAGGGAATTCTCATTGCAACGTAGATGACGGCTGGTTTCAATCTGACACAAACAAAAGTTGCACAATACATCTAGCTGTGTTAGCATGCCTCAAAAAATAGGCCCTATACGGCTATACCACTGGCTAACCCCAGAAGATGTTAATTTCGTGGCAGTTTTTCAACAAGCGAATTAGAGTAACCGTTGGTGCATGCATGACCGCATAAAACCGCTCAATTTAAGTTCTCTTGCCGTCACGAATTAACAATTCACCGGAGGCGGAGGGGCGCTAAAAGTACACAAGTTTTAATTTTCCTTTCCCCCTCTTTCCATTTTTCCCCATTCTTCCTATCTCTTTTTCTTTTTTCGTCTATCTTAATATTGCGCCGGGCCCCTGGGTGTGTAGGGAGGGGTGGCTGCCCCTTCCTGCCCCCACCCCCTTTGTTCCGTCACTGTTTACAATGTCTCTCTGTAAGTCACAATTGGCATACCCACTAGTCTGATTGCAAACATGGACCAATGAGAAACATTTTTAACTTGATTGAAAGAGAAGAACCTCCCCTTTCCAATGACGTTTGAGGGAAGAAGATTGGTACCAAGACACATACAATTAAAAAGTGGACAATCTTGAGGACCCGGGCTCTATTTCATAAAAGTTAGGAATATTCCTAAAATTAAAGTTCCTAAACTGCTTAGGAACGATTCGTCCGAAATCATTCCTTCCTTCAAATATTTAGGGATAAATCAAAAGTGACATTGTTTTTATCTGTGAATTTCCTGCCAAATCAATTAAGAACATTTCTAAATCTACCAAAGATCATTCCTAAGCCTAGAAAAAACTTCAGCATGAAGATAGGAATGAATTCTTTCTAAATCCAAGATAGGAATATTCCTAACTTTCATGAAATAGAGCCCCGCTCAGTAAGTTTACAGTGTGTAATTTGGATAGGAGTCACCTCTAAGACTTAAGGCGTAGGGTATCACCTCTTTAACCCCACAAGTCCGGTAGAACGAAAGCATTAATCTTGTTAAAAGTTTATTTGTTAGAAAGGACACTGTAACAATTCTAAAGCCACTTAAAGGAAGTTTAACGGAGTGTGTTTACAAGTTGTAACCACGAGAGGAAAAATTGGGCCCAGTAGTATATAGGAATATTCCTAACTTTTATGAAATAGAGCCCCGCTCAGTAAGTTTACAGTGTGTAATTTGAATAGGAGTCACCTCTAAGACTCAAGGCGTAGGGTATCACCTCTTTAACCCCACAAGTCCGGTAGAACGAAAGCATTAATCTTGTTAAAAGTTTATTTGTTAGAAAGGTGACACTGTAACTATTCTAAAGCCAAGTTTAACGGTGTATGTTTACAAGTTGTAACCACGAGAGGAAAAATTGGGCCCCGTAGTGAATCAATAGGTGTGGAATCTTTGCATGTCAGACCAAAGATATTATAAAAGCATATATTCCAAACTCCTATACCTACACTGTGATGGAAATTGACTCCTCATGGAGACTCAAATATCGGGGCCAGGGGCGGATTTAGGGGGGGGGGGGGGCATGGGGCTGTAGAATACGGATAAAATCCATGAGTTACAGTAACAAATACACTTTTGTGTGAGTAATAGGCCTATTTTATAACGTACCGTACTAGATATTCGTATTGACACATCAAAGGACAGAAAAGATGTGGGAGGTAGTGGTCACAGCAGTTATGTACAGACACGTGCGGTAGCGGACACCTACGTAACATCTGGTGGCAGCGAGCTCTGTCTATATCATCTTTGTCGGAGCTCTTTAAAACGAAAATCTAGTGCATCTAGAGGCCGGCTCGACTTGAACCAATTGGTTGGAAACTGGGCCGTCAAACCTCATCTAACCTAACCTACAACCAGATGTCCGTGTAATTCGCAACCCTGCGTTCTGGCGTTTGACTGATGAAGTGGCGCCGTGGAGGGACTTCCTCGCGTTCTGAAAATCAGTTACAATTGTCAAACTAGTTTGTGACAGCAAGTCGACGAATCGCAACGTCCTTTCGCCAACTACGTTATTAGGCGAGCTTAGTTGAGACAAAAGCCCTCGTGATAATCGCATATGCAAGTCACTCCCTTACTAAGGCAGAAAGGAACTGGTCTGCTTATGATGGTGGGCCACTGTATGGTCTGTCAGGGAATTAGACACTATCTGGCCTGGTGGTATGGTAGGTTCGCAACTGTGTCAGATCACAAGTTCCTTGGTGGTCTTAGAAAAATGCCATTGGAAAATTATAAAACAAGCATAAGGACCAGATGGTCATTTGAGCCCGACCCGTACAATTGGGTCATTTCTTACCGCCTCGGAGTTACCCATGCTAATGCGGACGCATTGTCTCGAGTCCCCCAAGTTGATGAATTAGTACCATCACAGAGTATATAGACGGGTACTCTACAAGCATACCGGTAGCTGTAGGGATAGTCAAATAGACTCATTAAGAGACTACTTTGGGAATGAAAATTGTCAGGGGAGTGTTACAAAGTTAAGAGTAATTCATACTAAAGATACACAATATTTATATATATATATATATATATATATATATATATATATATATATATATATATATATATATATATATATATTTCTCTAATTCGGAACTTAGGGGGAAAGTTGTTGTTGAAAAGTCGACCTTAAGGGGAAAAAAATTTTCGGGTGAAATATAAGTTTCGCCTTAACGTTTCCACACACTTTTTCTATAGGAATACGTAAACTTACAAGGGCGCCCTCTTAGATTTACAAACTAGATGCCATTACTTCAAAGTTGTCAAATTTACGGACACCTAGCTGTTAACACGAACGGATGGCTGCCCATTGAAATAACGTTCACTATATGTTTAGACGTTAGGGCGAATTTATTTCTTATGTATTTTATTATCTTTTTTCGCCCTATGTACAAGCAGATATAACAATTTCCCCTTAAGGTGGGAATTAGCGTTATATATATTTATATATATATATATATATATATATATATATATATATATATATATATATATATATATATATATATATATATATATATATATGGATAATTAATTAATGGTTATGTTATAGTGTGCAGCAAGCTGATTCAATCTCTAGGCCCTCAGAACATCACGAAAACTTTGATCACTCCTTTATAACAATCGCAGCAAGAATCGAAGGAGTAACACATGCTCAGTGTACAGATTCTACTGTATATATTTCTCAACTGTTCCAGTGGAAACTTGCTAAGGTTAAAACACCAAAACATACTTTGCGTGGGCAATCTGCCATGCTCAATCGATTATGGTGGGAGTTTCCCAAACTTATACTGGTTAATGGTGTGTTGTGTCGAAGAGAAGGTAAAACAGGGCCAAAAACTGTTACAAACTACCATGGAAATTGATAACGACAGCACTCTGCAATTTTTATGGTGACACTCATACCGGTTATTTTGGGGTAAAACGTACCCTTTGCAGGGATCAGAAGTTAGATTTACTGGCCCAAAATGCAAAAAAAAAAAAATATTTAAAAACACTGCTCAGAGTGTCTTGCTTGCAAGTCACACAGAAACACAGACCCATCTCTTAGAGCCCCTTTAATCAGTTTTATGTCTATAAACCCTTTCAAAATTGTATTTGCCAATACCACTGATCTTAACATGACGAAAAAGGGAGACCGGTACGCCTAATTTTTTTCCCACGAGGTTATGGGCAAATTTGATTCTCAAATTTTTCTGTTTCAAAATCATGGTTAGGGTTAGGGTTACGTGGCCAAGGGTTATTTGGCCTGTTCTTTCATAATCCGGTGTCAGAATTACAATAAAAGGGTCGGAAAGCTGTCATTTTGGATTAAGGGGTGTGGCCTATTTCCAAGAAGCTGATTGGTCCATTGGCATGATTTGCCCATAACCTCGTGGGAAAAAAAATTGCGCGACCGGTACACTGAATTTTTCGGATTGGTGGACCACTTGCTAAATTTGTTAATGTTACCCGATGCCGAATCAAAAGGCAGGTGTAGTTGCCCGCCTACTTTTTGAGGAGTAGGAAGACGGGGTGGCCCTAAGGTTTCAAACAGATCAAGGGAAACAGTTTGTGAGTGACCTAATGCAACAGTATGTAAGAAAAGTGGTAATAGAAAAATAGAAAAACCTCGTATTAGTAGTCAGATGGACTAATCGAAGGATTCAGCCGTACCCATAAAGAGCAGCTCATTAGATAGATAGCTGCAAACGATAGGGGATGGGATGATTGCCTTAACTACTTTACATATAGGTACATTTATTTATGTGACAACACCCTAATAGACCGACAGGGTAATAAGGTAGACCCGGTTGAGTAAACGACATCCAAGCACCCACGTTACAATAACATCACTGGCGAGCCCCTCGCCTTGGAGAAAAGTTTGCTCACAGAAGGGGCCTTAGCCGAAGAATGGTACGTGCCATTATTCTCATTTTCAGTAGTGTGTTGTAAAATAGTAATCAAAAGACTAACATTTTTGTAAAACAAGGAAGATGTACGTACTTACATATATATATATATATATATATATATATATATATATATATATATATATATATATATATATATATATATATATATATATATATATATATATATATATATATATTTGCGAATTATGAAAACATGGAAAGTATTTCATCATAAGCAGGCCATCCAGCCCTGTACATTATGCAAGTTATAACGTAATCATTACGCACTACGTAAAGTATTCACACAAGTAAAATATCCACCGGGAATGAAAGCGTTTGAAAACGGTGGGTAAAAAATGAACGTCTATAATTTCAGTTATTGATAAAATTGCACATATTAATTGGCTCGCAGACCGGAGCTACACGGACCGAGGCTTCCCTACCCCTGATGTACTTGGTAATCATGGTAACTTATATTTACATGTTGTCAGATATCGAAATGTCAAGCAAAAGAAATTACAGCAAAGTGGGCATATGTCGACGGACCCTGGGATTCCACTGACTTATTACCCTCAACGCTCTTTCGTTATATGTTTCATCACTTAGACAGAACAAAATGTGAAATATGTACGTAAGATGGTTTTATGAAAACAGCAAATCTACAGTTAACATCTTTTCAACATCGAAGGAAAAACGGGTTCGTTAGGAGCACGGAAAAATTATTTTTAAATTACGAAGTTGAGCATGCAGTTAAAATTATGTGGAATTGTGGAATATGACACTTGTGAAAATGCACTTCACCACACTCCTACTAAAAACCTTTACCTTAAACGGGATATTAGATTTTAATTTTTTGCTTTTGGAAGTGGGGAAGGATATGGCGCGTCCCCTATTCCCACCACACACACCCACCCACCCCCTAATAAAGCACCTCAAAGCACCATTTCGACTCTGGCAGAATCAGCCCCTCATTTGTCGCCACCAGACAAGATATATGACTGATAAACCAGACCTTGGATGGTTGAAATTTGAGGTTAGCATCGGTGGTTTAGATCCGAACCAGTGCTGTAATCTGGATAAGAGGGTAACTGTAAGTGATGGGATATGGTCAAACTGTTCGCTTTGTTATTGTAGGAAAATATTTCAAAGGTTAAAAAAGGTCCTTTTAAATGTGAAATTTCAGGAAAACCTATACAATAAGATAGATTTAAACTAAAAAGCATAAAAGAATTGCAATGATGAACAACTACTAAAAATATTACTTTCATTGAGAACATGATGCTTACATCAACGCAATATGCGAATCCCTTTCCATTTTATTTCCTGCATACACACTTCCCTTTTCACGACATGTATTGTTAATATGATGTTACGTAAATCGTTTTTGCATGTATGATTATTGTTGTGAAAAGAAACAATAAATGAAATGAAATGAAAATATGTTATATGTGCCCATGAGGAAACTAACCTAACAGCATAACAATTTGGCGATTATTTCCTGTTGCGGTTCCATGAGGGGCACGGTGGTAACCCAGTGTGCAGAGTAAATATGCCACACAATTAGGGCTCTTCATGTTGACAAAAACCTGTAGAACAGTACAATGCCGTACGATGCCTCTGTAGTAACTTCAAAGACACCATGCATGACTCACGACCAAAGGAGTACACGGTGTGCAGTATACAGGGAAAATCCCTTGTTGTAATAAAGCGTTGAAACAAACCGACGGTAGTGTCAGCAACTTCCTGATGGATCTTCAAACAATTTAGGCTACACAGGTATACCACGAACTATTTGTTCATCCCGTACACATGTATCTAAAGAGCCTGGAAAAGGTACAGAGGAGCAATTATCCCTCCGTAATTTAATTTTTGGAAACACTTTCAATTAAGAAGCTCAACTGCGCTCTGAAAAACTAGTCAAATACACCATCCCAAAAATGGTCATGAAGGCACATAACTCAAATCTTTGAGTCAAATCATGTCCCCAGTTTGCGTCAAGTTGATACAATTTGGTCAAAAATTGACTCAAGTATTTGAGTTCATTCCCCGGGACCCAGTGTCCCTTTAAGAAGTGGAACAATTTCCGAGTCCTGCATAAAAGGATACTGTTGAGAAATAAGAGAGCCAATGCCACATGTGTTTGGCATTAGATGTGGCCAAAAGGGCACTTGATTACTCCCAATAGACGAGTTGGGAAACTTCGGGATACAGTGCATGCTGGGAACGAAAGTGTACCACAACAGAGACTGCATGTGCAAGACAGTATTTTGTGTAATCACGCTCAATTTTCCAGTGTTAAACTATGGTTCTCTAGACTTCAATCACGGGTCAAAGAGAATTTTCTTTAGAGGAAAAGTTCTTTATAAACTTAGTCTCCTTAACGTGGACTGAAAAGGTTGGGCAGTATGGCAGTAAATTGTGAAAGACAAAAAAATACTTTCTCAATGCCCTCTTCTCCGTGGCCTTCATCTGTGGTAGTACAATGGTACAGCAAAATCTTATTTCCCAACTCGTCTATTGATAGTTTTCAACAAAATTACAGATACAAACGTTTGCTTAATACTTATATGTACAAAATAACGTAGTGTAATGTTATCCTTTGGCTGTTTCCTGCGTTTGTTACATGAAGCCTTCTCCATTCGGTAGAAGTCAAATTTATGTCTACTAATCGCTTTCATACGCGTTCAGTTAAAACTGGCCTCTGCATGGCAAATAAGTGAACTCACACAGAGTGGTTTACAATAACCCTATGGATTTTGGCTGAGCTCAGAGGTCATGTAAGGTCACCAGAGGCCAAGCGGTGAAAACCTTGTAAACACGATATCTCATGAACTTTAAGCTTAATGGATCTCAAAGTATGCGGATTCTCCTCACTAAACTACGGAGCTTTTAAGGTGTCATGCAGATGTTGAGATATTATGTCACTTTCTCGACCTTTTTATCAGTAAAATATTCAGATATTGACATCCGAGATCTTTTTATCTCAATATTTTAGCGTAAAATATTGAAATATTACAAAACAGGATCTCAATATCTTAATATCTTTATTGAAGGATATTGAGAAATTGACATCCAAGATCTTGTGTTCTCAATATTTTAGAGTGAAATATTAAAATATTACATTACAGGATCTCAATATCTTAATATCTTTATTGAAGGGTATTAAGATAATGACATCCAACGGCTCGTTTTTTCAATATGTTACTGTGAAATATTGAAATATTACAATACAGGATCTTAATATCTTAATATCTTTTCTGAAGGATATTGAAGTATTGACACCCAACATCTCGTTATTTCAATATTTTATTGTAAAATATTGAAATATTACATTACAGGATCTCAATATTTTAATATCTTTACTGAAAGATATTGAGATATTGACATCCGAAATCTTGTGTTCTCAATATTTTAGTGTAAAATATTGCAATATTTCATTACAGGATCTCAATATCTTAATATCTTCACTGAAAGATACTTAGATATTGACATCCAGCATCTCGTTATTTCAATATTTTAGTGTTAAATATTGAAATAGGCTTACTACATTACAGGATCTCAATATCTTGATATCTTTTCTGAAGGATATTGAGATATTGACATCAAACTTCTCGTGATCTCAGTATTTTAGTGTAAAATATTGAAATATTTCAAAACAGGATTTCAGTATCTTTATATCTTCACTGAACGATATTGAGATATTGACATCCAGCCTCTCGTTATGTCAATATTTTAGCGTAAAATATTGAAATTTTTTTATTACAGGATTTCAATATCTTAATAACCTTCTGAAAAGATATTAAAATGTTAAGATCCTTTGATGTAATATTTTAATATTTTACGCTAAAATATTGAGAACACAAGATTTCGGATGTCAATATATCAATATCGTTCAGTGAAGATATTAAGATATCAAGATCTTGTGAGGTAATATTTCAATATTTTAGGTTAAAATATTGAGAACACAAGATGTTGGATGTCAATTTCTCAATATCCTTCAGAAAAGATATTAAGATATTGAGATCCTGTAATACAACATTTCAATATTTTACACTACATATTGGAATAACGAGATGCTGGATGTCAATATGTCAATATCGTCCAGTAAATATATTCAGATATTAAGATCCTGTAATGCAATATCTCAATATATTACGCTAAAATATTGAGATAAAAAGATCTCAGATGTCAACATCTGAATATTTTACCGAAAAACGTCGAGAAAGTCACATAATATCTCAACATCTGCATGACACCTTAAAAGCTCCGTACTAAACTTTATAAGCCTAATTTTTTTTTCTTTCACGGAGGTCAAAGATTGTTATTTGAGCTTAACTTTTGGAAAACTCGTAAACACTGTTAGGTATATCAAGTAGGGTAAGTATGAGGATTCTCATACTTAGCATGTAGATGCCCTATTGAAGATCCCTACTGTTTTAGTGGAGGTGAAAGGTAATTTTAGGTTACCAGAGGTCCAACCGAAATTATCTCAGCATAATATATGCCATGTCCTCTAAATAGTAGCCTACATGCCAAGCTTGGTATCACATATAGGTTTGGTAAAAAAATATTGATGATAACTCCCCTTTTAGGTACAACTGCAGAATGCAACGTCTCCCTAAGACATACCACTGAGACTCCCCAGTTAGCAACACTATGAGGGCGAGGAGGACCAGGACCTCCAGATGTAACTCTAGCGGGCCGCCAGTGAATTGCCGGCCTTCTTTTTGACGGTCCACCAGCGGAGAACGCCACAGGGCATCCTTAATCGCCTAAGTCTAGCAGTCTGCTAGTGTTTTCCCGCCAGCGTCTTCTCGCGTAAAAACGCTGGAGGCCCGCTGGCGTGTTGCGCCCTGCGCTGGCTGACTGCCAGATAAAAGGTGGCCAGTGTTGCTTACAGGGTCCTGAGGAGCAGTGGCCGTTACTTTTACAGTAAAAAATGAAGCAGCAATTAAAAACCATAATGATGCACATTCACGTAGTTTTGCGATTGCGCACTTCATGCCGTGGTCGCCCAGTTTGATGTGTCGGTACCCCACCAAGGGCAGAGATCTCTCGTATACAGCTGGTGGAATCGCCGTACGGCATCTCGTGGTTCGGTCCTGATATTTGAAGAAGTGATACCCGTGGCTTCGATGGTCACACGCTGACGTTCTGGGTACCTCCGCACTCCCTAGATCGCACACCAGTCAATGGTGAAGGATTCAAAGAAAAGCGGCTAGGCGGTTGATTCATCGAGCCTAAAGTGTTATAACAACTCACTGATTCATCAAAGTAAAGTTACACGCTCCGGCTGACAATTCTCAGCATATTGACTAAAGTTCTGTCGTCTCTGGTATTAAGCCCTTTGTGGAGCTCGTTGACGTCAATCTTTCAGGTGCAGGGTGCGAACTCTCAGTTTTGGTATCGTGGTTGCTAGGGATTACCGATACACTATAATGTGGATTTATTTCATGTTTTTCCCCATTACTATTACGTCTAATACACAGAAGCAGTAATATCGATAAGAAGCAAATAATCGAAACACCTGTGACACTTAAAACAATTACTACGCCGACGTTAAACTTAGGCGGTTTTTCCGTCGTTTGGATCGTCGTACCTAGCGGTGGGGTTGTGCCATTTTGCGGCCGGCTGGTGGTAGGCCTACCTGTAGTATCAGCGGTGGTGCTGGTAGCCAAAGTTGGTGTGTCCATGGTGGATGCGTTCCATCCCCAAGGAGGTAGAGAAGGCAATGATGGGAGATTTAAACTAAAGCCGTTTGGTGAATCACTGCACAAGGTAAAATAACACCCGTCACTCGATCTATTGCCAAACAAACAACCTCCATATAGCCCTTCCATTGGTAGCTCCACTGAACCTATCAGACTCGGAAGAATAATTACACGTGACACAGTCTTGTTGTTATGTTCACGTGTTACCATCGGGCCAACACTCACGTCCCTGGTATGAACGCGAAGGTAACTTGTTACCCACAGACAATTAACATTTACAAGACAGTAACATGTTAGCTGTAATAAGTTTTCCCCCACACTGCTTCCATTATGAAAACAGTATGGTGTAATTGTTTGAACATTTAAAACTAAATTTGCTTGTTCATTAAATCTTGTTCCATTTGGAAATATAAAATCGACTGTACAAATAAACGTCCAACCGTCGCTCTGTGTTATCTCCTCGATTACGTAGGTTACAGTATTACCAGTAGACGTAGCAACAACCGTACCATTATGGTCAATTATTAGGTCAGCATGTAAGAGTGACGTCACTCCACATCTCATCTCAATATCTCTCTCACCGATATAGATGACTTCATTTACTTCACTGTCTTTCAACTCGAAGAAAATCTCTTGTGATCCAACGAACACCAGTAGACTACAACGTATGATGTAGGCTACTGCCACTACCGTGATATGATGCATAATTATCTCGGTAACCAACGAGCACATATATGTGTAAAAACCTCCGTCTCCGAACAATAATCGAATTTTAACCAAATATTGTACGTCCAAGACTTAAACTTATCCGAAATGCATTTCACCTTTTATCACCAAAGAAATCACTACGAAGTCCAACTAAAAGTGTAAAAGCTGCAGATCCATGGCAAGTCCAAAGAACCAGTATGCAACAGATCTAGGAACATGCATTAGAATCTAAGTGTTTCTATTTCTCCGCCTTCTTTGTCACGGTTCTGTCTGACACCGACGATTAAAGGTCTAACGAAGCAATTCACCAACCACGGCGGTGAGAAATGTAAACACTTCCTTTGTCGTTAGCCTGCAGAGCAGTCCACTCTGAGCTGTGTCTTCCGCCAACCCTTCTTCCTTTTGGACGAGCTCATGGAAACAAACGGTTACGGCGCATGTAGGACTATCGCAAAGTACAGCAATGTTTCCTTTCAAAATACCGAACTCTGCTCTTAACACCCGATGTTGCATGAAAACAAACTGGTTATTCGACATCAAATCGCACTGGTTGGAATTGTACTCAATCCCAATTTCGTATATCCATGAAAGGAGCCTCTGTACACTAATCAACACATCCACTGCAATTCGCGTGGCAACAGCAACATAGAAGTTCACCAAGCAAATATTAAATCTATAATAGAAATGTCAATTACACAATAAAGCTATAAACCATACATAAGGGAGGTGGTTACGTGTTTCTATGTGCTTTATTTCCCATCATTTACCACCGACATCATAAAAGCGGTACACACAGGCCTACCTGCAAAGGAATACCGTGAAACACGCGTGGTTGCTTCGTGCCAGGGTTACAAGACATGTTACTTCTATTCTGAAAAAAATCTGCCACTTCAACTTGACAATTGACCCAAAGCAAACTACGTAGGCTATTACTACAATGTTTCATCGTTACACTTTAAAAGAAAAGGACTCTACCTTCTCATGTGTTACTGGCTGTCAGAAGCTGTGAAAAGTATTACTGGTCTGTTTAACATTTCCTTTTACGATCCTGCCAATGCAAAACTTCCAACAAAAAGTAGTTAAATAAGCACAATGTAAGACCAAACATAGCTGTACACCAGATGACATTAGTATGTATTTGTGGTAAAAACAAATGTTTACAGTTCTATGGACCCTTTTCCAAATAGTAATTACAAAGGATTGTGGGCTAGAGTTTTGGTATGCGTCGTTTTAATCAGTGACACTTAGGCCTATAACCGATAACTGTAGCGAAAAACGGAGCATGACAAAACTCTGACAGAAAAACAGGGGCAAGTCCATAGATAGACTCTCAGCGCTCCACGCCACCATGAGTTGGCGCAAGGCACAAGAACATTTTGGCCCAAAATGCCTCCCAGATCGCTGTAAATCATTAGCGGCTCGCCATAGGGCACGGGGGGCACTTGCCCCCCCCCCGGAAAGTTTGCAAAGTATGGTCTTCAATTTTCCAAAAATAATAATAAATAAATAAAACATGTAATTCGAGGATGGGTTAGGCCCTTCCTTTTCCTTGACTCGGTTTAAAATTAAAGAAGTGAATAACTTTCCAATGCAATGCAAAGGTTCAACATTAATAAAGTGCTTTCAAAACGTTTTTTCGGCGCGCTTCGCGCGCGTTTTCTTAGTTGCTTGTTTGCTACTATATGAACTCAAATGTTTGCTACTATATGAACCCTACCATTAGTGCGAGCTAAGGTAATCAAAACAAATGATCACGCTGTGATATTGTAATCTGATTAGCTTAGGCATCATTAAATCATTTACAGAGGGTAACGGTAATGCTGGAGTTAAATGCACATAAGTTTGCAGACACTTCAGAGCTTTCGGGGTCATGAGATACACAACCCGTTAGCCATGTTGATTATCATCCACGGCTAAAAGCAGTTTTGCCCGGGTGTCACCTGGCCAGATTAGCATTGGTATCTGTCTACAAACAGATGTAACGGGCATATGGCTTAAACGTATTGTTTCCCATAGAAGGAGAGGCTTCCCTTCCCTTGTCCAAATTGACAGCCGTTGGCTCACGAGCACTGCCAAATGGCATATTATAAGCAAAAGGTTCTCCACCTCTGTGCTAAAGTATACCATTTTAGTTGATTTAAAATAAACACACCAAACAGTCAATCTAAGCTCAGTGTAGTGAG
The DNA here is from genome assembly GCA_029531755.1 of Holothuria leucospilota. Classification (NCBI taxonomy): domain Eukaryota; kingdom Metazoa; phylum Echinodermata; class Holothuroidea; order Aspidochirotida; family Holothuriidae; genus Holothuria; species Holothuria leucospilota. Next base: position 18,869,532 of record CM055973.1, on the reverse strand, counting down.
CCTTTTTGGCCAAGCTTTTTGTGTATAGGATGAGACGTCGTTCTGAGTTAGGGGGAATTGCCCTTCCCCTTTAAAAAATTTCGTTTCGGAACGGTACTGAGATCCAAAACAGTGCTATCATTCCATCGTTTTAAAGTGTCTTCAGTGCTCGAAATTTTCGTTAGTTCGAGAAAAAAATCCAGAAAACCAACATTTTATGGCTTCTTGGCAAAGCTGAAACATTTTGTGACACAATGAAAGAAATAACAAAATATTTAAAGGTTGGGCTCATTTTATCCAAATGGATGAAGCCGCTTTGCCCATTTCACCTGCCTCTTACTCCCCCCTGTGGAGTAGGGATCGGCTGATATGGTTGTATTTTTATTTTCGAAGTAGTCAGCTCATGACTGACTTCCTGAAATGGTTTTTGAAGAGCTCTTGAAAACTACATGCGGCATCGCTGAAATACATAATAATAACCAAACTCCTATTGTACTGTTCGGGACTGACCATTAACATTGCCGGGGGGTCTTCAGAACCTCCCTGAATACGGACTTGAATTTGCCCCCCAAACAAAATTTTTAGAGCCGCCCATGCTGTAAATGGCACTTCCCAGACCTATTTACCTGGCATGAATAGGGGAGACACTAGCAGGTGCTTAAGTCAATTCAACCTTGGGTTAAAGGGGAACTCTCTTGCAGGGTTCAGGACTTTCTAGCTTGCACCATGCAAGGAAGTGCTCCTTTGCAATTCGGCCATGGGCGCGGATTATGGGGGACGGGGGACGCGTCCCTTCACTTTTTGGAAGGGGGAAATCTCAAAAAAGTCCCCCCCCCACTTTTTCAATAATATAGCATATATTACGAATTGACACTACATTTTAAAAGCTAAATTTTGCCCAAATATGGTACCATTGGCCATATAGAGACCTTCAAATTTTCTTTTTTCAAAGGGGGAGGGAGACCCCTTAGACCCCGCCCCCAGAATTGTCCCCCACCTTTGGGAATGGATCCACGCCCATGAATACGGCAGGGCTGCCGGAGGACTTTTCGGTTAGTCTCGTGTCCTTTTAAGATCGTACCTCCCTTTAAAAAATACTTTCAGCGTTTCCCCTCTGTTGGAAGATATCTGGCAGGACTTTCCTTGAAAAACGCTAAGCATGGCGGCTTTATTCTCCTTCAAACTTTGCTTGAGTCATTTAAAATATTTCTTGCTTGCAATATCATACCACATCTCATGACTTCTAGGATGGAGCTGTAACTCCTCTTAAGGGTAATTACTTGTTTTAGCCTGCAATGGGGGATCCTCCAGAACCTCTTTTCAAAGCTCCTAGACAAAATGAAGATTTCAACTACAACCTTGGATAAGTGCTAATGAGGGCCATATACGGATCGTATCTGCGTCGAGTAAAGTCTTATCCAGCCCAGATGAACCTGATGTGAGATTCCCAGTCCAAAATAAGCTCCAGAGATTTCCCATATCAGCACTCCTTATGGGTTATCAGGGAGAACTTCTTGAAAATATCTCATGTGTATCCCATGGATTAGGTCAATGGTCCTCCATATCCCCGGCTCGGAGGTAGTTTGGTAATTTATTTGCCTAGATTTAGTTTCAAATTTAACTTTGTTGAACTTTGAATCAAAGATAGGAGCAGATTCCTATAATTTGGCCTTGTGACCTTGGTCGGTTCAAATTTGAACTATTTTCCGATATACCAAATCTTTTCCTGAAACTCAATTTTCTATGAGGTATTTACAGACACATTGGTTGTCATAGTGTGTACATTGTCCATACCACTTTATACCAGGGCCCTTACAACTCCCTGTTCATAGCATAACTCAGACCAGTTACATCTTGGACTCGGGCTTAGACGTTCTTGAACAGTTGAACTACGCATGAGCATTCCCTGTGTAACACTATTCCTTTTCTACAGTTTCAAAGACCACGTTGCGTCCAAGTGCTCTCTTGAAACATTCTATATGTGTTGTCATTTAGTTAATTAACGACTCATTTAAAGTGGGTATGACACGGCCAAAGTACGTTTCTCAGTAAATATTGTTTGGGTACAGCTTGAAATGAAGCAAATGTTTTTCCGACTCAACTACGTCCATAAACACAGTAATACGACCTTGTGAATTCCCATTTACAGGCCAGACTCAGCCATCTGAAATCCAAAAGCGAAAAAAAGTATGTGAGCGCGTCTCAAGATCGTGACATCATTGGAGGCACGGTTAGTAACACTGTACCAGGCAGCTCACCCATCGTTCTACACATCGAATCATGTGCATGCTAACGCGTGTTAGCAGGTACATCATTGTAAACACCTGTGCTACGATACTATACAGCAGCACGCGTGACCAGTGACCACATAGTGAACTCTGCGTCGTTGCGCGGTGACTGCTTACCATTCACAATAGCAACGTTACTGAACAGCTCACTGAGTAATGGCGCGCTTGTTATGGACTGTCCATACATGTTCATAGCTGTTCTGTACAGCGCGCCCGGACGGCGTTCTTTTTGCACAAAAACAAAGCTGTTTATTATATGCAGGGAAGCTAAAAACACGGGCGCATATGCACGCGAACGTATTGGCCAATGATATGCTTCGAAGCCCCCAACATGTTCCGCGCCTTGCGCTCTGTATGTTGGGCGGGTATTGTGATGTAATCCTTTTCATGAAGTTTCTAAGATATGAAACTTTCCCAAAGCGTTGCATTATTTTCACATCTAGATACGCGTCCTTACATAGCGCAGTGCGGGGTGCCGCCAATTGCGTCATAAAAGTCAGGTGACCTGTTGCGGCATTTTTCGAAATGGATTTCTGGACGTTTTTCTTCAAATTCTATTTATGCCGAACTGCGCCGGCTTTTATTGTGTGTGAGATGATACTTTTACATTACACTCTTAAAAGAGCCGGATGAAATTTGATCCAATCCGGATCAAATTTGATCCGGATTCCGTTTCCCAGGGGCACCTATCCGTTCCGGATGAAAATGACTCGGAATTCCGGATAAAAAACAAATGACCCCATTCCGGATCAAATCTGATCCGGATTCCGTTTCCCAGGGGCACCTATCCGGTCCGGATGAAAATGACTCGGAATTCCGGATAAAAAACAAATGACCCCATTCCGGATCAAATCTGATCCGGATTCCGTTTCCCAGGGGCACCCACCCAGTCCGGATAAAAATGACTGGGAATTCCGGATAAAAAACAAATGACCCCATTCTGGATCAAATCTGATCCCAATTCCGGATCCCAAAGGCACCTATTCCATCCAGATAAAAACGAATGAATTCCGGATAGTAAACCAATGACCCCATTCGGGTTCAAATCTGAATGGATGCCACCTGGAAACCCGGAGCACCTAATTGATCTGCACTGTTGCTTTCTCAATAAAGAGAACCTGTTCTGGATTAAATTCACATTCTCACTCAATTTTCTCTGAAGGAAACAAGGTGGCAATGCTCAGTCTCTCCACTTACAGCATGAATGATAAGGTCACAAAATTTAGTAAGCCTCGAAAATAGAAAGTTCAATGGTGAAAATAAGAAACAATAATAGCTACAAATATTAGTTGAGTTGACTATGTATTTTGGAGCACACTGCAAAACAAATGACCTATTTCCAACAACAAAAAATCTGCTACATCGAAAGCAGCAGCAGTTCAAAGCTTCAATGTGTCATACACTAGACATGTTTACATATGGTCTTTAAACGATGTTATGGAGAGAAAAAACTTAAAGAGACAGCAATGTTGATAAATGTAAAATCTTAAAATGATGGAATGACCAAAAGCACGACCTTAATCGAGACAGCAATGTTGATACATGTAACATTGAAAGTACAGTTATGGTATGGCTTACAGCACACAATTGATCTATTTAGTACTTTTTTAATTATGAGTACATTTCACATTTGACAGATGCCTACTGATAGCCTCTTACTTCATAATTAGCCTTTCATTTTACGTTGATAAAAGTCTTTGAAAGCTGCTTCAAAATAGTCATTGAAGGAAAAGGTATTCAGGATTACTCATTTCTGATCCAGTAACTGTAGTAACAGCTAGCAGAGTTATATAAAAAAGTGGTTATGTGTATTATGCCCTTACAAAACATGAAACCCTGCTACATACTGTAGGCCTACTTAATATTTACTTAATTGTAAGGAAAGTGAATAAGATATAAAGAGCATACAATACAGAAACAATAAAAAATTGAACCTAACTTCATTATTTTTCATCCACTGGCATGGGATTCAGAAACAAGGCAGTTGGGGGGGGGGGGGGGGGAGCAGGGAATGGGGGAAGCACTACTATGCGGTTATAAATCCTATCCTAGGCTCTTAAGTAACAGTGGAAATTACATTCTTACGTAACACTCTATCGAACACATGCTGGTTTGCATGTAGGATTGCGTTGGTCAAAAGCAATTACCAAGCATTGATTACTATTATTTAGTTATAGCTGGATTAAAACTATATGGAACTCTGCAAAACCAGTGTGATGACTTGTCCATTTATGGAGGTAAAGTACTTGTTATATGTTTTTGCCTGGGTGGGGGTCACTGGGATGGGAGTGGGGAGAGTTAAGGGGGTCACTGATGGCACTTGCAGAATTTGTCTGAAAGATTGAAAAGTTTGATAACATGAAAACAAAATTTGCACCTCCAGTGGCAAAGGTATTTCCCTTTAATTTTAAACATGAACTTCCATTTTAAAGCCCTTCATTCATTTTCAGGTAATGCCTGACCTGTTTCCCCACGCAATTAAGTAAAATTAGAAGCATAACAATTCTGCAGTAACTCCCTCTTAGTATTAAGGAGTTAAATATGAGAAAGAAACCATGGCAACTTGCAGACTCATAGTGAAAATAGCATGCAATACTTATACTGTATGATACATTTAGTTTCAAAGTAGCATTTCAGTAGCTACATCACACAGTAGACCATAACACTAGCATAAATACATGCAGTGCATACTCTTCATTCAGTCTGTATGGTTAAAAACTGTGACCTAGGCTTCCTGTTGAAATGGATTTATCCTCCTCAGATCTACCTCTTTCAAGATGGGACAAGGGATACTGCATTTTCAAAAAGTCCCATGTCTATTGAAACTGCCATGCGTAATTTATGTTCAAGACATAAAATAACTGAAAGCAAATTTCAGCTCCCTGCAAAATAGTCCTGTTCATTGTAAGCCCCTTTCTACACAGTAATATACACCTACTTCAGTTGTTTTTCTGGTCTTAAAAGGCTGTGTCTGCTGCACCTCTTCCAGGAAGTAAGGTGTTGGTGGAAATCCATAAAATGCACTCAAAAAGTTTTTCATCAAGTTTTTAAAATATGAATACCTTGGTTAAAAGAAGTATTTTTCAGCAGTTTCAAGATCTGCAACACTTTCATTAATGGTCATCTGCAAGAACAAATTATCAATAGCTTAAAGTTACTCTGCTAATTTATTATTTAACATGCAGAAGGGGTAGAAAATTATTAATTTTCACTTTCATAGGTACTTTAACGAAAATCACCTTTGAAGATGGCAGCTGGACAAATAACATTCATGTTTCAACGTTTGCAATATCTTTTTCAATATTTGTGTTTGTAACTACAAGTAGCTAAGTGATAGAAAATTAACACTGGTAGGCTTTGAGGAATCCCCTCCCAACTGTCTGGAACAAGTAAGAAGCTACTTTGGCAAGTGCACTGCTCGATATCTCGATATTGTAGCTGCTTGCAAAGAGTCTAAAGTTACACTAAACTTAATGTAAACTATGTCTTGAACTCAATGGTGTGATTTCAACCAAATGCACTCTCCCTACATCTCCCTAATTGATGGATGTGATTGAAGCTAACTGCAAACTACCCAACTCCACTACAATTCAATGTGCAATTACACCAGGGAAGTGATATCCTGAAGGAAAACCCCCAATAAAATAGACTAAGTGCATAGCACAGTTAAGGCACAAAGGCATGCAGAGAGTATAACACCCACAGCTCAATTTAGATCATGCAATTCTAGGCATGAAATAACCTCAGTGGTAGGGTTACATAAGATCAGCAATATTGTCCTGCCTTGAATCATAAAAGATGAAAAAGTGTGCAGCTGGTTTAAAAATATGCATAACAATTTCCATAGAACAGTAGGTTGCTTGACAACCCACCCCCCCCCCCCACTGCATCCTGCAAGATGTCCTATTTAAAATGCTGATGAAACAAAGCTACAAGGAAAATTAAAAAAGTTTCCTACCTGGTCGGTGTCAGGTCCAAAACTATTGTGTAAACAAACTTTGATGGATAAGGACTTCTACTCTAGGTTTCTCAGTTGTGGTCTAGTCCTCCTTACACGAACCAGTTTTCAAGGTGCAGTAGCTTGTTGCTTCATAATGACCTGTGATCAGAAATACGTATTATGTCAAACAAATGTCTAAAACATTTTAAAGTGATCTACAAGATTTCACTTACATTACTATTCCACTTATACTCCTCATCAATATATGTATAAAACAACAGCAAGAACAACAACAAAAGAGATTGTAACCCCCCCCCCCCCCCATGCACAGTAAACATATAAAGCCTGTAAGCTCAGGCTTCAACTAATTCATTTTTTAGTACATGCAAGTTCAGCTTTTTGTTAAACCCACTTACCCCCTTGAATATCAATTTGCTCAATACAAGCCTACAGTGAGCCACAACTGGAAAAAAGGCTGTGGCCGGCTCGAATTGAACCAATAGGTTGGAAACTGGGCCGTAAAACTTCATCTAACCAAACCTACATGGAAATTATAAAAGACACTCATTGCTGCACTGTCCAAGACAAGGGTGCAGTATTAATGGTGAATTTTGTGATTGTAACAACAGGTATTGCTAACAATATTCGTTTTTCACCGGCTATATTGAAGGCAATAGGGACTTGCCCAACAGACTACACTACTGAGCACTACATTAGACCGAGTAACTATATTTTTACTCTGAACTTGTGGGCGAGGTATTCACCCAAGCATGATGTTCCTTTCACAAACAAGTATCTATTTTCAGATTTGATTTCAAGTTGTATTATTTTGTAACAACCTGAGTCCCAATTAGGTTCTTTACACATGTAAGGAAAGTGATGACCAAATTTATAATTGGGGTATTGTCATTTTTCAGAAAAATGGGCTAAAAAATTGTTGCATAAGATTTAGTAAAACTTAGAAAAGATCTTAATAGAGAGTGTTACTTCCTCGACCCTTGAAGGGGGGAGGGGTGGTCGCAATGTGCACTGCTGGGCAATGGAGGGATGTAGCAAGACCCTGTTCAAATGAACATGGTAATCCATGTTACAATCTCAATTTTCCACAAATTTGGAGATATCTGTTTGGTGCGCTGCAATATAATGGAACATGTGCCAAGTGCAGTCCAATGTTTGAAGTTGAAAAGGACCTGCACATGAACTGAATGGCCCTCTGCTCTAATAGAAATTATTAAGCGTTACAACACAAAAAGTCCAGGAAAGAACAATACGTAAAGTACTTACATTACATGTCTATCTTTCTCTTCTTTGTCAAAGAAAGGAAATTCTGCAATGATGAACTCAACCATGGCAATCTTACAGTAAAGGTATCTTCACTCTGTTAGCTGAAAAAAATTAACATAAGTCCTGTTTTTGAGGTGGAGAATGATACACAGTACAGTACCTAGAGTAACCAAATGTTCCAACTTCCAAAAATATGTGTTGATCATATTTGTCAAATTAACAACATTCAGAACCCTTCCATGTCAAATCTAACTACACACTTTGCTACAACATTCAACAATCATACCAACAGAAAGCACAAAATCAAAGGATATCAAGTCCACTCCCAAATGGTCCAAAAATAGTTTTTTGAGGAATAATTCGATATACTTAGATCTGCAGAAATTGCCAGACAGTTGTGCGTACAAAACACTAATCTATATCACACAACTATACCCATGACAACTCACACAACTTTCCTCACTAGAAAATTTGTTCAGTAATTGTCCAGGTGGAAATTGCAAGAAAGTGTTCAACACAAGCTGAAGAAATGACACTTTGACATTTTGATAATGTACAGTACCATGACCTTGGTATAAGTATTGATTGCAATTAAAAATTATGCATGTATGGTATTAAAAACACTCATGCTCAAAAATGACACTGTACTGTACATGCCAGAGATGAATTATTGAACTACATGTACTGTAGTTTTTCTTTTTGTGACTACTGTAAACTTGGATTACATACCGTACAGTAAGAGTGGGCCACAACCTTCTCTTGTGGCTATGAGTCTTGTTTAAATACCATACTTATTCTAATTTTTATATTCAGTCAGGATAATTACTTACTGTTTAGGATTTAATGATCTATCAGATGAGAAAACAAAGCCCTCACAGATTCTGTTGTGACATGTGATGAACCATCTTCCATATCTCCTTCATTGCAGCTCCAGTCATATTTCCCTGGTGCTCTGAATAAAAAAGGCAAATCAGACTAGTTACTACTGTAGCATAGCAATGACATTTACAGTGCAGGACTGTAACTACATTAACGGGTGTTTACTGCAATTTCCTTGACAGATAGATACAGTACAGTACTGAACTGTACATTAATGTGCTACAGTAACTCTATTACATACTGTAGTACAGTAGTGAGCTCTGCTACATCCTAACATTAAGGAAAGAAAGTAGTATTTAATGTCTTACAACCAAAGTATATTAGGCCAACAGGGTTCACGGAACAAAGTCAATGTTTTAACCTCCATGGCTAAAATTACTTTGACAAATGTATGGGCTATAGATCTCATTCATCATGAAACCATAGGGATGAAGACAAATGCAGACCTGATCACTGGAAAGAACACTGAATTTGCAACTAACATGTTCAATATGGCAGTGACACGAAATACAACGGACCACCTGTGCATTTTTATGACAGCATGTACAGTATACACTGTTTCTGACGTCTTTCCCTGAAAAGGTGTTGTATGCAATGTATTGTATGTGGCACATGTCTTGAAAGAAATGACCGATTCAGCTTACCGAATGCGTCAAGGTGTACACTAACTATGCATGCAAATAAATGCTAGGTTTACAGGTATTATTGGTCCTCTTTTACTGGGGCACTTCAACTCGTAAATTTCCCTCACCCTGATACTGTAGTGTAGCTCTAGGGTATCCTATGTATTGTGAAGCCTTGCAATGCCAAAGCATCAGCTTTCACATGCCAGCAGACCTGTGCTGGGTATTCTATAACTCCTTAGAATTCAGTAGAAGTACTGTACATGTCAGAAAGTTTTATAGCTGATATTTTGATGTAGGCTAACCTTTGCAGCACAAATTAGACATGTGGAACACTCAATCTTAGCACCGCCACACATTAGCAGTTTTTGCCAAAAAGCTTGGATTATACTATAGGCTTGTGCACAAACTTTAATGCTCCGAGGAGGGGCGACGTAACAGACCTTGCCTACAGTATGTGTACCAATAGTGCCGGAACATATTAGAATTGCATTCTTCAGAGCTTATCAAATCGGTTGTACTGTATCTGTCGCTACAAACCTCTGAATAAAGACACAGTCTTTCAGATAACATTGGGATAACCGAACAATCATCATCATCATCAGTACGTCGCAGAAACCCACAGGGCATAAACGCAACGGAATGAGAGAGAGGGAGCTTTAGCAAAAAGTCAGACGACACCTGAAAATGTTCAGGGTCTGTGCATTAACTTCCTCATCGGTCAGCTTATTCCAATAAATTGTTATACAACACAGAGACATTGGTAAGCATACTTTAACTGGTTTCGCACTATAAAATTTGTACTCATACTGTACCCTTACACTTCAGGTTTACAATGACAACTTTGATTTTGACAACCACTTCTCTGAGCAGCAATGACTTCCAATTTAGGGCCCTACAACAGGCCTAACCAGTAAAGTCACAACTTACTGAACTGGACCTTCCGCCTTATTTTATTCAGGCCTTGCCTACACTACAGTACGCTAGGCCTAATTCAGATTAGAATGTACATTTGGTCTAGGCCTATAAAATGATATTGACATTTTTTAGCTTGTGCAGACACTGACTCCCCTCAGACAACGATAATTCGTAAAGTGGTCGTGACTGTTTGCCAGTAACTCACTGTACAGTGATTTCAATAGGCTTAAATACCTTCTCTACATAGACTACAGTAGCCTTTAGTAACACTAACAGTAACACAGTTAGTCTGAATCATGCATAACAAATTAACATTACGCTGTTCACAGTAATATCGTCCATAGGCCTAGCCTAATCAAATTGAAGTTAGCCCCTAGCCTACACTACAGCACAGTATATTATGCTATAATAATATAGGCTCACGCACTAAGTACTGTAACTGAAAGTTAACCGACGTTTGAGTCAGTCCACTAAATGACATGAAGAGAGAATAATATCCAACCCTTCAAGTTCTTAACATATTTGGCTCATTTTTCTTACCCTCATTTAAGCAGCTCTTTCACTACAAGATCATCTTGAAGGTGATTTGTCTTGAAATGCGAAATAACGAACGTTTCCTGCAACCACCTCCCTGCTGCAACCAAGTTGAAAATCGTAGCGAGTAATACGTCACATAATGTCACCTGATGCATACCAGCCAATCACGTTACAGACGTGGTTGGGTTATTCGGAAATGTATCAATTTTATCCCGAACAGGATGAAAATATGGTTACGTTTATCCGGAAATGGATGAATTTTATCCCAAAACGGATGAGAATATTTTTATCAGGTATCCGGATCAAAAATTTCATCCGGCTCTTTTAAGAGTGTACTGTACCCAATCTTGCAATACACAAAAGTTATTTTGGCCGTGTCATGCCCACTTTAACCTGGCTTCACTGAGTCATAACAAAGTGTCATCTGTCATGAAAAATTGGATACATTTGTGTTTAAGTGTCCATCGGTAGATTGATCACCTAGAGCTACTTCTCTCAGAAAACGAAGGTATACTCTGCTGTATCGGCAGTAAGGAGAAGTACACGCTATATCAGCCGGTCGATCAATCAATGAGTCAATCTAGAGTCTAGACAAACTGCTGAATCTGGATTTCTTGCAGTTGTTTGTTTTTTACTGTACGTAACATTTAATTTAAAACACAGGGACTATCCTAAAGCTGAGGACGATAAAGTCTCGTAATCTAGCTGATGTGTCAGATGTGAATATAAAAACAAAAGGCATCACTATCTTTCTTACATTTAAATGCCCGTTAAATCCACCTAAACTCTCAATTAGGTTGAACCTTCAATGCATGAAATAATAACAGCTTCCATCGCACAGGTAGTATTGGAATTATGATAAAGATTCAAGGTAAACGTGTTGAATGTCAACAGTGGAGTTGGGGGCGCTCGACGGTGTATTTCTCGTTCATATGTTGGTGAAGCTTCAGTATTCTGTTTTGCTGACATAATTTCATATGAAGAACTATGGTCAACATGACTGAGAGGAAGTATTGACCTATCGTACAAAGGACAGTTATCATTTCCCCCGTTGTCGGCTGATGGTCTCTGTGTCTTCCTTTTGCGTTGGCGTCTCCTATAAAACAGTATGGCGATAACTACAATAATCAGTATGGCAACAGGTACAATGATACAGACAGTTATAACGATAGGAGGTTCCTCGCTCTTGTTTTCTGCTGTCGTGTAAGGGTCTGTAAAAGTTTAAATGATTAAAATGCTCGGAAGTGTTGGACAAGACAGTACTAAAAGTTGCATTTCTTGTTAATGATTAAACATGTCTTGAATATCTTCTTACACACTAAGATACAGTTGGGAAAACATTTCACCAACGTTGGGTACGTATGTAAAAATTAAAATATCAGCGTATGGGTAAACCCATTAATCAACAGAAGTTGGGATTTTATCCAATTTCAGTATATTTACATACCGGTCCAGGTTTGGTGAAAGTTTTACCCCACTTTTTTAAGAGTGTAAAATCTTGTCCCATTGAGTGTTAAGCTGTTCATCTTCACAGAGATCGCATACATAAAGACTGTGGATCACGTGACCAATGGTGTCGCCACCGTTGGTACAAAATATTGGCACACCAAGATTGCCGAGTTTGCGTAATTTCACAATGAATCTGCAACATTTCAGACAACTACAAACGTGAAAGGAAGAACAATATCACAGTCCTTCATTCTGTTCGTTGAACTTGACCAAAACGTGCCTTTTCAGAAAATTTTACAAGTTTCTCGCATAATCTGCTCATACTGAACCACTTGAGCTAGTCTAAACTTTACGCATAAGACAAAGGAGATAACCAAATTGGTAAGCCTAAACGTGTACGCACGGTGGCGACAGTCTACGCATAGGACATCATGTGTACGGTGCTCTGTCCACGTTATAAGAAATCCGTGGATAAGCCGAACAGTGTACGTGGTTTTCTGTCGTACATTGTACAACTTGAAATCGTGAAGAAGATTCAATACTAGGTCACGACATTCTTGTAGAGTTGCACCCTGCAAAGTTACACAGTTTGTAAGGGGATTTAGGCACTGTTTTGAATTTGAGTTACCGTGACAGGTTTACCAGCCGGTAATATGGATTTGTAACTTTTATCCTAATGTTTGGTTTGCAAACAAAGCTCCACCCATGACATGAAATTTATAACATGATATAGTTCACTGGAGTGATGAGGTACCGGCAAGGGCGTCCCTAAGGATCAATGAGTGGGGGGTTGGACATTTTCCCGACAAATGAGTGTTACACTCCCCACAAATATATTATTCAAGAACGGTTAAATCATAACCCTCGTTTTATAGAAATCTTTGCAAAAAAAATACAAGGTGGAAAATTTACCTATAACTGGAGTACAGGATAAGCAAAAGAGCCGCTACTGGAGGACGAGGACAAGACAAACGAAAGAAACACCTACTGGAAGACGCCAGTTCAACATTTAAAAAGGCCAATTTGACCCAGTGGTGCACCCATTTCCATTGATGTGCGGAAACAGCAAGATCGATTTGTTCATGGAAGTAGTTTCGAGGAAGTACTTTCATAGCTGGAGCATAACATTGCCTTTAACACTGGGCTCAGTTGCCCGCGTATAGAGCCCATGACGACCTTGTTGTGGTAAGCAAATCAACCGTGGTAGAAAAATCGACATGCTGCAGTAATTTTTTCTATGAGGGGCCAGCAGGCTAAGCTCCCGGAATCTATGAAGCATTTACATTATTATAAGCACTAGAATAAAGCATTTTTCTGTCTGCCAATGGCATCGATAGGCTATACGTATTAAACAGACCATAAAACCGCAGTTTGTCTATATCTTACATACATATATCCAGGGAGTTGTAATACTCCCTGATATATCTATACACACTCAATATTCATGCAGGGAGTTGTTACTCTTAATAACAACTCTCTGGTTCATGTAACTGTTGGATGCAGACATATTATTTTGAGAAGAAAGGCTGTGGTTAATGGTTCCAGGGAGCTGTGAGCTCCACTCTGTGAGAGTGAAAATCAAAGGCTAGAAACACCTTAGGAGGGTTGGGGCAGGCCCGTAGACAGACGAGGTACTGAAGAGGGGCGAAATAGCTTGGGCGGGAAAACATTTCGGGAGTGAGCCATAGTGAATGCATTAAGGCAATGGTAATTGTTAACTTCCTATGAGCGAAAATTTCTCGTGGGGGTTACCGTCTCTGCACCGCCCCCCGCCCTTGGCTACGGGCTTGGCCCGGTGAAGTCTTCGCAGGGTAATTTCGAAATAAAAAACTGTTTGACGCGAATGTCTGAAATTTTTCAATTGCGATAATTACACTTGCAAGCGTGATAATTACACAAAGAAACATTTTATGACATTGCATGTGATTATGAAGTGTGACCACGCTGCATTTCTAGTAGGCCCATCATTCAAGGAGGGCAGGGGCATGGTCCCAAGGGACATTTTTGCCCCAAGAAAATCATGAGAAGAGAAATCACTATTGCTTTACATGTCTCAACATATCTAGTTCCTGAAAATATCTCGCCCCATGGAAACCACTCCCCCTCCTCAACACTATCTACCATGAAATTCCCGGCATTCAGTGGCGTACCCAGGATTTCTGTCAAGGGGGGGGGGGCTATACAGTATGTTGTGCGATCGCCGACCTGGGGGAGGGGTCTAAGGGTCCCCCTCCCCTTTGGAAATTTTTGAAAAAATAGGTGTCCTTGCATGCAATTTGGTGCCACATATGCTACCTTTTGAAGTAAAATTTGTGTTAAAATATTTACGTATTTTAAGGAAGAAAAAAATCGGCATCTGTGAGAGGGTGCCATGGCCCAATGGACCCCTTGCGTACGCCACTGCTGTCATTTACACAAAACGATAAATTCCACTCAGTAAGTCACTTGAAAAGATGGAAAGGGTTTGTCCCAAAGCATACCGAAAATTTGGGGTTTTATCGCAGAAATGACCCTTTTGAAAGCTAAAATAAGCAAACCAACCATGGGTGGCGATAGAATTTTCCCGAGAGGAGGCCGGGCCATGCCAGCGACCCCATTCTGACAGCCCTTTGTCGAGGGGTGTGAGAAGGGGATATGAAGGAGCATAACTATCCCATGCCATTGCAAATTATATTTTGCATTATATCACTTAATATGTCAGCCGAGTTGCGCACTGATAGTGTTCTTTTAAGTGTGAATTGTGAAATTGCAAAGCGGACCAAAATTTTTGGTAGGCTGACAAAAAAATATGTTACCATTAAGAACAAAAAGAAAAACGTAAAAACTATAGGGGTTGTAGGCTGTATCCGGGACAACATAAATTGTGTCGAAACCACCTGGACTACCCGACGAAATATAGCCAACGTTGCTCCGTGAGTCGCTCACCAACTTACCGTACCGCATGACACACACTGGAGAACAGCAACTAGGCTTTGCGATGTGGAATAATTTACGACCTCTACATAACCTGTGTATACCCTGAATACACGTTACTTGGTAAGGTTGACAGGACTTATGCTATCTAGCTATGTGGAATGGAACTATTGAAGAAACTGGAGTGACATTAAAGCGCGGGTAGCGCGCCGAAAATTTTGGGTTCTTATTACAGAAATTGTCCTCTGTTTTCACATCTTATCCTCTTTCTTTTCCTCATATTTCCTTCATTTTGCCGACTGGTGCAAAATTTACCGACTAAATGCCAGAATACCACATGAACAATGAACTCTTTTAGAATACAATCATACTGAAAAGCCCTATGTAACTTTTTTGTCGACAGAATATGTTTTAAGTTTCAAAAAGTGTTGGTTATGGGCTTTGAAAATATTGTAATAAACGTTGTCTACAAATGCATTCCAATCTCCTGTCTTCCGTCTGCACCAGCCCCTTTCTCTTGCCCTGCTTTGTCCCTCCCTCCCTTGTTCTTTTTTCTGTTCACTCGGTCTTTCTCTCTCCCTCTTCTCTCTCCTCTTTTTTCTCTTTTTTTTCCCCTTTTTCTTCTTCCCTCAAACTTTCGTTCGTTTGCATTTCCCTCTTTCTTTCATTTTGCCGACTAGTGCAGGATTTTGCCGACTGCGTGGATCTTGGGGGAGGGGTCACACCCCCACACCCCCTCTAGCGTCAGCCCTGCCTGTTAATTGCAAACAAAGTCAATAATACAGAGAATATGCAAAACCACGACCGGCACGCATTTAACCATGTGTCAGTTTTACTACACTAGTATGGCCAACGACAAGTTTACCATGCATCATTGTCCACATGAAATGGCCCAGTAGCAGCTTCTTTTGTATATCTGATCAGTAATTTCAAATTTTGCAAGATTTCTTACAATATAACATTTTAGATTACAGAATTAATACTATTGTCGCAGAGTTTATATTTTGGTAGGCAGAAATTAGGTCAGGATTTCTGTTTTAACAGGGTAAAACCCTGGATCCGCCAGTGCTAGTAGTTTAGGTCTCTCCCTAAATTATTCCTCATTGTAACTTCACTGCAAACTGGAATAGCGATACGGTCAAAGTAGGAGCCTTGGAAAACTTTTGGACTGTAAAATTAACCTGTAAATTTTAGGGCAGATCCAGAATTTTCCAATACCCAAGGTCAAATATAATATCGGAACGTTGTTAATTGTAGTGTCCACGGCAAAGAAATTCAAACAGGGCAGGCCCTGAACCCTGCCCAGCATTTATTACATGTTGATCGCTCTCTATCGTTTGATCGTGACAGTGCCTGGTTTAATGTACAGAGATATTGATACGAGGTAAATAAACGGCAAGATTGTAATACCGATATTTGCTTGCGTCGGCGTAGGCGTCGGCGTCGGCGTCGGCGTCGTCGTTGTCGTTGCAGTTAGTTTAGACCGGGTGTACATGGTTGTTACATCTTGTGGTTCGGTCATGGTAGTCCTATATAAAGAAGATCCATCGCTAGTTTCATGGGGTATGGTTTGCGTAGGGAATCCGTCGCACCCCCACTCCGGTAATTCCGGTAATTCCGGTAAGGGATTCAAATGAAAGCGGTTCGACGAATCGTCGTTCAAAGGATAGTAACACATGTGGGTGGATCTGGTGCAATACAAACAATCTTCAGTAGGTGCAAGTGGAATCATCACACGTGACACAGATTTGTTGTTGTGTACACAGGTTTTCATCGGGCCGATACTTACTACGCGAAGGTAACTTGTCACCCACAGACAATTAACATTTACGAGACAGTAACATGTTAGCTGTAATACGTTTTCCCCCACACTGCTTCCATTATGAAAACAGTATGGAGTAATTGTTTGAACATTTAAAACTAAATTAGCTTGTTCATTAAATCTTGTTCCATTTGGAAATGTAAAATCGACTGCACAAGTAAACGTCCAACCATCACTCTGTGTTATCTCCTCGATTACGTAGGTTACAGTATTACCAGTAGACGTAGCAACAACCGTACCATTATGGTCAATTATTAGGTCAGCATGTAAGAGTGACGTCACTCCACATCTCATCTCAATATCCCTCTCACCGATATAGATGACTTCATTTATTTCACTGTCTTTCAACTCGAAGAAAATCTCTTGTGATCCAACGAACACCAGTAGACTACAACGTATGATGTAGGCTACTACCACTACCGTGATATGATGCATAATTATCTCGGTAACCAACGAGCACATATGTGTAAAAACCTCTCCGAACAATAATCGAATTTTAACCAAATATTGCACGACCAAAACTTAAACTTGCCCGAAATGCATTTCCCTCTTTATCACCAAAAATATCACTGTGCAGTCCAACTACAAGTGTAAAAGCCGCAAATCCATGGCAAGACCAAAGAACCAGTGTGCAACAGATCTAGGAACGTGCATTAGAACCTAAGTGTTTTTTTTTCCCTTTTTTTTTCGCCTTCTTTGTCACGGTTCTGTCTGACACGATTAAAGGTCTAACGAAGCAATTAACCAACCATGACATTGAGAACTGTAAACACTTCCTTTGTCGTTTGCCTGCATAACAGTCCACTCTGAGCTGTGTCTTTCGCCAGCTTTTTTTTCTTTTGGCGAGCTCATGGAAACAAATTTGTTTCCATGAGCTCGTCCAAAAGATAAAAAAAAAGACTGTTAACAGTCACGGCGCATGTGGGACTATCGCAAAGTACAACAATGTTTCCATTAGTCGGGTAGATTTGTGACAAAATATACCTAAACCCCCCAAAAATTCCTAAAAGTGAAATTTCGGTTGTTTTTGGTTGATTTGGATTTGAGGAACAACATATCAAAAATCCACCAAAATCGGTCCACGAGAGATATTCATTTAAATGGGTCATTTCCAAAATGGCCGTTTTTACGTCATAACGGTAACTGCATCTTAAATAACACTTTTTTGTTGATTACAGGAAGTTTTGAAGTACTCAAATTTTGTTTGGCATGATGGTATTATGAATAAATTGACCAACAGTACTACTGCAGATCTGAAGCTTTCATAATTCATCTATGATCTAACACTACAGGGTGTAAGTCACAAAAACCACCGAAGACGACTTTTATTTGCCTACTATAGAATTGCATTCAGGTTTCCAGGGGTGTGTTTACTTAAGCATTTTTATAATGTAGTAAGCAAGCAAGTGGCAGAGCGCACTGGAGGGAGAAACAAAATTGTTTGGTCCTTCAACAGGTTTGTCCAAGGGTGCATGGCCCCAGGATTTGCCCGACAGGGGTCTTAGTTCTCTGGCGGGAGGGGGGCGACCAGAAGGCGTGAAAAGGGCGATGGGTTGCCGGGACGATATTGAAAGTAAAATTTCTGGTCTCCGAAGCGAGCCAAAAATATTTGGCTTCTTTTGAAAGAATTTGAAAGTTTGGGGGTTTTAGGAAAGAAAATCTGAAAAATTGGGAGGTTTATCGAAGAAGTTCTGCTGTACATGAGAGCAAATTCAAGTAAATCGTCGAGGGTGAGGGGGCTGGACGTCTTCGGGATTACATATTTTATCGTAACTATAAAGGCCCCCTGACGAAATTGGGCAAGTTCCTCGGGGTCAGCCTTCGCCTCTGGGGGCCATGCCCCCTGCTCCCATCTGGCACCACCCCTTGTTTGTCAGTGTCTGTTTTCAAGAACGTTACAATCAGAACTATTTCTCATGTAATGTTCAATCCAACACGGCAGTGACTGCTTAGTAGCCTGAATTAGGGTTGTTAATTGTTGGATGTTCCCATTTTCACACAATTGATTGTCATGAAGCTGTGCTTTTCTATTGAAATAAGTCTCTAGTCAGTTCAAGTGGTAGCACCGCTGTTTGTAGTGTATAAGTTATGAGCCTATATCCGTAGTTTACCGTAGGCCAATAGGCTATCACATGTGCAATTAATGGGCAAAGCGGTCTTGTTAAGTGCAGCAGAGCTTTATTGAAAGATACTTTTAGCCTAAATAACGATAGTTAAATCATTTCTATCATCGACAGTAGAATACACGGCATCGAACATAATATTGCATATTAAAAGACACTGGGTTAAGCTGCTCACCGCTTTGGTCGCATCCATTTATAATCAAAGAAGCAGTGAAAAACCTACACCATGCAGTCGCATTTAGGCCTCATATTAAGCGCTACAACTGCAGTACCTGCCATCTAGAGCTTTCTAAGATTGGTGGCTGGACCAGTCACTCCTGAGTTTTGACATTTTCTAAGGGTAGGCTACTATTTTGGACGTTTTTAGAGTAAACGTCTTCAAACTGAAAATTATATTGGGCTTCAGGTCCCCCTCCGTCCCGAGCGACCCTGAATTAAGCTGGTGATTATACGATATTTTTCTTATAGAGTAGTAAAATATTTGAGTGTGCCATCTCAGCGCCTACTCTAAATGTGCAATTGCTATAGTGGTAGATTCGCTCTTTGCTCCGCTCACACTGTACGTTACTGAGGTAGCCTTGCACCTAGTTGGATGGATTTGTGACAAAGTGAAACCACCAAGCCCACCACCCTCCCAATTTATGTAGCAAGGTTTTCAATTCGTTCTGGCAGCGTAGGACATGAAAGCAACACACTGACAGTCAAATAAGCTTCTTGAGTCCTGAATTAATTAGTGCCACTGCTGACGAAACCTTGGCAAACTTTATGTCCTTGCCCGCCCAAGATTCCGGCTGTGGCCAAGGATAAACTAACCTCCTGCGGAGTTATGGACTCGAAGGGCAAATTCACATCTAAAGATTTACGTACCCTAGAATTTGGAACCCTTTCCAATTATATCAAAATTCTATCAAAATCTGTTCAAGAAAATTGATTATGATGAATAATTTGCAAAATTGCTGATGTCATGGTGGACATATTAATATGCAGGTCTATACAAATTAGACATTTTGTTGATCACAGGAAATTTGTTCCACTCATGTTCGATTGATAAAATGTTGTTACATTTGAATTTAAAAGCAGTAGTACAGTTCACCCGTGGCTGTCTGAAATCACTTATGACTATACACAATCGTTAAACTTAGGATCAGACCCCCATTGCCTTCCCTACAGAAAATGTGTGAAGTAAACTTGGTTTTCTTATGTTTTGGCATTTAGGTGGCAAGGTAAGTAGGATATAACTTTTAGCGGGTAATGCATAATAGGAATTGGTTTTGGTAACTGGACCTAAAAAGTACTTCATTTTTCATGCTTACCACTTAATTTGTTCAGGTTCGTTTTTAAACACAAGAAAAGTAGCATCTGAAGACGAACTTAGTACAGCTATATTTATATGGTATGCCACAACAGCGCCGCTGCCAGGATTTCAAAAGTGTGGGAAAGGGACAGGGCACATTATGTGTACGTCCTCGTTACAGTTTATCGTAGACAAACACCTAAGGTATTGCGGTCACGTGACACCCAAGTAAAGCTACTTTTAGTCGTGGATTGTCATCAACACATGTAATGGGGTTGTACACCTAATGCACGTGGTCAGCAAGCAGAATTTTGGCACATTGCTCCTGTAAACTGTATTTCTTTGTGCAGAAACGGACGAGGGGGGGGGGGGCTAGTAAGGAGCATACCCCTCCCCCATCCTTGGTGGGCCACTGCAAGCAAGTGACCAAACGATGGCTCATTAGTAGGGTGAAACTTGCTAAGGTTAAATCAAAAACGTGAAGTAGGGTATCAGCTAGTGCAAACGTTTTACTGAAAATGACACTTATAGGTGTGTAGTTTCAGAATATGATGGATGCTCTGTTTGGCATTTTTAGATTTTTAACCACGAGATAACTAACAAATAAGATTTGAAATATAAGCTATCGTGTTTGTCATAATCTTGAGCTATTATCATGTAGGATAAAATTGGATAAAAAGAGGGTCCCCAAAATATGATTATCGAGAGCCTAAGTATTTACTGTCAAATGAGGTTCAAATTCACGCGCCTGATGTACAAGGCCAGCATAACACATGAATATACTACAGCTCCAGTCTTTTATATAAACACTGGTCCACGATGTTTATACAACTGGATGATAGGAGTGACGAACTTTTCAGTACCAGGTAATTCAGGGAGTATAGTCCTCAGAAAAGTATGGCGCACTCACTTTCATTATGAAACCTGTCTGTGCCGTATTTAGTTATTTTGCAGGATGATATCATTTTACAGGAATAAGCTAGGTAGCTGAAAATTAAAATGTGGAGTGATTTACTATTACATTAACAGAATTTTGAGTCAACCTGCAATAATTGACTCAAGTGTGAATATATGGCTCTCTAAAATTGTAATTTTTCACTTCTAAAAGATGTTTTCTAAATTTCTGATCCGTTCCATGGCCCTAGACCAAATGTCAGAGAGCCTTCATAATATATCCGCCTATTGCTACTGTAGGTTTATAAAAGCCTGTAAGCATGGGGAAGACCATGCACCGTACGTTTTCAGTGATTATTAAGTAGCTGGAGTTCAACATAGCTATCAATATAGGTAGCATAGGTATATGGGAAGGGCACAAAAAATCAATAGGTCGTAAAATGAATTTTGGGAGGCATCAAGAATATTGCCTTTAAAAAACAATTTATAACTTCTAATACTATAACTTTGCCTATAACGCTCACAATTTTGACTTGCAGTCTCAATATCTTGACAGTGATCTTACAATTTTTACTTTCAGATTCAAAAAAATCAAAATTCCAAAATTATCAGTCAAATAGTCATGAAAATGAGATTTAAGAAACAGTTATGGCTCAAAAAAATTAGTAACACTACGAGTGAACTTTAAGGGATTAAAAGTTAGTATTTAGACTAAAATAGTTAAAAATACGAAATTAAAAATCAGTTATATTGCATTTCAAGTTGGAATATACTAAGATCTGAACAAATAGTTTGGTATCTAAACGTCAAATTGGGATTTTTAAGTCCGAAAATAACTGCTATAAGTTTTACTTTAATAGTTAAAATACTTCGTTCCATAAGGAATAGGTTAACTTTAAAGGTCACGTTCAGGACATTTTTCGTCGATTTTTGCCCATCGCATGTCCCTTTCCTGGCGATTCAAGGCTTATGAAACGTCATATTGAAATATTTCAAGGCAACCAATTTTGGACCTCAGCACTTAATAATTTAAGGCACTGAATGATTATGCTTTCCCTCGCTTATAGACCTGGAATAATGATAAAGTTAGCTAAATTATGAGGGCCATCTAACAATTAGTAAAGGGCCTGCAAATTCATAAAATTTAAAAAAAAAAAAATTAGAAGTAAAAAAATTAGATTTTCAATTAAGTGCCCAGGTTTTCAAAAATGAGATAAGGAATGCCGCTTTGACAACGAATTCTTTTTATTTAGCTATACATCATACCACATACGAATTTTCAGCCATTGATCTAATTCCTGTGAAAAGATATCAGCTTTCAAAATACCAAAAAATGGCTCTTGCACCTTTCTTCCTGAGGACGTCGTATTGCGCAACACTTTTCTAAGGGCTTTAACTTCTAAACACTCTAAGCTTCAGCACTAAAAATTTCACAAGGATCATTCAATTTTACATAAACCTTCTAAAGTGCACAAGTTACACGTCTTTACTCTGCAGTTTTTATAATAAGACCATTATACGAAGGCTTTCAAACCTTCAATGGAAAGTTGTCATCGACGTCATTGTGACGTCATCACTGTGTTTTTACAAGGTATCTTGAAACATTTAGTCCAAGATAGCCATAGAAACATTTTAACGCATAAAATTGCCAATAAAACCTACATTACATACCGGTACACCTTTTTGACATTAAGTAGGGAAAAAAGGGTTTACAAAGCCGCCATTTTGGATTTGACCTAATTTAAGCCTTTTCCATAGGTGGATTTTAGTGGATTTTTTCCTGGGACATTATGCACCTGTGCACTGGTTGGAATTGTACTCAAACCAAATTTCGTACATCCATAAACGGGGCCCCAGAACACAGTTCTTTGTATACTAATCAACACATCCACTGCAATTCCCGTAGCAGCACAGAAGTTCACCATGCAAATAATAAATCTAATAGAAATGTAAATTACAAAATAAAGGCCTGTCCACACACGATGCGTTGCGTCGCGTCGCGTCACGATCCGTGTACGTCACGTCACTTTTATCACTTTGCACGTAAATCAATGGAGTCGTCCGCACAGGACGCTTTGCGTTGCGTCACGTTCGATGCGGAAAAAAAGTTGACGTATCCTTTCGGATGCATCGATTTTTGTGCGTTCAGAAACAGAGTTGACATACGTTAAGTTGCGTCAACTTTGATTTTCTTTCATGTTTTCCTTTCATGAAATAAAATTTAACGGGATCTGGATACAAAATAATGCTGTGTTTGACCTCATAATTACAATAAAATGCCTGTAAGATGGGAAGGAAAGCTCATTTCTTGCGTTTTTTACATTAGGAATGTATACGCGTATGATTCTTTGGGTACCCACCACCCTCGCGATATAATAGACTTCGATAGTGGAAAACAGTTGTATTCATTGGTAGGGTGGTGAGCAGGGGTAGTCTGGACTCTAGATATGGTTGCACAGCGACATTTCGTGGAGAAGATATAAATATAAAATGCAGTGTATATAATCAGTTGCGTAGCTACCCTGGGCTTAGCTGGGGGATCGAGCCCCTCTACTCAACCGTTACTCCCTCAAGCGACCCCACTGGCGATCTGGGCAAAAAAATTCACTCGACCTGTCGACTGGGCTACTCAACTTGTGGTGATAGACTGGCTGTGGAAAATCTCCATTCCAATCAGTCCACTGAAATTAGTGGCGTACAAAGGGGGAGGCGATTGGGCAATCCCCCCTCACTAATGCCGATTTTCTTTTTAGTTCCTAAAAATACGTTAATTTTTTAATACAAATTTTACTTCAAAAGGTAACATATGTGGCACCAGGTCGCATGTAAGGACACCTAATTTTTCAAAAATTTTCAAAGGGGAGAGTGATACCCCCACTTCACCCCTTTTCAGGCCGGCGATTACGCGACGTACTGCATGCCTCCCCCCCCCCCCCCCACCCCGTGAGATAGATCCTGGGTACGCCACTGACTGAAATACATCGAGATAACTCCATTCTGCATAATTTTGTACAAATTCGGATAGACTGTGACAAACTTAAGATCTGTTTGAGAATGAAATCAAATCAAATTTTACATTTTTCACAAAAATTGCACATCTTGATGGCGGCTATCAAGCATGGCCAGTGGCAAGGGCGTCAATTTAGGATGTATTAAAATCTCACACTTTCCTGGTACTCTCCTCGCCAACTCATAGTGGCGCTCCGCTTAGGAGTACCTTAATATAGGGAGAGAAGCGACAACTTAAATTTGGACGCCATTTTGTTTCCATTAGCTAAGTGGCTAGCATACACAATGCACAATTACTCCCAAGTCCCATGTAAGGGCTGTGGGTTTAATTTTTATCGGTCTCTGGTGACAATGGAACGGGGGGTAGAGTGTCGGGTAACAAATCTGTTAGGTCCCAATCACAGTGAAATGGGTCAGGGGGAGAGGGGAAAATGTCCCTAGGGGCCATATCACTAGTTCCAATTTTTATGCATGACACGTATGAGCGATCACCTTTCCTTTTACACCAAAAGGTCACAAAATGTTTTCAACATTTGTTACGTGATGTCACGGTGGAGAATCATATGACTGGGAAGTATGCGATGAAGTTCCTTTCGGGGCGCCGAGTGGAGATCGAATGGCAAGATGCCCCTGCACAAGAAGGTTCTAAAGACTAAAAAGGCTACACCCTGGTGATATAGCTATATAGGGAAACCTTGTGCATGAACCGAAAATACCTTACTTTGAGTCATCACTGGGTCTCTTCACTTCAGGTCGATAATAGATATGCATGAATACTTTAGGTATAAGGTTCAGAATTCATTGCAGCTTGATAGTCGATTAAGGGTTTCGGGTCCAGGGCCCTGATTTGGGCACAAGAGCACTGAACAACACAAAAACATTAAAATCACGTATTTTGCATTTGAATTGCACAGCCCATGTAACATTCCCATATGGGATCCTTAGGGGGCCCATATGGGCTAGAATATGGGGTCCATATGATTTTGCACCCAAGATTCATAAGCAGACACGTGACTGGCAAATCCTAAAAAAAAAGAGGAAATAATTTGGAAGACAAACAATGGCGCACGCAAAGCCCTGCACCCTCTCAGTCAGGGACCCAGGGGTCCACTCAAGGGCCCCTGGTGGCATTGATGTCATATAATACAGACTTCTAATTGGATAGAACTCCGAGGGCTGTTTGCACAAGTTTAATAGCTGAGACTTATAAAGACATTCATGACAGAAACTGTTCAGTTCTTTGACGTGAAAAAGAAGAAATGAACATAAATAAGACGAAAAGTAGAAACAAAAAAGAGGAATTCCTCTAAAAAGAGGAAGTAGCACATGCCTGCATAAGGAGCCAGCATAGACCAGCCCGTATGACCCATATAGGATAGTTCTGGGGCCTATGTGGGCAACTGACCCATATGGCCCCAGATATGGGTCATATGGGCATATGGCCTATATGGGCCCCTTATGAATCTTGGGTGCAACCTTTCATTGGTCCCATATGGGTTCACCCATATGGGATCATATATATAGGTTTGCTACCTGGGTGAGTACAAGTTTAAGAACCCCCATACATAATTATTTTGGGCCTTGGGTCAGGTCCCACAGCATGTGGAGTATTACCTAGTATTGCGTGTGAGGTATCTCCAAATAAAGGAAGACATGAAACTGTTGTTCATGAAACTGTTGAATCTCACCAAGAATCATAGCGCTATTCTGAAGTCATAGTGTTCCCAATATAGGGCCCTTGGCCCACTAACCACAACCTTTCTTCTTTTGATATTGGTGGGAAATCGGTACACTCTAAACCCTTTTTCGGACCGATTGTTGCACCCAAATGTGCACATCATCCCGTCATTTTCTGGGCGAATAAAATACACTATGTGTGTATTGACGAAACTTGTAGGAAACAAAATGGCTCCTGTTGTCACGTGACCTGTAATTTTTGGAACGTCAATGTCGCTACTCTCCCTATAAAGGTACTCTATTAGTAAACGGAAACCCACACAAAAATCTCCAGTACCAGAGCCCCCCTCAAAAACAAAAAATTCTAGCTACGCGCCATGAGGGTCATGCGTGCTATTATACGTAGGCCTACTGTGTAGGCTATGCTCTTGTCATGAAAATCATGTTCAGCGCGTTGTTTTCCTTTTTTAAAGAAAGAAGGTATACTCATTCCAATACAAGTCTCATTCGGAAGACTGGGGAATAATGTGTGTATGTAGGTCATAGAACGGTTCACAGTAAATATTCAACACATGCCTGCTGGTGACAACTCCCTCGAGCAAGTTGTCACCAGCATGAGGCATTGTCACTCGACAACTCCCTCGAGCAAGTCACCAGCAGGCATGTGTTGAATATGTACTGTGAACCTTTCTATGACCTAACTACACTTTATTTGTCAATCAGCATATTTGTCATTGTTGGAAACTACACACTGCATCTCAAACTGACGCATCGAAATTGACGCATCCTACACAGACAGGTATGCGTCTTGATGTATCCGGAAGGATGCGGAAAAAAAAAAAAAAAACGTGACGTGACGTATACGCAACGCTACGCATCCTGTGTGGACAGGCCTTAAAGCTATGAACCATATACAAGGGGGCGATTAAGTGTTTCCATGTGCTTGATTTCCAATCACTTAAATTACTACGATACCATAAAAGTGGTACACACAAGCCTACCTGCAAAGGAATACAAACATGCAAGAATGTTACTTCCTTCTGAAAAAAATCTGTCACTTTAACTTGACAATTGACCCAAAGCAAAGTACGTAGGTATTACTACAATGTTTATCGTAACACTTTAAAAGAAGTACCTTCCCATGTATTACTGGCTGTCAGAAGCTGTGAAAAGTATTACTGGTCTGTTAAACATTTCCTTTTACGATCCTGCCAATGCAAAACTTCAAAAAACAAAGTTGCTAAATAACCACAATGTAAGACCAAACATAGCTGTACACCTAATCTATCCAAATGATACCAGCATTTATTTGGGGTGACTCAGTAGTAAAAACTGTTTACAGTTCTATGGACCCTTTTCCAAATAGCAATTACAAAGGATTGTCGGCTAGAGTTTTGGTATGCGTCGTTTTTGGCACCTATGACTGTAGCAAAAAAAGACGCATGACAAAACGCTGACAGAAACAACGCATACCAAAACTCTGTCCCCGGCATAATCCTTTGTAACTGATATTTTGAAATCGGTCTATTATCCTGTTTTAGAAGAGGAGCAAAGGGAACTTGCCTCAATTAAATAGTCATAAAAATTAATACATCTTAACTGAAAAGTATTATTGTACTTTATTGGATTCAATTTCGCAATGAACTGTGCCTATGTGACATGATTTCCAACATCCTGGAATGCACTTTAAGTTATAGGTATACAATATATAAAATTAGAGACCAACATGAACTGAAAAACATTATGGGTAGTTTTATACCGAAAAAACCCAACATGTAACACTTCAGTTCTCAACAATGGCCGATACTTATCTGATACCGGTATCTTACGAATAAGCACTGGCACACTGCAGACAAATCATAGTGCACAGGCTCTTGTGCACTACCGCACGGTGTGATTTCATTTGCAGGACGCACAGTAGCGGAGCTACGGGAGGTTCGGTTGGTAGTGGGCGAGAATGGCCTGCAGGGGCGCTCTGTTGTAGGTAGATACTCATTACCTTATCACGACTTAGGTCTTGACTTCTCGACTTATTCTTTTAGGTTTCTCACCCTGGTAGAAAATTGTTTTCCCATTCCTCGTCCCCAGGAAAATAATCTGCTACAAACAGACCCATTTATTCTTTTCTTCAATCTCTTTTTTTTACACACACCGTTAAGCCAACAATAATTCACTTTATGATCATATTACGTCGAGTGCAGATCCAGGATTTCATGAAATATGGGGGTGTGTGGTGGGGCCTAATTTGTGAGTGTAAAGGTAGACCCTTCTAGCACCAAAGGCAAGAATTCCTTACCGGGAATCTGGGGATCCTAAACGCAGGAAAAATTTGGAAATAAACACTTTTAGAGGTAAATTTCTGGCATCTGTAAAAAGAAGATAAGAACCATGATTTTTCATGACATCGTTTCTTATTATGTGACTGTTTTGCATTAGCCAATAATTAAAATCATAAATTCTCCAGTGAGGCCAAGATGGAAGATCTGCCGGGTCTCTAAGGTACCTTAAGCAGAAAAAAAAATGAAAGTAAAGTCTGTTAGATGTGATTCCCTGGCATCTGGAAATCAAGTAAGGGTAGTAAGGGCCATTTCTATGGCACTGTTGATCATTATGCAGTATCAAGTGACCACTACATTTTAGAATGGGTGAGCCTGTTATTATGATCATATACCTTGAAATTCAAAATGGCCACTTGGAGAGAATCAAACAGAAAGCTACATATCAGTTTTATAGTCCATTTATCTATAGCCATCCCCATCAGGATTCCAATTTTATTTTATTTTAAAATGGGTGATTTTTTCAAATATTTTGAGAAATGTTTTGTGGGCGAGGGAAAAACGACCATCACTCTGTGTATTTTGTAGTCTGATATTTATTACCTACACTGATTGGGAACTAATGAACTTCACTATCATGGCCCATATCATAAAGACAATTTTGGCTAAACTGGCAGATAATATGAGTTCATCAGGTAGGCGATGGGGGGGGGGGGGTCGCCCCCCTGACCATATGGAAGCTCCACCACTGAGGACATAAAATATTAAGACTTTTCTGATACAACAAAAGACTATTTCTTTTGTATGTAGGTCTACTTAGTAATATCAGATGGATTGTATCAGCATTTTACGTACACTTACAAACTGAATACCGATATAGCAGGACAAATTTGAGGAATACCAGCCGATACTGCTACGGAAATCAGTTCAACACTAATAGGGGATTCATCAATGTTTGTCCTAGAAATAGTAATTATTCACTATCCACATCACTTGCTACTTACAACTGTAAAATATAAAAGCAAAGAGAAATTGTCACATATTGTCCCCTCCTTGGTCTGCCCATGAACTGACAAAACCAGATTTTGACAAATCTGTGTTGCATGCAATTTCACATTTTGAAGAATAGTTGCTACATAAATCTTTTGTTTTCAATTGTACAAAATAAAATATATTATATTACAATACCATACCAATTTTTTAAAGCCAAGATAAACTGATTCAGGCAAAAATTACATTTGTCACTACGCAAAAATGACCAAATAAACACATTCGTCACTATGCACATTTGTCAGTACACCAAAAAGGGTACCATACATTTCCAGTAATTCAGTCCAATACTAGACTCTACAGGGTGTTTGGAGGATTTTACTCCCTCTGTAAAAAGATCCCTCCTTTCATGAAATTGTTTACTCCCTTCACTGTTTTTTTTTTTTTTTTTTCTGATGGTGGTGAAGCTCAGGATGTGCACAGATTTCAATTTAAGTGAAAATTCCATGGGTTGCTAACAAAGGCAGAACAAGAAAGGAGAACAAAATTCGTCAAGAAAGACTTTATATACACTCCATCTAACCACAATGACACTTACATAAAAACTTTTCTTTTATGGGCAAGTCCTTACCAGGATGCCTTAAATACAAGAAAAATTTAAATTTTTACTAACAAACTGACATATTGCTTCAGGATTTTAACCATGAAGAACTTTCTGCACTTGCATTATTTCAAAAACGCTATGCAAAGTATGTTACAATGATGTATTATTTCTAAGGAAGTTGTCAAATAAGTTAACTTAGAACAAGGTGATCACAAATACCAGACCTTTAGACAAAGAAAGTGGGATTGGGGAAGTGGGAAGGCAGTGCTCACCTAAAAACATATATCCCCCCCCCTTCCCCCCTTCAACAACTTTTCTGGCTACAGGCTTGAGAAACACTCAAGTTTCTCAATATACTGTACAAAGTGTACAAAACTAGCTGCTTCAAGAACAAGGCATCTAAAAAAAAAAAAACACTGACTTCTCACAATATCAAGTACAAGCTCCATGTATGTGCTTCAGTTTCACAATATCAAGACAAAGTGTACAGATATTGCCATAAAATTAAAGGTATTTTGTAACAATATAGTCTCACAAAAAATCAAGTACAAGGTCTCTGCATATGCTACAGTTTCACAATATCAAGACAAGGTGTATAGAAACTACCACAAATTAAAGGTATGTGGTAACAATATAGTCTCACAAAATCAAGTACAAGGTGTCTGCATGTGCTGGGCTTCAAAATATTAAAACAAGGTGAAGGAAATTGTTACAAAATATCAGATAAAGGTATGTAGTAATACTGCCGGCCCACAATATCATGCACAAGGTGTATAAAAGAAATTGTCTCCAATAACAAGAATAATGTATCTCTTAGTAAATTAGCTGTAGCTTATTGTTCCATAGATCAAAAGAGTCAAGGTGCTTAATATAATTATACGAAGAAGCAGTGAAACAAAGGTAAATTTATTTTTTTCTTTCTACCTTCATAAATAGTATAAAGAAAGACCACAAGTTGTAAAGGTATAAAGGAAACAAGTTAACTTGTCCACAACCATGGTTCATATCTGTATTTACAACCATGAATTGCCAAGACCTGACAATTGTGGGCAACACTATTGACATAATGTTTGCTGAACTTAATCTCATTCTAGCAGGTCACAGTTACCTATTAAGGACTAGTGTACAGTTTGCTATTAGTACCTAAATATATTACAAACAATCTACTACAACACAACAGTTTCCAAAAATGCAACTGATGGAAGGGAGAGAGTTTGTCCCTTGTCCCTTTAATTCTGATGGAAATAGCTTTCAAATACGCTTTACTGGACAACATTTCCCCTATCCCCCACATGACATGAAAGTTCTTTTAGTCCAAATTCTTGTAGAAGCTGACCACAGTTAATCAGGCTTGCATCATAACAAGGTAACAGAACTCCAGCTCTATCAGCACAATGTGCACTCAAGCGAATAAAATGACTTGTGGTGCTTAATAAGTAGTTCCAGTGGCTACTAGGGCTTGGCTGGATCATACGTCCAGATTGAGCACGGTTGTGAAGATACCACTCGCTGGACTAAAACCACAGAATGTGAAAGTTACTGACCATCACTAATAAGACTTTCCTGGGCTGTGGGGGACTACTGGGGATTGTAGGCTTATGGGCATTTGCATGGCATGCAGGCTAAGTTTCCCCCACAAACAAACATAACACACACACACACTCATGCACCCACACACCTATTGCAAAGGTATACAACAATGTCACTCTAATCCCAGACTGTTTCAAAACCCTGAATTTACTGTACACAGAACATGACATACACTGTGCAAAGTTTACTGAGTAAACTTTACATAAGTTTACATACAATACTTTATGGTATGGATTTTCCACAATCCCACTTCTGTTTGCAAATCCTTTATTTGATATCTGGGTGGACTAGTGTAAAATTTCAACAGGTGTAAAGGATTACAAAAGTGACTTTCCTCGAAGGCTTTATTTTAAGTACTTCATTGCTTACCATACACATAGATGAGATGGCATGTACAACAGAACGCACAATCGGGCTACACTTTAAGTGGGTTATTAAAGGAAAAGAATGACTTTTGCAGATAGTAATATGGATGGCATTCACACTTAAACCACCAAGTTTTCAATGAAAGATTACATACAGGTATGATTCATATAACATAGTACTTTTAACTGACAAGCAGCTAAAACCAATCTGAAAGTTATATTACAATCACCAGGACAGCCTCTGTATCTATTTACCTAACATATAGCAACCTTCCCAGACTGTGAAATTCAAGCTAATACAAGCTTGGCATTTGGATTTCCCAGCCAACAAAGTCAGTTGCGCACCACCCGAGCAGAAACAGTTAACTAGCCGACTTTGCTTTGCTTCTAAGAAAGAGGGCCATACTGCTCTGGATCCCACTGAGATGAGAAATTTATAACACTGAAACTTTATCCATGCAAAATTGCAGTTTTTCCGTGTCAAAGAGATTATACACACTTGAATGCACAAAATGCTGGGTATGTGACTTAGTCCTTTGTTGAATGGGTGCAGAGGAAGTACTCAAGCAAAGAATTTTGAATGGATAAAGCAACTGTGTTTACTTGGGAATGCTATTAAACACAAAAATGACAGGAGTTCTAGATTCAAATCTGATATTCTCATGTGATGCTTTTTTAAACTCTCCCCTCCCTGTGATAAGCATTTCCTTAGAAGTTAGTATTAGGTTTTAGTATCCTACAGGCCAACTTTAGGCCAAAGAGAGTCAAGGCACACATTCTTGTAGTTCAAATATCTGACTATTTTCCATATGACTTTGCATTTGGTCTCTCCCTTTCTTTCTGATACTCTGTTTCTATCTTGGTCTGGATTTGTTCCCAGTTGACCTCCACCTGCAAGAGAAATGGAAATATGCACTGGGTCCACATTGTACAATCATACACATATTCTAAATTCTACCACCTCCAGCCATCTGTTATTGAGAATCCTGCATTCTGATTGGTTTACCACTGACCTGTTATTCCACAACACACAGTCAGTAAACGTAAAACGCTGATATAAATGAAGTTTTTCACACATTTTCTGTAGTAGGATAGGAATAAACCACATTTGTCTGACTATTATTGTCTCATAAACCGTCTCGACTCCAAATTTGCAAAATAACGGACTCGACTTCGCCTCAGCTGTTATTTTGCAAAATTTGGATTCTCGACGGTTTATTCATCAATAATAGTCCGTCAAATGCTATTTATTCCTTAATTACATTGTAAACTGTAAACATCATCAATGTTGTAGTACACAACAAACCACTCTATCTGAGCCAGGGGACAAAATAATCGATTTCACCCTCATACTTTACAACACAAGAGACACCATTCACAAAGCATCATTAGGTTAGGTTCTCAAAAGCTGTGAATCAGTACTTTGTAATGCTCTGCTTACATCTGCTTTTAAGATTGATTTTAATAACTGTTAATCAAGATGGGAGTAGTTGGTAATCTTGATTAGCCATTACTGCTAATATATTTCCAGTAGTTGGTAATCTTAATTATAGCCAGTACTGTTAATTAATTCTCTCCATAATTTCATCCCTTGAAATCTTATACCCACCCCTCCCCGCTCCTAACTTTGCCTCCCTCCATTTCCTACTCACATGCCTGTTGGAAACAATACTTGCTATGCTATAAAATTAAAATGCCTGTCACTAAATACAACTGAGACCATATCAAGCCAGCCACTAAGGAATACTTTCAAAAGTATGTGCAGGCTGCACCCAGTATAAAGTCTAAGTAGTGTTTCCAGGTGCAGCTGTTTGGGATGTCACATTTATTGCCTACACATGTAAACAAGCCACTCATAAATTATCTTTGCTGCCTCAGTTCAGCAGACAGTGATTGTAGGAACAGTCCTAGCATTTCTTTTATTTAACACGTGTGAATACATTACACCCAGCACAATCATAATGACACATCTAATGTTTACAAGACTTCCATTAAGCGGCCAAGGACCAGGAGAGAGAGAGTAAATCCCACTTTTGGCTCCTGGTCCCTGAAATTTTGGTGGAACCAGGAACTGTTTTTTCAGGACAAGGAACCATTCTCTAAAATCAAGAAAAAGTGAAAGTGTAATGCTCTGATTGTCAAATTATCATAATAAATAACAGGTATTCAGGAAAGCGAAAACTATTTCAGTTGCACAGTTTTTGCATCCAAGATTTTGACCAGGTGCTATATATGAAATTAAGCTATCGCCTGGCTATGCAGCATGTAGGCGAACCAGGCACAAAATCACCAAGACCATGGGGTAAAAATTGCCCTGTGCCAGATTACAGGAAGCCTTGCATGTACTGATAACACATTTCTTTCATAGAGAGGGTCACACGTAATGGCAATGTCGAACAGAGCCACCAAAAGCCATATGGCTTCTACTGCTATTTATTATTCTACACATTCAACCTTTGTACATTCAACTGTTTCACCATATGTAAACATGTCTCTTGTTGCCATGCAACAGTCTCAGCTCATACTCTACCAAGCAAATATATTTGAATATGCCCACACTGCTAGACAAAATGTCCATCATTAAATTAATAGGAAAACCTATGTAGTCAGTGAAAAAATCTTTAGTAAACTATGCAATGACTTATAATCTGCCAATAGTATAATCAACATGAAAAAAGAAAATAAAATGCCGTAACTTTTCTAGAACGTGGAAACCCTCCCATAATTTTCAACAGAACAACTTCTACATGCAGCACTAATATTAACCAACTTTATTCACAACATTCAGCATGTATCTAAAATGCAGTATGTGTAACACTGTCAAGTGGCAGACTGTGAACTTTTAAGTTAAAGGCATTGTCTGGTGGCATTTTGTAGGGGTCTTATGTGAAAGATAAAATTTTTTCATTACATGTCATCCAAACCCTATGTCAAAACTCCATTCCTAACTCAAGATATCTCTTCCTAAAGATTGGTTACTTTTCATAAGAAATACCTCCAAGTTTCCTCAAGATCACGAAACGTGATCCAAAGTGGGCAAATTGCCTCAGATTCCTCTTGTTATTCTTTATAGTTGGCTACCTTGTTTGTCCTTGAAATTTGATACCGTTGGAATGTTTACATGTTTTTCCATGTAGATATAGTGAAAAACTGTTCCATACTTATGGTACAGCAAATAAAGTTATGGAATATCCAATATAGTGATATCAACATTATAAAGAAATACAAAAGCTACATCAAATCCATTTGCCCAGATGACATCACAGATTTCCCATCATGCACTAGGGAAACTGAAAATGTAGTATTTCTTCAAAAATTTGTATCTTCCGAATGCAAGATGCTATTAAGATGGGGTTTTCACTGCCTAACACAGAAAATTTTTCTTCTTTTTTTAAAAGCATCAAATTTGATCACCAGACCATGCTTTTAATACAATTCATTAATGCCTCCTGCCCTCTTTAAAGACACTCACATCATCTCTAAAACTGGTTTTGATGATAGTATTTGCCTAGTAATCACTGACTGCACCTAGCTGTAACTGAATTCCTTCCACATTTCACACTGATTCATCAATCATGTCATGTAAGCCTTCTCAACTTCAGCACACCCCGCTTAATTTAAGATTGTAAATAAATCTAAAGATAAACTATACTTACACCTTGAGCAAACTGTAAAAACCTCTTGTTGGTTTCCACTTTGTTGAAGTTGTTTAAGAACTGTTGCCTGTATCCTAGTACCGTGTCTACATGTGTTTTGTGTTTCACAGCCAACTCCAGGGCCCTATATTTACAAAGAACAAATGAAATGAACCGATTTTTTTTTTATCTCTCCCACTGATTCTAACATCTGCTTCAAACCTTAATTTAATTTAGCAGAATGAAACTTTGCAGGCAAACATCATAGGGGGTGGGGGAGGGGGAGAGGGTAGGTGTATGGGAATAGACCCTTTTCCAAATAGCAACTACAAAGGATTATGGGATAGACTTAAGTACGCATTTTTTTTTGTCCACAGTAAAATGCCATTGAAGAAAGCGACACACACCAAAACTCGATCCCACAATCCTTTGTAATTGCTATTTGGAAAAGGGTCTATGAGAAGCAGGGTGATGGAATCAAGAACCATGACACAGCTCAAAGTTCCTTTCTCCATAGGAGCTCTGGCCAACTTTTCAGGCAAAAAATACCCCTCAGAAGATTAAATTAGGGACAATTTTGGTCCACGTGGGCTCCCTATTCTTAACATTCTATTTGGAGGAGAGAAATTTTCACAACACTTCCAAGATTTTTGGCTCTACTCAACAGCTTTCTGGGGGTGATTTCAGCTGCTTCAAGGGTGAATCACCTGTCATTCCATGCACTCTGAATGCTAAACTATACCAGGGTACATATTAACCCCAAATCAAAAATACGATTTACAAAGAATATTTATAACAGAGATGCCAACATTTGTCATAGAGAAATAGTAATGGTTTTTAAATGACGTACGCCATTAATGATTGCCGTCCTGGGGGAGGGGTCTAAGGGGAGAGGGTCTCCCCCTCCCCTTTGGAGGAAAATTTTGCTTATATGAAGGGGGCTTAGATGCAAAATGGTGCAATCTTTTGCACATTTTGCACTTATTTTGTGTTGAAGAATTTCCATTTTCAAGTTAAGTTTGGCAGTCATTAAGGCCAAATTTGGGCAGATTATTTGGACAGGCTTGCCCTATTTATGGTGCTTCAAAATTCTTAAAAGGGAAATCCCCTGCAGACCCTACCCTTATGGGTATATGGATGTGTTGCCCAAAGTGATCCTTCACTGTAAAAAATTTCTGTAGATTTACAGAACAAAAAACAAAGAAATACATAAAGAAAACGGAAAAAGTGCTGTCAATTTGTTGCAACAAAGTGACAGCACTTTTCCGTTTCCTCTTTGTATTTCTTTATTTTTTGTTCTGTAATCCAACGGACCTCTGTAGACATTTTTTACAGTGTTTGTAATACAGTTGCTCACACAGATGTGTTAACACTTTTGTTCCCGTAAGGGAATTCCCCAGAATTGCGCAATCAGTCTGTGTAACGTTTAGCAGCCTAACGCCGTGACAATACAAGTCCCACAGCTTATATCCCAAAATGCAAATTCAGAAGTCTGTAGTACATATTAAAAATTTAATTACGGTTACATAGTCATATTTTGATACAAACTGATTTTATGACTTATTGTTCACATAAAAAATGTCAAACAAAACCATCGTTAAAATCGGGAATAATAAGTCAGCCTGTACTTCAATCCTAGCTCAAATTCTGAGTCGCGCAGTATGGTAATCCAGTCCTTTACAAATTATAACGAAACACCCCTTACTTGCAACGATTGTCTAGGCTGTACGTAACTCTTTCTGGGTCTTGGCAATTTTCTCGGCCGATGGTTACCACGGCCTTGCGCAAAAGTAACTGCACTGATGTGTTTCAATCTCCCTTAATTTCTTTCAAATAACTCTTCTGAAAAATATCCATAATACACACAGAATGCTGTTCTGTGTCTATGACATTAAAAAGTTACGATACCTAAACCCAGGCTACTCATCTTGTTGCAACGGAGCTCACTCCGTACACGTGTCCATGTATGATTTGATACGGCATAACATAGCACACACTGTACAGTATAGTGCATGAAAAATGATTGTACAGTAAAACGGCGATTTTACGTACGCCAGCCAAAGACCAAAGACACCAAACTGCAGTACACTGAAACGGACATTGGACAATTGCACTACATATCCTAACATATGTTGTGTATGTACAGTATTCTACAGCCTATGCTGCACATGTGTTTCGTTTTGCTAACTTTTACGCACATGAATGACGCATTGTACGCATGCGATTCGAAAATATGTCCATACGGCAACTCCTACCATCACATAACGCAAATCAACGAGTGGATTTCCGTCTTTTTAATCTTTCTCTTTTGATCTCCAACCGGGTTTTTAATTATACATTTTAAAACACTCCTTGTTTTACTTGCAAAACGTAAACAGGCCTACATGAACAAGGATTATTAATAAAGGCCTGTAAAGATATTAACACACCTTATGTTACGCAAATCGGAAGATTTTGGCACATCCTCGTAATGGCGTAATACCAGTGTAAAAATCGTAATCATTACGGCAAAATCGTAATTGTTGGCATCTCTGTTATAACGTTAAGTTCGATTCCACAACCAACACTAATTATAAAAGTTCACGTTGATATTTAAAATACAGGTTTAAACAGATTTAACATCAATGACTGAAAACAATTATATATTTCATAACAGTAGGAAAACAGAACAGAAAATATTATTCAAAGTTTTTTTTAACTTTCCGAACGAAAGAAATCAGTGGAATGGTTCCTCATTTCTCAAACTTGACAATAAACAATACTGCAAGGATCTACACATGGCTGGCTGAAACCAAGAAACATACAAACTGCCCATAGTAGCAAAATGTTTATGTTATGGTGGCATGGTGACTTCAGACTTACTACAAATCTTCACTTTTAAACTGATATGGCAGAGTCCATTAGCAAATGACAAATTGTATCTTGGCAACTGAAAAAGATGTGAGGATACTGTCTCTTATACTGAAAGTTTGTGTATAATATCTTCCTTCATACTGACTTCTGCTAAAACATCATGGTTTGTTTGTCTTTCACAAGTTACATGAAAACACTTACTCTATGAAGGTTCTAGAAGTATATGGGGTCGGTCAGTCATCTGGGTCTTTCCCTGTTACCCTAGCGACTTATGAGTGAAAACAACTGACTACAGTATAACCAAATGGGAACACTTTACATGCAATAAATTGTTTTCACTCCAACACATTGGTATTGTGCGGAAGTGACGTGTCACGGACCAACACTGTAGCATATGAAAAGCCTTACTTCCCTATGAATATGTAACTTTCTATGACTGAACTTCTTTTAAACCCTTTCGGGTGTTCCAGTCTTTAAGAAAGATGATAAAAACCAGAGAAGCTTGTTTTGCATGATTAGTATTAAAGGAAAATATTGCATTTTGGTGAAGAGAATGTTCATACCTTTACAGCCATAATTTAAAGATATAATAATACATAAAAGTGGGTAATGCTATATTTAACAAACAAGGTTTCTACAGAAAGTCATTTTCTGCTTTATAGCTAAGGTATAATTTGTTCACCCAAACTTTCAAATTTACAAATAATGCAACATTCATATGAAAGTCTAAATGTGTTATACATTGGGAGGCAGAGCTTTTCCAAGAGTCTGAATGGTTTAAGCTTTTTTTGTCTGTGCCATCTTGAAGCTACAGTATTTTTGATTGACATTTTTCCTAAAGACACAAACAGAGAACTCAGGGGAAAGGGTTCTAGTTCATTCCTAAGACTTAAAGGATACCATTACCACACACCACTGCAACTTTAAAATAACCAAACTTTGCTGGTTTGTGAGTCACTGATACTTACCTCCTATTTAATAGTTTACTTATTAAAGATCAAATCTTTTCATCCCAGACAGTACCAACTCTCCCAACTAAGTCACTTCAAGTCCCTCCCATAACTGTCTTTATCTCCTCCTTGTGCACACACTAACCACGTTTACTGCTTCAGTGAGCTTCCTAGTGAGCATGCATGGCCATAATGTGCAATGAGAACACTCTTTGTGCATGCTGTGTAATGTGAGCTACTCTGCATCTTTTGAATTTGATGTCAATCAAAGAGCAATCACCAGGTGAGAATTTTGCTTTCCCCAAGTAAAAATGTAGTTTGGGGTGATGAGTGTCTGTCTTTAAAGGTTACACACTAAGTAAAATACAGGTAAGGAGGAGTGAAATAGACTAATGAAACACAACAGGATTGTACACGAATGGCTGTTTTTTTTTTACCTGTCCCAATTATACAGAGTAATATTCATCATTATAGCCCTGAAGACCAAGTTAGCTTGAAGGAGGATACCCTCAGCATCCTGGGAATTGCCACAGAAGAGAGCCATCTCAGCTGCTCTAGCCTCTTTGAGGGGAATGTCTTTGATGTACAGGATGTATTGAACCTTGTCTACCTGAAAGTACAAGAATAAAAAAGACACAATCCATAGCTTATGAGTCACAGATTTGAGTTTAACCTTTGGAGGGTCAGGAAGCCAGATGGTTCATCGAGGACCCTATACCAGAGTGAGCGTGGATGAACACCAGGGAGATGTGCCTTCTCTTTTCAACTAGTGCTCAGAGGATAGCAAGGCAGGCATGTACTTATCGCTCCCAATCCTTCTCCTGGGACTGACATTTAACTTCCCCATCTGACAGAGGTGAATTATCCCCAGTCTTGAGCCACTTTCCCAAAGGCTGGGAGAGGTAATGGTTCCTTGCTCTTCACCACTGCTCGACAGCTGAACCGAACAAAAAGGACAACTTACTGAATAGAACAACTTCCTGAGTCGAACAACTTCATGAAATGGACAACTTCCTGAAACGGACAATCAGACACCCAATTAATATTCTTTAAATTAAACAACCTCAGCATCACTGTGAACACCTATGCTGAACAACTAAATTTAAGTCCTCAGAAAATTTCCAAGTGGTTCCACTGGGATTTGATCCGGGGAGCTCTAGTGTGCAAGGCAGTACCCTCAACCACCAAGAAACCTCCACCTACCAAGTGTAGGTGATGTGTGATGAATCAACTAGGTTTCACTACCCTCACTAAGTGGGTTGGTTCTCCTAGTATCATGAGTGCAATACAAAGTAATCACAAGTTATCATGGGTATTAATTACATGTGGAGACATGTGTATTTAAACCTAGCTGACCTACATAGAACCAGGAGTTTAACAAACATTTCATGCTTACATTTCAGGCAAAAACTATGTCAAAGAATTCTGTGCCAATCAACTGTGTTTTCGTTTGCTATGCGTAACATTCTTTACAACTTGTTGCAACATAAGGCACAGTGTGGTGTTGTAACATAAGGCATAGTGTGGTATTGTGCCAAAGTATGTTAACTCAAGTCACCACTTTCCTGCAAAATGCCACCCACTACCACACATGAAGAAATACTGCATGTAATTGGAACCAATAGTGCAGGTTATTTCGAAGAAGATGGCAAAGAGTATATTTATGAAAACCAAACTGTAGTACCCTTTGTTTTTAGCAGTAAATATGCATGACCTTTATACAGTATTTCAGGGTAAACAGCTTAATTTCATAACAGCATACCATGTAATGCTTGCAGTTGGATCTTACCAATGAACAACATGTCTGCTTATACTGCCTACCTGTAAAAAACCTATACACCTTAAAGCTACCATAGTAAGGTCAGTTGAGAGCCAACCCTTTTCAGGGCTTTCCAGCAACAACTTGTTCTCAAAAAAAGTTTTAATATTTTTGATTCTAACTCAGAATTTGAGGGCAACTTACTTTTTTGAGACCAACAGTATTCCTTTTTTATCTTATTTGTTATGCTCTGCTTCAACATTGTCCACTATTTTGTCACCATTAGTTCTACACTCAAAAGTTCATATATTTTTCTACATTATCTTTATTTCCTTTAAATCCCTTGTAGACCGACTGCAGCGGTCAAGTGGTTAGAGCATCCGACTTGCAGCCGGAAGGTCTAGGGTTCAAATCCTGGCCGGGTCATACCAAAGACTTTAAAAATGGAACCTACTGCCTTTGTGCTTGGTGCTCAGCATAAGCAATGGACTAGGGGAAACAAGCCAGTAAGCCACAACTGGAAAAAAGGCCGAGGTCGTCCCGACTTGAACCAATTGGTTGGAAACTAGGATGTTAAACCTCATCTAACTAACCAAATTTAAATCCCTTGTAACATATCTTTAGGAATATCTGTTTTACCCTATCCAATCACCAAGCTGTACTGGGGTAAATATCACAACTACACTTTAGCTGAAATCTTAGAGCAATGGACCCAGCTCTTTCCCCCAAAACAATGGCTTAAGGAGGAAAGTGATTTAAAGAGACTTACCATATCTATGGCAGCATAAGCAATCTCAGCAGTGTTGAGTTCTTTGGCATAAGATGACATGGCAGCCAAACAACCCCAGACAGCTTCATCCTGCAAAATGTTTAAAAGTTTAAATGACCCTCTAAAAAAGTTCTCTCATGCTTTCCTTCCCTCAAATAGAACAGCTTTTCCTAGATAAGAAGACTATGTATGGTGATTCGTTTCTCAAAACAAGCCTTGCAATTGATACTGATGATTTTATAAACATATCAAAAGATGAATGATAAAGAACATTATTTTTTATGTAAACCTGAGGGCCAAGCTTTCTGATGCTTTGCCATGTATGTTTCCTCCTCAGGTACTATACTTTGTTTGCAGGGGCAATTCAGTGTTACTCAGTATGGTCTCTCAACTGATCACAGACACAATCTTAAAATCTAAAACAAAACTAGCCCTGTGAGCTTGAGTAAAAACACAAGAGGGGAAATTGTGAGGCTTCTAAAAGGCCAAGATATCTGAAATCCAATCACAGTTACACAAATGAAAGGGAAAGAACAAGCATGGTTAATATCAAACTGAACTTGTGTTTTTTCAATTATCACTGGAAGGTATATGCCATGATCCATACTTGAACAGAGTGAAAGTACACTGTCATGTGTATGAATAAAAGTGTAGTGTCTCTGGTTGCGAGTAGGGGCACCAAACTTTTAGTGTGAGTATAATGTCATGAGTATGAGTACAAGTGTTGTGTCTCCCTGGTGTCCTAGTATTGTAGTGTGAGTATAATGTCATGAGTATGAGCACAAGTGTTGTGTCTCCCTGGTGTCCTAGTATTGTAGTGTGAGTACAATGTCATGAGTATGAGTGCCACACTTGTAATATGGATACAAGGACATGAGTACAAGTGTATTTTCTTCAGTTGTCAGTATGAGTACCAGACTTGTAGTGTGAGTAAAGTACCTTGTGTATCAGTACAAGTGTAGGGTCTCTGGTTGTGAGTAATGTGTGAGTGCCCATATTCCTTTCATGAATATTCATACAAAATTTTTGAATTAGCACTAATGCTTTACTGCCACAAGTTAAAAGCACAAACTGCAAGTATTAATCCATTCTTGCAAGTATGAGTAAAGGTAAATGGACCAAACTTTGAGTATGAGTACATACTCACTACAAGTCTGCAAGATCCTAGTGTGAGTAAAGGTAAATGTGTCACAGTGTGAGTATGAGTACATACTCACTACAAGTCTGCAAGATCCTAGTACGAGTACAGGTAAATGTGTCAGTGTGAGTATGGTACATACTCACTACAAGTCTGCAAGATCCTAGTACGAGTACAGGTAAATGTGTCAGTGTGAGTATGAGTACATACTCACTACAAGTCTACAAGATCCTAGTACGAGTACAGGTAAATGTACCACAGTGTAAGTATGAGTATACTCACTACAAGTCTGCAAGATCCTAGTATGAGTACAGGTAAATGTGTCATAGTGTGAGTATGAGTACATACTCACTACAAGTCTGCAAGATCCTAGTGTGAGTACAGGTAAATGTGTCACAGTGTGAGTATGAGTACATACTCACTACAAGTCTACACGATCCTAGTATGAGTACTGGTAAATGTGCCACGGTGTGAGCATGAGTACATACTCACTACAAGTCTACAAGATCCTAGTGTGAGTACAGGTAAATGTGTCAAAGTGTGAGTATGGTACATACTCACTACAAGTCTGCAAGATCCTAGTATGAGCACAGGTAAATGTGTCAAAGTGTGAGTTACCGAGTACAAAGTACTTACTACAAGTTCACTAATAAGCAAGCTAAACTTTTTAAGTTCTCAAACTTTAAAAGGGGCAGCCATCAAGTACACTAAGTGCATAATTAGACAATAAGTTAAACAATGAGAGTGAGATGCCTCTTAAAAGACACCTTTCAGCTCTATCTTGGTTCGAGGCCCCTCCCCCCACCAGCTTTCAATAAATTCTCGAATTTCTTGCCATACCTTCACAAAACGACATAGACGAACAGCATCATCCCATCTGCTGCTGTTTACAAGCTCATATAGAAGGACTGGGTAAGGAGACACCCCTGTCCCCACCAAAGCCCCATCAGCACGACGGATAGTGACATGGTTGCCAATGAAATTGACAATCTGAGGACTTTTGCCAAACTCACTAAAAATAAAGAAAAATGATAATGGCTTCAGATTAAACTATTTCAAATGAATCAATAATGAAATTCAAAGGAAAGAGAAAGATTAAGACTGCAACATTACATTATTATTCCTAGAAAACAAAAAAAATTCAACAACCATCATGTAGACCAATCTGGCCCATAGCAGAACAGTCCTAAAACAGTCGCACCAATAAAATCAGAAACCATTGAACATGAGTAACATTCAGATTGATGTTCTGAGGACAATGACATATGTACCTGGTGTCTTTTGAGGATATGGTTGAAGAGAGTAACTCTTTGTCTACAAATACAGCATTGGGATAGTACCAGACAGTCAGTCGGCCATCTTGTAGGGCAGCTAACATGTTGGTCTGGTCATTCCAGGCTAAACTGTAAATCATGGTACCTAAAGAAATGACACAAATAATGATTGAGATAAACCACAACTTCAGTGATCAGTTTATTTGCAATCACAGTGGCACAGAATTTAACAACACCACATGGATGCAATTAATTAAGGAGTATGTCTTGATTCACACTCACTGTAAAAAGTTTTTGCATTAGGCATCAGAATAGCATGATTCCTGCACTCTCTCAACAATCCCCCAATTTTAAAACTAAGTGCAAGAATATCCCACAAATGTTGAGAAAAAGTTGAATTTTTATGTTACAACTTAATCAACATCCCTTCTTTTCAACAAAAGTCCCACCAAAAATATTTTGGACAGGAAAATTTCCCCCCAAAATTCTGAGACCTACTGCCACCACTGATTTTGATGTTGTCTATGCCCTGTACCTGGAAGCACAGGCTGAAAGTGGCACGTGCATTCATGAATTTTCTGAAGTTGTACATTGTGCAATTTAATACCCATCATCACATCAAAAGACTTTTACTCACAATCCTGATTTGAAGAAATATATTCCCTTGTACTCTAAAGATTGCACTTAAAACTAGTTACCAGTCTGTAAGAAAGATAGAGTTATTATGGCATTTCACATACGAATTAAGCTTAGCTAGGGGACTAATATTATTGGAGTCGGGTGCCCACGGCCCTATTAGTCGTTAACTCTTTCAGAGGTCACAAATCCTACAATGATGCCACAACTGACGAAGGAACATTCTGTACACTTCAGCAGCTATAAACTGTCCACTACTAGCCTACCAATGAGTAGTAACAAATAAAAAAAATAAAATCAAAAGAGCCAGTTATGTTTAAATAATACTTCATTTAAACCTGCAAAATAGCACAAATGTAAACTCCAGAACAAAAATTTTGTGCACATTT
This sequence comes from Holothuria leucospilota, assembly GCA_029531755.1. NCBI lineage: Eukaryota > Metazoa > Echinodermata > Holothuroidea > Aspidochirotida > Holothuriidae > Holothuria > Holothuria leucospilota. Next base: position 18,824,675 of record CM055973.1, on the reverse strand, counting down.
TTGACATAACTGAGAATAAACTGTGAGTCGCTGTTCTAAGGCAACTCTGAAGTAGCATTGCGTAACCAGACAAAGCCTAGTATGAATCCTGTATGGAAACTTACAAGTGAACATTTTACTCTCATTTGAATGAAGTGGATCCATGTTTTGCTGAATAAATCTTAAGTGACCTTAACTACAGTTTATGAGGAGTTCATACTCTGTATATAGTTCTTACTCTTTACCAGTCTGAGCAAAAATGAATTGCAACAAAACTAAAGGAAATCTTGATTTCACATTGCATCAGCAAGGCACATACCCAAAATATCTTTTGTCATTATTAAACCATTCAATCTCACCAATTAACTTTGGAAACATCTCTTCTTCCCAAAAATACTAAGCACTTCACGTTTAATGAATCATTTGAAAATTTCAAAGTTTGCATGAAATATTTGTTAACCAGCTACAAAGCAGCAGTGAATTCCTTTCAGTAAAATTACCTCCATGCTTTGAAATAAAGTTACCCCGGTACCTTATCATGAACTGCTTGCCATTCTACATCTGTAAATCACGGTCTTAAGGTACAAAAATTCTGTACCACATATGTAATATTCCCCTCTAAAGCCTCTGAAAAATTATGGTATTTATTACTTTCGCGAATAAGCAGCATAAGACTTTGCTTAACCAGGAACGCTATTGCTCCAATGATTATATGCAATGTCTACAGAAACACTTGGCTACAAATTTATAGTGCACAAAGAGGCTTGATGTCAAACAAGACAAGTAAAAACAAAGTGCAAAGGCAATGAACATGCAAGTGCATGTGTGCCTGTTATGTTGGGGAGGTAAGGAAAGAACTGGGAAGGGTGCAAATGCACACAACAGACCAAATGCATTGACATCACAAGAAATCATTTTGGAGGCAAAACAATGAAGCACAAGGCATGCGCAAGGTAAACTTCACCCACGCAGGTAGACCACTATGGGCATATCCGATCGGTTCACACAACAGCTGCCTGCATATGTTGGTGTAAGTTGCAATGACAAGAGTTTGCCTTCATTGGGGGTGGGGGGGGCGCACTTTCTGTTCAGTGACATCATATGCATAAGGTCTATAGGCTACCTACTAAGACAAACCCAAGAGGGTAACTTTTTAAAGGCTTCAAATCTTTACAAGTATAGACATCTGACTGCTCAAGTATTGACTTCAATTACTTACCTAACTTGACAATTTTAGCTGGTTTTCCAAAATTTCTGACAGTTGAAAGATACAGATCTCTGTTTTTATCAATAATTGCTAGTCGTCTCTCTGCTGGAGGACCACACTGATCAAGGTGAACTTCTACTATTTCCATCTGTGGGTTAGTTTCAAAAAGCAGTTTATGAAAACAGGACTTTCACACTCACAAACACTCACAGTAAGGCCTTGTGCCCACTTGACAGTTTGAAATTATCCATGAGTTTGAGAAAAGTTGCTTTTTCCTTGCAACTGCAATTTGTCTGCCTAGTGCAAATCAACACTGTGCAAAGTCGACCACAAGTAGCACAAGCCAATTGCATTTGCAATGTTCACAGAGTTTTGAAACAGTTCATTATTTGGGGGGTTCCCACTGGTGACTGCAGTGTTTGGCAAGCAGATCAATGTTTCTGCAAAGTAAGCTCTAATATTCTGCATTGTGGAAGCGACCCCAAAGATAGTACATAATTCTGCATATAAAATTAAGAGATTGAGACATTTTGAAAGAAAAAAAAACAGTTAAATGGGCACCTGGCTTATGCTTGTCATAATGCTATTACTCCTAAAATAAACACAAAAGGCTAACAAGTGTGTGTTTGACCATCATTTTACATAGTCACAATAATGAACAGTACAATTTCATTGAAATATCTTACAGTTTTTGCTTAAAGTTCAGGGCCGGTTCATAAAGCCCTACAATCGATCCTAAGTTTGATTTTAATAGGACTTTTGCATGACAGATCAAACTTAAGATCGATCTTAACTCTTCATAAAGAGTTACAATCTATCTTAAGTTTGATTTAATAGGACTACTGCATGACAGATCAAACTTAAGATGTATTGTAACTCTTTGTGAAACAGGGCCCAATATTGCAAATTACACATTGCAAGCTACTAGATTTTCAATTAATTGTTGAATCATGGCTTTAATACAAACTCTTACCTTGTGTGCTAGAGGTTTACTCTCCAAAGCTTTGCCTGTATTTGCATCAAACAAATGAACCAGTTTCTCATCTGTCTTGTCCCTGATAGCCACAGTATCATTACTGATAGACAGTGTCTGTACGCTGAGAGTGTCTGACCTCATACCAGTATATTTAGGAGAGGACATTAGTCTTCCCTGTCAGGACATGGAAGAGAATAATAACAATGATTCAATGCTTCATATTATGTAAAGTGAGGTACAGGGCTTTGTTAATTATGAAACCTGGGTCCTTTTTCACACAGAGTTCTTTTCAATCTGAAATTGATCATCGTGAGAATGTCATTTTGAAATCCAACTTCAGATTGAATGTAACTCTTTATGGAACAGGGCCCTCCTTATTTCACACCCCAGTTTTGATTTTTATGTGATTGCTGCCTTTGAATAACAAAGACTTTGCATTTAACACTACACACTCACACAAGATAGCAAATTTGGCCAGCTGTCTCTGAGAGAATTTGGCAACCCTACTTGTGGCTTTCAGGTCCCACATGGGACAGTAAGGGTTACCTCTACCAGTTAGAAAGCAGCAACTATTAACATTCTAAAAACTCAGTTTCTATCCTGACATCACCACCAACCGATTCCTCTAGACGAACACACCAAAAACCAATCATGGAAGCTATTAAACTTCTGTTGACCCTTGTAGTAACAACATATTGCAACCTTATCTCAGGGTGGGCAAATGGTAACCACTAAAGATTGAAAGAGGGACTTTACTCACTATTGACACAAACAATTTTAACTGAGTATACAAGTCAGAGCTTGTAAAGGTTTTGAGCAGCAGGATAATTTTTACTTGAGTTATTAACTTGTAAATAATTTTAGTACTGTGAATTTAATTCAATATTCCTCTTCTTATGCAAAGTTTGAGCTACTCGATTTTTGCAGTCCACCATAGTGCATGTAAAAGGCTGCAAAAGCCTGCAGGCCACCACCCGAGAACCCAGGCCATAGGTTATCAAAATATAGCCACACTTACCTCATACGTGTACAAATGAAGACCACCATTGTCTATGATTCCAAAATGTCTGCAAATAAATGAACCAATAATGAGATGAAAAAGAATACCTGCATATATTAACTCATGATTCCAAAAGAGTGATTTAATGTTGTGCAAAATAATCACATTCACAAATGCACAATCTCAACAAATAATTACCATCATTAATGGTACAATATCTTGTCAGCAAATAGCATGAATACTATCCAGCATTTGGTTTAATTCTAAATAATCCACATTTCTTTGTGGCACCACCAGAACAAGAGTGTATGATTTCAATTTTTACACTTACATAAAACAAAATAACATCAAATTTTACATGAGTGTGAAAAAAAGTGATCAGAAACCATGAACAGTTATTAATTTTATTTCACATTTCAATTTGCATTAAATATTCAAAGATGTAATCATTTAAGAAGATTTATTAGAATTATTGTAAAGTAAAATTTATTAAATTACAGTGTGCTTGTTCACAAGCCTGGAGAGCAATCTTATTGGTTCATTTTTCCCATGGGTGTTGCATCATTCTGTGATGCGTAAATGTATGATTGTTTTCCTCAACACTGAATCTATCATTAATTGTGCAGTATTTTTAAATTTTCTGCAAATAATTAAACATTTTTACAATGTTATTTCAAAATGAGAAGTAAAAATTGGGTGCAAGGAGATACCTTAAATCATGAGACTCATGGTAAAACCATAAGAATTAACAGGTATGTACAGACATCAAGTTTGTATTCTTATTTATCACGGATGTAAATTGTATTTTAAAAAAAAAATACAAAAAAGGGTATAATGCAAGATTCTGTAAGTGTTGAAAAATGTTTACTTAAAAATGTACAAAGGAAAAAAGGAATGAAACATAAGCAATAGTCCTATATGGATGAGGATAAATGAAGAGAACAGAAATAAGACATCATATCACTAGTAAAAAGCAAGATAAAAATCATAAAACATCTCCTTGAGTTTTACTGTACCTTTCTGCTTGGACAATGAGTGTGACTGTTCCATCTTTCAGATCAAATATCATTGGTGTATTCCAATTTTTGGCACTGAAATTGAAAACAAGTACAGAAACAAGAAAGTTGCACAACAACTATCCATGCTGACTTAATACAGTCATACATCCTACATGTAAACAGCCCACAACGTCAAAAAATTGACAAAGACATGATAGTCTGGCATTTTTAAAAAGTTCTTTTACAATTCTGACAAGCCCTATTGCAACCTTGATATTATCCAAACAAATATACGTCTACATCTAAATGGGATTCAAACTTAACCAATCTTAACACACAAATGTATTCTGCTGACATAACACTTAGGTTATGCTATTTCAAAAAAAGATGTTAAGAAAATTTTTCCACATAAGTCTTTTAGTCTTACCTGTAGACATAGCACTGTGATGAGGTTGCCACAACAAGATACTCAAATGAAAGGGAAGTCTTGATTATTCGATCCCTAAATTCAAGTTTCTCTTTTGAATCATCCATAACATTTCTGACCTCAATAACTGTGCGAGAAACAACAACTACCTCAAAGTTTCGCCACTCCATTCGCCTGCAAAGTCAAATCACAATAATTAAAACTAAAACTAATTCTAGAGCAATGTTTACTGGGTGCAAATTCAAGCAGTGCTATGTTGCAGTTTGCCAATCAAAGTTCCAGCAACTACAACACATGCGCTGACAATTGTATTGCAAAAATATGATGCAAGCATATCAGACAGTTGAATAGCTGGGCAGTTTTGGTAATTTCATTTTGAAGTCTCATGTTTCCTTTTAATGGTTGAAAAACAAAGCCATTGCTGAGCATTATTTATTTAACTCCAGAAATAATAAACTTGACTACAAAGACAATGGAAATGGAGAGAAGCAGTGTTCGCACTAAGGAATTGAAACTGTGCGGGAATTCCCTCTCTAAAAATTTTTTTGTGCGGGATTTTCAAAATCAAGGCGGGACCTGATCCCTCCCATAAATTCTTCTTGAGCGGGATTTCCGTTGCCATCGCAAAACTACTCCCCACGCAAGAGGTACTACTTGCTGTTAACGGCAGTTAATGCGTGTCACTAACGTTAGTGCTTCTCTCCAAGTTCAAAGCCTCCTCCGATACAGCTCCAATTCGTCACTGGGTGTTTTCCTTCTGAAGAATGAGTGAGTATAAATCCGTGAACTTGAAGTTGAAGTGGAAAATATGAGTGAACTTCATTGGAGATACACATACGATCAGAAATTAACGAGAGCAATGTACGACGTAAAATGAAGAAAGTACATACTGTACATATTCAATACAATTACACATGTAAGACTCCACAGTGCACTACAGCTCTACAGGTGTGTAACCAAACGTACTGTACACGATGCAACGTTTGCAACCCTGGGACTGTGATTGAATTTCAATCCAATCAGACGCGCTCTTATTTATACAACCAGCAGCCAGCATATAAGAGCTGCACTGTGAATGGCTAGATTACGATGATATTTGTTGCTACCATAATCAGTGTTCAGCTTGGGAGTTGCGATCCGCTTGCTTGGGAACGATTCTATATTGCAATTTATTGTGCGTATTATCATTGCAATTTCTCTGTACAATCACAGCTGCGGAGAAGTGCGCTGGAATTTTGGCTGGATTCAGAACATCAGCTGCCCGCTTATGATTTATTTATGTGCTAGCCTGCTGTAAGCAGGCTATTGTTGAGTTTTATCAGCTACAAGTACAATTCTTAATATTTTCTTACCCCTAATGTTAATGTACAGTACACAGACGAAGTTTAATACAATACAATAGCCTGCCAACTTTCTAGCCAATCTCATTTCCGAGACAAAAATAACTTCATTATAATTAATGTACACGTCATCAGCGTTGGTAAGGGGTGGAGTCAACATGAGCGACCGGTTGCTTCGCTACAGCAGACAACTCTTTTCATTCAGGCTTTCACTTGTATACACGTAATGCAGTGCAGTACGGCTATTACTGTATAGTTACTGGCTTACCTGCTACCGTGTACATGTATATACAGCTATCAAGGAACGTTGTCGTCTTGTCCATGAGAGGGCCTATATACAGGCCAGTTTGTACAAACCGGCAAGATCTGGGACAACATCCTACGCCTAACGTTAGGCTTGACTTTTCACTGCAAGGATTAGCTCGATTTTTAGCCATACATGATAATAACGTACCTTTTAAAGATGTCATCGTATCTTCAGAAGTATTCGTATGTGTTCATCGTCGCAGACATGATAGACATGAATAGTCAGTACCGTTAACACCATATGACCTTGTTATGAATAATAATTTATCCCGCATTTTGGGGTTTCGTGTAAATGAAAACTAAACGAAGGTTTGCAGACTCTGTATAGAATATGTTCAAGAGGTGTATTATGATTTCTGAGAGAGCGCCATCTTTTCTTTTGGAGACCGTTACAAAGTCTGCTCCGCAGGCTATTTATGTGCGGGAGCGGAGGTGTGCGGGATTTTCCCGCATTAGATTTAATTATGTGCGGGATTTGAAAGACAAAAGCGGGATTCCCGCAATCCCGCGCCTTAGTGCAAACACTGGAGAGAAGTTCATTCCATGAATAAAGAGGTCCTTATCTAATGGCATCATCGCTCAACAAACTGGATATACCACTGAGACCAAAAGCTAGACTAGATTTCCCATGATTTATCCTCAGGTCTTCAACATTGTACAAACAGCATAGACAAATATTTTAACTGATTATTTTTCCAGTTGGAGCATTTAAATATATGATAATTTATAGAATAAGCACCAAGAAAAATAACTCCCAACAGATGTTCAAGGCTGAAAAGTATCAAGAGCTTTTCATGCTTTTGTATTAATTCGTAATGGTTTTCAAAAAGTGCAAAAGATTTCTTTAAGTTACTTTCACCAAAATTGTAAAAGGCAAAATAAACACTTACTGAAAGATTTAACTGGCATTCTCAATAAGAAAAGAAACAAGATATATTAAAAAAAGAAACCAACCTTTCAACAACATGAGCAAATATTACGTGTCCATTTCCACAAGCACCCGCAACTTGAGTTCCATCACCACTCCAGGCTATGTTAAAAATACTCCCAACATTTGGTTTCTCCAAGGCATATGACCACTGCATCAAAACAGAAAAGAAAAGCTCTACTGAAACACTGACAAAGTTGAAAACTCAAACACTTTTGAAATACATCTTATGAAAAGGACAATACAACACGGACACAAGTCAATGACTACACTGACAAGGGCAGCAATTAAGGGATTATAAGGAAGGGACATGGAACCCTCCCAATTATTTCATTGAATGGGACAGAGTAAATTCTGCTCCCTATGTATCTGCTGAATGACCATAATATTTTGCATTTGTTCATCACATTAGTAAGGATGACAGTATTTTACAATGACTAGATGACTATAGAAAGCAAAATTGGAAAGATCATCAGTATTCCACATCAGTTTCAGCCGATATTCCTTACATTCAGTTTAGGTAAAATCTACCAAAAATGCTGATATCAATCAACCAATATTATTAGGTATATACTTCTTACACTAAGACAAGTGTTACACCATTTTTTGATGTCTGACTGTAAGTCCCAATACATTACATCATTACCTCATGCAGAGAAAACTGTATTTCTTGGTAATACACAATAGATTATGGTATGCTAATTTCTTAAATATCAGTATTGGATTGGAACTGGCTGCTTCTGTGACTCTAAGTTTATAAGTATTATAGGAAATCTGTAATATCCATGCTCCACTACCACCCTTCCCAACTATCCACTATCTAGTCATGGTGTTCTTCAGTTGAATAGCTCTAATGAATAAATAGTTGTTATTAACAAAGTTATGTGACCACTGAAATATGACATCATTCCAATACAAGAAGACAGAACTGCAAGAGCAGAGAACATGTGAGAATATTTTTTTTTTGAAGGAAATGAGTCTTATGGCTTTCTGAATTTGTCTATCAGGTCAGTTTTGTTCATAAAAGTCTTGCATCATGGTAAGATTTATTCCTTCCTGATGAATAAATGTATTCTCAAATTGTTCATGTAATTTCTGCTTGGTCTGTCAACACACAACTCCATTAGAAACATTAGCTACAATGTAGCCTACTCATTTAAAATATGTCACATTCTATAGGAACAAAAACAAAATCCACATGTTGAAGAAATGCACAAGTTAAAGCTGCACATGTGTAAACAAATTGATCAACCAATTCACATTACAGTGGTACACAAATTGACCAACCAATTCACATCACAGTAGGTACACAAATTGACCAACCAATCCAAATCAGAGAGTGAGTGGTATACAAATTGACCAATCAATTCACATCAGAGTGGTACATGTATAACTACATGCACTACTACACATGCATGCAGAACATCAGCTCTCCACCTGTATCCACAACATGGTAAGCACGGTGAAACATGACACTGCATGAAATGGGTCTATAAAAAGGTCTGTAATAGCCATCAAGCCTAAATAAGTGTTGTACCGACACAACCTAACACCCATATCGATCCCAACACCAATATTATAAAAATGAAGATACTGTACACAAAACCATACACTAATGTGCAACACCACATGGTGTCATTTCACTAACATAATGATAAATATTGGGACTTACAGCAGACATACAAAATAGAGCTTAAAGGGGCTCACTGCGGTGATATCGAGTGTTCTGTGACTGAGTTTGAAGGGAATCATTGCATGACAATGCTTCTAATTAGCCTCATTGCTCATGTTTCACTTCCTGTAGTGACCAGTAATGTAAAAAAAATTGCAGTTTTTATGGGTTTTAGAACTTGCAGTTTACCAAGCTTGTCCAAGCCCATGACAGACAAGCCTCTCTCGAATAAACAACACTTATAAACAATTCTGACCTTCAATCACCACAGCTGTTGGTTTCAGGAGTTGCAAGCCTGTCAATGCAGTTTGGATAAGCCTCAATCATTGGTTGTCTTTGAACAGGGTTTGCATATGATTAATACCTAACTGTAAAAAGTGTCTGGTCACAAATTTGTAAGAAATGATTTTAATCATTAATTACCCTATCATTACCATTTCTGTTGTGTGTCAGATGTGCAGAATCTCTTAGTTTGACCTTTACTATCAAGATGTGAGTAAACCTCAACAGGTGCGAAAAAAAATCATGAATTATGTGAACCAACTTAATGTGCCCCTTTAACCTTTGTACTAATATAAGGGTCAGGGATATCAGTTAGATAATAATAAAAGCCTGGTTCAACACTACTAATAATACATAATTAGACCAAGAATACCAATCCATAGAAACACACAAGTAATATATCTGCAGCTCCAAAAACAATTCACAGAGACAAACCACCCATAGCACTTACCCCACTCTGGTCACAAAGCCTCAAGGTGTTGAAAGACCCAATGGCAAACAGTTGACCATCTGGGGCCCATGCCACTGAAGTGACGGGATACTCATGAGGATGGCTGCTGTAAAGTTGTCGGCCGTAGCTATCCCAGATTCTGTACTTACAGTCTTCACCACCAGATAATATCATATTGTTAATTGGATTCCAATCAACCTTTAAAATCACACCATCATGGGCCTTCCACTGAATAAGGAGAAACAGATGAAAAGATTTTTTTCGTAAACTAAAATACTGCTTCAATTCCTCCGGCCATGAAATTGAAAAGGCATCAAAATGAAAATATTCCATCAACCTAACTTGCATAATACAGTAAGTTAAAAATATTCCCTTAATGCATGGGTGACTTGTAGTCACACATTATTTTAACAGAGTATCCTCTAGAATTTAGCCTTGGATTGCTGTGATCTAAATATCTTCAAACTTACATCTTAGATCAGAGATGGTAGAGCAGCCTGTGGGCCAAGTTAAAATATGGAAACCTTTGTTTAATTAATTTGTATCTATACCAATATTGAACTGTAATGAAAAGTACCTACTAATACTGATGCTGCATACAGTACAAGTTCTTGGTCCAATATTGGTTCAAATCAAAAACCTTACCTTGGTTTGTGAATCTATTAGTCTTAACCTACCTCACATATTACTACCCATCAGCAACCCCATATACCGTGGAATATTGTCTGGTAATCTTTGGTTCCTAAATAAATCGAGCGATTCCTATACCTAGCAGAGTGCTTGCTCCATGACAATCTTGCAACATTTGCCCTAGAATATTATGACCTTGAGTTCCAATGGGAGCACTCCAAAAACAAAGAAAAAACTTTCAAATGGAAGAGAAATAGCAATCCCAAAACAAAAGTTGTTTGCCCCCATATTACTGACAATGAAGCAATAATCACTGGTAGCAACCATTCTCTGATTAAGGAAGAGTGCCATCTAGTTAGGACTGAAACATTGCCAGACAACATTGCATGGTAGAGGAGACTACTCAACTGTCGTAAAAGGTGAGGTAAGTATGGGCAAAAACACATTAGTACATCACACTGAACTTTCCTGTTCCCATATCACAAGCGTAATTGACTCCTTACTGAAAGGTAAGACACAAAGATATAAATATACACTCACCTGCAGTGGTTTGGCACTAGCCTGCATTGATTTAATAATGAGGTGTCTGCCATTGATAATAAGAATTTGATCAGAATCAGGTGACCAGGATATGGAGTACACAGGTGAACCTGAACAAAACAAGAAAAGAAGAGATATTTTTCCTGAAAGTAGTCAGTCAATTACTGAGCTCTTCTGCCTGAAATTTCAATGCAAATATGTCACAAGTCTGCCTGAGAAATATCACACTTTAGCTGAAAATGATGCTCTACCAAATGAGGGCTTCAGTATCCACTCCACTCTCCCCCACCCTGCCTCCTGTGCCACTGCATCCTGTGCCTATGCTCTACTCTGGACTACACTTCTGACTGAAGGAGTACAGTACCTGTCTGTGCTAGAGTTGACCGTAGCATACCACTACGTGACCATATTTTAACCTGTCCATCTTCACCAGATGTTGCCATTGCTGTACCATCATAACTCCACCTTCCACACAACACAGCTCCCCTGTGTGCATCAACGGACTTCTCAACTCGACCAGACTTGGAGATGAGATGAAACTTGCCTAGGATGGGGAAAGAGGTAACAGATTACGATGAATGGAGGGAAAGGAGATAGCAGTAATCCTAAATTAGGGTTGGAGGATTGATGTATTCAGAAATAAGAACAAAAGTGCATACACTTTGCTGAGAAGTATGCCTGCTCCTTGTACACGTATCACTCCTGCAACTACACTGGCTGCACTGACAATACTACCACCAACCTGCAAAAGTTAGTTTTAGAATAGACCCATGAAATGAACATTCTGCATGCAAATAAAGTATAGCAATGATTTCATCAAAACTATTATTACCTTCCACCTCCTTTGAGTAAGACTGTACAGCAAAACAGTGGTAACAGCATCTTATTGATAGAGATTAAGTACAGTAAAACCCCGTTTATCCGAACACATCGGGACCGAAGGTTGTTCGGATATCAAAAAAATTCGGATAAACGAGGTTCCAAGTTTTTGCCTCAAGTGTGGTACACTGAGTTCATAAGACAGTGTGTCAACACATTTCCAAAATGATTCCGAAAAGGCTAAAAATTGCACGCAAAATCCCCCACAATATTTTGTTACTATTTTTTTGTGACCAATGATATGACAAATAAATTTTAAGACTTCTAAAACAGAGAGATTTTATTCCTAAAATTCGAGCCTTCATTCCTCTGAATAACCAATGCTTTCTACACACTAAATGACTGTGTGGGCTAAAGAAAAGCTGTAACGATCTGGAGAGGTGTCTAGAGTATAAATTCTGCATAAATTTCCAAAACCGTTTGAGACACATGTGTAGGAGACTTTCAAACAGCAGTTCACAATGTTTTTGTAAGGTCTACTTTCGTTATTTTTAGGTATGAAGCTCATTACGTTACTAACTTTTCAAATTTAGTGAAACTAGGACTTACGCTAGCCTAACGTATTTTTGTATTACAGGATATTGAGCCTATACCGACACATGGATCCTAACAAGAATTTCAAAGCAAATACTTACGATATTTCTTCCAAATTTGACAAAGAGATAACAGATTGTTTTCCATGTCCACATGTCGGCTGTTTTGGCTATCATGACATCTTTCCATGACTTTTAAAGTCCCAAGAAAACTTAGTGTATTTCTGCAAAAATTTGCCTTGTAAAGCACTGAAAACTTGGTGGATACTACCGTAATTGTGTTGACTATTATTGTTAAATCTGACGGCTAGTTCGGATAAACGAGGTTTCGGATAAACGGGGTTCGGATAAACGGGGTTTTACTGTACAAACAGTTTGAAATATGGGTATGAGTACATTTTTAATTTTGAATGTAAGATGTAATTTCATGAAGGGCACTGAAAAATGTGACATGTTCCATCGTGAAATATCCCAAAGAAGAGTGTTTATATCCTGGAAACAATTAAATTCAGCAAGAGATGAAAGTCCATCCTTTGCAAATTCATTACCCTCATCTTTCAAGTTATGAGGTCAGATACTCTTTTTGCATTACTGTGCCTTTAGTTTTTGTATATTTCCTACCTTTTACACAAGCCTTACATTAAGTGGATATGGACTATTCCAATCTGTATACCCTCCCCCTATTCCCCCCCCCCCCTCAGTCTTGGTATCATTTTACTAAGACTTAAAATATAAACATGTGCAATAGGCTGATGAGCTGATGAGCTTAGCTTGGCGAATTGAGCTAATCTTTATTTATGACAATACCCACCGACCAACCTAACCACTAACCAGACTTGGATATAATAAAGTTGAAGGAAAGGATCAACCACTATGAACAAAGAACTTAAAACTTAGGTGTGTTCTGTTCATACATTTTTTATTGAAATCTGGGGCTAAATGTAAGGGACCATGGGGTAAAAATCTGCCAGTGCCTAACGTAAGGCTTTTCCTCTGCAAAATGTCAGCTCCTCTGTCCTTGTAAAATTAAGGGCTGTTCACACTCCAGTGATGATCTAAATACTATGGAATTTTACTCAATTCAATTGCACACAGGTCAACTGTCTGTAACTTTTCACAGCCTAAGATTTGACAGTCCAACATGAAGCTGTGAGCTGCAACATTGAACTGCTGTAACAGCTCACCATGATGGAGGCATACACCAGATGTTACAATTACCTTCCTTTACAAGTTAAGTGAGTTGAAATCATTTAATTTGATTGGTAGTTACATTTTTTGTGAGAGGCACACCACAAACTCAATAGCTTTACACAGGATATATAACAAAAAGTAAAATGTGCAAGTTGACCTACTGCAGGTCTTGTCTTCTGAAAAATCAAAACTCCTGTACCCATTTTGTGATAAAGTACATCTAGAGTTACTGTATCAATGTGTTTGTTTTCCATATTTAAGGCAAGTGTTTTTCAGCTCACTGGAGAGTCAGTTTAGGCCAGTTAAGTTGTTGGAACAGCAATCGCTCGACTTAAAAGGGAAGGCCTGCCTGTACTGTCTTAAATACAGTTTGATGAGCTACACACTGTCAACATTTTGATATGTACAGAGATAACTCAAATAACAATCACTGCAACTGCTATCTGACCAGGTGACGACCAGTCTCCTCTTACTATATTGCACACATCAAAAGACAGGAATGAAATCTAACTTGTCTCTGCATAGTTTGAACTGAGCCCATATTTATGGAGAGAGATTTAAAGGCAAAGCGTCATGACCTAAACATTAATACTGCTTACCTACTGTAAGTTCACTCTAATATAATGCTATGAAACAGTTTTTCAAGTGCTTATTAAAGGCCAAGGTCCACTTTAACTTTTACTTTATTTCTAACTTTTTTGTAACTTTTTACTTTAAAGCAGTTGCAGTAACCAGGACTTAATTCAGTACTTTGTTTTTTTATTGGTCTAAATTTTGAGTTCCTTCCTTCTTCCCTGGGCCATTTTAGTACATGGTGCTGGATGAAAATGGTTCACTGGCTGCCATTTGAGTAAAGACAGGAATTTACTGTTTTGTAAATGCCCAATTCCATTATGTAATCTGTTTTCTAAATTTGCATGCCTTTGAGTTTTGTAAAACTCAAAGGCATGTTTTGTAGTTTATACTGTAATTTACCTAAACATTGATTCTTATGGTATGTTTATTTGACACGAGGACAATGGAACTCAGAGATCATCAAATTAATTACACACTTGATGGGTTATGGAGCCTTGAATCACAAATAAGATGACTCCAATGGCACATTTCTCATTCGAAAATAGTGACAAAATACTGGAGTTGCGATATATTTGATTTATTTTCAATTTCTAAAGTTTTTCTACTCCGCTAATTCTTATGTCTTCCTTGTTATACACCAATTGCTGTGATTTTTTTTGTTTTCCATAAAACAGTAACCTCCTGTCTTTACATTTGAGATTCTCCACAATACACTTACCATCAGTGGCTGCCAGTACAAAGACATCTGCTTGTGTCTGCTTCCCCTTACCACCGAGTCCACGAGGAAAGAAGTGGATATCTGTAGCATAAATCTCATTTGGCAGCTTTGCAAGTGTGGTAGTTTCATCTGATAATAAATTCCATCTTAGAATCTGATGATCATCACTGCAGGAATACAGCTCCTCTGATGTGGTCCAGGCTACGCAACTGACAAGCTCTGAATGTGCATAGTGGTCAAGGAAATGGAAACTCTCAACTAACAAAAGGAAGATAATGTAACACATGGGATTGCCCTATATCCCTGCAGCCCAGTTGTCCTCCAATTGACACTGAAAATGACAACCCACTTAGATGTGCAGCCCAACTAAAAGCCTCTGACCATGAAGTATGGAGGAAAAAACTTGGTGCAAAGTTCACAGTAACAAAACATTTCAGTCAAAGTGATAAATAATTCCTTAATCTTACCATATCAAAAGAAATTAATAGCTTTAAGGGCAAATTTCACCATCCCAGAGAGTTCCAATTCGCTCAACTAAGACACTTCTAGCCCCCCCCCCCAAAAAACAAAAAAAAAAAAAAAAACTGTTGAAAGCTCCTCCTTGTGCAGATACAAAACTAGTTTATGCTTAAGGCCATGTCATCTTGAGCATACAAGGCCCTCATGTGTCAGCAGAACAATACCTCTGCAATAACCTGCATTATGTGAAATGTGAGCTACTCTGCATCTTTTGAATTTTAAAACTTTGACAAGCTGGGAACAAGCCTTTAGCTACTTTTAAAATTTACTCCCCCCCCTCTTCCCCACAGCAGGCATACAGTGGGTACCTTGGATCAAGTCAAGTTCAGTCTAGAGCATTGTATGTGTGTGCATTCACCTATGAAGCCACTCTGGAAATGTCCAGTAACCACCACAATGGAAGCTATGTGACAGCATTCTTTAATGAAGCTGAACACAATAACCACTGCGACTGTCAAGATATCCTTTTTTCTGCTTGGGTGATTCAACTTTTTTCAATTGAGCTAAGGACACTTTCCTCTCATGGATGTCAATCAAAGAGTAGGCACCAACTGAGAATTTTGATATCCCCAACCAAAAGTTAAGTTTGGGTGATGAAAGTCTGTCTTTAAAACCATAGCTGTTTATTTTTTCTCTTCAAAAAGGATATGCTTTGGCTCTTTGGCCAGAGAGGTTTTAAATCTCATGTTTCTATAACTTCTTTTGGTTGTCTGACCTCTTGTAACAAATGTAAGCTGATGTGGCTGGATCCTGTAAAGATGTTGACCTGAAAATATAAAAAACAACTGATTTTAAGTACAATATCTGAAATAAATTAACAGCAAGTTTGGCAGAGGAATGCTGTAACCATAAAAGTGCCCTTCATTTATATGTATGAATGGTCTAAATCAAAAATGGAATAATACAATATTAAGACAATTTTGTACCAACAAGTCTATTTGCA
Organism: Holothuria leucospilota; assembly: GCA_029531755.1. Taxonomy (NCBI): domain Eukaryota; kingdom Metazoa; phylum Echinodermata; class Holothuroidea; order Aspidochirotida; family Holothuriidae; genus Holothuria; species Holothuria leucospilota. Next base: position 18,808,580 of record CM055973.1, on the reverse strand, counting down.
GGCATCATAGTGAGTAGCCCTTCAATACAACACCTTATTACACGAAGAAGGCAAATATTTTGTTTGCTTCAACTTTCCCAATATGAAGCACAGTAGACCAACACTGAAAATAACTAGGCCTACTTGAGGTCTACAAGGTTAATGCTTTAATTCTTCATACCTACTATATTCAGTAAGTTTCCACCTTAAACCTCAAGGAACTCCAGCACAAGATGACAACAGCTCAAAATCTGTCACAAATAAGCATTTACTCCTTTTTTGGAAAAAAAATTGGAACCAAGCCTACACCCAGTGTTACCATTGGGTGACTTCATACTGTACATCCTCCAAATATCAGGAAGAGTTATTTGAAAAATTTCTCCAAAATTACTGTGAATGGTCTAGTTCCATCAATTAATCATTTTTTTTTATTTTGATGATATCATTTCCTCAAATATATTTTGACATGGCTGTTATGGCCCTTCATAATTTTTGGGTGACCGACTCAAAAGGGCAGGGTTCACTTGATCGAAGGTCACTCACCTAAATTGTAATTCTAACCCAAACTCTAATCCTACCTGAGGCATTTCCTAACCTTTGTCCTAAACTTTAATCTCTGTCTAACAGCATCCTAACCCTACCTCTAACCCGTAGAAGATTTCTGGTCAAGCGGATGTTCAGTCTAGCGAACCTTCGGTCTAGTGAACCTTCCGTCTAGTGCAGCGCTTCTCAACCTTTTTTAACTCGAGGACCACTTTGACTCTCAGAATTTTTCTGACGCCCACCTTACAAAAAGTTTATACTTTTTTCTTTATTTTTTTTATTTTTCATGGCGGATCTTGCGGCCCACCTGGAAGAGCTTCGCGGCCCACCAGTGGTCCACGGCCCACCGGTTGAGAAGCGCTGGTCTAGTGGGTATTTCCAACTCAAAATTACCATTTCTGAAATTGAGACATCTGAAAGTTGTGGCTGGATGGATTTTGCAGTTGCTACAGAAGTTAGACTTTAAGGTCTTGATCAATTGGGTTATTATTTGGGCTGTTAATAACCTTTCATCTGAGTGAGGGGTACTTCTGCCATACAATGTGTGTGCAGAGAAGCTCACAGTTTTCTTGTGTGATCATATCTTGAACTTTGGGACTAAAATCCCTTTTTTATGGAACTTGAAGACAAAAATTTCACATACAAGGAGGTTTGACTGTGAAAGAATTACAGTATCACTGAATTAATACTTAAATAGTTTGTATAATTTTTACAGCCTTACAGCAGTCATTTGTTACTGATTTATTTCTCAAATATTGACAGACATCCCAATGGCCTATCAAGCTAAATTACAACATACTGCACATATACATATGTACAGTGTACAGTAGTTACCTTTACCCAATATAAAACATCATTCATTCATAAAAGACTTCTTTAAATCCTTGATTGTGATGAGAGTTATCACATCTTTTTTCAGAAGTCTGGTGAAAGACTTGAAACTACTAACAGTCTAACACATAAATTTTCAAACACATACAAGAAGAAAAACCTCGATTTTTTTTTCAATTTACATACAGGCTAAGGTACTGTTCATTATTGATCTGCACAGGTCCTTTTCAAGGAATAATTTAGTATTCCAATTTTGCAGAGCAGTTTCGAGGACTTTTTGCTTCTTAAACTGTGTAATTCACTGTTCAAGGGCTACGTGGTACCATGAGTTGGTCACCTTTATTAAGGGGACTTTCACTGACAACATACACATGCATGCTTACTTTCATATGGGGTCCCAGTATTTAAAAGAAAGACCCCTTGTTCATTTCAAAACTCAGTCATGTCAGCGGCAACACTGTAGTTTATCAAAGTGTAACTTTTGTATCAAGAGAACAGGGCTAGGCTACCCTATGGTATGCCACAGGCATTCTCAGCTCTGTACACTATACACAGATACTGAACATATACTAACAAGGTACAGCAGGTCACTTCTCAGGACGAACATGAAACTTGGCCTATTTTTACTCTCTTTTGCTGACTGCAAACCACATTAAATGCTTTTACTCACATCATCTGAACATTCAGGCAGAACATCCAACACCTCATTAGACAAAACTCTGTCCAAAAGATCACTTCTAAACTGGAAACATAAAAAATTGGCTTTTGCAAGAACCCTCAAAGTTTTCATTTTTATAAATAAGAAAAAAAAAGACAATCTGTACCTGCAAATCTTTTGGCGGTCTTTACCTCAGAATTTTCCTACCGAGAGACACACAGACAACAATTTCAGAGTTTCCAGTTTAAGCCAAAGATCGGAACGAATCTAATATGGCCAGCAGGCGCTGTTTTAGCCTAGGGTACCTAGGCCTAGTTCTCACATACACTTTGTTCCCTGAACTAGGCCTGGGCTATTACTGTACAAAGTTTTTCCCCGTGCTTACTGTGAGAGAAACATCAACTGTGTGAGTTTCTGCAATGACTGTTGATACATACGCATATGTGCGTTTATCAACGTAACCAAAGCTATGGACTATGTCATAATTGAACAGCAATGCGTGCTATTTAGCATACAATAGTGTGAACATCCTAGTAACATGATTTAGCAGTGTCACAGAATGTTTAAAAAACAAAACAGGGTCGTATGTGTAAATCAAAATTTTTTTCTTTTGGACACAAAGTGCAAATAATCTTAGAATGAAGGGTCTTAAACATACACAGGACCTGTAGAGGTCAATTATGTAGGTATATGTGAATCTGCAAAAGATCGAGACCATTCAAAATTTTTGAAGGTGCGGTATCCCAATTTTGCCAATGGGTATATTGCTGACCTACTATGGGAAGCCCCTAAGCAACCCAAATACTAAGTCAGCAGAATGCAGACTAGCGCTGTTTGCAATTTGTGTACAGAGCTGTATGTATACGTATACAGCTCTGTATTGGCTTTGCCCATTAAATTTGAGGCTGCATGTCTTTGTGTGCTTGAAATATATAGGCCTAGGCTCAGGGTTTGATTTATAATTTTTTTCTACATGCACTGGTGCATGTTGATCACCAAAACTACATGCACAGCAAAATTTCTACGTGCACCAAAACAATCTTAAAATCAGAAATACCAGAAGAAGTTGGGAGGCATAGTTCACGATTTGATAGCATTTTATAATCACGTTGTCAAGGTCAAATAAAGTTGATGCATAAACTTTGATCCAACCGTGATCAAAAATCAGACGTGTGATGAGATGCCATAGCCTACATGCCTCCACACATGCTTAGCAGTATAAACATGTGACATGCAGTTTTTGCAACTACAGTGTATTGGCGATTTGCAAGTGTACATCCAGTGCAAGGAAACATGTAAGCATATAAATTTATAATTATCGCCCCGCCAGTGAAAACCAAATGCACACATTTTTACTCCTTTCCCTACGTGACATGTTCCACAAGACCTGTACCAGCTCTTTTCTATTTCCCACATTGGAGGGCACTACTTTTATGATGGGGGTTTACAATATTCCCTCCTGCCTAATCACGAACACTGAAACTTGGAAATGACTAAAAGTAAGTCTGATTTATGATTTCTCACCGCGAACAACGTCATGGGCCTTAAGTGTGTGTTTTTGTTTGCTTCAAGTGCGAAAATGTCCCACTGACTTACTGTGTAAAAGCATCGTAGAAGCAACACTGCTCCAAAGAAGTACAACTGTAGAATGGTAATTGCTGATATTGATGTTGCAGTAGGAAAGGAGACCATAGTTTTGAGCTCAAATTTCTGTGAAATGACTGCTTATCTATCTTGAGCAAGAAACTGCAATGCCCCGGGCGATTTGAACCAATATAGGGTAAGATGGGGGGTTTTTCGACCGCTTAAGGGTTTTTGGTTTCAAAAATTAAGAAGAGCAAAGAAATTGAACCAACTTATCTTTGGTCAGCACCTGCAATGCCTGCACTACCATTCAGTGTATGTCCTTTGTTTTATTAGTTTTCTCATACTGGAATATGTAATCCTGATAAAAGTGGACGAAAATTGGCTATTTTCAACCTACCTTAGGGTATTTTCAACCGCCCCATTGAAAACCATGCTAATTTAAGGTAAAATGAATTTTGTATGGGTCATACGAGGTCATCATGCAGATGTTATGATAGAAGTTACATACAGGGTGACCAGATTTTGAAAAGTAAAATACGGGACACTGCATGGTTGGAAGGTGGGTTGTGTGCATGCGAAGCCCCATCAGGTGGGTTCCAGGGGCCCGCCTTAGGGACCCTGATGAGGTCCAGAGGCAAAGCCCCGGGAAGCTTCTGGATTTGAGTGCATTCAAAGCACCAGAAAGTCATACTTATAGTGATCCAAGTTATAAATCACAAGGTCCAAAAATGTGTTGAAAATGTCAATTACTCGACATAGTTATATTTCTTTTTGATGACACAGCTTTGAGTAATTGCCTATAAGATTGGGCATATGTAACAAACTCAGAGCATGTCATATAAAAGTTACAATTTGCAGTTCTGATTTGATAAGGGAGACACTACAACTATTTCTGCAGGCTACATACGACTAGTATGCCAGAGGCACCAGTGTTATGCGGGACTAAACTGCGGAACTGACTACGAACCTCAACACTATTCTACGTTGGCCCACAATTGTAATACATACTGTAAACATGTGTGGGTGAGCAGGCTTTGAAAAGCTGCTAACGCACTCTACAGTAGATTTCAATGTTCCTGGCAGTAGTTGTATCCGTCCGGTTGTAAGGAACCTCCTTCAGCAACATGGAAATACGGGACAAATAGGCGTCCCGGGGAGGTTCAATACGGGATGTGGGACAAATGAACCAAATACGGGACAATCCCGTATTTTACGGGACATCTGGTCACCCTGGTTACATATGAAGATAACTGTTTTACATTTGGTATATGGCCATAAATTATATCACTTAAAATTCAAATTAATCAAATTGTCCTAGTTTCCATGATTTTATGCTGGTCAAAAACTAGGCGGTCGAAAATAGCCTGTTACATTGAAAAGTGGTGTGTGGTTTTCGACCTCCCCACTAAATGAGGACAGTAACAATTTTGTGGCAGGTTCTTTTCATTACAACATCCCAACAACCCTTATCTATCTTGGTTATCAAATTTGACCACTTTATAATTAAGTTTATGGCTGTAAAGGTATGTAGAAGTAAGTCATGTGGCTTACCGCCCACTGTAAGAAAACATGATTTTGAAAAATACGTATACACATTCGGTTTTCAGGTTTGGATTTTTTATATTAAATGGTTAGCTTGGGTTAAAAGCTTGGTGATTTTGAATTGCCACTACTGTAGTTCATAGTACTTATTGGCAAATACATTTTTACTGTTGTTTCTTCAAGAAATTCAAATTTGGCAGAAATGTTCATGGTGGACGAAAATACCCTAGCGGTCGAAAACCCCATTCTTACCCTAGGCCTATTACTGTAGGATTACTTTGTACTGTGACTTAGGATTTGACCGTGAAGTTAGGCCCAGGCAAGGCTAGGCCTATGTGCACGAAGTGCATGCAAGCCTCCACAGTTACATGCATGTGGGAAATTGGACATGCATCTGTATTCTGTGCATGAGTGCACCCGGGTAAATCGAACCCTGCCTAGGCTATGCCTATGACTAGTGTTTGCACGGGTACAAAAAACAGGAACCGGGTACCTGATCGCCCTACCCGTCGGGTACCCGGGTACCCGATATTAGAGTGACTTAAAATAGCTAAATTTTGATAGGCACAGAGACTTCATAACACATGCCTGAAATGCACCCCTGTAATCGAGGTGCGACCATTTAAGGGAAACTAAAATTGTCACAACAAAATCGTGTCATTTCGTTTCAAATCGGAAATTACTAACAAAAGAAACCATATAAAAACTAACCAATTAAGAAGAATGAGCACTTTACTTTGTTCCCATAAGTTTCTCATATTGAATTCTGAGACGTTTTCTGACGCTGATAGCGCTCTAAACTCGAAGCTGTTTAGACATTTAAGACACGAAAATATTAACCAATCAGAGGCCTCGACGCAGCTAGGTTATTCTCTTTCACGTCTGTATATCATGTAAACAAATGACGTAATTATGTAAACAAACTTGTTCGCGTGTCTATGTGTGCCACAGTTTGCCACATGTTGTGGAACTTCCACTGACAAGCTCTGTACATTCTACCGGTGCTTGTACTGCACATGTTAACAGCGAGAATGTGGCTTGCTCACCATATATGCATATGGTATATGTAGCTAGCTAGAACCGACATCCGGGCACCCTTCAATCTATCAGAAACTTGCTTCCCGCGAGCGCCATTTTGGTGCCCACTAAATGTAATAGCATTGTTCTGTCCGCAACTTTTCATGAATATTTAGTGTCAATAGTCTTATATTAGTTCTTCACACATGGTGAAGGGTTGATTTGGATTAAGTGGCACATTTAACCGTAAATAGAGATATGTTTTATCCTTTTTGGTATACTCGCGGTATTAACGCAGTGCGAGGTATAGGCTATTGTGACTCTTGTTTGGCTGTCAACCTTTTTGAACAACGTAATCCTATATCCTGAGGTGACTGTAATTAATGTGACACACTCGCAAGGACGGGGGAGGATATAAGATTAATTTGAGCAGATATTTTCGGGGGTGGGTGTGGCTGGGGCTTAATGAAAAATTCCGACTTTTTAACAAACGTTTTGAACGCTAAATTAACTGATTCAAAATTTCGGGAAGTTGCTATTCCGGTTTTTGTATCGCACATGAAGGTCGACTCCAGCCTATTTCATTTTTCACAGGCCACTGGCCGATCAGAATCTCATGAACAAGCTACTACATATTAATGATGACCTTGTGATGCTTTTCACATACATCGACATACGTTTCGCACGTTTGGGGAATGGGCCCTATGTAAGTTCAGTTTATATACCAAGTATTATTCATTTGCATATGTAGACAGTGCATGCAACCATGGAATTTGGACTTACTGCTAACCTAGATCAATTTTGTAGAAATCACGGACTGGGATCGCAATTAAAACTCTATGTCGTACGGTGCGTGACTGTGTCACGCAAATCGAGTTGGCATTTTCAAAAATTCATAACTTTGTCTTGCAACATCCACCAGCCTTCATTTAACCACCATAATTAAGCCAACAAATAGATCTATCAAATGCTACTATTTTTTGGGGGGGGGGGGGTTGTATACTGAAAATTATTCACAAAATACCAAAAAAGAGTTGTTTACATTCAAAAATTGCCCCAAAAAATGCCAAAATTGGTAAAAATGCCCTAAATTTTTCAAGGAGTCATTTCAGGCCCTTAGGAGAGGGTCATCTTACTCCTTATACTTTCTCTGAATACCTTAGACCCTAAAGAAACATCATGAGAGGTGATTAGATGCCAGGTATAGGGAATTCAGAGATATTTCAAGTAGAATTTCAAAAATGTGTCATTTTTGGTCAAAAATCGACATTTCAGGCCCGAAATCAACCAAAAAGTAAAAACTCCTAGCTCAACAACGGAAAGTCCAATCTTTTTCATTTAAACACCAAAATGTTCTTTACAAAATTCCGTACATAAAAATATCAACATTTATGCATAAATGACAAGGGTAGGGTGAGTTAGAGAGGTTCAAAGGTCCAGACATACTCAGTTTTCAAAAATGCGTAAATTTTGACCCAAAACATGCATTTCTGACCCAAAAATCCCCTCCCAATATCAAAAATTATAACCCACAACACCCCTCCAACTTTTCTACTCACTAAAATGGCCATTTAGAGCTACCTTACAAAGCCCATGCAGCTCTATTTATAGATCCAAAGTTGTTTCACTGTGCACTGAGCCATAGCTCTCTGTGTAGAGGTCATATAGGTCAGTGTGTGTGAGTTCAGTGTGGGCTGTATAGCAAAAGTGTAGCAAAAGTAAAACGGTCATATCTTCCTCATTTTTGGTCCAATTCCCTCAAATCTGGTATCAAATGAAAGAGAAAAGATAGCCAAATAATCTCCTGTACCATAAATTACAAAAAAATAGTGGTCTGTATTTTTTTTTATCGGTTTTATACGATTTTTTATGAAAAACCATATGACGTCATCTAATTTGCATATTTGCATACATAATGAGATTATTTTACAAAAATAAAATGTGCACTCAAATCCCCCATCTTTGCTCTTCCAATGATATGTAGGTTCTCACAGAGAATATTCTTCTAAATCAACCAAAAAATTCCTCCTTTTAATACTCAAAACACCTTACGGCTTAGCGTTAAAGCGATGTCGGGAAAAATAATTCCGCTGTATGACAAAGACTCTATAGAAAATCTCTGAAATAATTTATAGTTGTGATTGAAATCTCTTTTCATGGTGCTCTTTTTCAACAAAAAAGTAAATAAATGATTCAATCTTCTAGGAAAATGAAAAATGCAGGTTGATTTTTTCTCATGCAACATTTTTTTTGAACCGGGTAGTAGATTTGGAACCGGGTAACAGAATCATCGGGCGGGTACCCGGGTACAAAGGTTACCCGTGCAAGCACTATAGTACCTATGACATGTTCACGGGCATTTGCCAGGGAGCTTGTGGTAACCTTGATGCATTGGAAATTGAAGCGTGGATTGTGAGTGCAGTTATTGACGTGCATTGTTGGCTTGACAGATGCACGAAATCTGAATGTGGCCTTATTAGGTTTCTTTACTAGCCCAGCCTATATAGTGACATGACCTAATAAGGCCACTTTCGAATGTCGTGCATCAATACAGTCAACAAAGTGGGTCAAAACTGTCACAATCAGTGCGTCAATTTTTGATGCAGCACACCCATAGCAAATTCCCTTGCAAATGCGCATGAACCTGTTTAATATTTCAAGTACCTGCAGGCTAAGATATGCAGCTCAAATTGAACGCACAAACTGCCTACACTGAACCTGTACATACAGCTCTGTACCAAAATTGTAAACAGCGCCTGCTAGCCTTATTAGGTTACTTCTGATGTTAGGCTTGAGCTAGTCCTCAGTAAAGGACTGTGGTCGTTCGCCTACAGCTCACTATACACAGTCCTTACACCGACCATTGAAAATAGCGGCGGGATCGGCCATCTGTGTAATGATTGAAATTGTGTTTCTTCTCATAGCAAATTTTGTTAGTAAAATCTTAATTTACTGCCATGAATTTTCTTTTCCAGATCTTACAGGAGTATTACAGCTGTTTTTAATCACTGAGAACTTCTGGAAAGTGCCAAAAATCTGAAATGAAATCAGCAACTTTTTTGCACCGTAAAATTTACTGTGTGACTGTGGAACTTTGTTTACATCAGTATGCTAATAAGCTACATCGTTACGTCAATTAAGAATGTTTGCAGATGCAATTGTCATGTGTATAGGAACTACAGTAACCAAAGTGTTGTGCGTGACGTCACAATGTTACACACACGGCATTCTGATGTCAACAAATATTTCGAGCGCTACAGTAAATTGTTAAGAAGCGGCAAAGTTGATGATTTTATTTCAAATTTTCGGAACTTTTCAGAGGTTTAAAGTGATAAAAAACAACTGCAATATAAGTGTAAGACATGGAAAGGAAAAGTTATGGTAGTTTATTAAGCCTTTAGGAACTAACTTTGCAATACGAAGAAAATTAATTTTGACCAGCACTGTGCCGGTCGAAGACCCTGGGTTTTCAATGAGTCGGAGTAAGGACCGTGTATAGGGAGCTATTGGCGACCAGCTATACACGGGCCTTTACTGAGGACTAGGCTTGGAATGCTGAACTTGTCGTAATGGTATCTCTTGAAAGGAAAAATCTGTGATAAAGATTTAAAGCACTCAAATAAGGTCAAGTCTGGCTTTAGATTTTCAGGTATAAACAGATTCACATTCTTTTGTCTTGTTTTACAAAAACTAAAACTTTCTTTGAGTGGCCTTATAAGGTCGTGCCATCATAATACATAGCACCTAGGCCTAGGCTAGGCTACAGTATAGCCTAGGCCCTACTACATGTTATTCCAAAGGTAGGATCAAGGAGGAATTCAGACATTTCATTCGTACTTAAAATGCAATAGACATGGAATGACAAAACGCCTCATAAAACCCTTTCTTTCTCAAGCCATAAGACATTTGCAGTCAAGCCATTGTTCGAAGCACGTCGAGGACTTCAGCTTCCTCCAAACCACGATGAAATGATCAGAGTTCGAACATCTAGTTAATTCTACCTGAGCGAGGTCTTGTATTATGAGGAATGCATGATTGCGTAATCGTATGTGACCAACTTACAAAAATATTTTCTTAATTTACGCTTTAAAGAGTAATTAACTATTAATTATTTAATTCATATTCCTTTTCATTTTATAAGTGATAAAGTATCAATTCAAGTTTCCCAAATGTCCTTAAGATAGATCTAGACTAAGAAAATTTTAAGAACAGAAATATTTGAGCCGATGAGACAACAACATATCAGACCGTTGGCATGGACGCATTACCGCTGTGTGAAGCAAGCTGTTGTATGGTAGGCCTAATTGTGATACCGCGAAGTGTACACGATATGCTCTATACTACTAAGGTATACACAGGGCTAGGGAGCTGTGTATACAGCACTGCATGTAGCATGCACTGTATGTAGCCACAGGCGAAACGAACTGTAGCTATAAGTTAGGCCTAGCCTTGAAATGTCTCCCGGGCGTCTCCCGCACTAATAAATAATCCGAATTAGAGTCATGACGACAGTAATTTGAGATGGAATAGCTAAGTCAGCTCAAAAGTACTGATGAAGTTCTTCTTGACATGCAACGAGATCAGCAATTCCACAACAATCTGCGAAAAGCAAGCAAGACCTTGATGAAGTAGTGAGTGATGATTGCTCAGGCTAGCCATAGATGAGTAGCCTAGCCTAGGATATCTATGTTGTTGCTAATGCTTGCCATAGAGGAGTAGGATATCTATGTTGCTAGCGTACTGTAGGCACTTGACCCACCTGGTGTAAGTTAGTAACGTTAGGCTAATACAAGGCTAGGCCTATTTGTTAATTGGCTAAGCGTAGCCCACAGGCTGCCTGCCATAGCCTACAGTAGCATGGTGGGTCCGAAGTTCGTTCACCTTAGCCACTGAATCCGTCAAAAAAGTATAAAAAGGTAGCACATAGTTCCCCGTTTTAGAATTTTATCTTTGGAAATTTGTTGTCTGTACAAAAACGGATTTTGCCCTGGAATTTGTAGAGTGTAACTCGAAATTTGAATGATGTCATGTGACTGTCTCTGACCTCAGGAGTTTCTCTCCAGAGGGTCACAATTTCGTTCGCACATTTTCAATTGTCCCTTTTCATAGAAAATCAGGTAAATATCAATTCATTTTGTCAAGTTTCCCATGTAAGAAAAGGACTCGCACCAAATTATTACAGTAATGCAGTCACATCTTGTAAAATCACGAAAGTATAAGATCGTTTGAAAAGTAGGTTAGACTTGTTAGGTGAGTTGCCTAGGTAATTTTCGAATGTCAGAAAAAATGTTGTATTCAGGCAAATTGTAAACGTGGTTGGAATTTGTTTTACTACGATTGTTTATCAGTTAATGCTTGATATTTTGTGCAATTTCCCAATCATTTCATCCATTATTCATTGAATTATGGATAATGAACGAACTTCGGGGGTGAACGAACTTGTGTTCCCTAACTATACAGGCTACAGGTAAAGGCTGTGCTAGGCCTATTTCCAGTTTACATGTTGTTAGCAGGCAATTGCAGAACTCACAGACAAAAGAAAGAATGGTATTGCTAGCACTGGTAAGCCTGTGAGTTAGGGCTCAAACAGTAACACTAACAGGCCTACGACTCGACACACCATCTAAGATTACAGCTTGGGTTCTGTTGTTAAGAAAGCACTTAATCCAATTGTACTTCCTGTAATACCGTACCATTTTAACTTTTCAATTAACCTGGTGTGCCCAACTTTGTCAAAGGCCTTTGAGAAGGTGAGAAAGCAGACATCAGTTTGAAGCCCATTTTGCATGTTGGTTGAGACATGTTGGACGAATTCCAGAAGCTGGCTTTCACATGATCTTTTATTGCGGAAACCATGTTGGAGAGCATAAAAGATATTGTTTTCGGTAGGGAAGGCTGCAGATATGCTCCATAAATTTAGATGTAATACAGGTCAAACTAATTGGTCGGTAGTTTGCTGGGTCATACTTTTGACCTTTTTTTGTAAATAGGTGTGTCATTAGCACTCCTCCAGTCAGTTGGAACATACCCTTCAGTTAACGATTTCCTAAACAATAGTCAGAGGATTAGCGATGACATCAGCCAGTTCTTTCAGGACTCTTGGGCTGATATTGCCCTGGCCTGCTGCTTTTCTGGGATTGAAATTTTTGAGAAGCTTTAAGACACCGAGAACAGTTACTTGGCGAGTTAGGGCAGGTTCATTAAAGGGGGTCTCAATAGAGAAAACAGACTGGAATTGGTGATTTAAAGCCTCAGCTTTTTCTTTTGAATCAGAAGTCAGTTTACCGTTTAGAAGCTAACAAGTAACAGACCTGTATGGATCTGCAATCACAGAGATCAAAAGTCGAGCAACACTGATTTGTTATATTTACTGCTGTGATCACACACATTTACTCAGCATGTAGCCAACTGCACATGGTGCCTGGTCTAGTACTGCATCCTTGATTTAAACCCCCAAAATATGGTAACCTTAAGTTAAAGGGCAAGAGTAGTTGCCCCAAACTTATTTTGAAACACTCGCTGATTCTCACTAATATCTCCTTACTTCTCTTCCATGTACCTTTCTTTATATTTCAGTAGTTTAATATTGCATATCCAGGGTAAAGCAATGAGTTACACCCCATAAATTTCACCATTCAGTGAGAAAAATATTGTCACATGATTCTCAAGAGCCATTCATGGAATAGGATAGACTACTAGACTATTTCAATTTGGGGGGACTGCTCTTTCCCTTTAAAGCCTAATTTAGAGGTTAATATTTTCACATGACATTAACATTTCTGATGATTGCCCTTCAGGCTTTCAGACTCGAAGCAGATTGGGCCAACTTCATTCCAAATCAGTCTGTCCCAGATCAACGCTGTCCCAAGCTAACTCAGTCCTAAAATACCCTTACACATTTTGGGGGACAGGCCCTTTTGCTCTACAGTTTCTTCATATCACACAGATTTTCAAAATGGAAATTTGAGAAGGCTAGATCCAAACATTAGGCTAGTTGATAGTCAAGTGTAATGTTTGAGTGTCAGAAAGCCAATTGGCAATATCAGAGTGAGCGTGGATGATGCGCTGGTGAGATTTGCCTTCTCATTTTTGACTATAGTCTTCAGAGGTTAAAGGGGCAGACGTGAACATACAAATCACTACCAATCTTGATTCTTTCCCAAAGGCTGGGAGGGGTGGAGCTTCCTTGCTTTGCACTACTGCTCAACAGCTGAACTGAGCAAAGTGGACAACTTTCTGAAATGGACAGTCAGATACCCAATTAAAATTCACCCATTTTAACCCCCTCATCATTTTTGTTTCCAAGTGGTTCCACCGGGATTTGATCCGGGGACCTCTATTATGCAAGGCAGTACACAGAAACCACCCAACCCCCTAATTTAGAGGACATATCCGAGGCCTACCACATAAATAAGAGTGATAAGTTGATTATTTGTTACAAATGTTTGCAGCATGAATGGCTAGAAGGTGACACAACCTCAAAATATGTTTTAAACAAGAAAACTTTTAAGAGGCTTTTTTAAAGTGTTTTATTTGTGGTATTAGATTGTGTGTGGTATTCATGTTATTTTTAATTTTGTGTAGTTTTTTACAGCTTTGGGGATTAACCATACATGTAATACATTACATGGCCGAGATTGGCAAGAGGTCAGAAGTATGATGTGTAAAAACACTAACCTGATATTACAAGTCATAAAACAGTAGAAGGTAATACTGTAAGTAGAATTTACATCAGGTGGCTTACTTAATTTCCACAACGACTTTTTAAGTGAAAAATTTAAAGGAATTCCTATTGCAGCGAGTTGGCTTTGGGACTGAGTTGGTCTTGGATGGAGTTGTCCTGAGATGGAGTTGGCTAGGACCCAGTTTGCCCAAAAAGCATCAGAGCTCATGCACGGTACAACTCAAGGCACTTGGTGGGTTAATGGTATGTGCTGTTGTCTTGCACACAGCAGTAGTAGCTTATATCTACATGCTAGGCCTAGATACAATTTTTATTCAGTGAATGTTTGCCCTTAAGTTTATGAAGTACTGTATAGTACTATTTTCTTTTGATTTTTAGTTCCATATACTGTAAAACAGAAGATAGATAGGTCTACTGCTATTTTTACTTTGGTATAGGCTTATTTTCATTTGTAAGCTACTGCAAGTTGGATATAGGCCTATGTTCTGTCAAGAAATCTTTGGTCCTGACAGTTCTGCATTTATAAAAGTAAACATTACAGCATAATTACAAAACCTAAACCCTATCATTTCTTTCATACAGATGAAACTTCCAGAACAAAAGTCATGGATCCACTTGCAAGAAATGGCAGTCACTCTACTATCAATGTTACCATTCCAAGCCAGCACAGTGCTAGTACCTTCAAATCGAGAACACCTGTCCCTTCACCAGTAGTCAACCACTCTCAGAACGAAGAATCCAGGCAGTCACATGTTAGGCTGCCATCTGGTGACTTCCAGCAAAACAGAAGGTGACTGGCAATCACTTGCAATGCTTCAAAAGTCCATGATTTTGTACCACAGTTAACAATAGAATATCTTTGCAGTGATGATGGAACTGGGGGACAGGGGCTATGTGACTTAATTATTATGAGTAACTTGAAGTTTTCCTTTCAAATCTTAGGACCAAAAGCATCCAAAAAATATCTTTAGAAAATGCCAAAATCCAGAAGTTAAATGAATCACCACCCGCCATCTTAGAAACCTTTCAAGAGCCCCAATGTGACACGGACAAATACAGTGCAATGCATTTGAACACACATCTTTGCAGAACACACTGCAGGTGCCACTTATAGAACTGTCTTCACAGGGGGTGAAATAGTTGGGTTTGCATCACAATTTGCGACCTAAGAAAGTCCAATTGGAACTAAGTTTTATTTAGCTTCGCATTTGTCGCAAACCAAAATTTTCTCATGCCTCATCTAAATGTGTATGTGTTAGCTGCAAATTTTAGCAACTACTAATTAAGATGGAGTAATGCCTTATCTGTCCAAACATTGATTGATTAGCAATTATTGCTAATCAATTCTCTCACACTATTTGGTGTTGCCTCCTTCATTACTTTTGACATGACATTACCAGGGAATAATAATGTCACTTTACTGTCACAGGTTGCTAAATTTGCTGCGAATGCAAAAATGTCAGGCAGTTTTTTTTTTTTTTTTTTTTGCCACTCTGAGGCTCTCACTGGATTTATGGGATTTAAACACTCTTGCAAACCTCAAAATCTGCTAAATTATCTACTTTGTGCCATTCCAAAATTGAAACTGATGAGTTGCAGTTTGAGTCCTACTTTAAAGATTGAAAATATGTTTAAGTCTTTCATCAAACTTAAAACCTGAAAATGTATTATGCTTGACTTTTGATTCATACACTCACAGTTGATTTAAGGTCTTGGGTCTCAGGCTATGTACATGTTCTACTAAAATACTATCAGCAGTTCCTTGTATGGCACTGTAGTATCTCAAATGGGAACCACTTGAAGGGCGTCGTACCAGACTTCGTCTCATCGCTATCTATAAGGAGGTTCATAACATCACACCCCCCAACTTCCAGCTGCAGAGTAACCTTAATAGGACCACTGGGCATAATCAAGGCACCCACATAATTGTTCCCCCTCCTTTTAGTAAGAGATTAAGAGATGTTATCAATACTCGATGTACCCAAGAACTGCTCGTGAATGGAATTTCCTTCCACCAAATATACATGCAGCACCTGATGTTTGCTCTTTTAAATCTAGCCTAGCCAACAGTAATCTTTGTAATCTAGTGTCTAAGGTGCACTTTAAAATCTAGGCAACTCCCCTTCCACACTCACCTGTGCGTGATCACAGACTTTTGAAGGTGTTTGCACAGTATGAAGCAGAAGTATTCACTACAGTCCTCCATATTGCATGGAGTGTGTTTCTAGAGTAAAGTAGGTGCATAATATTACTTAACTGTCATTTTGGGCTAAGGAGGGGTTTGGGGTCCAGTCAGCATTCATTTTAAAAAACAGATTCTCATTGCTCTAGATGGTTTAAATTTTTCCAACAAAGTTTAAGACCTGTATACTTTTAGCCCCATCTCTAATCTTGCATTTGATACCTCCCATAATGTAGAATTTTCAGTGCACAAGGTCAGTTCTCTACTTTATCTGCTGTAATCTGAGGATTCTCTCTGTTCAGCCATGCTGTTGTGCAGTGTTTTCATTGATCTTGATCTATGCATTT
The DNA here is from genome assembly GCA_029531755.1 of Holothuria leucospilota. Classification (NCBI taxonomy): domain Eukaryota; kingdom Metazoa; phylum Echinodermata; class Holothuroidea; order Aspidochirotida; family Holothuriidae; genus Holothuria; species Holothuria leucospilota. The sequence continues at coordinate 18,792,210 of CM055973.1, read as the reverse complement.
TAATTTAATATTTGCAGCCCCCTGTTTCTAGCAGCAGGCCTTAGGGTATGGTTTACAAAGATCCACCTCAGACTTTTCATTCATAAATGTTTGCAAGCCCCTGAGAACAGTGCTGACGTGGCAGCCTCTGCAGGACCATGAGTTACAATCTCATGCAATGTGTTATAATCCTGGTCCCATCTGTTGTGTCAAACACCAATCAACAAGGCATAGGTCCCAATTTTATGGTGTTTGATAGGTTAAGTATGGTCCAGCTAGGCTTTGAACCCCAGTCACACAGCTGAAAGGTGGATGCTTGTAATTGACCAGATTCAATACTCAAATAATACATTCAAAAGTACAGTTTATTTCAGAGAAAGTTTAATCATAAAGTTTGTGGGGTATGCTACTGCGAACGGATTTTGAGATGATGAAAGTCTGCCCCATAATTGATTCAATGAGATTCATTCCATATATTGTTTTACAATACTAGCCTTTTGTAATGTTTGCATTTTCAAAAGTACTGCAACTTTCTTGAACCCACGATTAAATTCCATTCAGTTTTTGTCCCTTGTTTGCTGAGCATACTTGTCAGCCCTAGTATGTATTGTGATAATCAATTGCTCCATAGCTGTTAATTTTCCAATGTGACTAGTCTCATATACCTGTATACGCAAAACCCTATGTGTTGGTAGAAATGTATACAACCATTCAAAATATCCTTTAATAATTCTTCTAGAAATTTTTGTATAATTTGTATGTTCATGTTTTGGTAACCTTTTACCACTGTTTACATTACCTCTCAAGTTGATTCTTTATAATATTTGTATAAATTCTTTCCTTTGTATGATCAGTTTAGAAAAAGTCCTGGCTGCAAGGACCATAGAAAGATGTTGGTGCTCATACAGGGACAGACAAATGTTTAAACTTCTAAAGCATGCTGTTTGTGCAGCAGTAAGTTTTTATTTTTCTTTTTTCTTTTTTTTGGCTTTTCTTGTTTCTTCTTGCTTTTCTTTTCCTTTCATTTTTTCCATTTTTTCTCGTTTTTTTTTCTTTTTTTTTTTTTGTCTTTTAGCATTTTCAGTTGTCTAAAACAGCACTTGAAGTCAAGCTGTAAACATGCTTTCATTCAAATAATAAAAATTAAAAATATATAGAATAAGTAATAATTTAAAGATTTATGATATGAAGGAGATGTTTTGTAAAGTGAATATGACGATATGTATCTTCATATGCAAAGCAGGCTGAAAATTTGTACAACCATTGATTGTTGAAAGAGAGTCAACAAATTAAATTAAACAGACTATACTCTAGAGTATTATTACCAAGTAATAATTTCACTGTAATCTTGTGTCAGTTATTTTTCCCTTCTTATATAATTTCTGGGTCAGTTAGGTTTCCCTTTTTAATACTTTCACGGTTATTTTGTGGCGGTTCGGTTTCCCTCAATTTATAATTTCTGTGTCAGTTAGGTTTTCCTTCTTAAATTTCTTGGTAATTTTTCTCTAAAATTACATCATATTTCCCAGGGTTCTTTATGGTTCAGTCTGTCAGAATTGATACCTGAAAATGATTATTTAGTCAAAATTAAGCATCATGGTAGAAGTAAACTTGAGCCAAATATACATGAAAGCATTAATAAAATAATGACTAAGTATGTTTGTTCCTTGTGTGGCTTACTTTACAGGAACATTCCTTGACTTATGAGGTGCTAAGGAAAGTTATTCCTGCAGAGGCCCAGTTACTGAAAGACCCTAGTGTCAAAGCTAGGGTTCGTTTCAGGTTTGTAAACTGTTTAGTATCAACATGGTGCTTACAATACTGAATGTCAGAGGGGGCAATTTGTTCTCTCAATATTGGGGGGGGGGGGACATGACCCCATTTTCAAATAATTTACTGTGTGAAAAATCAAAGTCACTGGGCGATTTCTCAAATATTGGGGGGGGGTGGGGGGGGACATGTCCCTGAGATCGCTGCCCATGCTGAATGTGTACAGTATTAAACATCACTTTAAGATATCTCAGGTACTAAGGAAGTTGAAAATATCACATTTAGAGTATACTTTTTCAGGAATTGCCAAGTAGCCATAATTCCCCCTCCCCAAAATCTGACATGTGAGATATGTCATGAGTTTTTACAGTCAGTCGGTCTATCTTTAATACGAGTAAGTCAGTCTCATTGTTTTCAATGTGTTTTTAGGAATAGGGATATATGGAAAGGGGAGGGTTTGCTACATGGTCCGAAAAGAGAAATGTGGAAATGTGTGAAGGGCATATAGTCCATATTTTTGTATCATGAAGTGGTCACTGTAGGGGTAGGTTGAAAGTGATAGAGCTGCTTCCTGAAATTTTTGTATCAATGTAATATTTTGCCAGCTGTTTGAAGTCAACCAGATTCTGGAAATTTGCTGGAATATTTTCTCCCTTTTCATAATTTAAAAAGTCGACAGTCTTTTGTACAGTTAGGTAGGATTATACATTCTTAGGAAATTAATGGGAAGTCATGAAACCTCATAATGCCTTGGCTTGGCCCCTTCTCCCAGTTTTCAAATGCTCCAATCCCATTGCTCATCCCTTCTCTTATGCAATACTGTGCATCATGCGCACAAAGCTCATACTTTTCGCGATAAGGCCCACTTGTTTTCAGAGTTTTTAAAATCTCTGTAGGAGCTAATGACTTCAAGAGGTAGGGAGAGAAACTTAATGGCATATATATAGTGGGTAGATTTTTGACATACTGTATATTAATGCTCCCATGAAGGGAGAGAACATTATGCATGGCATTCTGTAATGTGATATATGACAATAGGCTCCTTGTAAGAAATGAGAATGTATGTAGCAATGCAAGGTGAACACTGTGACATGCTTTCACCAGTAATTTTACTTATTTCAATATTTCTATAGATTTGCAGGATCAGAGTTTCCTCCCATTGTTCTTTTCAAAATCTACACCCACACAGAAGGTTCTGGTCTCAGGTATCTAAGTGGCAAAAAATGTATCCGGCCAGCATCAGAGGTGAGGATGACCAAGGTTTATTTAGTGGCATTATGGTTTATGTGATGGAAAAAGAAGATCTGTGCTGTTTAACTATTATACTGAAGGCCAGATATCTTTCCTAAGGGTGCTTTCCAAATTAAACGTGTAATACATATCAATATAAATTAAGTAAGGTTTAAATAAAAATACATAAAAATAAAATACACTATATATAAAATCAAAGAATGCCTTTCATTCGTGTTTTTGGCCTTAAGTGTAGGAAATGGTGGAACTCGGATAGAATGGGTCATTTCTGGTAAGGGTCAGTTCTGTAGGTGCACCTGCAGAGCTTAAATACTTCAAAAATGAAGCCTGCCCTCTAAAAGACGCAGCATGATAAGAGTTAAAACTATTTTTTGAACATGACTACTTTAGCAAGTTTTCTGGGAGGCTCAGGATGTTTTACAAAACCATATACATGTGAAGTGCAGAACATTTAAGTGTACTCTTCATAACATGCTCATTCTTCTATTTGAAGGATACAGTTTGGCTTGAGGTACATACAGTCACTTTATTTGTAATTTGCCAGAGATATATTGTTTAATGTATATTCCAATTTTCACAGTGACTTTATAGGTAAGGTTTGCAGCTCATAGATTGTCAGAAGAATTTCACACTGGCCAACAAACTCAGTTGCTTTCACCTGATCTTATCTCAAACAAAAATCAAATAAATTTGCCTCACACCAAACAGTGTGGATTTTGTTTTACATCAGTTTTCACAATTAGGTTCCAAAATAAAACTTTCAGCATAAAAAGTAATTCTACTGCAAATATACACATATTTTTAGATGCTATTTTTATTTTTTTTACAGGATGTTTGTATCTTATACATAATACATGCACCTACTATAATCCGATAAATTTTAGAACCTCCTTCAGTTGCAGAAAGTCAAAGCTCTCTTCCTGTTTTCCATTTCAAATTAATGCACAAATGTACGTATCTTGTCAACAGGGATATTAAATTTCTTCATCTAGATTTTTCTCTGGAAAACACCCAGATGTGGCAAAAAGGATCAAATATCGTAGTTTGAATGGCATTTCTATGAGTATGAAGATAAAAAACAGATATAGGTTGATATCAGGATAAGGTTTTTGACTTCAAAGAATGAGGTCACTGTTACAAGTATCTGAAATGTGAAAGCTTGCACGTAATTTTTTAAATGGTGATCGATATCATGACAAAGGTGTTTGTAAGAAACAGTAGTATGTTAGTCATCAGGTGGAATCTGCAAAGTATTGCATCTTTCAAAGATGAACTGCCTTTTGTATGGTAAAGGAAACAGAGTTTCTTCTTTTTTCAAAACAAACTTGGAAGCAGTGCGTTTCCACTAAGCCACTTTGACGCGACTTTGACGCAATGACTTGTCTACTTGACGCACTGATTTTCATGGCAAAAATAAAAAAGAGAGGGTTTTGTTTGTTCCTAAAGTTGATGCAGTGTGAATTCATGGCACTGAAATTTCTAGTGAGTCAGATTTTCTCAGATTGGGTATATTGACCCAATGGATAATTTCTTAGAGGAAACACTGCTTGGAAGTCAATAGCTAGGCCTCTTAATGCATTGTTCGTTCAGTTCTTCTTGAAACTTTTATGTACTGTAAAATAAAGAGTAGAACATTTGGCTTGGTAATGGAGGTAAATCGTTTTCTTCATGATTGTTTGCTGATATTCGGCTAATGTCAAATGATATAAATGGTTACTACAGTTACACCCACCTGTAAGCTATGGTAAATGTTCAAGACGTATGAGATTTGTATAGAAGTGTTTGCAAGGGTCGAGCCTCCTGTGGGCTGGGGGTTGTAGAATATGCCCACGGTATTTCCCGCCTGTCGTAAGAGGGGACTAAAGGGAAGGACTTGCACTAGCTGTATTTAAACTTTGCTTGACACTATATAACACATTTGTGTTCATTTGTCGTTAAATTTCATGTAACTAACTAACTAGCAAGGGTCGAAGTACAGGTATTAAGCCTTTATAGAAGATAAAACCAACCATACTCCTAGCTACTGAAACCTGTGAGCCTACTGAGAAAGAAATCGTAAATTAAGCTAGAAATACTTGCCATATTTATGACTTTCATATACCAGTCTTTTCTTTCATTTACAGTAATATATTATTCCAAAGCTATTTGTATACTCCTGGTAAATACAGTTTGATCTTCATGGATGTTAATAGAACTTAAATGTTTGAAGGAGCCAAGGCCTCCTGCTTTGATCTCAGCATTTAAGTGTTGGTGAGATCAGAAGTGTAAGTGGCATACACAGAATTCTAGGGGCTGGAAGGGCCAGATTTGTGGAGGAAGAATGTACAGCTACGAGGGAAGGGAAGGGAGGGAAGGAATGGAATTTTCCCTCCTCTTTTGAATTTTTAATGGGAAAACTAGTTAGACACAAAATAGTGATTTCATTTACTAGTTTCATGATGGTACAATTTGTTAAGAAGTGCACGTTTGCCACAAATGAGTGATTCCGCGATCTGGCTACAGGAATGTGGGGTTAATCTCTTCCTCTCCCTTTGTGCATACCCCCTGATCAGTACTGAGTGCACAGTACTTCTTATTGTGGACACTGATGAAATGAAACGGCAGATTTTTTGATTGTGAAAATTTTTGTAGTTATGTACGGTATTATTGATAGGTGAGAGAAATTCATAGAGTGTAATAACTTTTGAAGCAAAAATTTCAAACTACATACATTTCAACTTTAAATTTACAAATTTTTAAACATTCAGGTGATGTTGAATGTGAATGACTTTTCAGTGCTTCAAAGTTGTGACCATTCTGAAAACATAACAGCAGACCATACTGGTGGTGTCAAGGAGGCATTTGCCTTCAGTGAGATTTCTTTCCAGCGATCATTCCCTGAAAAAAAAAAAAAAAACAGTTATGAAGTTGGCATGCTGTGTCCCCACCTCTTACTGCTTTCAGCACCCTGGTGTTCCGACTGGTTACAGTAGTGAAGATGGATCAATCATTTTTCACCTTTCACTTGCATTCTTTACCCACAGGCAGCATCTGATGCCTGCCGTATGATGGGTCATCGTCTCTTCTATGATCAGATGATTTCTGACACTTGTCAGCAGGAACAAGACCAGATCACAGATGAAATAGATGTGACCACCACAAAGGACTATATGCAGGTGAGCCGTGGTCTTTTGAAAGATAACTGAAGCATATATCATAAATGAAAGACTTTTTTGAAAGCATAATATCCACTTATCACATTGTTACTGTTAACTGAGTTACTGGAATCATGTGAGTGATAGTTTTTAAAGGAACACTGGCATCAGCTTGAGGTCTGTTTTCTTCCTCCCATGAAAAAGGTGACTGCAGTTTGCTCAAAAATGTTTGCAACTTCTTTTTTTTTTCTGTAAATGGGTAATTTATTATCCTGCTCATCCAGAGTTGTTTTGAGGAGGATTCAGTCACATAGTACGTTTGTCAAACTGCATGGTGCATGATTGTAGTTTTGGCTGTTATGGGGCATAGACAGACTGGCCATCATGGAAATGTAGTGATTGCTTTTCTTTGTGAAAGAAATACCCTTTCAGTACCCGTACCAGTCACTGCCTGTCGCCTGTCTATTACTGCAGCTGGTAGAAACACTCAGTCTGCCCCTACTGGGTGTGGTAACTACGGTTTCAAAGGAGAATGGATGTACAAGTTTGCATTTTTGCTCGTAAAAGTCTTGGCTGATTTTAATCAATCATACCTATACATAGCCAAAGTACCCCCCAAAAAACTCGCCCCACCCCCACTAAGAATAAAAGAGGTCACCACTAAGTATGACATTTACCTTAATACAGGAAGATTTCTTACTATAGGTGACATCATTTTCATTTTATAGGTGTCTTATATATTCATGTTACCAGCATGAGTCACAGAAATATGCAAAGGAAACTTGTTTACATATATCATCAGTGTATAAATTAAGAGAGAAACCTTATACAAAGAATAATTGTAGAATATCATATAGTTTAATTATCAGAGAACAGCTTCCAACAGAATAAATTGCCTTAAGTGTGAAATGCATGTCATACTTAGCAAAACAACTAGAGACTTTGTATATGTGACTATGAAGCTAAATTAGCAATCATGTAAAATAAAAATGAGCAGGTTACCTCTATAGTTAAACACACAAAGTCTTCATGGAATTGATACAGTAAAGGAGAGCATGTTTTGGGTAGCATATAGGTGATTAACATACAGTCTTGAAGATAACATGAATCTGTCAAGACATTGGGAAGGGAGGAAGGGGGGGGGGGCATCCCAGTAGACTGAATTTGGTTCTGTAGACCAAATATCTACTTAGTTTTAGGTCCAGTATAAGGATTAAGATTAGGGTTAGGAATAGAATTAAGGTTAGAAGTAGGGATAGGTTAGTTTGATGGTTAGAATAAGTGCATCTGGCCAGGTCTACAGGAATTTCATTGTAGTGGATAGTGGGCCTTTGATCTACAATAGTGATCTTCACTCTAAGACATCTTTGATGTGGTGGACCCTGCTTAGACAGTGAGCTGAGAGATGTCCTGTGAGAAGGAAAAGTGATGTGACTTCATCCTAGTATGCATAATATTTTTTTTACATTACAAAGAGACATACTGCACAGACAGGAACGTACCTCATTTCACACTTTATGAGGGTGTTTATTACATTTTCTAGCCTCTTTACTGTACTTGAGAATTTGTATGATGACACAGCATTTTTTTCCTCAGTACTTAAGCAACCTTGATGAGATGCCGGCCCATATGGGAGGAAGGGATAATCTGTGGAGAAGACTAGATCTCAATGGTGAGTCCGTTCTTTATCCTATTGTCTCATGTTGAAGAAACATAATTTTATTTTCTACATACAAGTTTCAGTTTTAACATTTGCCCTGTTGATTGTGACAACCAAAGTCTGTGACAGAAAACCAGAAGGTACAGATTGCTTGTCTGACAGACGACCAACTTTAAAAGAGAACAGGTGGCACCTAGAACAACTGTAAAATGTCCATTTAGACAACCAAAAAAGGCAGACTCAGATGGACAACCATAAAATTTTCTTAAAATTGAGGACTGTTTGTATGATGAGATCAAATATACATGGTGTATTTGTATACTTTTTCTCTAAGAGTTGTTGTCAAGTTACAAATGTTTAAGAGAGCATTTCACTGTGACTTTAATGCAATATTGAATCAATGTTAAGTTTTGTCTGCTTCAATACAGATTGAAATGGTAAGGCTTAGGTCTATTAGATCTAATTCATATCAGTATGTTAAGGTCCATTGGCTCAGCCTCAGAAGGTTTGGCCTCAGTCTTGGTCTCAGCCCCAAAGAGTGTGACTTTAGCCTCAGTACCTCATGAACTGCAAAGCCAGTGACATCATCTTTTCTGCCACAATATTTTCCTGGTTAAAACCCTAGTTGGATTGTATTTCTGATATGAACAAACAAACACAAAACAAAAAAGTATCAGTCTTACTATTTTAGTTCCTTGCTACAAGCAAAACATAACTTTGTCACAAGATTCATGAAAGTTATCTGCCTTGTAAAACAGATTCATTTGGAAACAGGAATTAAATATCATCTTTCATTATTTACATGGAAATTTTTACAATTTTGGGTAAAAGATTCACATGGAAATTTATGCAAAAGAAGTGTAAATATAGTGTCATCCAGAAAGGAAAGAATCTATGGATTTTTACTGTCAGAATATTTTAGACAAAGGGATGTTGTACACCCGTGGTATATCGATGATGGGATTATGCAGATTTAGGTAGCTTAGTAATTATAGGCTGTTGCTATAAGGTGAAGAGAATCTAGGTCAAAGCTTCATATAAACTGAAGGAGGTTGTCACCTTTACCTTACTGCCACCTGTTGCAGTAGCTTGCACAGAGATGACATAGAAACAAGCTGACGAAAATAGAGGAGGCAGAACGTTTCAAAGTTCAGCCTAGCTATGGAATATGAAATAAGACAGATGTTTACATGTTGCTGTGAAAGTTTGTTGATGGCCAAACTGTTATGCAATGAAATAGTCTGAACACAAATTGAAAGAGAAATTTTAAGTTGACTTACAGCAAACATTTGTTGTGTTTCCTAGAGTTTATACTAGATGAATCATGATGTTTCTGCAGCCGTATATTCTCTAGGGGCCAAGATACTTAAGTGGTGGATGTAAGCTATTTGTGACCTGCGACTTGCACTAAAACTGTCTGTGGTGGATTGGAGTGTTAAACCAAAAATTTCAGTAAACAAAACAAGCTGTCTAATGAAATCCTGGCTACTGCAGTAAATTTAAAGTAAAACGCAACTTAAAGTGGCCCTATAAGCCCCAAAATACTTGTCAACTCCTGCTTTAAAAAATTATGTGTATGCATGTACATCAGTTCATTTTATTCCTTTCTTCTCATTGCCAAAAATATACTGTCATATTTGTCACGTTAGAAAAGATAAAACACTGAACCAATGGTATGAAAAACTGAAGTTGAGGAGGAAGACATAGTAGATAGAAGTTGGAAACTTTTGAAGCCTAGACCCAACAAATAGAAATAAAAGGTGTTGGACTGTAGTCTATCACATATGTGAAATTGAACCTATTATTTTGAATTCTTTAATCCAACAGTTCTTCCACGTACTACCATTTTATATGATATTCTGGATTTCGTTGAAAACGGAAAGGCCACCCCTCGTCTTCAGTCAGAGTTCCAGGTGCTGTCAACAAGACCTGTCACCCAAGAAATGCAGTTAGAGCACATCAGACTCATATCTAAAGTCAGGTTTGTTGAGGGTGAAGTGTTTTATTCAGTAGATACTAGGTACTGTTTGATTCAGGCATTGCAAAGGGCATTTATTGAACCATGCTAAGAATACCACAGATATAAACCTCTTTGAGGTGCTAATTGCTCAAGAATCGTGGAGGATAATAAACTGTACTCGACATAAAGAGTACCGCAGGGTACATTTTTTAAGGAATTTTGAAAGAAACAATTTTGAAATGCTTTGTTCTTGTTTAAGAGTTAGATCAGGTGGAACTTTCACTTTAATACTGGTTGAAGGTAAATAGTCAGTGGAAAAAAAAGAAAACACACAACAACAGTGGCTTTAAAAGAATGAAAAAATATGTTATTGAGACTTACGTTTAAATCTGAGAAGTTCATAGTTATATATAAAAGTCATCAGCAGGGTATTAGTCGTTCTCTGACAAGATGCGAATCACATTTCAGGACACCAGAAATCTGGACTCCAACACCTCGACAACAGTCTAAATCAGGAAGGAACAGTCAACCCGGTGAGACAGCCAGGAGATCCCGTCAGGCAATGAGACGAACAAACAGGATGAAGAAGATGTATGCAGATGGAAAGAAGGTAAGATGAAGATTAAATTGTCCTACAGGCATTAAAGATTTATTGAGTATCTGGAGACATTGAAGCAACATCAAAAATGGGGTCAAGAATTCTCAGTATCTGGAGCAGAGAGGATATGCAATAACATTATTAGTTTTGTTCATGTGAGCATACTGGAAGACTTCCTGAATCTAAAACTGTAGGATCGTAGTAGAAATCATGGTATATATCAGTATTTTTGTATGTACAATGGTTGGGTGTGAACAATTGTCCAGGGGGGAGGGGGAAGGGGGAACAATTTTACAGCCTTCCAAACTTATGTTGTTTAGTTATTGAAACTCAGAAGAAAATCGGTCACATTTTTTGCAACTGTTGTCTGTGCTGATTTGCGTTTGACAAAACTTAGTTAGACCTGGTAATTTAGCCCAAACCTAATAATACATGCCAATACATTTTGGGGAAGGGGGGCACAAACAAATGACTCTCATTAACTGATGACTTAAAAATCTTATATGGAATATTTGAACAGCCTCCACTCCATTTCATGCTTCTACAGTAGCTAAGATGGCAGCTCCTGACATATCTGGAAAGGCAGAAAAGTAATTAGATCAGTCGTAGATTTTGGACAGATATTTACCTGGTAGTTTTATAAAACACATTTTAGCCCCATTTAGTTACTACAAAACTTTCTGATTTAGCAATCTAGCTTCTCCATTACTTAATTCCTATTTACATTTGCAGTCTGCAATTAGACCTGGAAAACGACTATGAGGGTAGTGGAATGGAGCCCTCATGTTTGTTGTCCAGGCATTTGCTATGGTGTATTTTTGAAAATGTTTTGTGAAGAGGTGAACTTTGTTACACCACATCAAGTCATCTTACATCACATTTTAGTACTTAGTGTATCATTGATGTTGATTTTACAATTGAGACCAGTGCAGTTATCATGTATACAGTTCTGTTACTTTTGTCCTTGTAGGAGCAATGGATGGAGACAGAGCAAGGTGATGCAGTAAGATCAGGAACTTTTAGGCCAGAAGATGAAGATAATGATGATTGGGAGAAAGAAGCAGATAAATTATATGAATGGACTCAAGACTTGTCATATGATGATATTGGCTTGAATAGCCCTAGATGACAAAAATTCTCAAAATGCTTATTAATTTGAATAAATTATTTGGAAAAGTTGGAATCATTATTTCCTTCTTATAGTGATTGTAATTTTGTCAAAATGTTTGATGCAGCAGTATAAAACAATTTAAGGCAGAGGAGGAATTTGCTCATCCCAAACAAAACAATCCCCCCCCTACTAAGTTTCCCCTTAACCCATCCTCCAGTTTCAAAAGTTACTGTCTTCCGTACCTCATAGACAAAGGTCTGTCAAGGTGATAATTTGCTCTGGTAAGGCCATATTCTGCTGAGGACACTACTGTGTATGATCTGCAAAAGTCCTTGACAGATCAGAGTGACTATGTTTCAAAGTGCAGTCACCAATTGTCAATTATGTTTGTCCTCAACCTAAATGTATCAAGGGAGATAAGTTTCTGCCATTAAGAGGGGTACATGTCATAGTCAGAAGGTGTTTCTCCCATAATATGAGACAGCCACAAGAGTCGATCTCTGGCATAATTGAAACTGGATGAAAGTTTCTGTATTACTGCAAGGTCATCGCATAAAAAGGCATAAATGATTTTTTCTTTGAGTCGTCATGTGCATATCATGGTAAATGCTATTACCATACTAGACATGGTTTCATATTAAGGAAGGGACAAAATAGTTGGGTTTACAATGCAATTTGAGACCCAAGAAACCCATGTTGGGAATCAATTTTAATTTTGCTCAGCAAAAGTTGGGATAAATATTTTCTCATGCCCTGCTAACAGGTTTATGGGTTTTAACTGTCAATTTTAATAACTGCTATTCAAAATGAAGAAATTGCTAATCACTGCAATTATTGATTAGAAATAATCCCTGACTCATTCTCTCACACTATCTAATCCCTTGTTAAGTAACAGCACATTAAAAGATGAAAGCAGGTGAGTGCTTGAATTTAGCTGAGGAAATCTGATTTTTGTCATGCCATGCAGGTGGAACAAAATATTTGTGATGTCAAGTTTCTCAACATCTCCACATTTGGACTCTTTGCTATAAATCAGGAAGAAGCACTGTGATTGAAAGTGATAAATTAATGCATCAGACAAGTTATGTTTCTTGAAATTTCCTGTAAGGGCATGATTTTTGGCTCATTGCCAGTGTGCAGAGTCAAATTAATTTTGTATACACAACTTGTCTGGAAATATATGATTTAAGTTGCTGGCTTTAGTGCTATCAGAATTGATTTATGTAAGTGTACTGGACAAATAAATCTTTGGTTTACTTCTCGAATTTTTTGCCTTTGCTAGTATTTTGTATGAACTTGCAGCACTGTCCAATATCCTACTGGCACTCTTTGCACAACTGTAGTCATTGTACAGAAACTCAGCACCATGGATTTTTTTTTCAGTAACATTGTTCTGCTTGTAATAGAAATTTAATGTAAAGGGAATTTATGGAATGTTAGTGTACAGTATTACAGTATTCTGGTAACGTGCTTTAGTGAATGTCTCTGTAACATGAGTTGAGCATTTTGTTAGAAAAATGTGTTGTTATGGATATGTCATAAAATATTCATCTTTCACTTCATAGTGAAAAATGGACTAAGTCTTCCCAACCACTGCATACTCACTAATGAATCAGTTGCATGGTGTACACCAATTATTCCTCAACTGGCTTGCATGTACACCAGATTTTGTCCATGATTTTGTGGTCATCTAGATCCTTGTAGAAGTTATCAAGGGGTAGAAGCTACTCATATGAAAAAGTTCAAGTAATTAGCCTTTGGCACTGTTTTAAAATTTGAGAGATTGTGGATGCGAACAGGATTTTGCACTGAATAAGGATGAATCTAAATTAGCAAGTGCCTTAAAACACCTCAAAGTTCCCTTATGTTGAGATTTCCTACATCTTCAACATAATTTAAAACAAAAAAAGGGCCCAACATGTGACTTCACTGAGACCTCTTCTCCACATTCCACCACCCCCCCCACCCCCCAAAAAAAGGGAGGAAGAAGAGGTTACTGAATTCATTATTCATCACATAACCTCTCTTGAATCAGTATTACACTAAATAGCTAACACATATTGAAGGTCATTTCACAATGGCAACAAGCAAGTGATGTATGCCATGTGGGGACCTTCCAATGATCAAGGGCAAAGTTGTGTAATGATTGAGAGAAAATCACTCCACCTTTAAAAAACTGTTGGGTATGTGAATTCATCAATAAAAGACAATGAAGCAAGAATGATTACAATATTCTCCATGTCTGTTTTATTTACTGATTACAAAAAAAATCAAGGCAACACAAATAAGGAAAAGAATAAAGAAATATCTCTGTTATTAGAGTCACTTTGTAGGAATGACAAACTGAATATGGCAAAAATTAAAGAACAGCAAATTTCTTAAAATGAAGTTGGAAGAAGACAGATCCATCCTGTCAATTCATCTCCAACTTTGATTAAAATACTGTGCAACTAACAAAAACTGTGATCTGTCCAAACGATAATAGAACACTCCTGAAGTGATGTTCTCAAGCAAGAGGTCACAAAAAACACACTGTCCAAGGAATAAGGGAAGGGAGGATGGGGGGGGGGGGGGGGTATGAAGAGGAAAAGAAGGCTTTCAAAAGTCCATGCTGGGATGACAATGCATGGTAAGAGGGGCAACTACCCAAAACACCCAACTACATTAGTACTGTGCCTTGGCAAGATTTGCTGAAAAGTAATAATGACAATGAAATCCAAATTTGACTCATGGGAGAAGGAAGGCTTCTTGGCAGTAGTCATACCAAGAGGAGAATCATTGTTTTTTTTTATTTTTAGTGAGGGAGGGGGTGCATTTACTCTTGGAAAAATATCGTATGCATGAAGCATGTTTAACACAATGTGCAATACACCAAAGAAAACACTGAAAACCACATGCTAACATCAAACTGCAGAAAGGTGGAGGCGGGCCGGGGGACTGAAAAGTTTTCACTAAATCTCTCCCATGTTACTGTCACCGGGAGTTTCCATTATCAAATAACAAATAGAACACTATAGGATGTTGTACGGAGTACATCAAGATTAACGGAGCATGCAGACTAGATAAATAGTGAGCAAAGTGCTGGACTACAAAGGTACGTACAGCTACATCCTGTGTATTCATACATGCTAATGGGAGTGCGCTATATAAGTAATGTAATGTAATCCTGTATTAAAGCAAATGACACAGCTGGCTTTTATCGGTTATCAGTAATGTATGAAGGATCTCAATTTTATGTGATAATTTTCTCATGCATCAATGATGAAACAAACATAATCCTTAAAATTATTTGTTTCACACCAAAGTACTTAAAATCTTCAATCATTAAAACTGTCTATGTGCTAGAATGCCAGATGATAAAATTATACCAACATGTGACCTGCCCACCTGCTTTGCGACTTGTCACATCACTGTGCAGGGAGTATAATTACGGATATCTACACGCTACCTGTCTAGTGATGACTCTAGCTATGTACACACACCATAATCATTGATCAATGTGTAAGTCACATGAAAGTAATATCAAATAACAAATATGTTGAATCATAGAAGTCTGGCAGATGGTTCAGGTACTTGGTAAATACAGTGTGTGCTCTCATAAGACCATGCATGCTGCCTGATATAATTAGACTTGCCCAAAGTCTCTGACTATGATCTCCCAGGTACAAAAAGACTTCCTAGTGCAGTACTGCCACATGAATTATAACTGTTGGTTGGCAAGAAAACTATGCTGCACAATGTGTAATTTATGGTGGGCCAGTGGATGGAGGAGGGCAAATGGAGCTTATACTGAAGTACTTCTTACAATAAGTTATAAACGAGATGAGCTCAAGAAATTATGATCCAGACTGTTGGAGTGAATTTGAAACTGTAGTAACAATGCAAAAAGACACTGAAAATCTTCTATTAGAATAAAAATTATCTGGCAATGCAGTCAATATTCTGTAACCCCCCAAACTTTTGAAGGCCATATAAAATGCAAAGGGCCCTGTGGAGGCATATTTTACTGTAATCATGTACGGGGGCCAATGGAAGGTTTCAAAGATTGGGTGGCTGAACTGGATTTTGGCATTTTCTAAAGTAACTTTTAACAATTCTATTGATACAACTTCTCTTGAAACAATCTTCAAACTGAAAATTATTGGGACTACAGTCCAGCCCCCATTTGTCGCCCCACCCCCATTTTGCCTCTACCTTACTATCCTGGTACCCTACACAATCACCTGCTGTTTACAGCAAGCTAGCAACCTAAAGATCTATACCACACTGGAATGGTGTTTATTATACATAGTGACTTATAAAGAGTCTATATGCCATCCAGCAGACAGATCAATATTTTATAACAGTGCTGAAACACACATTGCATAGCACTTCACACATCCTATTTATGTCAACACAGTGTAATATAGGTATTGCCACCTACTGGTAAACTATCAGAATATTTCAACTTGAAGCCATAATTGCTATAAAGTGTGTGTGGACATTGAAAGGTTGCTGGCATTTAAGGCAATGTAGCTTTTATGGGGTTAAAGATTTGGATCCCATTTCAAACAGCAGGATTTTATACCCAGAGCAATCTAAATTGAAAACATTTCCCTTTTCCTTTGAGTTTAAAACTGAACTGAAAGCTACCAGGTGTAAAACTGTGATCAGCTATTTAGCCCTCTATTGTGATCAACTACTTAGCCCTCTATATGGGTTACTTGTACATTTGTGGTCATGTTGTCAATAAAAATAACAGGACAAGGTCTGACAATGCATTAAGAGATCCTTTTAAAAATGGTTTTCACAAGCATTGCTACACTGAGCCAGTTAAAGTACTGCATTCATATACACAACTTAAGGAAGGTGCAAATCTCTATTTGATTTGAGGTGGGAGAGAGGAGGGGGTAGCAAAAATACAGCAAGTTGGAACGACCCAAATGGCACCAAAGGCAAGTTTCACTTTCTTGAGTATTTAAGTAATGAATATGGGAGGGGGAGATATAACCACTTTGTTCCCTCCTCCAACAATTTTTGGTTAGGGGGTAAAACTCACCGCATGATTTGTACCCCTGCTCAAATATAATAAAGTCTCACATACTGTGAGTGGGTGAGACTATTCACAATTACCCCTTCCCTTAACTGTGCTTTCAAACAAACAGCCAAAGCCTAATATTCATTTGAATTACTGTAAATTTGACAGCTTGCAGGTGCACAGCTTTTCTTTCAACATGCAATTTATGATCACATTCAAAAAGGTGATGTAGCAAACATATGTTCACGATCTTGATGGTACTATCAAAGGCAACTTATGGGCAAATTTGTTGCAATTTAGAGCATAAGGTTGCCAGATTTTATTGGTTAATTCATTGAAAAGGAACTTCAAAAGGTATACTGTTGAGCCCATGGATGCACAAACGGCAGTGGCATTCACTGCAGCTGATTTGATTCACTCTATCATGAAGTACTAAGACTGCCATCTTTTTATGATCTATGTGCATTTACTGCAGGTCATGGTTGCTCCTACACATTTCTTACATGAAAAAATTTCCTTACAACTAAAGCCACTTAAATGCAAAAAACAAACATTACCACCAAGGAATTCTGCACCACATTACGATATACTGCAACAGTCACTTGATTTCACTTTTACAACTGTTTAAATTTACATTTACTCAAAAATTATTACCATATACTTATAATTCAACATAATGTTACAGTCTTGTTCCATCTTTCTCAAATTTATATAAGAATACAAATTTATGTGGACTTTACAAAACCCTCCATGAAATTTCATTCTTCAGGACGGAAATGGATTCATTGTATTATATTAATGTGCGGACTTTTGACACACACTGAGGTTTTGTGCATACAGTTTAGCAATGTAATATTAATGAAGTTTTAGAGTGGGCTGATTCAAGCCTGATCAATCAATTAAAAATATACCAATTAAGGCTTGTCCACACAAAGACAACTTTGTCACCTACAAGATGGGCTACTTGAAAGTTTTTATACCCCAGTTATACCACAATATCCATAACTGTCAAGCACTTTCTATAGCGGAAATGATCAGTTCTTTAATTACTGTCTTTTCCTTTCATGTTATCAATGGAACAGCTTAGCTGTGTTCCCAGTGAAAGCTAATGAGGGTGCTGACAGTTCCACAGGCTGCAGGCATCGATGCTTGCACAGCAAATATCAGTAGATGTGCGTTCATTTAGAGCAATGCACAGAATAAAAAATTAGAAGGCATACTGTAGTACCATTAGCCTGGTGGGTCACTGTACCATGCATCTTTGCCAACTTCATTGTATCCCTCTGCCCCACTGTTTACCCCTTCCAAACGACATTCCCTTTCGCTCTGTGCACTTCATGTAGTTCTTAACATTACTGCATGGATGCTACTGAAAACGTGTGAGAATGATGTATTCATTCCTGGACAAGATGATCACTGATAACAACCTGCCAATGGCAAGAATTTGAAATAAATTAGACAAAATTGTAAACAACTAATACTGAATGATTAAATATCACTTAAATATCTGCAACAATTAATATAAAACTTCCATACATCCACAACCTCATCCACATCACAATAAAGGCACATATGAAAAGAAGGTATACAGTACTACTCAATATTTTTACCACTCTTGACTAAAGTTTATCATAATCAAAGTACCAGTATATTTGCATTGTATGCCAAAATGTGGACCCTTGGGCCCATTCTGGCCCTACCTACATGATACAACAAATATTCAATTTCAAAATATGTGCAGTTGAAAAAGTTGACATGAAAGTTGCTTAAAATAGAACATTTTCTATTTCTTTTCAACTGTACAATTCACATGTACACGTAAATTGATTTGCAGGCTAAAATTCCAACGTCCCACAATGCTATTGGTTTGTCAATTTTGTTGAAAGGCATGTTGAATCATGTAAAGATGGGACCCAGGCTTTTAAGATGCAATAAACTAGGTATTACTCCTATATTCCATATAATTCCACTTACTAGTTAACCAACTTACCACCCATATGTACTGAAGGTTAGGTAAAACTGACATTATCTACTATAGGTACTGTGATTCAAACGAGAATTCTATGACAAGCCACATATATATAATGACATGCTACCATATTGTAAACAGTTCTCTACCTTGGTAGACCCCTACTACACATGCATCTGGCAAGTCTAATATAACTATGTTATGCAAAATGCTAAATAGTAGAAAAGAACGAAAACGAACTTACTGTAAATAAGTAAAAATTAAATTTGTATTTAGAATGTTTCATGCAAAAGCAATCACAAACTACATGTAAAATTTGCTACTTGACCTTCTGTACATGTATTAATATGCAAGCCTTGCTTTACATTAAGGTGAGGTATGTACTGTACTGTGTAGCACCTGAAGTCTGTGTGAGTTGACATCCTGTATGGTTTAAAAGACAACTGGTAAAATCCCATAGGAACTAGTGTTCATTGGTACCATACCAGCATTTCCAATCTCCAAAATTGCAAACCTTGAGATTTTCATAAACAAAAAAGTATCAAGTGGTACCTTCAAGCAATGTCTGCATTCACCAGCAGGATCCCTCTATTTTCTCTGCAATTCCACTTTATATTTTACATCTTATCAAGATCCACCTTGGAATCTAAATTCCCCTTGAATATTTTGGAGCGGGGCATCCCCCTCCCCCTCCTATACACTAGGGACTAGTGCCAACACTGACTGCCTGGTGATTTCTGAACTATACCATGTTTTTTAATTATTGGGCAGACAACAGAGGATGAGAAGACCAGATGGGTGGGGGTAGGCAGCAAGGTTGCTTATATGTTTGAGTAATCTTAAATGACTGTGAGATGATGCTAGTAGGTGCAAGATTCATGGTGAAATCATGGGAGTTGGCAGATCTGTTGTACTGTAGCCCAGTGGGTCCAGAGGGAAGTTTACAAGTACAAATGTACAGTAGGACCAATGGACCGAAGAACTATTACATGGGGAAGTCACCATCTGTCTGAACAAATTCAACTGATTCATACTCACTGGCACATGTTTGTAAGGTTTTAAACATTTATCACTATTAGTACCCAACTTCCACTCCATGTTTTTGATGCAAGATGAAGAAATATAGAAAAAGAAAATACAGGTAGAATAATTAGTGAAAAACATTTCAATCTCTGGCCACATTCTAGAACAGTACAAACAAAATTTTAATACCCCAATAATTAAAATGTGTGATCTACATTTGCTAGCAAACTATACTGTACAGTACACAGAGGTACAACCAGGTTTGTATTATTTATATCAGTACTGCCATGGAAGCTTTTCACAGCGGGATGACATTGTATGCTTAACCATTTATTACTTTAGTTGTTTACATAAAAGAAAGAAGAAGAGAGAAAAAATATCCAGGATCAAATTCCATTCAACTGATTACAGAAAGACATCATAAACAAGAAATAGCATTTCAGTTCATTCAAAGACTTAGGTATCCAGACTTAGAATGAAACACAAATATTTATTGCACAATAAATGGTACTTCAAATGCAGTACTACACCAGTGATAATATATGACCTTGGTTTGCCCATCCATATAAAATATTAAAGTATGGAAATATGTGAAAGTCACAGACAACACTTGCTACTGAAAGTTCATGCCTGCTTGACATTTTTTCATATATTTTTCAGACCAATCATTTAAAACTTCCACTGCCAGCAATACTAAGGGCAGCAAACCCCTACTCACACAGTACAGCCTGCATAGCAAGCCAAACAATATCTCCCTCAATCAGTAGGTGTGCAAAGCCTGGAATGACTCACGAGCTATAACTTCCTCAGCTTAGTGGCCAGCAACTTGGGACATAACTTTTGACTATTTCATAGAGAATCTCATTTTTGGCCATATAAACTTGCTACAAAAGTACAGCAATGTGAAGGAGACTACAAGGTATATGTCCATGCAACAATCTGGTTTCACTGAGTAAGTGATCTAAAGAAAATCAAAGAACCTCAAACCTGTTACAAAATTTCAGCATTAACATTCTTTCCAAAAAGTATCTAAAGGCCGGTATATACTTCCAAATTTTCCCATGCTAAAAGTCTTAAGAAGCATGCATATATGCTCATCCCTGCTCTTCCAGGCCAGTCATGAACAAAGCTCAGCGTTGAACAGCTAGTGTTCAACTTTCATAGGTTTATAGCACTATACTGAAGTACGAATCATCCTTAACACTGCTTAGAGCAGTAAATACTTAATAAATTAATTGACACTGCAAGTTAAAAGGAATCAAATCTTGCCCCAAACAGCTAAAATTCTCCCAAGTTTACTTCTAGCCCCTCCTCCAATTCATAAGTAAAACACAAATCTAGAGTGGTACACCTGCACAAAGCTAGAATGGCCTGTACTAAGTTAAAATGCTATAGGCCATATCCATAAACTACTGTATGTGAGCTGTCTGCTATTGGGTACACTACAGAGTGACTGCACAAGTCATCACTGACCAATAAAAATTATGCTTCTGTTTGAATTAAATCAAAGTGTAGTTTATACCAATTCCTAATAGAGATATAGGGACATTCCTAAATATGTCTGGGGTAAGTGGGGTTATGCAACAACCCCTTTAACTTTGACAGCAGGATTCCTTCCACAGAAGCCACAAAATCCATATATAAAATTTCAAAGTGTGCATATCAGTTTTTTTTTTTTTGTTTGTTTGTTTGTTAATACTGCAGTGCTTCCACTTACTGTAGGTACAGTATAGTAAATTCAGGTCAATAGCCTCTCAATATTGGACAGCCATACAATGCTTTCTAACCTAATATGCAGCAACAGAGTTTCTCAGGACTACACTGTTCTATGCCTCCTCAGTAAACATCACATAAATGATGGTATAAAATTACACTGCACCCCTTTAACCAATGATGTGTTTTAATTACTGCATTGGCCTTTAACACTAGTGTCAGTCTAATGGACTTGCAATGCTTTCACAGTAACATGCTACCCCATAAAGAAGGTCTATAAAAGTTCATGCATTCAGCTCATATGTACAGTAGCTGTTATTGGGATGGATTTGGCAGCCTGCTTGCACTTTACATTGAGGTGCTTGTAAGGTATTTAATGAAGTGGCAATACAGGATGTATTTGTAATGAGCACTTGGCTGTGACGGTGAGTCTCACAACAAGAGAAATGGACTTTCATATTTTAAAAGCCCTATAGA
The DNA here is from genome assembly GCA_029531755.1 of Holothuria leucospilota. Classification (NCBI taxonomy): domain Eukaryota; kingdom Metazoa; phylum Echinodermata; class Holothuroidea; order Aspidochirotida; family Holothuriidae; genus Holothuria; species Holothuria leucospilota. Next base: position 18,770,548 of record CM055973.1, on the reverse strand, counting down.
GGTGTTTCACAGACGTCGCTACATAGCACACATCTCTCTAACTGTTGGGCACTTTGCCAGTCACTGTGTCATTGTGTCACATGATATCTACCCCAACACTTCTATTGCACATGTGCTGTGCTCAGCAGAAAAGCAATCATAAACACCCTAAATTTGCGATATGAAACTCCTCTATACGAGAAAAAGCTATGACAAGATTACAACAAGAATGCAAAAATGCATTGAGGTTTCGATGATATATGTTCTATTCCAAATAATGCCATGATGTCCCATGTCTTTCAGTCACTGGTCAAGTGCTATCTTAACATGTTGGAAAAATAATTTTAGGTTCATATTTGATCTTGGGAATTCCTGGGAAATTTTGCATTTTGACATCTGATGACGCAAGATGATGATCTTGGGAATTCTTGGGAAAATTTGCTTTTTGCCTTCTGGTGAACTCATGAGACGATCTTGGGAATTCTTAAAATTTTGCTTTTTGACACCAGATGACCTTTGACCTCCATCAAAAACGATAGGATTCTTCCTCTTACCATAATGCATGTACATACTAAGTATGAAATTTATTCAAGCTTCCTATCTTGAGATATCATGTTAAAAACATTTTCAGTGTTTGACCCCCGGTGACCCTACATGACCTTTGACCTCCACCAAAAATGATAGGGTTCTTCCTCTTACCATAACGCATCTACATACTAAGTATGAAATTTATCCAAGCTTCCTACCTTGAGATATCGTGTTAACAAGGTTTTCAGCATTCGACCCCTGGTGACCCCAGATGACCTTTGACCTCCATCAAAAACGATAGGGTTCTTCCTCTTACCATAACCTATCTACATACTAAGTATGAAATTTATCCAAGCTTCCTATCTTGAGACATCGTGTTAACAAGATTTTCAGAGTTTGACCTCCGGTGACCCCAGATGACCTTTGACCTCCACCAAAAACAATAGAGTTCTTCCTCTTACCATAACACATCTACATACTACGTATGAAATTTATCCAAGCTTCCTAACTTGAGATAACGTGTTAACAAGGTTTTCAGCATTCGACCCCCGGTGACCCCAGATGACCTTTGACCTCCATCAAAAACGATAGGGTTCTTCCTCTTACCATAACGCATCTACATACTAAGAATGAAATTTATCCAAGCTTCGTATCTTGAGACATCGTGTTAACAAGGTTTTCAGAGTTTGACCTCCAGTGACCCCAGATGACCTTTGACCTCCAGCACAAACGATAGGGTTCTTCCTCTTACCATAACGCATCTACATACTACGTATGAAATTTATCCAAGCTTCCTAACTTGAGATATCGTGTTACCAAGATTTTCAGCATTCGACCCCCGGTGACCCCAGATGACCTTTGACCTCCATCAAAAATGATTGGGTTCTTTCCCTTACCATAACGCATCTACATACTAAGTATGAAATTTATCCAAGCTTCCTATCTTGAGACATCGTGTTAACAAGATTTTCAGAGTTTGACCTCCGGTGACCCCAGATGACCTTTGACCTCCACCAAAAACAATAGAGTTCTTCCTCTTACCATAACACATCTACATACTAAGTATGAAATTTATCCAAGCTTCCTAACTTGAGATAACGTGTTAACAAGGTTTTCAGCATTCGACCCCCGGTGACCCCAGATGACCTTTGACCTCCATCAAAAACGATAGGGTTCTTCCTCTTACCATAACGCATCTACATACTAAGAATGAAATTTATCCAAGCTTCGTATCTTGAGACATCGTGTTAACAAGGTTTTCAGAGTTTGACCTCCAGTGACCCCAGATGACCTTTGACCTCCAGCACAAACGATAGGGTTCTTCCTCTTACCATAACGCATCTACATACTACGTATGAAATTTATCCAAGCTTCCTAACTTGAGATATCGTGTTACCAAGATTTTCAGCATTCGACCCCCGGTGACCCCAGATGACCTTTGACCTCCATCAAAAATGATTGGGTTCTTTCCCTTACCATAACGCATCTACATACTAAGTATGAAATTTATCCAAGCTTCCTACCTTGAGATATCGTGTTAACAAGGTTTTCAGAGTTTGACCTCCGGTGACCCCAGATGACCTTTGACCTCCACCACAAACGATAGGGTTCTTCCTCTTACCATAACGCATCTACATACTAAGTATGAAATTTATCCAAGCTTCCTAACTTGAGATAACGTGTTAACAAGGTTTTCAGCATTCGACCCCCGGTGACCCCAGATGACCTTTGACCTCCATCAAAAACGATAGGGTCCTTTCTCTTAGCATAACGCATCTACATACTAAGTATGAAATTCATCTAAGCTTCGTATCTTGAGACATCGTGTTAACAAGGTTTTCAGAGTTTGACCTCCGGTGACCCCAGATGACCTTTGACCTCCAGCACAAACGATAGGGTTCTTCCTCTTACCATAACGCATCTACATACTACGTATGAAATTTATCCAAGCTTCCTAACTTGAGATATCGTGTTACCAAGATTTTCAGCATTCGACCCCCGGTGACCCCAGATGACCTTTGACCTCCATCAAAAATGATTGGGTTCTTCCCCTTACCATAACGCATCTACATACTAAGTATGAAATTTATCCAAGCTTCCTAACTTGAGATATCGTGTTACCAAGATTTTCAGCATTCGACCCCCGGTGACCCCAGATGACCTTTGACCTCCATCAAAAATGATTGGGTTCTTCCCCTTACCATAACGCATCTACATACTAAGTATGAAATTTATCCAAGCTTCCTACCTTGAGATATCGTGTTAACAAGGTTTTCAGAGTTTGACCTCCGGTGACCCCAGATGACCTTTGACCTCCACCACAAACGCTAGGGTTCTTCCTCTTACCATAACGCATCTACATACTAAGTATGAAATTTATCCAAGCTTCCTAACTTGAGATAACGTGTTAACAAGGTTTTCAGCATTCGACCCCCGGTGACCCCAGATGACCTTTGACCTCCATCAAAAACGATAGGGTCCTTTCTCTTAGCATAACGCATCTACATACTAAGTATGAAATTCATCCAAGCTTCGTATCTTGAGACATCGTGTTAACAAGGTTTTCAGAGTTTGACCTCCGGTGACCCCAGATGACCTTTGACCTCCAGCACAAACGATAGGGTTCTTCCTCTTACCATAACGCATCTACATACTACGTATGAAATTTATCCAAGCTTCCTAACTTGAGATATCGTGTTAACAAGGTTTTCAGAGTTTGACCTCCGGTGACCCCAGATGACCTTTGACCTCCACCACAAACGATAGGGTTCTTCCTCTTACCATAACGCATCTACATACTAAGTATGAAATTTATCCAAGCTTCCTAACTTGAGATAACGTGTTAACAAGGTTTTCAGCATTCGACCCCCAGTGACCCCAGATGACCTTTGACCTCCATCAAAAATGATAGGTTCTTCCTCTTACCATAACGCATCTACATACTAAGTATGAAACTTATCCAAGCTTCCTATCTCGAGATATCATGTTAACAAGGTTTTCGAAGTTTGACCCCCGGTGACCCTAGATGACCTTTGACCCCCACCAAAAACAATAGGGTTCTTCCTCTCAATATGGGGCATCTATGTACCAAGTTTGAGAACTGTCAGAGTTTCCCTTCTTGAGATATTGTGTTAACGAGCAAAGTGTCACAAACACACATACACACACACATACACACATACACACACACACATACACACACACGCACATACACACATACATACACACATACGCCATCACGAATGCATTGGTTTCTCTTATCATCGAAACCAAAAACCAAGTCATATTTTCCTACAGTATGTACCTGAAAATAACAAGAATACTGTACCTTTCATGGGTACCAATCACTCTTCAAACATGGGGGATTGGGGGGGAGAACTTCCTGAGTTTTAAAATGTAAGTACACAGCACATACTGATGTTTTACACAACTAATTGATTTTTAATCTGACCTCCTTTTGCAAAACTTCCCAGGCTACCAGCTTACATGACAGGCATGCATAGACATGTGAGACATGTGAGGGGGCTATGCTTCCCCTTCTTCCCTCGCTCAAAGATCAACATCCCATCCCCGGGATCAGCCACCCATTTTAAGATCTTTGATAATCCCATCATACTGTAGTTCATACTGCTTTCTTTGTGAGACTTCAACAGCACTAGAATGCACCTCATATTATTTATGAAATATTCTGAGAATAAACATATCTCTTCTTGTCCCTTTCCTGTCATAGCCTTTCTGCTACTACTGTGCTGGGGTAGGCATGTAGTGCAGTACTTACAATTTTTCTCATGTGTGTTCTGTTCCATTAAGGAAGATATCACATTCCAAACTTTAGTGTGAGTACAAGAGAACCTATTCCAAATAGCAACTACAAAGGATTATGGGATAGACTTTAAATACACATTTTTTTTTTGTCCACAGTAAAATGCCATTGACGAAAACGACACACACCAAAACTCGATCCCACAATCCTTTGAATTGCTATTTGGAAAAGGGTCTATGTCATGAGTACGAGTACAAGGGCAGTGTCTGTGTTGTGAGTACGAGAATGAGTACACATCCTTTTTCATAAGTACCAGTACAAAATTTTGCAATATTAGCCCCTATGCAGAGCTTTCAAAATCTGTGAGTACAAGTAAGAGTACAAATTAATTCTCATGAGTATGAGAACAGACAATTGTGGAAACCCATTAGTACCAGTACATACTCACTACAAGTCTGCCGCATTCCCATGGTATTAAACACCATTGTTACTCTGCAGTATTACATGATCAGATTAGGATAGCTTTTTAAATATATACAGTATGTTCAACAAGTGCTGCATTGTGCAAAATTGGTGCACAATAGGACAGAGTTAATTTGCTGGCCTTTGTTGGCTCTGAGTGGCATTGTTCACTAATTTGTGGTCAGTTCTGCTTTTATCTGAGGGTAAGGGCTAATTTGCTGTCAACAAAATGTTTGCCTATAGTTGCTGGTTTGGGTGCATGTCTATAAAGCCTCAGTGAAGATGTACATGTGATGTATACAGTATGCAGAATTATCATAGAATGGCAAATAACATTTTATTTGAGGACTTTGCTTGGCCATTTAGACTATAATATAGTACTGATCAGTGAAGGAAATCACATCTGAAATTGCTTTTAACTTTGACAAAAACAGGCGAAAAGTACTCAGTGATTAAAGATATCTACAAATTATGTAAGATTTATGGTAACTGGCAAGCATATCATACCCACTTCTTTGGCAATGTATAACTTTTCCTGCTATATCCTGTACAGTATGTCATTGATTTCTATTACACTGACAAATATAGCATACTTCATGTATAGCAGGCTTGGGCAGCTCCAATATTTTTCAAGTTAGGTACCTGTGTCCTAATTAGTCCATGCTTAACAGAGTCATAACTCCTAAAATGACATTTGAACAGCCAAAGACACATAACACCAGCAGCTACAAGCATCGACTAGTTTACCAAAACTTACAACAGTAGGTCAATCTTTCAGGCTTGTTGCCAAATTGCTTTTGTCAGGGGGACCTAGCCATCAACTGAAGGGAATTAAAGTCCATTGAAAAAAATAAGACAAAAGAATCATTTCTATTATAATAATGTACATAGCAAACTTGTGAAAGACCAAGCATGCAAACCATTAGGAACATGAAAACAGTTTTTGAGCATGTTTTTCACAGTGCAGTACTGAACACCACCCAGGTGTCCGATTTCCATGGAAAAGTGGAGTTTCCACTCTGAAGATGAGTCAGATAACCTGCCCAAGCCTAATACTGTATACCACACAATATACACTGCACCTTCTGCATAAAATTTCACCTTAACATTGCCCAATTTTAAGTCACAAAAACTTCAAATGTCAGTGAATTTACTGTAAAAGTAGCATATCCTGTTCTGCATTTTTGGCAGACTTTTAAGAGCCTGTAAGTTCTGTATGTTTTGGACCATTCAGTAAACAGCAACTAACTGAATTTCTATTACTATACAGATGGCTGTTAACTTATTAAGCCAGAAACACTCTAGAACAATGGTTCTCGAGCACAGTACTGTACAGACCTGAACATTCTACATTATAGCCTAAATGTAAAGTTTCACCAGGCATGCAGTACACACTATACCTACCTAGGCAACTGCTAGCTAATGTCTCCGATGTGAGTTTGGACTTGCAGTATAATCAAATGGATGGGCATTTACTTGCATGCAACATTTTAAAGCACAAACTTGTGAAATTTTCAGAAAAAATTACCATGCCTTTAGAATAATAATCAATGAGTGGTATGAAGAACTTTTTTACCTTCATGCTTCATATGAAATGCTGCAGATACATCATAAAAGTATGCAGAGAACAGAAGCCCAGCAGACATTTTGGAAAGCCTAAATTCATCAAGCAATGGCAACCTTTTGGTCACATGATCCACTGTCAATATTACATTCATGAAAAATCTGTTCTCGACCTTGTTTGGTCAAGGATTCCACTATCAATGATGACTGTTTGCATTAATTTCCCACACCCCTCTAACAAATGAATGGATCAATATAACATATTTCCAACGACACCGTTTTACAACAAATGAGCCCCAAATAATTTATTAGTTCACTGAGCCAGATGAGCAAATTCCTATACTGTACAGTACAACTTACAATCTCCAACTGTTCTGAAATTTTCTTTGCGGCCATGATTTCACCTTTTTCTTCTCTGGGGGGTGAGTTAGATGCAAAATGCAAATCACTGCTACACAAAATTTCATAATTCTATCAGGTTTCATACAGTATCCTGTATAACGCAGCTCACACTTCTACTGTATTTTTCGAAACATTTTGATTTCCATCCAATTTTCACCAATAGTACTAACCAAAGCTGTCCATACAAGAAATCTTCAGAAACAAGTCCTAAGAACATTCTGAAATCTTTAAGGCAAGTTGTTGTCAGAACGAAAAATTATATAAATTATGGTGAAAGTCTCATGTCTTGAATCTAGGATGGCTCCATGTAAGAAAAGGTCTCAAACTGAGTCCCAACCTGTGGTAATGTACTGTCAGTACTCTCTCTGGTTTGACAAAGAGCCATTCTTTGGTAAATTTCAGTCATGACTGGAATGACTCCTAATCCCCTAATTACACCATACCGATGGTTCAGTTCCTACTTTCTTCTTCTGTACCATCTAGTTTCACCACCATAACAGAAATATTATCCATGGAACCCCTTAGAAATGCCTGGATGACCAACTGTTTAGATCCCAAAAATTGTTCTTTTAACTTATCGCTTATAAACTCTGTGGCTTCTTCATTTGAAATAACATCCCACAATCCATCAGTTGCAATAATCATAAACTCAGCCTCTTTCTCTCTGAGATTGACAGTGACCACATCCGCCTCTGCATTAATCACGTTCGCATCTTTCAGAGGTAAGTCACCAATTGCACGAGATGTGGCAAGAATACCGACAACCCTCCAGACTCCAAAGAAAGCAATGTATCCTCCAGCTTTTTCAATTCTCTTCTGTTCTTCCGGTAGGTTGGGCTTATGATCCAATGAAAGTGGAAAAGTTGAACCCGACTTCTCTTTCATGACTGCTCGGGAATCCCCAACATTGGCAACATATAACTTGTCTCCATGTAGTAAAGCAACCACACATGTAGACCCTGGAAAAAAAGAGTAAATTAAAATCAGTAAAAGTCATAAAGAAAGATAATCTTCACAATTTTATTTTCATGCTTTACAGTAATTCCAAAATAATGTGTCTGCCTGCCCCTTAAGCCTTATCCAAGTCAGCGCAATACTGTAATACCATATTTAGTGTGCATTCACTGTAGGGCAATACCACCTACCTACCACATGGAAGGTAACATTAACCACTCCATATCAAACTTGTACTGTAGGTTTACCTTTCTGTGCTGTTTCTTGTACGAAATTGTTTATTGATTTAATAATGCTTGACACGGAAAATTTGCCTCATTGCTTTTTAATGAAAAACATGTGCATGTGCATGTGTATGTAGCACACATAAACAAGTACACCATGGCCCAAAGCTCTTGCAGCGAGGATCCAGGGCATGCTTCAGGACCTGGAAGCACTGGAGTTTTGAGTGCTTTCCATTTGCCTTTGTGTTTTGCATTCTGTAAGGCTTGAGTTAAAGTGTAGAATACTTTCATAATTTGAGGGAAAATTGGGACAGGATCTGTACAGTACATCACTTATTATTCAGTATTAATTGTTTTAAGAGTAAATGCATGCACTGCAGCTGGTAATGTCTTTACAGCAAAAGCAATACTGTCGTAAATTTTCAAGACACTGTTATAGCCATAATGGTGGCTGGATAATGATCATACATGTCCACATGTAACTGTATCTCAATGAAAGACATGAGGTAGCCTAGAATTGCAAATACATTACACACATCACATGAGTGTATTACCAATGGGATGACTGTTATGCAATTAAATACAGTACAGTAACAGACTAATGGTAGAGTCATTCTGTACAGCTATCTATTGCTCTACATGCATAAACTGTTTTTACCGAGATTTACTGTACTGCATAATGTATGTTATCATGGTGCAAGTTAGTTGCATTTCACTACGTATGTAATAATGTAACATATTAAAGCAGGATACAGAACTTTCTTCAAAATATTTCTCACATGTCAATATTCTGTTAGATAAAATCATGACATGGAGAGACTTTTATACACTTTTCAATTTAATTTCATTTTATTGCGAGGCAATTTACCAAAATGGTAAAGCTGCAGCTTCCTCAGCCAAGCTGCAGCAGCTGCAGCCATGTTTTTTTTTGTAAGACACAATACAATAGCTCAGGATAATGGATTGCTCTAATCCTGCTTTGATGATGTTTAAAGCAACAAAGCATGACTGCATGCAGACCATCATAGCTTGGCTGAGGTGGGGCACCTAGGCAGCTGCAGCTTCAGTGCGATGGCTGCAGCCAGTTTTTGACATGTATGGTACTTAGCACAGTCACTATACGTATGCTTCCTTAAGGAGCAATTACTCCAATACCATCCACCCCAAGAAATTTAGTATGGCACAAACATTAAAGCCAGTTCATAAACAAAACTGGCAAAAAATAGCTTCATGAAAGACTTCTCTTCTTTCAATCTATCTAGCTGTTTCAAACTGAACAAAAATACCTCTTTCTCTCATGCATTTCCAAGTATATTGATGCCAGTTCTGTTATGGAAAAAGCAGTACATGACTCTTGGATATACTGTAACCTTAACATATGTTTTTCTCCCTCAGTACATTACAGGTTAGTCCAGTCCAGTACAGGACACTGTAGTACACGTAAGAGAAAGACCAACTACAGCAGGGATGTAGCTAGCCAAATTTGAGTGCCGGGTAATTGTCTGACCTGGGGAAAGCACCTCACCCCACCCCCATGGCACCTACCCCATTTTTCAGGCATTAATATTTCATTTTTCCCTCATTTTACTTAAGGGAGTAAATTTAGGGCTAGTTTTAGGTCTCGACAGGCAAATATGTGGTGGGCAGGGAGACGTGTGTTTGCCTGGAGTGCCGGGCGGCAATATCGAGTGCTGGGTGTCACCGCCCAGTGCCACCCACCGTAGCTACATCCCTGAACTACAGTACAGTACCATGTCATATGGAGTTATGGACCAGTGTGGTGCAGTACAGTACAGTTCAGTCCAGCACAATACAGAACCCTTGAGATGAGTACAGTAAAGTAATAATGACAGTATAGTACTGCACTGGGACAGTGCAGTACAGAGCAGGACATTAGTACAGAGCAGCACAGTGCAGTACAGTGTACATACAGTACCCTCCATTTTAGCGGTAGTCCTGTCCAGTAGCTCTGACAACCAATTTGTGACAGACAATACAAAGTAGTGTACAGTACCATACTGTAGCTGGTTGACTACCAGCCAAACATTTTCACATTCATAGAAAACAATGGAAGTCAAAATCTCTAAAAATTTCTTATGGTCATCTTACAACCATAAATGTATTGATCCTGGGCATCTTCTTAAGAATATCACATATAGTAGGCCTCTTTTCCTATTCTAATAAAGTAAAAAAAAAAAAAAAAAAACTCTGAAGCATGGGAAGTTTGAGGCCTTATGAAAGTATGATCATTACAAAAATGGGCAAATAAATGCTTGAAAACTGTTAACATTCGTACATAAATAATGCAACAATAGCACGATCAGGTTAGAAAAAGATTTTTTTAAGTTCAAGCAACAAATTTCTTTTCACAGCAATTTAACATCACCAGTACTGCTGTGTGTTCCCCTATATAAAGATGATCATGACTGGATAATGTGTGGGCCAATCAAATTCAGTTATCAACCCAAATTTTTTCTGAACCATGCTTAGGTTCTAGTCCTTTAAAACTGCATACATATGCCAATGATGCTAATGGTGTACACACTGTACTGTACACATAGCAATTTTATCAACTGTGCTTAATCATTCAAAGCGTGTCCAAACTTCAACAACTCTTTAAGGTTAATTTTCAAATGAGATTAAAGTGTGCATGCACTGTACTGTAGGAAGTACTTAAATCAATCAATGATTAAAATGGGAATAAATGAATGACAGGCTATGACTAGTATGGATATTTGCACATAAATGAATCCTGGTAATTACTTATCATTAATCACCAGTTTATTCACTATTTGCATATAGTGTATGGACTTTCTGTTCTGTAGCAGTTGTACGTACCTAAAAAGAAATAATCAGTTTTGCTACTAATTCCTAATTTAAGCTGTACAGGTAGGACAGCTTGTGCATTAACTAGATGCAAGTTTAATCTAGAAGACAGTTTCAAAGAAATATTACTGATGCAGTGACATTTAGTGAACTGTGAAGTTGTATCCCAACTGACAACTCCTGCAAGTTCCAGTTGGAGAAATCATTTCCAGCTAATCAAGTCAACATCTGGTCCGCGTGCCTATTGCACAACACTTCCTAATTGGCTACATAGCTGTATCCATAACAGTTGGATCAGAGTCTGTCCAACATTGCATTCTACTGTCAAATCCATATTGAAGGTACAGTTACTTTAAAGCAGTCCCTGTTACCATGATTAATATTACATATTTCATACCACCAACTTTTTGTCAATGAGGACAGACTGACAGATGGTAGCTACCAGGTCACAGTCAGCTAGGGGAAAATACAGTCATCCCAAATCAATATACCCACTCATCCCACTGAACTTCAAAAACTCATTTAAATTGTGACAATTCTGTCACTGAATTTTTAAATGAATGCAAAACATCTCCTTTGTTTACAGTACCTTGAGAATGCCACATTTACAGTACTGTACGTTCTACAGTAAAACAGATGAAAGATATTTGCTGCAGATAAAACAAAATTTAAAACATTTAGTTCATCTGTCAAAGTAAGTTTGGGATGACTGCTTATTCCCTTTAAGCACAGTGTATACCTGCCTTGAAAGGAACAGGACACTTTACAATATCAAAAGGTGGAACTTACTTGTTGTCTATACATGCCACAGAGTAAAAGAACTACTTTGAGACATTGCCCATCACAACAAATCTGGGTGATGAGGCTTTTTTAAAAAGTCAATGCAAAATTTTTATTCCTAAAAGCTACCATGGACTGTGGCCATGGGTAGAAATAATCAGTAATGTGGGAAGATCAATCCTTGCTGGGAAATTTTGGTACAGTACTTAGAAGGCAATTTCATCAATTGGATGGAAATTTGACTTCCTTCCTGGGAAGAAAACATTGTAACCCTACTGTGATGCTTGTGGGCAACATCTACAGTGAACACGACTCAAATGTACACATCTGCAGTGTTATATGTGGCTTGACATGTACACACAAGTGCATATTCATTTTTTCTTTTTTTTTTCTCGTTTTCTTCACTCAGCATGCATAAAGCATATTGTATGGTACATCAGTAATCAATTATCAAACACTAAAAATGGCACATCAATGTGTACTGGTATTATATGCTGTGCTTTTTTCACCTTTGTTCCATACATGTACTTGTTTGCACTTTTTTCAACTGTGAATCCCGTTCTTTGGTTTAAAAGGCTTTGTTCCATCTCAATGCTTTTAACTCCATGCACCTATGCAAGAATCTACTGCTACTTTACGGTATGATGCAGTCAGCCTGACGCACACTGTATATGCTAGTCATAAAACTTTCAGGTCTTCTGTTAGTCTGTAACAGATGCTTATGATTACAGTATTAATCTTTGGTCAAATGAAACTGACAAGCAAAGGGAAAAGTAATATACACACACTCCTCAATACACTGCATGTTTGACACAATGCAACTAAGTACTTGAATCATGGCCAATGACCCAAGCTGACAAATGAGCCCTTTCACCTTTCAAGTGACATTATAGTTTCAGTTAAATGTCACTAAAGCTGTTGATAGATCCTGGTGCTGAGTTGTACAGGCCTGCTATTCTGTATGGTCTGAGGGCATTTTTCTCATCAGCAGAATTTGTCAGGTTTTTCTCAAGGGCAGACCATCCCTCTGAGAAGTCTTTTCTTCATAAAATTTGGTGTTATCTTTACAAAAGCTTTGAACTCTTAAAAAAAAAATGCAAAATCAGAAAATCAAGTCTCAAATTTAAGGAAAATTTCTTACAGCCACAAACTTGCATACATTGCATACATGAATAAGGATACAGTATACTGTACAGGGGTATATGTATACCATTCAAATTTGGTGTCTGTATATTCCATCCCTTCTCGAAATTGAAATACTAATCAGATTCAGACAAAGACTCTTTCAAGGTGGGGGGTATCAAAGCTCTGCCAGGAAATTGGAAATGACAAAAGTTCATAGTGGCAAGATTTGGGTGTCATTGCTTACTGCAACACTACCAACCAATAGCAGATCAACACATATATATTCTGAATGCTGGGGCACCATAATCACCATCCTGATGGAACTGTCTAGGTATGGTATGATGTTGCCATGACAACTTGGGGGGGGGGAGATAAAGCAGGCTTCGACAAATTCTTTTTTCACTACTTGTCCATCGGGCAAGCTGTTCTCTTAGTCTACTTGTCTGCATGAATATCTACTTGTCCACTTTTAATATGCCTTTAAACTCCTTTGTGGAGGAGACTTCGTAAGTACTTGCCCGGCAGGCTATGAGATTGAACAATGCACTTGCCCGAGTAACTTTTTACTTGTCCCGGACTGTCGGGCGGGGGATTTGTCGAAGCCTGGATAAAGAGCCCTTGAAGCAAAATCTTACTACAGGTGAAGACATGAAAATCAAGGGGAGCAGCTCCAAAAAGTGTCAGGATTATATATTCTCCAAATCCCAAAGGACATCCATCTGTGTCTTGATACAAATCCTACTTAAGACAATCTATGTATACGTACAGTACCTAATGTACAGTGTGTTGGCAATAGGGGAAAATGCTAACTTACAGGCCTGCACTTACAGTAGCAGTATGGACAAACACTGTTACTGTAACTCACACAATTAATACTGGAGAGAGGTAACTCCAGTAATGTTGGGAGTCAACTACACCCAGTATTACTGTACAACCCTGAATGGAGACATGAAACCTGTAATGTCATCATAACTGATGCAGGAACACATACAGCCATTAAGTGTGGATTACCACAGTAGCCTACCACTGAATACAGTATTAAACCAGTAGGACTACACTACCTCAGGGCTGGTCATATGACCCGGGCGATCGCCCGTGCCCGCCTAAACGCCCGCCTTGGAAGCAAAAACACTTGCCAAGGTGTGCAACAAAATGCCCTCCTTAAATTGTGTGCTGGGCAACAAACAGCCCACCTTGAGAAAATATGATCGCCCGTGTGAAAATACAGTGCTAAAACCATCAGAATACATGCAGATTTGTACATTTAAAAGACCCAAAAAAGACTTTCCACGCCAAAATATTCGGCAACTTCCGTAGCGAACACAGCCAGCCGTACAATCTGACAATGCCGCACAAACTAGCATGCCGCACAGCTTGAATTTACATGGTTCGATTGCACAAGTACAGTCTAACGTTACAGCTTGCTGCATGCATCTTGTACTGCAGAGAGTACTATTTCAAAATATATCGTTTTTGAGTGTCAATTCACTGTCAAACATTACCAAATTTGTCAAAAATGATTAAACCATTGTTCTGACATGTTCAAAAGACTCTCAAACAAGTATCTACATAATACTGACAATTTTTGATTGGAAGGTTTTTCGTCACGAGGCAAATTTCTCTAGAGGGGCTTTGCAATTTTGCCGTTGCCTAACGTGTAAAATACATGGATAGGCCCACTAAGATGCTGCAATATGCAGAATTAATGTCTGCTTACTCGTAGAGCTACAGGGTCTAAAATTTACCAATCATTTTTGTTTGAAAGTGTTATCAAATGTTGTCTGAGATGTTGGTATGAGAGTTCAGACACATTTATGGCCAGAATAGGTGTTTTTCTTGTCAAACCAACTTGAATATTTTCTAAGCCTTTTGCCATACATATTACTGTTACGAGAAGCAAATAGTTTTAGTCTCTTGAAGTCCTTAAAGTGACATGAACATAACACCACTCTAAATCCTCAATCTGTTGCTATTTGGGGGTGGAGGATTCATCAGTTACCACCAGACGAAAACATTGTGGCCCATGGCCCCAACCTAGCTCCCCCACTCCTGTTGGAAGATAATGATCAAAGTATATACCCATTATACTAAAGGGGAATAAGTATGATTTTTGTGCATACCTGTACTTTACTTATAATTACTCACAAGGACACAAAGCTTTGAGATTAGATCTAACTTGTCACTGCCATTTTCCAGACTGTAGGCCTGGGCCTGACTACAGCAGGCGCGGATCCAGGGGGGGGGGGCTTTCCTGACCTCAGCCCCCCTTTTTCACCACATCAACAATAACAAATATGCAAAAACATGAAAGTGTTCACCTCATTCTTGTTTTTATTATGCAACAAGGTTTCTTTGCAGTTCAGTTAGTACAATACTGTTATGCTTTTAGCTAAGATAATTTTAAATGTAAATTTTACATTTACACAACTGCCCTCCTAAAATCTTGGGTGGACAACTAATTGCCCGCCTTGAAGTGTAACAGCTAAAGCAAGGCGGGCAGTTGCTTGCCCTCCTGAAAAATTCTCATGACCAGCCCTGCACTACATCCAGGCTTCTCAACAGCTGAAGTGCCAAACTGCTCATGTCAGAATTGAACAGTAGCAGTCAACTGAAGGGCACTGTATTAACAAGTGTATTAAAACACCCCAAGTCAGGGCCTTGGTGGTTGTGTCTAAACCTGCCTCTCACTTTCACTCAATTTTCACTTGTAAGAAGCCTGTTTTCCTTACTAAATTTTATACTAGCAGCTTACTGTTGTTGTAGAGAAGCCAATGGGCCAAAAGGGATACTGTTTACTCTGTGAAGATCTTGTATTTTCAGTGAAAACTTCTGCCAGTTTCATGCTGTTTATACCTCAGCTTTTCTTCACAGCCTAACATCCAGTGACTCATTTACTGTGTAGCCTATACCTTTCTTTTCACCTTATCTGGTCACCACTGTGCTAGCTGACTTGGTGTTCACTCAAGTGTGAAATCCATCTTCAACCTGGAGCACCACCTTGCTTTTCTTTGTTTGGGATAATGGCTGACATGAAAGAACTTCCTTCTTTCAATACAAGTGCATCTAGTACCTCCTTCTATGGTTTCTCAGAAGAGAGTATCTTGAGCTCTCACAGTACATTATGGACAGTAAAGATCAACCAAGGATCATGCACAATTGACATCAAAGAAGGTGTGCTTAATTGCCTAAAATATCAACTTGATAAACACTATGGGAATGCAACTGATTCTGGTGGAAATGGATTGATTTATAAGACCAATTTTTCTTCAGATGATGGCACATCTATCATAACTCTTACTTTGTATATCTCAACACATAAACTACTGGTTCAAGGAGCTACACACAAGCTGTGGGTAGAAAATAACTTATTTTCTATTGGAAGTGAGATATTATGTAGCAGGGATCTTAGTCTACAGAAGCTTGATTTCTCTGCAAGTATCAACTCAGTCAGTAAGCTATCCTCTTTGTTGGAGAATGATTCCCCCTCTGTACAGTTGCTACCTCAGGACACATCTGATCAGTATGTACAAACAGCAGGCACTTCCTTCTGTGACCAGGGTGTGCAAGCATGTCCAAGTTACCATGAACACAATGGCTCTAGCAGATCACAAGGTACTCAGACTGATCATACTCTGCTGTACACTGACCAGGAAATACAAACGGAGTCTCATCAGGTCCCACTTTTGGTTGGTCAGGTTACCCAGACAGTTCTTGTCTCCAGCACCCCTCCTACTAATTGCAAGTCTACTGTGGCTAACAAGTGTAATGACTTTGATCAATCTGACTTCAGCCCAGACGGAATCATAAAATATGAACATATATAGTTGGCACCCAAGGAAAGAAGCTGTTGTGCCAACTAGAAATTCTTTTGCAGCTCTGAGTGTTGAACCATGTTATGAGGACATTTCTGAGAATCCATTACAAGCCTCTGAGTGCCTGCCTATGAAGAGGGTTAAGTCTCCTGCAGTTAGTGATATCAGTGTTAAGCCCGCTTTTAATCCGTCCAGCCACAGCACTCCTTCCACTCATTCTGGTACAGAGAGGAGATCTCCAAACCCAACATCACCTCCAAAGTCAGTTTACAAGGTACTTATCATTGGTGACAGTATTCCAAAACACCTGAATGGGAGGAGGATGTCGAGACGCCTGAAAGTACTCAACAGGTGTTTGCCAGGCTCAAACCTCGCAAACTGGATAAAATTTGCCCCAGTTCTTATTGAGGACGAGAAGCCATCTGCAGTCATAATTCATTGTGGGACCAATGACATCAACAAAATCAGTCCTAGCCACATTGCTTCTCTCATGGATGAACTCTGCATGAAAATCCAATTTTGTGATCCCTCCATACAAATTTCCATCTCCGGCTTAACTCCACGACTCAGCTCTCAGGCTAATGGCGAAGTTCTGTTTATCAACTCAAAGTTAGCTCAGATTTGTAGTAAGCATGAGTTATACTACACCTCAAACAACAACCTGTCACCAACACATCTTTCCAGGGATGGTATTCACCTAAATCGTCGTGGAATTACTGGACTTGCAAGAAATATCATTGCTTTCCTTAGAACATTACACCCTAACTCTTTTTTATTCAATGTTCCAAACCAAAGGAGGCAGCACACTGTGATGAGTCAACACCCAGCTCATTTCACCAAGTATCAAAGACCTACCCAGAGTTTAAATCGAGAGAGCCCAGAGTGGAAGAACTGGATAGAGTTTGTAAAAGTTCTTTAGGATTAAGGACTTTTAAAGCTTATGTCAAGACACAGTCATCTCCCAGCAAAGCTTTCAAAGTTGTTTATCTTAAGGCCAGGAGTGTGAAAAATAAGGTTCCTGAACTTCAGGCTTTTATCTCCACTCAAAACCCTGACATAATTGCCATAACTGAAACATGGCTAGATAGCACTGTTACTGATAGTCAACTCTTTGGGTCTTGTGACTTTCAGGTTTTTAGAAATGACAGAAATGCACATGGTGGAGGAGTTTTACTTGCTCTTAAATCAAATCTTACACCCTCCTTGGTTACAGAACTTCAATCTGACTGTTGTGAAATCATCTGGGTGGCCTATAATTGCTCTCTTGGAAGAGGCTTGGTGGGTTGCTGTTACCGCCCACCCAACAGTAAAAAGGAGTATTCTATAAACCTAAGTAACTGTCTGTTAAAGATTGCATCTTTGAAAAAACAGTATGATTTTATCTCAGTGTATGGTGACTTTAATTTACACATTGATTGGACATTACCTGAAAGGCCATCTTCAACAATGGGTGACATTATTTTTGATACTTTCGACGCAATCGGTATGACACAAATCTTGTGTGAGCCTACGTATTCAACCCCATCTGGTGAAAGCCACTTTTTGGACCTTGTTTTCACCAACAACCCTTTCATTGTTGACTATTGTACTGTAACTGACAATTTATATGGCTGTGATCATCAGGCAGTTGAAGTTGTATTCAGTATCACCTCTCAATCAGCAAAACGTGTTACTAAGGAAATCTATAACTTAAAGGATGCTAACTTTGACTTGTATTTATCTGATCTCTCCAAAATTAATTGGATGGATTGCTTTGATGGTAATGTTTATTCCACATGGCAAAACATTTCAAACCAGTTAAAAATGTCTATTAGTAGAACAATTCCTGTAAAAAAGGTATGTATAAAGCATGGCACCTCTCAACCATGGATTTCAAAAGAAATCAAGAAACTATGCAGAAAGAAAAGAAATTTATACTTGAAAGCCAAACAGTGTGGTACTATTGAATCCTGGGAATCCTACAAATTAGCCAGTGCCCTATGTAAAAAGGAGATTCGTAAGGCTCATAGGGCATTTATATTAGGCATTGCAAAGGACTCAAATCATAATTTGAAGAAATTCTGGAGATTTATTAGCTCCCAAAAAAGGACATCCAGTGTGACATCTCTCTACTTTGGTGAAACCTTATTTACTTCTGCAAATGAGATTGCCCAAAATTCCATGCACTTTTTTGCCTCCCATGGATCCCAGCCATACATACCAGTGGATGTTTCAAATTTGGACTCATCTTGTGACTCGTCAAATGTTTCTATCAATTTCTCTAGTTTTACTGTGAATGAGGTCAATGACATCCTACAGCACTTAAACACAAGTAAATCAGCTGGTCCAGATGGGCTTTTGCCAATTTTTCTTAAGCTTGGAAGAATGGTGCTATCCCATGTCCTGTGTCAATTCTTTAACTTTTCTGTCTCTAATAGAATGGTACCTTTGGAATGGAAAATGGCAAATGTTGTACAGTAAAACCCCGTTTATCCGAACACATCGGGACCGAAGGTTGTTCGGATAACGAAAAAGTTCGGATAAACGGGGTAACAAGTTTTTGCCTTTAGTACGGTACACTGGGTCCATATAAGACAGTGTGTTGACACATTTCCAAAATAATTCCGAAAAGGCTTAAAATCGCAGACAAAATCCCCCAAAATATTTCGTTACTACTTTTTGTGACCGATGATATGACAAATAAATTTTAAGACGTCTAAAACAGAGAGATTTTATTCCAAAAATTTGAGCCTTCACTCGTCTGAATGACCAATGCTTTCTACACACTAAATGAATGTGTGTGCTGAAGAAAAGCTGTAACGATCTGGAGAGGTATCTAGAGTATAAATCCTGCAAAAATTTCAAAAAATGTTAGAGACACATGTGTAGGAGACTCCCAAACAGCAGTTCGCAATGTTTTTGTATGGTCTACTTTCATTATTTTTAGATAAGAAGCTCACTTCGTTACTAACTTTTCAGATTTAGTGAAACTAAGACTTTCGCTAGCCTAACATATTTTTGTATGAGAGGATATTGAGCCTATACCGACTCATGGCTCCTAACAAGAATTTCAAAGGAAATACGTATGATATTTCTTTCAAATTTGACAAAGAGATAACAGATTGTTTTCTATGTCTACATGTCGGCTGTTTTAGTCATCGTGACATCTTTCCATTACTTTTAAAGTCCCAAGAAAAATTAGTGCATTTTTGCAAAAATTTACGTTGACTTTTGCCTTGTAAAGCACTTAAAACTTGGTGTATACTACTGTAATTGTGTTGACTGGTATTGTTGTTAAATCTGACGGCTAGTTCGGATAAACGGGGTTTCGGATAAACGGGGTTCGGATAAACGGGGTTTTACTGTACCTGTTTACAAAGGGTCACCGAAGCCAGTAGCTGTTGCTTCAAGCTATAGACCAATTTCATTAACACCAATTGTTAGTAAAATTTTGGAAAAGCTTATTTGTTCAAGGTTCATGAAATTCTTTGATGAAAATAATATTCTTGGTACAAACCAATTTGGCTTTCGCCCTGGGAGAAACTGTGAGCTAATGCTATCTAAAGTTCATCATCTTATTTCCTCGTCATTGGATTCTTCTTCGTGCAATCTGGTGGATGCTGTTTTCCTTGACTTTAGCTCTGCTTTTGACAGAGTGCCACATAATAAGCTCATTTTAAAGCTTCACAAGTTGGGGATAAGAGGAAGCATTCTTGCCTGGATTCAGGACTTCCTATGGATGCGCCAACAAAGAGTAGTTTTTCAAGGGGCGTTTTCTGAGTGGACCACTATCTATAGTGGAGTTCCACAGGGATCTGTTTTGGGTCCCATACTGTTTCTTGCTTATGTCAGCGATATTTCCTCTGGTCTTTCCTCAACAATGTTTCAGTTTGCTGATGATCATACTATTATCCGACCTATTACTTGTGAAGGGGATAAGGATATTTTACAGAATGATTTGAACACTGTTTTCCAGTGGTCTTTTGATAAAGAGCTTCCACTGAATGTATCTAAGTGTGCTATCATGCACATCTCTAGGTGTAAACCTAACAATGCCTTATTTCATGATTATTGTCTTGGAAGCAATCCTCTCAATGTTGCTGAGAATTATGAGCTCCTAGGTGTTCTGTTTAGCAGCAATTTTTCTTTCAACAATCATCTCGAACATATTTGTAAATCTGCTTCTAGACTAGTAGGATTTGTTTCTCGTTGTACAAATGGGATGCCTCATGATTCTTTCTTACTTTTATATAAGACTCTTGTCTTACCTGTTTTGTTGTATTGTGGTTCTATTTGGCACCCTTTTAACGTATGTCATTTAGACCATATTGAAGCTGTACAAAGGAGGGCTACCAGAATTTTGTATCAGAGGAAATTTCCAAATGAGATAGTATCATACGAACTTACGAAGACAGGTTAAAGCATTTTAGTATTATCAGTATCAAGCACAACCTTGCATTACAGAGACTTGCTCTTGGTCATAAAATTGTTCATGGGTACTGTCCAGCTGAATTTACTCAATTCATTAGACCTAGCACTCGTGCCCCTGGAAGGCTTCTTCACTGGACTGCGAAGACTCAGACTTTCTATAATTCCCCCTCTGTTCATTTTACAAGACTTTGGAATGATCTTCCTCTGGATTTGCAGGAAATTCCCTCTGTGAGGAGCTTTCGTAAGAGACTATCTGATCATTATTTATCTATGTATTAGGTATTCTTAAGATAGGGTAAGGGGTGCACTCACTTCACTGTGTGTGTTTCAGATCTCTGGTCTATACCCACTTACCTGGTACAGTACCTTCACTATTGTTTGTACCAAATATGTAATAATAATAATAATAATAATAATAATAATAATAATAATAATAATAATAATAATAATAATAATAATAATAATAATAATAATAATAATAATAATAATAATAATAATAATAATAATAATAATAATAATAATAATAATAATAATAATAATAAAAATAATAATAATAATAAAAATAATAATATTAATAAATAATAATAATAATAATAATAATAATAATAATATAATAATAATAATAATAATAATAATAATATTAATAATAATAATTATAATAATAATAATAATATTAATTATAATAATAATAATAATAATAATAATAATAATAATAATAATAATAATAATAATAATAATAATAATAATAATAATAATAATAATAATAATAATAATAATAATAATAATAATAATAATAATAATAATAATAATAATAATAATAATAATAATAATAATAATAATAATAATAATAATAATAATAATAATAATAATAATAATAATAATAATAATAATAATAATAATAATAATAATAAAGTGATCCAATATTATAGAAAAAGACTATTAAAGAGCCAACTGTTAAATAATTCATCAAAACCTGTAAAAAAAATGAAATACAAACCCTAAGATAAGTTTTTAAATACATTTTCTTACAGTACTATAGAAAATTGAAAATTCCAAGGAAAACAGGGTCCCTACACAACTCCCAAGTCAACAGTCATGACTCTTAAATAGAGCCAGCTAACCCACCATGACTTTTTACAGTGTAAAGAAGCAGCTGTGTTTTAGTTGCGTCGCACTGGTTTTCGCAAGCCTGATGGCACATCTCACACATAACTTTACACTGTGAAGCAGCTGTATTTGCTATACTGTAGCCTAACATACTTGTACAGTCATACTGTTTTCTTTAACTTTGTACAGTACTGTACCCTACTACTCTGTAACCTTCAGTGACCTAAATTCTACACTTTTTTGAATATCAGTCTATGTAATCACAAATCCCATTCAAACAAAGTAAAAACTAAAAAAAGACTACATTTCATTATCTGGAGATTTCATTATCCTTGATTACAAACCATTCTACCATGCTACAGTACCAGCATCAAATTTCAGCATCTTTTTACAAAGAATCTGCAGTAACATTAGCAACAGACTGACATTCATGGTGATTTAATACTACTTGGTACTCAATAATGCAGGCACATCAATATTTTACTGTGCCTAAAATTAGATGGTTTTATTTACAGTAGTGGCTATTAATATTGGATTATATCTTTTATGTCATTGGATATAGGGAAAGATGACCAAGGGGGCAACAGGGAACCACCATACACAAGTACTGTGTGTTAAAAATGTACAGGCTCTCATCTGTACTGTAGGTTGCTTTACAAATTATCAGGGAATAATTTATCCAGTATCACATTGCAATTTGCTGGATACAAGCTGGTCAAACTTCTATACAAATAATTATTCAAAAATGTGTAGCATTGTTTTGTGTATATAACCACAGGGTTTTCAGTCATTTACTAGTGGAACACTTAAGAACTAAAAAATCCTGGAAATATTGCCATGCAAAATTGGAATACTAAATTATCCCCCGTAAAGGTATTACCTTACTGCTGCAGGGATTGAATATTCTCCATGATTTACAGTTCAGTGTCTTAATGTTTAGTGACAAGGTTTTGGTTTGAGACTTGAGTTATTGCAGAAGGTGCAAACATGTACAACCAATTAGGTATAGAGCACAGGCATGGTACTAGAGTGTACATTTCCTGATGAAATGAAATTCGGCTTGAACAGGTTACCCAACTAGACCTTAGAGTCACCACTGGGTCAGGAGTTAAATAGTGACTCCACTTTCCTTGGAGCAGTGACTCTGGATTAACTTTCAATACCATAAAAAGAAAATGCATAAAAAAAATGCATACGTAGCACATTTTGTGTAAAAGAACTAAAGAAGGTTTCCATCTGGATTCTCTCACAAGTGTTACAGTTTACTAAGTAATGTAAAGTTGTAGCAAACTGTCTCTTATAGTCGTTTTCTTCACTCAGTCATAAGGTTTCTCTAGCTAAATTTCTCTAAAATCTGCTATTTCCACTCCACCCATTAACTGAAAGCCATACACTGACAAACTGTTTGTGAATAAACTCTCATTCCTGCCTGCTACTCAACTCTGAATATAGCTCTGTGGTTATACACCTGGGACAATTTGACATGATTCCAGGAATTGCCACATCCACTCAGCATAATAACTTCAACTGCAAAAATATTGTAGTTCCACAGTACTGTACTCCATATTTTGCAAAGTTAACTGTATATTTTGCTGCCAATGTCTCCTCAATGTACTGCTGTACCTCCTGGGAAAGTGAGGTCTATTCAACTAAAGAATTTGCCTGTTAAAATCTAGAAGACATAAACCCAGGCATCCCCTAGCAGAGTTAAGCATACACATTAATTTACAAATGATACAGAAGGTTCCACTGTGGCATAAAATTATGTCAAAACTTTGACTCATCCCTTTTCTCTCAAGCAAGTACTGTATATGACAAAAGCTGATAGGGGGTAAACGTGTCTGTCTGTACCCCCTAGAAAAGGCTGGTTTCATCAGTTCACTGTAGACTAACAGTTTCAGCAAAAAAGCCTACTGTAATTTCAAATGTGACAACATGTATTCTAGATTCTCTCCTGGCTACTGTATGTTTTCCTGGTTGCCTATTACATCATCTCGTGTATCCTGTAAAAAATATGCGTATCCATAACAACAGTGCTTCGTTTGGTTTAGTCATACCCAACCAAAGCGTGGGTTTCTTTTTGTTTACAGACTTTCTGCATGTCTCAAGCAAATCTCACTCATATATTATCATACTACCATGGTACATACAGTACACATAATTATTTTACTGAAATGCACACACAGTTTTTATAAAAGAGGCACCCCACAGCTGTTACTTAACAACCAGGGCAGCTTATTAACGAGCCAGACAGGTGACATGTGGAGTCACGTCATTGAGATGATGAGAAAAACCCACTCAGCTGAAAGACCTGCTGTCCATTCTCACCTGATACGTCCGTGTTCTCTCTGGCAAGTGCCAAGAATCGCTTGTCATGGGATAGAATCTCTTCCTTGAGTAGTAATGGGAAGTCAATCTTGGATAGGTCTTTTTCATTAGCAACTCTATCAAGGATTGTATCCAGTAAGTGCTCCCGGGTGTACTGAGAGGCAGCCTACAGGGAAAGATGAAGACAAATTGATAGGTTGAGAACACTGGAAGATTGAGCAATTAGTGAAGAATTTAATGTTATTGAAGTGATTGCCACACATTTAGATGCAATCCTTACTGATATTAAACACTTAAGAAAAGATTATAGTGTGTTGGGCAACTTGTGCTTCTGTTTAGAAACAGGAAACCGGATGCGACCAGAGATTACGTTCAGTATGTACTGTAGCTAGCTCAGGTAAAAAATCGCATTCAAACAGTTATGTTACCAAGCTTGAATGTGTTGCACTACTGTATATTGTGCAATGAACATGGTATGAAGCTTTTGAAGATATTAGGGATGCAATGGACATCACGCTATATAGACTATCCGGCCAGACAGTGAAAAAATATCTGGTTCCGGACAATCCTCTGGGTCTTTTTCGAAATATGGCCCGATTTGTCTCAAGCTTTGACAACAGAAGTCCCTCTGTGATTCAAAGATACTGTACAGCAGGGGTGGAGAACCTCTGGCCTGCGGGCCGTATGCGGCCCATGAGACCATGTTATCCGGCCCGTGAGTCAATTCTTATAATTATGTTTTAGCCCACAAAGCCCACCATTTATCCTGCTTTATACACCACCTTTCTAATATTTATTATGGGACTCTGTGAAACACTTTTAGATCACTAGAACCCCATGCACAACATGGGCTTTTCCTCTTGACCCCACACATTGTCTGGGGCCAGTTGGACTGCATCCTGTGGGGAAAACTTGTAAGCTCTCTCACTATCTGAGGCCCCCAAGTGGACTATGACTTAAAATGGCCCATCCAAGAAAAAAAAGTTCCCTACCCCTGCTTATAGAGGTACAGTACCATACAAAATTCTACGTTTTTTTCTTTCTAGAAGTTTTCCCATAAGTTTATACATATTTCACTTCACAAGTTACTTGTGACACTGGTAGCTACACAATTTGCATCTTGGATTACTAGCTTAGATGCACACGCACTGCCCCAAATTATACTTATAATATGTGAGGTGGAGTCCTGTCCACAGTACTGTAGTAGGCAGGCAACTGCTGTACAGTAATGTTCAAGTTTATAAAAATTTCTCCCAGTTAATCCTTGACAAATAAACAGTATCAGGTACAGTGATGTCACTTACAAATATTTGAGTAATTTCACTATTGTTCTGCATCATTCCAAACCCCACAGAATCACACCATGGACCTACTGTGATCACCAATCACAAGCTCCCCTATTTCCTGCTCCACCTCTACTCACTTATTGCCCACTATCTTGTTTTAAAATTTTTCTCTTAACAAGAAAAACCTATCTGATAGGTTGTCTCAGGAGATTGTACATATGGTACCATATGTATGTACAGTATGCCTATATTCAGGCACAAACAAGCAGCCAAAGTTGCAGGCCTCTAGCCAGACAAGGTACTATTGAAGGGGAGGGATACCTTTCAAATGGGTGAAATGTTTTTAATTGAGATATACAGTACATGTAAGATCTATGAATTAAGCGGCCTGTTTAGTAGGGCTGTGACCATTTAGCAATTAATCGCTAAACAATCGCATGCTACCAGCGATTAATCCCAAAACCCATTTTTCCGTACGTAATAAAAAACAAATCTGCAGTCATTACAGAAAATTAGATGTTCACTTTAACTCTTTCTGAAAAAGTGAAATACATAATTATACAAATAGCACAGACATAAACATAGGACATCGAAGTTGAGCTTCTATGGGGATCCGTGTTTGAGATTCATGAAAACTACGTCCCCCAGACGTCACTAACGCATTTTACATATTCGTCATGTTCAAGGGCACGTGTAAAGTCTCTATTTTGATCATACCTACTTGCGATTAATCGCTAAATGATCGCAAAATTTTATGATTAAACGTTTAGTAATTTTGCTAAACGTTCACAGTCCAACGGTTTAGTAAAGTTTGTTCTCAAAAACTGCCTACGGAGTGAACATTTTCTGGGGGTACACTGTTTCCATCCCCATTGGCTATGGGTCTGAAGTTGTCTAGTCACTAAAATGGTCCATCTGCGGATGCTCTGGTCCTACTGTATGCATTTGTAACCAACTCTTTCAGCTTGACACCATGTGTTCATGGCAAGCTTATACTGTAAATGCCAAGTGGGAGGAAAGCCAGGGTATACTGCCTGAGGGAAATCCCAGATCTATACAGTATGTTGCGAGTGCAACAGATGTGTGCAGGGGTAATGCACGTCCCCCAGGCAGGCAAAGTGCAAGCCCTATTCAGTGTTCAAAAGCATTCTGCAAGGTTTTCATTTCTTAATGTCTTCTCAGGCATACCCTAATATTGATATTATGGGCAGGTCCATAGGCATACAAGGTACAGACTGTACAGTACTGAAGATGGGGCGGGGGTGAGAAATTCTAAGTGGGTAACATATACCTACAGTAAATACACTATTGCAATGGCAATCTTCAATTCCTATGAGATTTTTTCTAGCCCCCCCCCCCACCTTCCCCCCAGTTACAGGCTTGATTATGGGTGAATCATAATGTGCCGTGCATTTATGTCAAGTTAATTTGCCCAATAACATGTACTGTAGGACGTATAGTACTGTAGTATGAAGATGCACTCTGGACCATTTTCCCCATGTGGTAAGCCATGGTGCATGCTACAGAATGTACAGTATTGTTCATATGCACTGTAGACCTGTAAAAACTGTCTGCAATGGTAAAATACTGCACATGGTTGCAGAAGTGTGGTCAGAGTGCAGGCCTCAAATTGACTGACCTTAAATTTGATACTGAACAGCTTAGCATGTCTCCTGATTACTGTCGTCCCTGCAGAACTACCTGGAAATTTTGAGGTACTAACTGACAAGTTGTACCTTTCAGAATGATGGGGACATCAAGTAGGTCCCTGCCTACTTATCTGCAGAATACAAGAACCAAATACAGTAGAGATTTCAAAATTACTAAACCCATCCTACTGTGCTTGATTTCCCGAATGATGGTCCTTTCTGAGGTAAGCTATGTAGTTCCTAAATCCTACGTTTTTTGCTTCTTTTTTTTTTTTAGTTTAAAGAAAGGATTACTGTAAGGGGGATAAAAATCCCATCAAGGACCTTTTCTAAAACACAAATATTACACATTCCTGACTTTTTGACAATCATTTAAGAGTATACTCTTGAAAGACATTTTGAAGCCCACTACTGTAACTCTTGGGTTCAGACAACAGATTCTATCAAGTTGTTTCATTCAATAATTTCCTGCAAAGAGATGTGTTTTTCTTTCTGAAACTTCAGAACTGCCATAGGCCATTTGGAACTTAAGATTTTGACCCATAGCCCTAGCAACTTCAGGAAAAGCTGAAAGATATGGTGTAAAATCCATGGAGAATCTTAAAGACCTGGATCAAACCACCACAAACTCTTCTGAGCTCTAATGTTGCAATTGTTTAAATGGTAACACCCACACCTTTCAACAATTTACAGTAATTATCCTCACGGTCTAACTTTGAACTTCTTAAGTACACGTAATTTAGCATTTTTCTCTTTGGAGTTTGACGTCTGCACAGCGCATACAAAATTATGATAAAACTCAACCAATCGTTTACAAATAATTGTTTTGTGCAAAGAAAACTTAAGTTTAATATGTAGAATTAAACAAAAAATCTCTTTCATTGTGAAATTGTCTCCCAGTCTTAATGGAACGTGTAATCATTGCTATGTTTTTACGTCAATAATATTAAACAGCAACAAAAAATGATATGAATTGTCCAGAAAATATTTGATCAAAAATTGTGAATTAATGGAGGAAAAGGAAAAAGATGACAGTAAGACTCACATGTATGTCCATCAGTCACTGTGCTAATGTTATCAATCACTAGGGTGATTAAGAGGTGAGTCATGTTTCCTCAGATGTCAGTCACTCTAATGACCAAGGTGAGTCATGTACAGTAGTGGGTCTAGTACTGTACCACCCTTTGTACAGAAATCTATGCCAACCTTCAACATTGCTCCTCAGGAAAAATCATGACATATATATGTCAGTCTATTTGGTGACTCACATGTCCATCAAAATTGCAAATTGAGCATCAGTCCAGTGATTATGGGTGCAGTGTCATTTTACATTGCTGTTACTCACACACTTGACTGAGGGGTACCGTAACTCATACGCATACTTACTGTCAACAACCTTGCAGGCAATGACTGATCATGCCGGGGGGGGGGGGGGGGTAGCAGGTTGCATTCATTCAATTGATGTGCATTAATGTGATATAATTACCTTCAGTACTGACATGGATCCTTACAATACACATGTGCCCATTTAGGTTTTATGGGAAATGACAATTCTTTGTACTCACATGAATAATTTTATGTTACACTGTATGAATAAAAGTCTGGTTAAAACCTTCTACACAATTAAAGTACAAGTTTGTTAGCCCTACTGCAACTGTTTGACTCAACCTGGCAGAGACCCCTGGCAATGTACAGTACTGTACATGTTTGCAAAACATACACACTGACCCACTTACTGTACAGAAGAACTTTTAAGTGCATCACAAAAAACTGTAAGGCTGTCATATCTATGACAGGCAATACTTGCTCAGTTCTACAGTACTCAAGTTTAATTGACTGAAAATGTGCTTATATATATATTAGTGATACAGTATTAGTGTAACTGGCCCTCAATTAACCCCTGGATCCACTAAAGTACTGCAACTGAAATCTTTGGTAAAGTGACTCACCCTGGCCCTTATTCACTTACAGTACAGGAAATTTGCACACCCCACTACCCCTGGCAAGGTCAGTCAAATGTGGGTTATTGACCTAGATGTCAGTATGATGCACATGTCTGTCACTGAACCAATTACTGTCAGCCACTGGAGTGACTGAGAGGTTAGTCACATTACCTTAAAATCAGTCACTGCAGTGACCAAGAGGTGGATCATTGTGGGTCAATTGTTACACTTTGTACGGTGATCTCAATTGTCATTGTTCTCGTTTTTCAGTCAATTTGATGACCTGGCATGTCCATCAAAATTGCAAATTGTACATCAAGTTTGTGACTGATGGGTGCGTCACTTTACAGTACATAAAGTTGTCACGAGCACAGAAGTACTGTACTGTAACTGAGGGGTACTGAACAGGCACTACTGTATACACAATTGCACACATTTAAATTTTGTCAACAACGATGTGGACAATGACTGACCATGCCCAGGGGGTAGTGGGGTGCATTATTTTATCGATAAGTGCATAAGTCACCCTGGTGTCTGACAATATTGGTCGAGAAATCTTTAGTCAAATTTGTTTTAAATTACATTTTTTATTTCACGAAGATCAGATATATAGTGTGAGTGTGGTACATTTGCATGCTGTACTTTTGTTTATTGCATGCAAAACATATGCATGATCGGCAGCTTTTATCCTAGTTTCATAATATGGGCTATTCTACCTGTACGAAAATGGGGTCTCTATTCTAATGTGCAGTAACTTCAGTCCAGTATCTAAAGTATGGCAACTGCACACCTGAGATTTTTTTTCTAGATTTTTATTGCACGCTTGAAAATTCACATTGCACACCTGATTATTTACTGTAAGCCAACATCGATTGCCTCGTATACGGAACCCTAGTTATATGTTATATTGACTTGGCCTATTGGATGATCACAAGTCGTGATCATGATGTGCTGATGACTTGATTGAATGATGTATGCAGTGTCGGCCATCAGTCGGCCAAGGCCCCTGGAGTGATAATGCTCTGGGCTGCCGGTCTAGAGGCATATTTAGAACTTATGATCCAGTATCGATCCCACACTTTCCACTCTGGATGTTACAGAGGCCTTCAAGGGTTTCGTTTAAATTTCTCCCAAGTATTTATTTCACATATGACTTTTCATGTGCACACTTGAAGTGTGCATTTGACACCTTGTTGCACACTGTACACTTCAATTTTTTTCGTGCACACCTGAGATCTCGGCGAAAAGTGCCATACTTTCCATACTGGACTTCAGTACCATTCTACTTGTATGCTAAATGCTTAAATAAATTTAGAAACTTAAACTTCTTGTAACTATGTACATTTAAATTAATGTACTTACTGATCCACCATGACCATCAAAGATGCCATACACCTGTACAGTTCCATCTTGACTCTTTTTATATTGGTACCTATCTTCCATTGTTGGCCTTCTTCCTTGAATACCATAAACTGCCATGTTGTCTTCTTTATGCCAATAAATTTCAGGTTCATCATTGGTTAAATTATCACTAAATTTTTCTTCACCATCAATATCATCATAATCCTTTCCTGGTTGAAATTTCAACTTAGGAGGTCCTGGGCCATTATTTAAGCCTGAAAATCTCCTGCGAGGGTGGTTTTCAGAAACGTCTTTTGATGTAAAAACAAATCCCAACCTACCAAAGAACCAATTGTCTGATCGGAGAGATGCAAATAGCCACAAAATTAGACAGAGTATAAAAATAAATAGTAATTCTGGCCGTAGTAGGGTACTGCGCGCATAGCGCGTTATAGCAGCTAGTAAAGTCATCTTGTTGAACAGGTTAATGTAACTTTTTTAAGTTACCTGCAGGCTACTATGAAACACTGATTCTCCTTCATTCAAGTTTAAAATGTTTTCTAGCAGTGATAAAATCTAACATTACACAGCAATTAATACGGTGCTTCAGTACAGTGCTGTACTAAAGACTAGCGGGACCTAACTGATAGTGTTAGGCCTATGTCATCATGTGAGTTGACGTACTGTAGGCTACATGAGCAGTCACTCAGTAACTCAATAGGGCGAGGCTACAGCCACAGACTCACTGAGGTAGCCTGTAGGCCTAGGCTAACTTAGCCTAACGTTAGGCTAGGCTATTTGCACTAGGAATTCAGGATTCATACTCGCAGCCCAGGGCTTGTTTAAGTTATTATATTTGGGCCTAGAGAAAAGCAGCAAGTAGACAACCGGCTTAGGCTCAAGGCTTCTGATTATTTGTGTACACTTTGACTAACATTCGCCTTCCAAATGCCTCAACAATATCCAATGTACTGAACCGTTTTGCACACTAAGGTACAGTACTGTAGTGTAGTGTAGGCAATGAAAATGTGTAGCCTAGCCAAGTTACAACACGATAAGTGTAATAATATAGGCTACCAGTTCGAGTTCCATTCAACGTTCGTAGGATAGGCTAGGTTTTCCGAGTTTTGTGATCACTCCTTATAATAACCTTTGAATTTGCCACAATGTTTCGCTTTAAACTATCAGTGTAACAATGCGATCCTAATTTCAATGTGTAGTCGAAAAAAGAAAGCAACATTTCCTCTTCGCAGTTGATTGTGATCTCCTGCTTAGTCAGTTAGTAATAAGAAAATATGTAATAGATTGCTACTTTAGTCACTAACGTCGCGTTACAGCACAGGTGTGATGCTACCGTGTTTACCGCACACGTAGACTTTGATTACAAACGTTTCCACAAATCAAACAAAATTCCTGATTTACAAAAAATTACAAATTATGAAAGGTCCCAATATTTTATCATGGCAATCTGAGGCCGGTTTATTTTCAATCATTTTCAAAAATCTTACCTGCATGCTCAGTACTTTTTGTGGGCTGGTATGAAAACCAAAGCCTGCAAAATTAAGATTCACCTCACTGTAAATGAAGGTGGAGAGAGGGAAAATAAGTTTTTGTCTCAGCGCTCAGCGCTGAATAAAATAATTAATCCTGAAACCACCGAAAGAATCTTTCCCAGCCAAGAACTACCATTATCACTTTGAGATCATCGAAACTTAGATAAGCCAGTTCAATAGAAGTGGAAGGACTGGTTTAATTCAACGTATATTACACATGCCACTGATTTCTATATATTACTGGATAGCGCATTGTCTATCCGAGCCCGTACATCTGGCAGCCATATCACTCCCGTTTTTTCGCCGACTGTAACAAAAGTGTGTAGTTAAGAGTGTTTGCTCTTGGCTCCAAAGCAATCATGATCGAGTAAGAGAGTAAATTGGAAGGAAGGGAGCTAGGAAGGGGACGTCAGGTTAAGGTTAAGGTTGAAAAACTTAATATAGCGCACATTCCTGTGTAACCACACTCAATGGCGCTGTACAAAAACAAAAACGTATATACGGGAAGTTGGGAAAAATATTTTAAATTGTTAGCATTAGAATAAAGCATTTAACAGGCGCGAGTAGCTGGGGAGGGGGAGAGGTGGGGCGAAGGGTGAGAGGTGGGACGAAGGGGGAGGCCGCCCCTTCCTTGAGCATATTTTTGTATTTGTCTAATGATTTTTTATGATATTACTAGTAACTCAAAATAAAAAATGTTTAGATGCAACTAACAAGGCTTGGGAAGTGCCATTTCCAGCAATCTGGGAGGCATTTTCAGCCAAAATTTTCTTGTACGCTTTGCCCCAACCTATGGTGGCGCTGCGCTTAGATAGTTTGCCTACAGGCTTGGCCCCCTCCTTGGCAAATTCCTGGCTATGCGCCTGGCACTTAAATGTCTTTATATTGCATTATAAGGGCACTGCACCAAACAGAGGACAAAAGATCATAACCATAGAGAAAGTGCGGGGGAGGGGGGTTTGTCTCCACACTCAGACGGGAGACGGAAGATAACCTAATGAAGGGGTGCTCCCCTGTCTACATGGAAGATATATACGGAAACATGGGAGAGATTTGGACAGTGTCATGGGCATCAAATGTAATTTGATGGTTGGATGGACAAGATGGGGAAAACCGGACCAAGTGCATGTAGCCTAACCAGCATAAAGTTGGAGGGCCCATCATCTCATAATAGACATACCAGCATGATATAATGGGGCCCACATGGATTATTTGTGGGTCATTGTGGACTTTCAGTCATGCGTGGGCATGGGTTAGAATGTACAGTCAGTTATAACTGGACGGCATTATGATGGTTTTGTTTGGGCATAACATCTTGGGTAAACCGTGTGCAGAACTTACATATTGGCAGGCGGCCCGTGGAGCTTCACGGTGCATCACGCTCACTAGGCAAATTGCTTAATTGCTTCTCCCATTTGGGGCCCACGAGGGTACCGTTCTGTGGTCAACTGAATCTTTATGGAGCCCACATGAGCATTACGTTCTTACTTTATGGACCCAACAAGGACCTAATGGGCTAATCTTACTGGTAGCAGTCCACCGCTTGTTTGGGTTTTGTATTCGATGAAACTCGGCCAAACCGTAGGTCGGTATTGGCCTTAACCCTTGGAAGGGGGCAGTTCATGATTCGAAGAGGAGAGGCTAGTGGTGTGCCTAGGATAATTGGCACTTGAGTGGATCCTTCACGTACTAGTTCAGGGCTGCTGTCCTAAGTTGGGGAGGGACTGAAGATGAGGCCCCAAATAGTGATATCCGTACTGGTTCACAGAGAAATTTTGGTTTATTTTAATATTTTTCACCCGCGTAGTATGCAAGATTTTTTATTCCGGGGGCGTGACATCAGTTTTGACAAGCGCCGAGAGTAGAGACCTATGAGAGAGTACAGCAACTTATTTTATTTTCCTTCAACCGGTGGCTTACATGCACAATCGTGCTATCTTCTCAAAAGCGACTGATAGCATGTTTAAAAATTATCATTGTTTAGTGATTTGTAGGTTATGTTTACGGAAAGCAGATAATTGGAAAGGGATGCTATAGTCAGGGTAATCCTACCGCGAGGTAAGGTGTTTATATTTGGTCTTTGGACTATATACCTTGTGTATGAACCTTATGCACTGGCGTCACAATGACGTCATTTTGGAGGAAAACAATGAAGCACACGTGCACGAACGGCGTAAGTTTTCCCACGCGCGTGAAGCGTATACGATTGGTTGACAAATCAGCCGTCTGCATTTGTTGATGTAACTTGCAATGATACGCGTTTTTCCTCCAAACGAGGGAGCACTTTCTAGCTCTGTTACGTCATATGCATAAGGTCTATAAGTGAAAGATCAAATGTTAACACGTTACGTCGGGCACGGTTACCCCGACTAGGATGCCATTACTTCCCTGTGAGATTTTTTTGTGGTTCGAAAGGTGGCTTAATTAAGTGCACTATCTTTTTGACACAGCTTTGAAGTGAATATTTGTTTAGAAATTCTCACTATTTAGTGATTTCTTCGGCTGTCTCATGGCACCATCCAAGGCTTGTACTTAGGACGGACCAGCCCCCAACCGCCTTGTTACACCATTGAGAGCATCACCATCAGTTGGCAAGTACATCGAAGTCCTGTGAAAACAATTTTTGTAAAAATGCCGCTCATGATATTGCCGGAAATAGCACTTTATAGACACATTTAAACTTTCTTTATTCTGGCATTTCATGCTTTAGACCAACGGAGGGGCAGTAGCGTGTTAAAAAGGGGGCCGGGGCTGTGCCAGTCGGGAGAAATCAGTCGGGGAATTTAAGGTAAAGGAGAAGAAAAGGAGACTGGAGAGACAGAGAGGGATAAGAGACAGAAGAAGCACCCATACCTTATAATTATGAGACCAAGCAGTGTACTGAGACTAAGTCATCTTGCTTTGTCGTAACTCTTCAACTTTCCGTACAGCAAGGAGCAAAAAAAAGTTCCTCGTCCACCCCCACCAAAGCGCGTAGCTACGGGGGGGGGGGGGGGCTACGGGGGGCTGGGGGCCTTTCCCCAGATATTTTCTAGGCCCCCAGAAATTGTGTGTGTGTCCTAATAAAATTTGTAAGAATTAAGGGCCGCGATCAATGCCGTAACCCCCCATTTGGTACCTAGGCCCCCTAAAAATTTCATCCTAGCTACGCCCCTGCTCCCATCCCCTGTAATTCATCAGTATTGATATCTAGCCCTGGCGTGATGCAAGTAATGACTATTGCGTTCATTTTCTTTCCCACTTCGCGCAGGTTTTGTTAGACGGTTGCCGATGAAAGCAGTATACATTATCAGGCTAGGTAGGATACAAGATGAAGTGCGTTGAAAAATTCATCAAGATGATGGTAGAAAGTGTGATTTCCGGTATTACGGTGTGTTTAGGTTGCCAAAGATCTTCTATACGGGCGTTTTGTGCATAGCCATGGGCGAAAATCCCGGGGGGATGGATGGATATATCCCCCTAACATTTGACTAGGGGGATGGCCTATGTAATCACCCCCCCCCCCAATGTTTCAGTCTACAGATACGTGTATGATGAAAAGTATATTTTATTCTTCATTTTTGTAAGAAATTTTTTCAATCTCTCTTGACTTTCTTTCACAAATGTTTCTCAAACTATCAGAATTTTAGCAAATCGTTGGCAATCTATCAAAATTTTCCGCGCGCTTCCAACCTTACGTCAGTGTCACTCATATTATCAATATCTTCCGATAGTAACTTTCGGAGAAGCACAGCAGCAAAAAGTTGAAAGTTTACGAATTAATAGGTAAAAGACTGGCTTATGGCAGTAGCATGTAGGTTTGTTGGGCAATTTAAAGTGTCTCGATGAAAAAAAATAAAAAAATAAAAAATAAAAAAAGATGTAGAGTCTGAATGCAGGTTTGCCGGTAATGGAAATATTATTCGTCACTGTTTACACTCCATGTCATGACCATTGTTAAGGTAATAATACACGAAACTGTTCTCATCACAACACTTTCCGAAGAACAGAGATGCATCTCCAAACATCTGTGAGGACCTCGCATCAATATGGGATCTTTCAATCTAATATGTAGCATGATGTAGAAGGTTGCAAGTACGTATCTGCCGTTATACATTTTTCAAAAATTTTTACCAGAGCTTCGCCAGTTCGCGCTAAGCCATTATCGGTATAGATGGTGATTGTTAATACACTTATGACGAAAACAGCACTCTGTAACGCTCTTATTAGTCCTTCACCCCTTTTGCTACACCTATCAGGGAGGTCTAACATCACCTCCCTGCACCTATACTCTCCCTCCCTCTCATTTTCCATTGCTGGCAGCTGTTCGTCCGGATTTTAGTTCAAAAGTAGTAAAAATACGATAGTTGTAAAGTGTTCGGCGCCGTACTCTATATTATCATTTGGATTTCAGGTAGTATACGCATTATGTCATTGCCCCCACACCCGCCCCAATTAATTTGATTAATGCAGAGCTTCCAGGAGGTCCTATTCAGGTATCTGCTAGCCTTAGATGCCCTTTCATAATGCACAATGAAGGAAAGGACATATTTCGTAATAACTCAAGAATGTTTCTGTGGACTCCACGCACATATTTTTGTGTAAAAACTTTCCCGAAATAGAAGGCAGTAAAATAGACAGAAGGGAGGGGGCTTCAGGAGATTTGTTGACAACGTATCTGTCTCTTAATAGACAACATATTCTCCTCCTTTACATTACCAAAAAATAGCATTCACTAAATTATGGATATTTTCCTGCTATATATGATCAGTTCCAAAAACATCCCAAAGATAGCACCATTTTGTATCTAAAAGACCTTAAATTAATAACAAAAAAAGTCCTTAAAGGGGAGGGGGAACTTCTTCCCCAGGACGATACCTTTATGTAGTGACAAACGAAAGATCAAAACTGCTGCATGCAAACGCAGGAACGGATGAAAATAAAGGTGTAATTTACGCAAACTTGGGGGAACCGAGGTATTATTACATCATCTATGGGGTCCCCAATCACAAAAAACCTGGCGACGCCACTGATCTAAAGCCAACTGCAGGTCTTGTAATGGTCTCAGAATTCAAAATCCAGTTGTCTGGGATGACCCTATATGTTGATCCCTGCCTTTTTAAGCTTAACAGGACATTGTTGCTCTTGTACAATTTCAATCCCGTGCAGCTTATCGACGAGTTTTGTGCTAAAAATAGCATTTCCTAAATGTATGAATATACAAATAGCCTACCAAAGAACATTACCACTGAATCTAACCCTTTAAAACAGTCTTCCTGGCACTTTTGAGACATTAAAACCCAGGGGCTTCCGGGGACTTCGCCCCCTGGACCCCCACCAGGGGCCCTAAGGCCGGCCCCTGGACCCCACCCGTCATGGGCTCGCGCTTCGCGTGCACATTTTCCACATTTGCGATAGTTCACCCCATCCCCCCAAAGTTGAAAAGAAATCTACGCCCCTGTGCATAGCAGTCTTCTCGGCGAATTAAGCCTTC
Source organism: Holothuria leucospilota (assembly GCA_029531755.1). Classification (NCBI taxonomy): domain Eukaryota; kingdom Metazoa; phylum Echinodermata; class Holothuroidea; order Aspidochirotida; family Holothuriidae; genus Holothuria; species Holothuria leucospilota. Next base: position 18,733,040 of record CM055973.1, on the reverse strand, counting down.
CTTTTTGCCCCTGACTTTGCTATTGGTCTCTGATTTGCGCCTAAACTTGAGTGTGCACCACCCTGATTCCACGTCCCTCCTCGGTGTAATCAATTTCAGCGACGGCGGCATAGCAACAAGTAGAGATCATATTACATGGGGATTTGAATAAAATTCTCTGAATACACTTAGCAGAGTCTAGGTAGGGGCATGTTGAGTTGGGGAAATTTGGAAACCAATTTTCTGAAATCTTGGGATTTGAGGATGCCGGAGTTTCTCCCCGTAGTTAGTGATCACAGCCTTAATTGTAGGTTACACATGTTTAAGAATGGCACTATATAGCAAAACTGTAATGACGAATCCGTGGCTTAGAATGCAGTTTCTATCAACATGAGGCGTTTAGGATGCTTTTCTCTCCTAATGGTGACCCACAGGCGCGGATCCAAGGGGGGCTTTCCCGGCCTCAGCCCCCCCCCCCTTTCGCCACATCAACAATAACAAATACGCGAAAATTAGCATAATGTTAATCTAGGAGAATATTCAAGGGGGCTTTCAGCCCCCCCCCCCTTTCGAAGTTTCTGGATCCGCGCCTGACCCATGCATATATTAGACACATTCCAGTCAGTTGTGTTGTAGAGTGGGGTTTCCTGTAATCTTGGACATTTTCTGACCTCAGTCCTAACCTAGTAGGTCGGGGTGAAGTCGGCTTTGGTCCCGTACCCCCCCCCCCCCTTTTTAGGGATCATCCCTCTGACAATTTCTTGAACCCGCCACAGTATAAGGATTATGGTCGATCCATTTTCTGTTTGGAATACATGCAAAAAGTGTCTCAGTTGTGTACTGAATGAACCCTTCGTTTTGCCTTTCGTCTCTTTTCCAGAGAGTCGAGGGGCCTTTTAGAAAAGCATGACTCAGGTGTGTACTGTATGAACCGGTATAGAATGGAGTGCAAAGAGATTAATTTGTAGTCTACCTTCTTCTCCATTGGCGGAAACAATTCACTGCGCTTGCGTCAATGCCTTAGCTTGCAGTCTTTGAACCCCAACGCCTCCTATGGGTTTTCTCGTGTAATTAATTTGTTTAATGTACCCAAAACACGGTTGCCCTTCTGCCAATACACTGTAAAAAATGATTAACACTTTTTGTAACAGATAATAAACGAGTCTTGGCGTTTATGTAACCGAAAAAATAATAAAATATATGAGCAAATTAAACGTCTGAAACGCCAACTTTAACACATTGACGCCACTTTAACGCCATATCTCGTAAACACGTTTATTTCATGATTACTGTAAACATGAAGTTGATTTTAATAAAGAAAAGTTAACATATATATAAAACATATAAACTTGTTTCGGTGCGGAGTGCACTTTAATTGACGTCATTATCTTTATCATGTGTTAATATTCGTTCAGTCATTTACTGTGCTTATCCATTTTGTTGTTCGTTTTCTAATTCTTAAACGCCATAATGTGTTAAAAAATGAAGACGTCTCTTTTTACAGTGTAGTATTTATTTTATTTCAATTTTCAAGGGTAAAACCCATTTAGCAATACAAAAAATGTTAATCTTACATGAGGCCCTCAACATAATTCACAATTTAAGAAGTATGAATAAATATAACATGTATGTACAATTAAAGAACAAAAGTCAAATAAAAGTAATGCACAGAAATGAACCTATAAAACACTAAAATGAAAGTAAAAAGTACTGTACATAAAATAAAAGTAAGGCCATGGTATGTGAAAAAAAATTACATAGCACTGGAAATCAAATGTTTAACGCGTAAAAGTATCATGTTTGCATGTATTGTGTTAGCATCAACATAATGCCACTCTTTTGCTGCTAAATAGTTAAATCTATTTCTATGATATTCAGTGTGCCCTCCTGTTATATAGAAATTCATTAAAGATGACGATCGTTGCGCATGAGTATGTATATATGTTATGGGATTAAATAATTCTTTCAGATAAGATCGGGTTAGATCATTTATAATTTTACACAACATTATCATCTTTTTTGCTTTACATGTCTGTCAAAAAAGTTCCATCCAAGTTACTCAAAGAGCAATGTCGATCTCTCAAACTACGATGGTGTTGAACAAACGTGTTAATCATCCCACCCATTATACTCATCTATAAAGAGAAAACAAGCTTTTCAATCGGACACCATAAAATATATCAAGAACTGTTTATGTCATAGATATGTTTTTGAAGTTCATATCCTAGCTTGTAATTAATTAGCCTATACTGTCAGTTACTAACATCGAATTTCACAAAATCTTTAATGAGATAAAACCTGATAGGTAAAATACCTGGAACTAATTTTCGACGTTCTTTATATCTTATACTGCAGGAGCTTCCTAGGCCCTCACTGGGCTCTGCCTGTGGACCCCGCCAGGGGCCCTGACGCGGGCCCAATGGACACCAACAAAATGTAGCTAAACCTTCAACTTTGCCGAAATAAGAAAATGCCATCATCAATTCCTCCTTAGCCGTATGTCATCAATTTCAAAGTTGGTAGATAGGTATACCTGAACATGAAAACTTCTGCATGCGTCATCCTCGGCCTCATATGTCGAAAAATCAAGAGGTCAAAGTTCAAATGAGCTAAAATTGGTTTTTATCCATTATTTGCATGTTAGTATGTTAGAAAAGATCATAAAACCACGTGATATGTACAGAGTGATGACAGATATTTTAAAATGAGAATAATATATTGAAGGAGTCTCTCTTGGTTAGACCCTGTCAGTTCTACCTTCCTAGAATCAAAATCTTGAATCTTTGCGCTCGTTGGAATAGAGCTTTTGGACGAAGATAAGGTAACTTTATTTAACATTTTCCCCAAGATACCTTAATCGAATGAAACATATCTTCAGAACAGATAACTGACAGTTTTATGAAGCAACTGCATAGGTTTATTAAGATTTTCAAAATTTGGGGTTGGGCAAGACTGAAGGACTTACATGTGGTACTATCTAAGCAAAACGCCACCATCAGTTGGACCGTATAATGGCGTGCCAAGAAAATTGTTGCCCAAAATGAATCCCAAAGTGCAGAAAATGACACTTCCCGGGGCTTGAAGGTTACGTCAAAATTCAGTATTTTGTAAACATTATGTCTCCAGAAGGATAAAAAATAATAGTAATAAGTACAAAAATAAAAAAAAAATAAAGTAATTTTGTAGGGGATAATATACTGGATGTTACTTTGTTAACTTATATAGACTTGGTATAACTCACTTCAATACAGACAGATGTATGAATAAGAAATGCTGGTATGAATAAGAAATGCTGGTCCATGAAAGGGGAGTATACTTTTGGATCTAGGGGGAGAGGTACAAGGAGAAGGGTTTCCCCTCCCTTTTTAGGAATTTGTTTTATTTCTGATGCCTACAAGCAAAATGGTGGAAATTGCATGGGAATGTGACTAACACAATTGATCAATTTTTTTTCAGAATTTTTAATACACTGAATTAGACAGGAAGATACAGTATCGTATTGCCATATTTATTAAATTGTACATAGGACAAATATGTTGTTCAGGAAAAAAAATACAACGAACAACGATGTCATTTCTTTCTTTCATGTAAGGTCAGGGTGTGCACCAGGGTCTTAAGTTAAATAAGTACAGCGGTGTACGTAGGATAGTTGGCACCTGGAGTTGTCAACCTTGAGGAAGGGTCCAAGTGGTAGGGTATCCGCCTCCCTTTCGATGAAGTCTTGTTCATGAGGTTTAGATGCAAAATGGTGCTCACTTTGGCCAAATTTTGAACTGATTATATCATTGGCGCTGCCAGGGGTTGGTGATTGGGGACACAATAGATAATGGTGTCGCAATCCTACTCAGATGAACCTAGAAAGTCGGCGTGGAGCAAATATTGGCGTTCCCACCATAGTCTGAATGCAAGGGATCCCCTGTCACCTCTTGCAGAGGTGCCATCCTGGGCGAGGGGTTTGAGAGGAAGGGGCCGCCCTCCCATTTGAGGACGTTTTGTTCATTTAAGGTGGCTTAGATGCAAAAAAGTGCTATCTTTGACAAAGGTTCGAACTTCTCATAATTTAGTGAATTGTTCTTATTTTTGGTGTGGTGGAAGGGACGTGTGTGTTGTCCAAGAAGAGCAGGAGACAGCCCCCTCTTGAAAATGTTTTGTTTGTGTAAGAAGCTTTTAGAAGCAAAATGGTGCTCTCTTTGGCAAAGCTTTTGAACCGATTACATTCTTAGTAATTCTCATTATTTGGTGATGTGGCTGTGGCATGGCATCCCTCCTAGATTATACCCGAGACAAGCATTATTGTTTCCTGGAAGCTCTGTGGTAATTAAAAATTTGGGACACTAGCATGATGCTTTTTACTGAAATTCAAAATACACTACTGGGGAGCAAAACCAAGCACTTCTCAAAAATCGAACTTTTCCTAACTTTTAACGAATAGCTTCAATGGGGGAATAAGCCATAGGAGAGTATAGGTATAACAAAAAGGTAGAGGACTATGCATGTTTCATAATGCTCATTCTCTGGAAATGTATTATTAAGCAGTAAATGACCTTTGAATAAGCTTGTGTAATGAGTAATATACTTCAAATTATCTGCATCATGCAATAGAAATATTGCTCAAATGTACGATTATCACACTATCACTTTATCTCCTCATGAAGCAAGCCTGAGTTTGGAATTGTACCTCTAGCTTTCGAAAAATAGTTTTCGCCAGAAAAACTCCTGCATAATCTTCCTGATAATAGTCATTAGGTATGGAGTCTAAACTCAGGCTGTGGCAATTGCGGGCGAAGCGCGCCGATATTTTGCATTAAAATAAACATAACATAACATAACAGGTTAAAGGGCAAAGGAGGGCTAAGGCCCCATAAGATGCCCTGAAGTCCATACAACCTTAACTGAAAACAAACAACCAACACCAAACGAGCCCAGCACAAATTAGATCGTACCACAGTTATGGAAGAACTTGTCAATGTTAACCTTAAAGCAGTGCACAGATGTAGAGTTAACTACCCACTCAGGCAGACTATTCCACTCGTTAACAACTCTATGAGAGAAGCTGAACTTCCTAATGTCCAGCCTTGCAAAACACTTAACTAGCTTCTTACAATGGCCTCGAACCCGAGAATTACTTTGAACCCTTAAATAATTGCAAGAGGACAAAGGATTCCTTTCAGAGAGAAATTTGTACACCTGAAGCATGTCCCCCCTAATCCTTCTCAACTCCAGGGTGGTAAGCCCAAGATGCTTACGTCTAATAAAATAGTTAAATAAATAGTTGTGAAATGTAAGCCCCTTACCGGTGAACAATGCCAATACACTTGAGACGATATTAAAGAAAGTCAGTGTAGACGTGAGGGCAGTGAGCGCAGAGAGGGCGAAAATTTTAATAGTTTTTTAAGGATTTTCGAAAAGTGTGATAGTTTTGGGTAGTTGGGAACGACTTTTGATTGGAAATGATTAAAAAAAGATCTGTCAATCAGTCAAAAACACACCTCACTCTAATTCCTGCAGAAGGCTATCGCTTAAACGCCTTTCGCTTTCATTGTCAAAATTTTCGGTGTAGGGGAACGCGCCCTATGACCCGTGCCGGAGTCAATGGATTATACATTCTAGAAATTTTTCATCGCTAAGAGAAATTTTTAGCTGTGGCATTGCACTTCACTAAGCTAGCTGCCCGAGGCGAACTCCCCTAAGTCCGCTACTGGGTCTACTAGACAAAACAAATCAACTGATCAATGGGAGACAAAAAAGAATGACCCAGGGTCTGTCTCGGGCCCTTGGTGTGTCCAACTGCGATTTTAGATATCTTCAAATGCGTTTGATCTTTGTGCACTTATTAGACCACAAATATCACAGTCTGATATTTTTCTTAGAGCCTGACCCAGGCTAAGGCTGGTCGGTTTGGTGATGCGTAAGGATTGCAAGGAGAGGGGGGCTAGATTAGTGATGGTAGGAGTTGCATACGACTTTGCAACAATACTATCATTTAAGCTATCCAAAAGTAATAGACGAGTTGGGAAATTAGATTTTGCTGTACCATTGTACTACCACAGATCAAGGCCAAGGATAACTGCGCACGGACACGAAGGCTTTGAGAAACTGTTTTTTGTCTTTCACAAGTTTTCGTCATACTACCCAACTCTTTTGGTCCTAATTAAGGAGATTTACTTTGAAAAGAACTTTTTCTGTAAAGAAAATTCTCTTAGATCCGTGATTGATGTCTAGAGAACCATAGCATAACACTGGAAAATTGTGCGTGATTACACAAAATATCTGTCTTGCACATGCAGTCTCTGTTGTGGTACACTTTCCTTCCCAGCATGCATTGCAGCCCGAAGTTTCCCAACTCGTCTGTTATGAGACACGTACTAAGTTGTGGCCCCCACCATACTTCAGATCCGTATCCTTTAAAAAGGGCCGAGAAAACTTAACCGGAAGACATAAACCTTGAAACGCCTCGCCCAACCTTCTGCTGCGAACTTGCGACCGCATTACTGCAACTTAGTCGATTCTAGTCGAGGTATAAACAGGTAAGGAAAGCTCCTGTCAATCAAAAAGTTTCCTACGTAATAACGGCGGCGCTCTTTTTCTTTATTAATGGCAATATACCTTCGACAGTTCGGCAGGGTCATAAAACGTAAACAAAGCTTAGGGAAATGACAGATCTCACCGAACGTAGAAGGCTGTGGATCGGAAACCTGGATGAACGACTATCAGAGTAATATTTCGCTCTTCTGCTACCTGAGTTACCATTTTGAACTTCCTGTGATAAAGATTTTCTCAGTAGGCTTCCCATACAAATTCTGTAAAGCTTAACGTTACTCGTTAGGCTAGGCTTCCTCCATTAACAGTAACACTAACAGTAGCCTGTGTTAGCCTAGCCTAACGAGTAACGGTAGGCTTACTTAGGGGAGAGCCTACAGTAGGCCTAGCCTATTCCAATTCTCAAAAACTTGAATGTTCTTGATCTTTATCCACACAAATCGCCCAGAAGGGCTGGGCGGTTTGTAACTCAAAAAGGCCTCATGCTCTCACCCCAAACCTAACATTTATCTAGGCCTAGCCCACAGGCGCCCCTTAACATTGTATAGTATACCATATACTATGTATTATATAGACGGAAAGGTATGTCACAAAAATCCTAGCTTGAACAAACAACTTACGTTTCTGGCACAATTACTGCACTTTTCTCGTCAAATTTGTCTGTGTCGAGACTTTTGATCATAAGGTACCTCAAGGCAGCTCTTTTTCCCGAATGATTTCACTTGGCATTGTCTGAAGGATGAAATTTCGATGGAGTAACAGTATGAGGATGGTAGCTACTGATTGAGAGCATTAAGCACTTCCACACTATATAATAAAATACTCCTAAAATATTCTCTAAAGTTCTCTTAACTTTCTAAATTTCTTCCAAAATTTGTTTAATTATGATTCACTTTTTATTATTGCAAATCTTGCAGATATATATTAGCATCAATATGAACAATTTTTGAACATTAAATTTCATAAAATTTGAAAACCTTTTGAAAAGTGGAAGGGCTAGCATTTTCTACAAGCACTTGTGACAGTTGAACTGTAACTGTTGTACAGTCTTCAACTGCCACAAATGCTCATAGTAAATGCAAGCCCTTCCACTTTTCAAAAGGTTTTCAAATTTTATGAATTTCTGTGTTCAAAAATCTTGCATATTAATGCTAATATGTATCTGTAAGATTTGTAATAATCAAAGCAAAACATAACTGACAAATTTTGGAAGAAATTCAGAAAGTTATGAGAACTTTAGAGAATATTTTAGGAGTATTGTATTATATAGTGTGGAAGTGCTTAATGCTCTCAATCAGTAGTTACCATCCCCATACTGTTACTCCATCGAAATTTCATCCTTCAGACAATGCCTAGTGAAATTATTCGGGAAAAAGAGCTGCCTTGAGGTACCTTATGATCAAAAGTCTCGACACAGACAAATTTGGGGAGAAAAGTGCAGTAATTGTGCCAGAACGTAAGTTGTTTGTTCGAGCTAGGAGATTTGTGACATACCTTTCCGTCTATATTACTACATAGTATATGGTATACTATACAATGTTAAGGGGCGCCTGTGGCCTAGCCTAGGCCCTAATCCTTTTTTTTTCTTTTTTGTCCTAACGTTAACCTTCATGCAGCCCCTGGCTTCATCCAAAGTGCATTCCATGTCAGGCCCACGCAGAAGTTAGGCCAAGAAAAACAATAGAAAGCTTATGGAAAATGCCAACTCCACGCCGAAGATCTTCAGATCGGAGTGTACATGGAATGCACCCTGGGGCCTGTCTGGAAAACGTATGTTACTTATGCTGAAGATCTTCGGCGTGCAGTAAAGACCTTATACAGTAATTTGATGGTGTGATTTTCTTGTCTTTTACATGCACACTGTACTTAAAACACAGTACAACAATTTGGCATGGCGTAAAAATTGAGAAAAGAGGTGACTGGCGTAAAAATTTGGTGTAGGCTTAGCAGCTTGCTGGCCTTGTGGATGACCTCGCTAAACTACTTGGTAGGAAAAGCCAGGCAGACTTGGTGATCCTTGATTTCAGCAAGGCTTTTGATACAGTCCCACATCAAAGACTTTTGAGTAAACTCAAGAATATCGGCATTAACAACAGCCTTTTGGACTGGACCAAGAATTTCCTCACCAATAGATGCCAAAGAGTCTTCATTGATGGAGCATCATCAACCCACTCCCCTGTTACATCAGGTGTGCCTCAAGGAACTGTTTTAGGTCCCCTGCTCTTCTTAATTTATATAACTGACCTTCCTAGCATGGTCTCATCCAGTGTTAGACTCTTTGCCGACGATTGCATAATGTACAGAGAAATTAGTTCATCTAAGGACAGTGATATATTACAAAAAGACATTGACTCACTAAGTAATTGGGGATCCATGTGGCAAATGTCTTTCAATGTCTAGAGTTAATTGAACATTACTCTATGCACGTTTCCCATAAAACCAAACCCCTTATTGTGGATTACTACATGAATGGGAGGATTCTGCAAGCTGTTAAGCATCAGCCTTATTTAGGAGTCGAAATTAGTCATGATCTTACCTGCATGGGCGTGGATCATGGGGGGGATGCGTCACCCTCACTTTTTTGGAAGGGGGGACATCTCCAAAAAGTCCCCTGCACTTTTTCAAAAAAGATGAAAACTAAAACTGTGAGGGTACAAAAAAGGGCCTGGGAAGTACCACTTCCAGCGATCTGGAAGGCTTTTTGGACCAAAATTTCCTCGCGCTCCGCGCCAGCCATGGGTTAGCGCGGAGCATTGGCAGTATACTGGCCAACTCTGCCGATACCGTTAGGGGACAAATTGTAGGCCTTCCGGCACACGTGGTATCTAGTGGTAGGCCTGTGCACAAAAGCAACACCTTACACTTGTTTGAAGCTGTTATGTGATTCTGCATACTTGAATGATAAGTTATTTGCTAGCAGTATGTGTGTGTATTTGATTTCTATATGGTTATTCCAACAACATTTTTCATAAAATGCATAATAATTTATCTCCTTAGGCATAGAAAATACCATATAAAGTATGCACCAAATCACATATTTTCACATTAAAAAACACAAAAGCTTCTCACCTTGGGATGGGGGGGACACCCCCTCCCACACCCTCCCTCCATCGCGCGCTCGGGCTCGGTCGCTTCGCTCCCTCGCAAAATCTGTCGCAAATGGTGAAAAAGTCCCCCCCACTTTTGGAGATGGATCTACGCCCATGCTTACCTGGACCCATCACATTAAGCAAATTACCAACAAGGCAAATAAAATGCTTGGGTTACTACAAAGAAATCTCCACTCTTGTAGCAAAGGTGTCAACGAAACTGCCTACAAAATGCTAGTCCGCTCAAAGCTGGAGTATTGTGGGGCCATATGGGATCCTTACATCAAAATTGACAAAACAACACTCAAGAATGTTCAAAGACGTGCAGCCCGTTTTGTTCTCAACAACTATAATTACAGGGATAGCGTCACCAACATCTTAACAGATCTCAAATGGGAACCACTTGAAGAGCGTTGTACCAGACTTCGTCTCATCACTATCTGTAAGGAGGTTCATAACTTCACTCCCCCCACCATCCAGCTGCAGAGTAACCATAGTAGGACCACTAGGCATAATCAAGGCACCCACATAATTGTTCCCCCTCCTTTTAGTAAGAGATGTTATCAATACTCTATGTACCCAAGAACTGCTCGTGAATGGAATTTCCTTCCACCAAACATACGTGCAGCACCTGATGTTTGCTCTTTTAAAGGGGAAATGCAGTCACCCCAACTTGAAGTAGTGTAGTAGACTGTCCTGTTTCATGATTGGCTCTTGAGAGTCATGTGACAATATTTTTTCTCCTAAAATGTGAAATTTACTAGAAGTAACTGATTGGTTTACCTTGAATATGCAATACTGAAGTCCTAAAATATTATGAAAGGTACTTTGAAGAGAAATAAGAAGAAAATTGTGAGATTTAGCAGTTGCTTCAAAATAAGTTTGGGGCGACTGCTCTTGTCCTTTAAATCTAGCCTAGCCAACGTTAATCTTCAAAATCTAGTATCTAAGGCGCACTCTAAAATCTAGGCAACTCCCCTTCCACACTGACCTGTGCGTGATAACCGATTTGGAGGTGTTTGCACAGTATGAAGCAGAAGCAGATTCGAACTTTCCAGACTGGCCCTGGGGCGCCATGTATGCCTAGGCCTAGGCCTACCATGTGCACAGTAGCCTAGCTCAGTAGGGTTGAACTTGGAGAGTAGGGCCTAACACTCCTTGTTAGGCCTAGGCCTGCAGTAGCTAGGCCTAATGTTATAGTAGCCTAATGCACTTATCAATTGAATGACGTACCCCACCCCCCCCCCCGGACATGGTCAGTCAAATATGGGTCATTGACCAGTGACAGTGTGACTCACATGTCCGTCATTGTTCCAGTATTGTCTATCCCTGGAGTGACAGAGGGGTGAGTCATGTTACCTCAGATGTCAGTCACCTTACAGACCAAGGGGTGAGTCATTGTGGGTCATTTGCCCTTACTCCTCATGTGCAATTATAACCATTGTCAGTCACTTTGATGATGCACATGTCAGTCAAAATCGCAAATTGTTCATCAGTTAAGTGACTGAGGGGTGTGTCATTTTTCACAAGTTGTCTGTCATGGAAGTGACTGAGGGGTACGTCAGTGGTATACGTTTTGTCAGTGAAGTTGTGGACAATGACTGACCATGTCCAGGGGTAGTGGGGTGCGTCATTCATTTGATAAGTGCATAAGTTAGGCTACAATAAAAATGGGTTGGCCAGGCCTAGGCCCCTATTCTAAAATCTGCGACGAAGTCATGACTAGATGCATGGAATTTGTCACAACACATATTGAATTCCACTGAAGTTACTTTGTGTGGAGTAACTTCAGAATACAATGCCTCTTCAAAAAGCAACCTGTAAAAATCATGGAGTCGCACATGTAGCTTGTAGGCTACACAGTTTCTCTGTTCCTTGTTCTACTTTTCAAGTCCTTAAGCCCAAAATCAGAGTCCACATTAGTTCTAAAGTTTTGTATAGGAATTTCTGGTGTCGTTTTGGCCAAATGGAATTCTGCATATGGTTATTTGTACAGAAGTGCTATTCATTTCAAAAATTGTGTAGCAGTCGTACTCATTTGACTTTGAGAAGCATTTGCAATGCTATATCAGCAAATGTGGACACTGCCCACAACAGCTTGCCTATGTACAGCCACAGTTCAGCCACAGCCACATACTTCATTCCCTGAAGTAACTTGGAAGTTACAGTACTTCAGGGAAAATTTTGGAATGGAAGTGCCTTTATGATGAACGATGTTAAGCATATTGTTCTGCTGTCTAGAAGTAACTTTTTCATTCTTATCTATCAAGTTTTGGAAAGTTCTGCTGTTTAGAAGTATTTTTTCAGTCTTATCTATCAAGTTTTCAAAGGTTGAGGGTGGAGAGGTTGGCCAGTTAAGTCTTTTGTCCTTTCCGGGACGTAGCTCCCTTGCAGAGCAGAACTCCTTGGGGAGTAACGTTTGGTTTCACCCCTTGGCTCTTCACCAGAGAGTCGAGGGGACAGGAAAAGTATTCAAAAGTGTTCCACACTTTAAAAGATACTTTGGATTGTTGAATGTGGTGCCTAGTTTAATCGCTCTACGTACCTTTGAAATTTTTTAATCCTCTTCAGAAGTTGCGTGAAAGAGTTCATGGTCACATAATTTTCTGCAAGACACCTGTAGATCATTGGGGGAACAGATGGATATCCCAGATAAAGCTGCGCAATGCAGACTGAGCAATTGGCATTATAAAGGCCTTTTTAAAACATTTTTGAACCTTTTGTAATTTTTGGTCCAGAGTTTACCCATTGTTTACATGGTTTTGGGCAAGCAACTTCTGTGGTTTATTGCATTTATGAGTTTAGTTATAAAGCTGAACTGGGGTGACTGATTTATTAGGATTCTGCACAAAAACTGTTAAAGGAAACGACATGGCGGATGTTTAACCAATCAATCCAACGGTCAGTTAACTGTTTAACCGGCACAGCCCTACTCAGTAGTACGTACTGTACTATTACTGCGTATGGTCATTCACCTACAGCTCACTATGCACAGTCGTTACTAGGCTACAACCCATGGAAATAACCCTGGGGTGATCTAGTCCTTGAACAGGACCATGTACATTACTGTAACTGTAGAAACCTACTCCATAGCACTGTCCTTGTCCTTCTACAAAATTTCCAGTCATTAGCCGGTCTGCTAATATACTGGCATTTCTCACTGCTTCAAAATTTCACCTGCGGATGCTTACGGTACTTTCAATGAAAATCTTTGCCATTGCATCCCATGCTTCTTGGTTTATATGTAGTCATTTATGACATGGAAGGGATCAAGAAGATGAGATTTGGAAGTAAATATTGATGCGTACACTATATTTCACCAGTTGGAAGTGCCTATGCAGTCATGTTGAAGATGGCCTTTCAGGTAATGTCCAATCAATGTGTATGGTGACTTTAATTTACACATTGATTGGACATTACCTGAAAGGCCATCTTCAACAATGGGTGACATTATTTTTGATACTTTCGACGCAATCGGTATGACACAAATCTTGTGTGAGCCTACGTATTCAACCCCATCTGGTGAAAGCCACTTTTTGGACCTTGTTTTCACCAACAACCCTTTCATTGTTGACTATTGTACTGTAACTGACAATTTATATGGCTGTGATCATCAGGCAGTTGAAGTTGTATTCAGTATCACCTCTCATTCAGCAAAACGTGTTACTAAGGAAATCTATAACTTAAAGGATGCTAACTTTGACTTGTATTTATCTGATCTCTCCAAAATTAATTGGATGGATTGCTTTGATGGTAATGTTTATTCCACATGGCAAAACATTTCAAACCAGTTAAAAATGTCTATTAGTAGAACAATTCCTGTAAAAAAGGTATGTATAAAGCATGGCACCTCTCAACCATGGATTTCAAAAGAAATCAAGAAACTATGCAGAAAGAAAAGAAATTTATACTTGAAAGCCAAACAGTGTGGTACTACTGAATCCTGGGAATCCTACAAATTAGCCAGTGCCCTATGTAAGAAGGAGATTCGTAAGGCTCATAGGGCATTTATATTAGGCATTGCAAAGGACTCAAATCATAATTTGAAGAAATTCTGGAGATTTATTAGCTCCCAAAAAAGGACATCCAGTGTGACATCTCTCTACTTTGGTGAAACCTTATTTACTTCTGCAAATGAGATTGCCCAAAATTTCATGCACTTTTTTGCCTCCCATGGATCCCAGTCATACATACCAGTGGATGTTTCAAATTTGGACTCATCTTGTGACTCGTCAAATGTTTCTATCAATTTCTCTAGTTTTACTGTGAATGAGGTCAATGACATCCTACAGCACTTAAACACAAGTAAATCAGCTGGTCCAGATGGGCTTTTGCCAATTTTTCTTAAGCTTGGAAGAATGGTGCTATCCCATGTCCTGTGTCAATTCTTTAACTTTTCTGTCTCTAATAGAATGGTACCTTTGGAATGGAAAATGGCAAATGTTGTACCTGTTTACAAAGGGTCACCGAAGCCAGTAGCTGTTGCTTCAAGCTATAGACCAATTTCATTAACACCAATTGTTAGTAAAATTTTGGAAAAGCTTATTTGTTCAAGGTTCATGAAATTCTTTGATGAAAATAATATTCTTGGTACAAACCAATTTGGCTTTCGCCCTGGGAGAAACTGTGAGCTAATGCTATCTAAAGTTCATCATCTTATTTCCTCGTCATTGGATTCTTCTTCGTGCAATCTGGTGGATGCTGTTTTCCTTGACTTTAGCTCTGCCTTTGACAGAGTGCCACATAATAAGCTCATTTTAAAGCTTCACAAGTTGGGGATAAGAGGAAGCATTCTTGCCTGGATTCAGGACTTCCTATGGATGCGCCAACAAAGAGTAGTTTTTCAAGGGGCGTTTTCTGAGTGGACCACTATCTATAGTGGAGTTCCACAGGGATCTGTTTTGGGTCCCATACTGTTTCTTGCTTATGTCAGCGATATTTCCTCTGGTCTTTCCTCAACAATGTTTCAGTTTGCTGATGATCATACTATTATCCGACCTATTACTTGTGAAGGGGATAAGGATATTTTACAGAATGATTTGAACACTGTTTTCCAGTGGTCTATTGATAACGAGCTTCCACTGAATGTATCTAAGTGTGCTATCATGCACATCTCTAGGTGTAAACCTAACAATGCCTTATTTCATGATTATTGTCTTGGAAGCAATCCTCTCAATGTTGCTGAGAATTATGAGCTCCTAGGTGTTCTGTTTAGCAGCAATTTTTCTTTCAACAATCATCTCGAACATATTTGTAAATCTGCTTCTAGACTAGTAGGATTTGTTTCTCGTTGTACAAATGGGATGCCTCATGATTCTTTCTTACTTTTATATAAGACTCTTGTCTTACCTGTTTTGTTGTATTGTGGTTCTATTTGGCACCCTTTTAACGTATGTCATTTAGACCGTATTGAAGCTGTACAAAGGAGGGCTACCAGAATTTTGTATCAGAGGAAATGTCCAAATGAGATAGTATCATACGAAGACAGGTTAAAGCATTTTAGTATTATCAGTATCAAGCACAATCTTGCATTACAGAGACTTGCTCTTGGTCATAAAATTGTTCATGGGTACTGTCCAGCTGAATTTACTCAATTCATTAGACCTAGCACTCGTGCCCCTGGAAGGCTTCTTCACTGGACTGCGAAGACTCAGACTTTCTATAATTCCCCCTTTGTTCATTTTACAAGACTTTGGAATGATCTTCCTCTGGATTTGCAGGAAATTCCCTCTGTGAGGAGCTTTCGTAAGAGACTATCTGATCATTATTTATCTATGTATTAGGTATTCTTAAGATAGGGTAAGGGGTGCACTCACTTCACTGTGTGTGTTTCAGATCTCTGGTCTATACCCACTTACCTGGTACCTTCACTATTGTTTGTACCAAATATGTAATAATAATAATAATAATAATAATAATAATAATAATAATAATAATAATGTGACAGAGTGTAGAGTACTGTAGAAGGGTATGAAAGTTGTGGCATGCAGAAACGATACTGAACTGTATGTAATATAGTATTGATCCAAGTATTTCAACTTACAGGATGATTTTGCAAAGTAAAATGGTTCTTCTGCCTTACTGGGAGTCTTTCATGTGGAAATTGAGTCTGAAACCTTAATTTAAGGAAATCTGACAATTTGTTAGTTTATAGTTAGATGAGGTTTAACGTCCCAGTTTCCAACCAATTGGTTCAAGTCGAGACGACCACGGAAATCTGACAAAGCTCAAGACATTTGGTGGTTCATTTTACTGTAGTAAATTGTATTTTGAAATGTGGAAGCACTGCCATGAGCCATTACAACAAAATGGCTGCTGTTTGTTGACAAAGAAGGAAGTGACTCCAGTGAGTTTTTGTTCCAGAATTCATATTTCACTAAGGTTTAATAAAAATTATTGCATATAATTTGCATTATTTTGAGAACAGGAAAAACTGACAATCAGTTGAGGAATGATCTATATATGATTAATTTTCCTCTCATACCTTAAATGGGTGGTTTTACAGTGTAGCAGGGACAATGACTCTAGTGTGGAGTTAAACCAAAGTGTATGTGGAATAGAGTACTGCTCACTTATTAGGGTGATCGGCCGTTTGTGTATTGGGCGAAATTAACTTTCTTCTCATGGCAGATTTTGGACCTAAAATCTTAATTTACTACCATGACTTTTCTTCTTCAAATCTTACAGTACAGCAGATGTATTTGATCACTGAGATCTTTTGGAAAGGTTAAAATATTTGAAATCAGCAACTTTTTTCACATGTTAACTTACTGGCTGACGACCTTTGTTTACAGCACTATGCTAGTGAGCCAGATTGTTACTGTCACAGTTATGGCCTCTGCTAGGGTCAACAGAGAAGACAAAATGAAGACAGATGACACCTGGTGAAACTTATTGGAGTTTTAGTCCAACATAAAAATCCTGTTGTTAAGTTACAGTATATACATAAAGTCATATTTACATGTTTATACCAAAACATGGAAAATGAAATGAAAATGACATCTTCATCTTCTTGCAGTTGCCTCATACATACATCAACAAAAAAACATCTTCACTTTCTTTGAACACAACATGCAGTATATCATCGACATACAATTTTGCTTTCTTTTAATTTAATTATGTAAATGACATACATCTTTCATTTACCTGTACATAGAATCCCTTTTAAACAAGAAAACACAATTTTGCACCATTTTCTCCAACACAAAACTAACCAAAAGTAACCCTTCTTTTAATGAATAACATAATCAGAAGCAACTTGCAGTTCTTAACTGCTACAGGCAGTTTCTACCAGTATTATCCTCCAATCTTTAACAAAATGGGCAAAGCTTTGCAAACTACTTGGGGACAAAACAACAATCCACATAGCCATTGCTACAACAGGCTGACTGTAAAAGCTAGGCTAAACCTTCAGGGAGCTGCTATCCAAATAACAAATCTCTTCAACTCTCGGCTGGGCATCCTGACTGTCCTCAGCCTGCATCAAGTGTCACAACCTTACCCTTGCCTTTCCACACTTAAGTTCCCAAACAATACAGATGCACTGTGTGTGAATGATTGCTGTACGAAGCTTCACGGAATGTAAATTAAGTAACCGCAGCTGTGCAGTACCTTGGACTCTGAATAAAGAGAGAGATTTAGCTTTTAAAGATTTCTTTAATTTTGAATACTCGTGACAGTTACGTCATTGTGGAATGCTTGCATCTAGCAACTTCACATGTATAGGAACTGCAATGGTAAATTCTGATATTAACGGACATTTCGAACTCTACTGTAAGTTTTACGAAGTGATAAAGTTCATGATTTTATTTTAAATTTCAGACCTTTTCAGAGGTTTTAAGCGATCACAAACAATTGCAGTAGGCTGCTTGTATACAATTTGGAAAGGCAAAATGATACAGTAGTACTAAATTAACACTTTAGTCCCTAGCTTTGCTATAAGAAGAAAATCAATTTTGACCAACACAGTGCTGGTTGAAGACCCCCGATTTTCAATGGGTCGTAGTAAGGACCATATATGTAGGTAGCTTTTAGTGACTGGCTATAACCATGCCTTTACTGAGGACTACGGTACAACTAACATATTAAGTGTTAGTGTTTAGCTAATGTACAGTACTAGCCTTGTCTGCTGTATTCTACGGTGCAAATTTGGAAGAACTACTGTAGTGGGTAAAAATTGCTATTGGCTACATGTTGGCACCTAAGCTTGTTACCTTGTTCACACTTGACAAAAATCAAAGACGTTGCTGATGCTCACACTGTAAGTAGGGTATTTTTTCCCTTCTGTTTGTAGTTAGTTAGTTAGTTAGATGGAGTTTTACGGCCCAGTTTCCAACCAATTGGTTGAAGTTGAGCCGGCCATGGCCTTTTTTCCAGTTGTGGCTCACTGGCTTGTTTTCCCTACTCCATTGCTTATGCGGAGCATCACGCACAACGGCAGTAGGTTCCATTTTTAGAGTCTTTGGTATGACTCCACCTGGGAATCGAACCCGGGCCTTCCCTGTGAGAGGCGGATGCTCTACCGCTAGACCAAACACGCGGTCCCCATCTGTTTGTAAAACAATAATCAAGGGATTTGAAACATTTGCATAAAAAGTAATATTGGTTCAGTGCTGTTCAGTATTGAAAAGGTCTTGTTTTTACTGTCTTCTTTGCAGAGCAAATCTTTTGAAAATTTTGAAGCGATATGGTGACATTACACAGTTTGATTTTTTGTTTCACACAAGTGGACCAAAGCAAGGAAAACCCAGGGGTTACTGCTTTGTCAGTTTCAAAACTGTTGAGGTAAGACTTGTATTAATATTTGGAACTGTTGTATAGATGAAATTGCTGTGACATTCTATAGCTAACTGTATAATTTTATGGCTCTGAAATGTTCTTTTGCCAGTACATGCTTGTAGGGCTGTTTTCTAAACCTGTTTGCCTGCACAAATATTGATGTGCCCAATCTTGAACCTACATGGTAGTTTTGAAAGACCCTAATCGCCATGTTGCTGCACAGTCCAAGGGAAAGATGATAACGGTGGCTATTGTGATTGGAACCATAGTTTTTGCTTACAATATTTGTATTTAAAGTTTTTTTTTACAAGGAAAGGGATGGTATTGTGATCTTTTGCCTGCCCCAGGCTGACGAACGGGTGGGGGATTAGTCGAAGCCTGATTCTACACTCTTATTATTGGAATAGAATTTTAGAAATCAGGAGTCTACACAGGCTAGACACACCTCAAAATTCATTGATGGTAATAAAGTTACAATGTGTGATCAGCAGCCCCACTTGGAATTAGCATGAAAAGGCTGATTTTAATTGTGGGAAATGTTTGTACAGTAAGCCACTGTTATTGGTCAATGGCATGTGCAGTTTTATAGTGAGATAAAGATTGTGCAGTAGTTGCCTAGTTATACATAAAGTAACCTAGTCTTAACAGAGGCCAGGTGGACATACAGATCCTCATATTACAATTTTTAGGGTATGAAACATACAGTAGTGAGCCTTAGTTTGCTTTTCAAAGATTTTCTGTGAAATTCAGACAGTTCATTAATATGCAGCCAAAGGTCTTTTTAGGCACTGGCTGTGGTATAATTCATTTAAAATGATTAGGCCTGAATAATTACCACTGTGCCTATTTCCTTTTGAGTGTTAAAGGGTTTTTTTGAGTGTTAAAGGGTTTTTTCTTGTCCCATATGTTTAAATTTTTCCAACAAAGTATACTTTCAGCTGCCCTGCTAATCTCATCAACTGTCTGCACATTTCACAAAGCAGTTTAATTGGTCAAAGCCAGTTCTCTACTGCTGAAGGCAGTACAGAAGCTTTCCGAACAATTTTCTTTATGTCATCGTATAATCTGAGAATAATAATATTGTGGGTGGAAAAATAGTGAATCTGAAACTGTTTGTCAGGAAATCTTGGTATCCCGAAGGACATTGGGGCAATGAGAGAGAATTTTTTTTTTTTTTGTACTTGAAAATGGGGGAAATTTGGCTTGCTTCCTGGGAAATAAACTTTTTCTCCAGTCATGGTGAATGTGATACCTTTCTGAACAACCATACTGGTGTGCAGTTTTCTTCTCGCTTGTCTATCATTGACTACTCAGAGTGGCTCATGTACATTTAGAGGTAGCCTTTGAGTCAGCGCACAAAATACACACAGGCAGTGGGAGATTTGCCCGACAAAGTTACAAAAAAGCCCCTTGAAAAAATTCCAGAGGGCAAAAAAAATTTTATATAAATTGCCCCTGCAATCTGTCAGAATCTGTTGATGGTTTCTTTTAGCAAAATATGATGATTGAAATTCCTTGGATCCCATTCATTTGATAAGTTGTTTTCAGCTTTTCTTGGGATTGAAAGTTTGGTTTCATGTTCCACACCAGTTATATATAAATATAGGCCACTGCACTACCCCTCTGGATGTACATACTACCTTACGGACGTTATGGTGCTTGTAACTTTTAGCTGCTGTTTGTGAGAGTGTTACACTGTGGAGCTCGTACAACCTGCGCAATTCAGGGTACTGCAGTTCACACAAAATGACAAACGTGTAGAATAGGGTGCACTGTGCAGGCCAATAATATAGTACCCGTGACGTGATTGTGTTTTCATTAAGAAAGAGCTTGAAAAACAAAAACTTTCATCTTTGTTCAATTGTCATTGTCTGTGCATCTAAATTAATAGAAGAAAACTGTAAATTTTCCAGCTTGTTAGGTGTTACAACTTAGGTATACTCCTTTCCTTGCAAACCTCACAGAAGCCCTCGTCGTCTCTAAAATAGCCCTCATATAAAAATTGCCCGGACTATTTCATTGTGAAAAGGGCCCTTGTTGTTGAAAAATTATTTTGAGCCCTGGTTTGAATACATGTAAGTGTCGATCTGAATGATAGCACTGTACAAAGACCTGTCACAATTTTTCAGCATGATGATGCAAACAGATGAAAGGCTGTCTTTTCTGTGGACTAATGTTTCTGTTGATAGTTACAGTACATTGTCATTTTGTTGTTTTATTTCCATTTCAGGAAGCTGTTGGTGCTATAGCTGGCCTAAATGGTAAACTGGCTCTTGGCAAGAAGATTATAGTGAAATGGGCTCATGCACAAAACAAGGTACTTGTACTTACAAGGATGTAGGGCTGTGACCGTGTAGTGATTAATCGCTAAACGATCGCATGTGGAATAAAGCTTTAGTACAAAGCTACTAGCGATTAATCGTAAAACCCACTTTATGTCTGTTTTCATCCATATGAATACTCATTTTGAAAAGATTAAAAATGGTACACATAGCACTGTAAGATATCAAAGTAAAGCAAAGTAAAGCCTTTACAGAAACCGTGCTTCATGGATATTCCTTCCCCCGGCATCACCAATTCATTTTGAATGCTTATTGCGTAAATAAGCACACACCGAGTCTTTCTGTTGTGATAAGTTAATTGCGATTAATCGCTAAACGATCGCAAATTTTCGCAATTAAACATGTAATAATTTTGCTACACATTCACAGCCCTACAAGGATGTCATGTAGAGTTGTAATTTAGTAATCTACAATTCTTTGAATGTAAACTCTTTTAGAAGCGATTAACCGTTCCAGACATCATGCAAGCCATTAAGTGATTAGCATAGCCAGATGAACATACCACACATGTGCTAGTTTGGATTAAATGGTGAATTTTTCTGATCCCTGTTTTATAAAAATTGAGAAATCTTTTGAAAATTGATTTCCCTTTGTCAGTTAAGTCAAGAATAGGAACAATGTATCAAGATTAGTTCATTTTGGAGACCTGTGCAGACCTGCCAACCCGTTCCGATTTAATCGGAACCATTCCGATTTTTGAGTCCATACATAGCAAAAAATCGGAACGTTCCAATTTCTAGCACCCACCCCAAAATAGGACAAGAAATATCCTTGCAACATAATTATTTAAAACGCATGTCACGCACCTCATTAATGATTCGTGGATCGAACTTGTATGGGCTTTACGTGTACATATATGTAAACACTATGTCCAAGACTTCAGCATTATGTATGCGACATCCGGCGTGTGCGCTAAAGTGTCTCAGGATATGTGCACACTGACAGTACATATCCGTAACGATCGTTGTAGTTTATGCTTTACAAAGCACCACAGCTGCGCCCACGGACCGACCGCGAAGTCCGTGTGGCACCTGCGGTGGTACGTACGTACGTATACGGTATATACGCAATACATAGTGCATGTTTGTTTGATAACCAGTGGGACTAATCGCAATGCTGTTGTTTGAGATTAAGAAGGATGAAAAAGAATATTTGAAGATTGAACAAAGTACTTATGACAGTGTTCAATTTTGAATGGAAGACCAGCAACGAAGTTTTTGAGTATTAAACTTTGGGACAGTAAGCTGCAAGCCTGCAGGCGTTTTTTGGTACCGTAGTTCGCCGTATCATACTAACGGTAACGCAGCAAAAGTGCGGCATAGCTAAATAGCACATGTGTGCAGTCTAGGCTAGGCCTGAACTTAACGGTTACGTTGAGGTCTAACTTTTTAACTACGAAAGTCGCCGAGATTATGAAATAGGTGGGAATTTTTTATATGATTTTTTTTTCTGAATACATTGCATAAACCTGCCAAGAATCGTTCACATAGGCCAAGGCCTAAACAAAGTTTGTGTTAGGCTAAGTGTGTAACATGGCTAACATCACCATGCAGCCTAGCCTGCCCAGCCTAACAGTAACAAGTAACATGATCTGAAAGTTTTATTTTGTGCACTCATAATGGAAAAAGGGATGTAATCAGCACTGCTGGGAACTAGTTCAAAGTTCAGTTTGCTTGCATTATAGAGTAACAAAACCTTAGACTTATCACAGTGATGGGGTGTGTTGATTTTTGCATTTTTGTTAGGCTACAATTCCAGCAGACATTGCCTAGGCCGGGCCTAGGCCTACCAATCATCCATACTTTTAAAATACAGCCTAAAAAATTTGTAATTTTGCCTGTTTAAAAATTTGATACATATTCCATAAATATGCCACCATTTTGAATCTAAGAGTATTTAAACTTCAAAAAATTTCCTTTGACCCCACCCCCAGGCCGGCGGATTCTCAAAAATTGTGCCGCTGTGTTCCTATTTCCAGTTTTCAAATGTTGGCAGGTCTGCCTGTGAACCACTTTAATACATTACAGTGCATTGCCTTGGTATATAACAGTGTATTGGTGTATAAGATTTTCAAAGGTGCCATCATGTGACAGATAGGTTGTGCAGTATTTGTAAGCTCTACTTTATGTTTATTTTACCAAAAAGGGGTTCAGTGGTTAAAAATGATGGATATCAGAGACCTGAGAACCATAACATGCTGCAATTCTTTTAGTAAGATCTTCTTTAAGACAGCAGAGGTTAGCATGAAATCAACAGTTCTACTCCTTACATGTTCCCACATCATACAGTAGGCTGTATCCTTGGGGAAGGGGGAGGGAGCTGAAGATTTTAGATGTCATCCTATGTAAGGGGTAAATAGAGGTTTTTTCCTATCCTTTGGAAACAAATTTTGAATAAATGAGCTTCTTTAGATGCAGTTTGATATTAATTTACATTTTTAATAGTTTTTGAAGTACATTTTTTGAAAAAGTTTCATATTTTTTTGTAAAATGTTTGATACTTTCCACAGAGGGGACAAATAAGTGGCTTTCGTCCTTGAAAAGTAGGGAAGAGGAGTGGAAAGGTTAGAAGCATAGTTTAGCCCAACCACATTTTGAATGGGGACTAGAGGCCCTCTGCTTCCTTTGTCTGTGACCCTCACATCACTTTTTACATCACTTTTTTAATGCCATCTAGATAGCAGTGGGGAGGTGTGATACTGTTGGTGTGCAATCCAGCCATGAAAGTTTGAAGGTGTTTTTGCCTTTCTTGCGCTTTGATGGCAAAAACTACCTAGAATGCTTGCATTGATATTAACGATGGCAGCTGTGTGACCATTAGAGACTAGCACATGCCATCACACACTAATATATTACTGTGAAGTTACATGAGCTGAGGATATTTCATATATATACCATGGTTCATTCCATATTTGGCTGGTTTCGTTTCAGCTAACATACAGTAGAAAATCACAAAAGTATGTTGCTTTCAGAGGAGAAACAGTATTCAGCAAACAATTTATTAACAGGCATATCAACACTGTATGTCTCTGAAAACATCTTGCATGGCAGAAATCATGTCAGTAATTGAAGTAACAGCCCCCATGGTTACTCACACTTTCCAGACTTCACAAAGGTGCTAACTTTTGAAGGACAGACATACAGGGTTTCCCTGGGTTTTAGAGAGTATGAGGTGGTGCTAGTCCATGATGGGGGTAATATGATGCCAGCTTTGGCACCATCAGTGAGTGAGAACTATCAATACTTCCATAGCTAGTACAGTATAGGTGGTAAATATATAGCAAATCTTGTGAGGTGGTGGCCAAAAACTGTGAGGTGGCCGCCTCACAAAAAGAATGCCAAGGGAAACCCTGTTACTGTATACACAGCTTTGCAGGCTACAGTAGTACTGTACCTTTGAACACTTTGGCTACATATTTTGGGAAACCTTGCAAACTGATTGTCTTAATTACTAGTACTTCATGATCTGTGAGTGAAAAAAATGGTGAACTTTGAGAAAATAATATTTAGTAAACAGGAGGTATGGAATTTAATTTGCAGCTGAATCAAAGTAATGATAGTCTTCTCTAGAGACTAGTATCTGGTTTATTCAACTGACATTCTGAATTACAAATGTTCCAAATTTGAGCCAAAATATGGAACTAGAAGCCACCCACTTTTGAATTGTAATTTATAAGCATGACAATTTTTTCACTCTGTTTCTTGCAGTAGCTGCCAATTCAAGGCATGAAGATTGAAGAGATTGAAGGAATTACTAAATTTAAAGACAAACAGTCATCACCCCAAAGTATATTTTTAGTGTGGGGGTATCAAAATTCTCAGTTGGTGACTGCTCTTTGATTGACATCAAAGTTTGAAAATTTGAAAGATGCAGATTAGCTCACATTCCACACAAGGCAGAGAGAGTGCTTTTATTACATTTTATAGCCTTGTATGCTCACCGGGATATGGCCTGAAGCAATAAAACAGGTTTATTCCTGCACAAGAAGGAGCTTCATACAGTTATGGGAGGAGCTAGAAGTTGCATCATAGTTGGGAGAATTGGAACTGTCTAGGATGATGAAAATTCCTCTTTAAGTAGATTGCGTGTACTAACATTTGTAAACCCCGGGTGCATAATTTTAAACTTCTATTAATAAATGTATAGTTCTCTCTAGGTATAGTTCAAAGTCAAAGGAATGAATCATTTTGACAATTTTGTTTAACAGCTTCTTTATATTCTCATAGCGAAAGAAAGTGATGTATTCTTAAGGTATTATTTATATTGAAAAATTGTAAATTATTAGTAAAATCAGTTGTCAGATTGCCTTTTTGAAATTTAAATGCAGATTATATCCTTTGCCCCCTCCGCTCAGATTGAAAGCAATGTACATAGCCTAAAGTTCTGAAGTGGATCATGAGTTCTCATGAGTGTTTTACACTAGTGTCCAATGTTACATGTACAGTATATGACCCGTAAAAGGCCATTGCATTGTGGTATCTCTTAAAGAGCCTATGAAGTGACAAAGTACATCCATTTGATGTCATTCTCTGACCATTTCTACCACCAGAAATAGCCCTTATGTTGAAAAATACCACCTCATGAAAGAGAAATGCTAAAACGAAATGGTACCCCTTCCAGCATAACTGCTCAAAAAGTGAAAGTATGTTGACCTAAGAATGACGTCAGCTCCAGAACTCACCTTAGCAGTGTGTGTATGTACCATGCACTTCACTTGTAATGTTCATATCACGTCAGTATTCATTATCTACAGAAACTTGCCGAAATTTGTATGAATCTTTGCCCGTTTTTGACTAAGATAATACAAGAATGATTACAAAGGGCTGCATGAAGAGCCAGTCTGTGGAATTTATCCCAACTCTCTCAAGTCGCTGGCCTAAGAACAAGAAAAAGTTTGGTAGTGTGCGGAAGAACTTGCGGCCGGGGGGGACGGCGAACGAGCAGTTCAGAGAGACTCCATACTTCTAGTAACGTTTTGCTCACAGATTGTGTAGCTTGAGTCTGGTGTAATTTCTAAAAACGTATCTGAAAATTGTGCCAGTATCAAGCAAAAAAATATACAATATAAAAATTTGAAATTCTTACTACCCAAAAGGGGATGTTCGTGACTACTCGCTCAAGCTTATGTCTAGATCCTAAACATAGAAGACATATACTGAATCTTGCTATCCCATTTGCAACGGCTTCTGATTGCCTCCAGTATTTCAAGAATTGAAATAATAATAATAACGGTTACATGACACTGGAGGAGAAATGGATGCAATTACGTATCCCCAGGAGGTATTTTTTCTGTATGTAAAACCTTGTACCTGGGGACTTCCATTTGCTTGTGTACCAGAGAGTCTGTGGCAACTCTCTGCTTGTACCAAACTAGTTGACTCAATGAAGATTGGGAAGTCAGAACTCAGTCTGTTGAAAACTCCCTTTTCTCACAAGTCCTGTGAGGCAAATGAAGGTTTCATAGAGATATAACTTTGATGATTATATCAATCATTTTCTTTGCAATAGCAGTAAGCTATGCATCATCTTTATAGGAATTTCTGATACGTACATATCATGCAAGATTCTGTAACACCAACAGTACAAGGTATGTTCAAAGTGCATTACTTACACACACTGTGAAGTTGAGTTCCGGAGCTGACATCATTCTTGGGTCAATGTACTTTCACTTTTTGAGCTGTTGTGTTGGAAGGGTACCATTTCATTTTAGCATTCTCTTTCATGGGGCGGTATTTTTGAGCAAAAGGGCTATTTTTGGTGATAGATATGGTCAAAGAGTGACATCAAATGGTTGTAATTAGTCACTTCAAAGGCTCTTTAAACAATGGTATTTCATAAGAAAAACATTCTATAAAGTTATCCAGCTATGTAAAAATTCATATTAATGATTGAAGGGGAAGGTACTGTAACAGTAAACTTGGAAACTAAACTCTCAGTACATGTTAAACCCAGTACAGTACATAAATTTGTCTAAAGTCAGATACAGCTGAAAATCCAGAAATTAGGGTTTTCCATTTTCCATACTATCAAAGGTGAAAATATGCTCCAAGTGGGGTTGATAAGGCAAAACACAAGGCTCATGATAACAATGAAATGCCTATTTTGATAACCTTGGTCACAAATGCATAGCAGGCACTATTAACCCAGCATAAGTTTAGACTGATGTTTCCAAACAAGTTTGAAGAAATTTATTGCACATCTGTAGTCAGGATGTTAGATTAAGAATATATAAACTCAAAAGCCTGGGGAAGGAATCCTAGTTGTGGTACCCCCAAAATTTAAATTTTGACCCTTTTTGAATGTCCCTTAGGTGTAAATGGTTCAAAATTTAAATTTTGACCCTTTTTGAATGTCCCTTAGGTGTAAATGGTTCAAAATGTGACTAATTTTGTACCCACACTAGTAGAGTCCTGTTATTGTGAAGCCTGAAAAAAAAAAAACAAAAAAAGTTCAGTGGGGGGGAGGGAGGGGGGATGATATAGCTACCTGTCCAAATGTTGATTGGTTGGTTCTTTAAATAGTAAGTTAACCGCAGACTAATATTTAATGAAATACTGCTGTAAGATGTCAAGGAAAGTCTAGACACTGCCAGTATGTCAATATAACACTTAAAAGTCTTAAAACAGCATGGATTTTATAAAATAGGATTAAGAAAGGTTGAGCAAACATTAGCTGCATCAAATAATCAATGTTCCTCAAAGGTTAAATCGTGTTAAGGTTGGCCGCCTTCTCTCCACCGTTAATAGGTGACATTTATAAAGTGTATTTATAGCCTAAAGAAGGAGATACCCTTGAGACCTGCTCATGTTTTTGCACTTTCAGTATTTGTCATGATCTTCTTTTTTTCAAGGACAGCAAGATTAAGGCTGGGTTTGTTTGGCAAGTAGCTCCCAGAATTCTTTCCACTGAAATGACAAAATGTAAAGTGAAACTGATTATTTCTGAGACTTAAAATTACCGACAGTTCTAGTCTGACTATTTGCTGATGAGTGTATTGTTAGAAACAGTATTATAGGTATTGTTGAGTATTATAGGCAGTGGTTTTACTTTGCAAATTCTCTGTATTATCACAAATGCTTTTCTTATCAGAGTTTTTAGATCATTAGTGCAATGATGGAGTCAGTCACCTAATACATATGACCTTTGACCTAGACGGCAAATGTACATGTTGAAGTTGTGTTCAGGCATAGAGCCATGTGTGCTCAGTTTTAGAGTGGCACGTGCATGGAACTGTTCACAGGATCTGAAACTATCTTGGATAACATTTGGTAGAAAATGAGCAATGGATCATTTTTCAAAGGGGGGAGGGGGTAGTCACCCAGATATGTTTGAACATCACAGACTCAAGGTCTGTAGCAGTTCTTGAAAACCTTGAAAAATCCTTGAATTTTTGTCATCCATGAAAAGCCCTTGAAATGTCCTTAAAACTGTTGTGATTATGTCCTGGAAATGTCCTTGAAAGTATGTACTTTGTATTTTGTTTCTTAAAAGACTGCAAAGTTAATCCCATATCTTACATGTGAAATGTTAGTCATTCATGTACTTTTTTTTTTTCTAACCAATGAAATTCAAAGAAATCCCAGCATTGTACATTAATGCCCCGCCTTTCATTGTAGAATTAATCTGTGTGAACATTACAGCAAATAACTTGAAGTGGTATGATTTACATACAATTGACTCATCTAAGTGACATTTCTGAGTGAAAGTCCCTTTTAGTGGTGCTGAAATTTTTGTTTGAGGCCTTCAGAAGTCCTGGCAATGATTTGAGTTTTGATTACTGTACATATGAACTGCTATGAACCCTGCAGACTTCTCCTTTGTATGGGGAGAGGACCACATGACCAGAAGTGATACTTCCTTTCAAATGAATTAGGGCCTAACAACATCATACTGTCATTTCCATATTTTTATACCAAGTGTGCAACATTTTGGGCAAATTAAAAGACAATGGAAAGCAGATATGAAAATCGTTCTAACAAATCTTTTATTTTCACAAAGCCTTCTAATTTTTCAAAAAACTTGCAGTTTTGTCTCTCCAGTTGTTGAATGCCAATTGTGTGTTCAACCACTGGACCAAGTTAAAACTTGACGTAGAAAGACTTTAGCCTGCAACCATCTTGGTAGGGGTTATAATGTGTGCAATTGTGTCACTTCACTTCTAGGATGCTAGTGTATATCTCTCTGTCCATATTGTAAGAAGTCTGTATCGACTCTTTGATACCATTAGTGAAATTCAACAGCCAAAAAGCCTTGTAGTTTTATTCATAGTGTTCTAGAAATGCTTTAAATATTTGACGTGTAAAAGAAAAGCCTTGAGGATTTTGTATAGATCATATTCATTACATTAAATATTTTACCCTCTGAATGCTTTGTTGGTTTGGAAACACAGACAGCTTCCTTGAACTTACCATTGCATGTCAACCTTGAAGTGGGATAGTAGTACACATTTACTAAAATTAAGCCATTTTTCAGTTTTTTTATTTTTTTTTTAATATTTCCATTTTATTATAAATATGAAAGAAATCATTTTTGCTGCATTTCAAGCCAATCTGTTGCTGCAATAAAAGAAGTATGTTTTCCCAAGGGGGCAGCAAGGGAACAGTCATCATGTACAACCCTCTTTGTACAGACAAGGTCATTTCAAATTGCTGTACTGAACATTTGCTTGAAATTACCTCAGCCCTGATAATATATTTTCTGTCAGGGATCCTTTTTTAAAAAAAAAAAATTCTACATTACAAAAAATAGCTGCTATTTTATTAATTGATAACTTCATTGGTACTTTAATGTTATCCCTAGTATTGGTATACAATCTGTGGTGTCTGAAGTATAGTGTACAGCAACTTTCATTGTAGGTACAGCAAATTGGTTCTATATTTTCTCGTAGAAGCCTTTTTATTTTTTCCTTCCTCAAGTATTAGAGAAAAATTTGCAGTCATGCGATCATTGTTATGTGCATACATGTGTTTGTATGGTTGGCATTTTTGTTGATGCTCTTCGAAAGATGATGTTGAAAATCTCACACAATACTTGAAGAGATTCTGCAGAAACTAATTTTCTGGTGAAATTAGATGCACATATTATTTTAGGCCAAGGGGTGGAAAAGTTCCTAGATGTAACTGGCACTAGCAAGTCATTAGTGGTTCCAGGATATCTTTAAGGGCCATAGAAGGGGGGAGGGAGATGGGTGTGGAAAGCAAGGCCTTAGCCAGCGATGCATCTTGCTGTATTGGGATAGCTAAATTTAAATGAGAGATGGCTGAATTTGAGCAGGACAACTTTTGAGATGCCAATAAATGACTTAGTCCAGCCTTCCAAATTGAGTTTGATTTGACATCTTTTTTTGCTGTTTGGATGCCCTAAAACATTCAAGGAGGCGTAGGTGTTTTTACAGCTTTGTGAGCGTGATTTTTACACTGATGATGTGAAAAGAACCGTTGCTTCTGGGGGACTTCGCCCCTGGACCCCATCCGTAGAGGGCTTTGTGCTTCATGCTGGCATCAGATGGATAGTGATTGGTGAATCAGTAGTGAGACACCCTTCTTTAAAATCCTAGCTATTATGCCCTGGTGGGAAGAGTGACCACTAGAAAATTGTTACCCCTTTTAACTTACAATTTTCTAGCACTTCAGTTCTTTTTAGCACATTTTGCCCCCCCCCCCCCCTCCAAAAAATATTTTTTCCCTGTGGGAAGTTATCTGTCCCTTTTCAGTACTAATAGGTGCAGGAAGTCATTTTTAAGTGTGGGGGTGAAAAGATAATGTATGGTCAGTGGCCTCTTGAGTGGATAGTGATAGCATCTAAAGCGAAGTTGGTGCGTGAGACTCTTTTGCAAGACCTGTAAAAGGTGGTAGTTATATAATGTAGCAGACTTGATCATTTGTGTTGTATCTGTTAGGGCAGTCAATTATACATGTAAGGTACACTAATTAACAGTAATGAACACTTAATTAGTATGGATGTACAGTACTCTGTGGTAAAACTGCACCCACATGCTATTAAAAATTAGTGAGTGATTAGATTCTAAGGTGGGAAATTGCAGCGCAGTCCTGATGTATGGTATTCTGATTGATAAGAGCCCTAGAGGGCATGAAAGTTTTAGGTTTTCGTTAGAATTTTGTAGAGATCTTAAGATTAGCAACTGGTATAAATTAAGCCTTTACAGACAGTATTTTGCAAGCTAATGCTGGTAAAAGGAAATCCAGCCGTGCTTTGAATTTAAGATCCGATCCTCTTTAGTGTTTCCTTGATGGACTCATTACAAGGTATTTATTCATGCGACAGTGCACGTTCTTAATTCTTGCATCTTATTTTAGATCTGTTCAGGTTAATGTAATGGCTAGATAACAGCATGTTTGAATATTTAATGTTTGAAACTTCTGGTAAGATTTAATTTCGATCGTGTTAGTTATTTCAAAAAATTGTTTGCTTTGCATCTAGGAGTTTTGCTTGTCTCATTAAAAGTAATCGGAATACTTGTGTCTGGCATGTATTTTGCTGGCACTACAATCTTGGACAAACCTGTTGAAACAATTTTCACCATTCTTGTAGGTATGATATTTTGGGGAACATTATTCCCTCCCTCCAGTACAAATTTGCATCCCCCCCCCCCCCTGACAAAAAAAAAGATGCAGTGTGAATTCAGACTATCATTTCCAACATTGAACAGAAGTCAAAGTGTTCCAAAAAGTTTTGTCCAGGGTTATGGGTCCAGTATCAAATGAAAGATGGGCGTAAGACAAAATAAAGTTTTGATATGTTCATGATGATTAATTACTTTATCTTAGTATTCTAGTGAAATTTGCATTCACTTCCTGTGTTCAGTCCTTGAGATGCTTCCAATTGAAGTTACTTACATTTTCTATGCAAATTTCCAAAATAGATATGAAGCAAGCTTGTAAAAGCAATACAGAATATCTCAAATGACTGTTAAGCAATGTGAGTTAGTATTACCAATCACTCCTTCATGAAAATATAAAGAATATCCCTTATCCTCAGCTGATGTCCTGTAACCAACCAAGGAATGCTTCTGTTTAACCCATGCCCCAGCTGCTCTTTACAAGGAAAGCAAGGAAATAGATAGGATCTGTTTGGAATTAAGATATTTACAAAGTTGATGCCATAGATTAGCATATCTAAGAAGGATCTATCTCTTTGTGTCCCCAGGAAGTATCCTATCCACTGCAGTTCCACCAGAGGATTTACAAGTGGGGCACTAATACCCCCATCTTCTTGTCGACCTAATCTATTCAGCTTGTAGTTTAAAGAGGGTTGGACTGGATGTTGTTTTCAAACATACTCATTTATTGCTCATTGATCCAGAAATTGATCATTTTTCCCTGTTCAACATAAATGTGAGAATGTTTTGCTCTAAGTTTCTCACCACAATCTGACAGTGGTTGAAGCTTGTTGACTTAATTTATAAGTCCAATCAATGATTGCTTGTTATTGCTTTTCAAACTCACAGAAAGCAAAGATAAATTTTTGCGAAGGATCCCTTTAAGTCTGTTGAACGGATAAAAGGGATTTCCGATGATGGATCAAGGTTTTTCAAAACTGGCATGATAAGCTATTCCTGGCTTTCATCTGTCAGAAATGCTGATTAATAGCAGTCCTACATAAGGGATGTAGAATCTGACAGGAGTGATGTCATGTATGCAGACATACTTTCTATAGCATGTAAATTAGAAGTGTTATAAAAAAGGGGGTGGAAAGCACTAGTTCTGGCAATATTTTAGGACTCTTACAAATGATCTCACCCTGCTTAGAGAGGCTTTGAAAACTAGTGCAGGAAGTGTAATTGACTTTGTGTTGTGCTGTGACACTCTTTCTTTGTGACTGAGTATAAGAGAGGGCAATCTCATAAATTGTAATGTCTCCCTCAATTTTGTAGACTCCTTCAGAGCCTGTGAAATTAGAATCCAGCCATGAACTGAATCCAGAAAAACTTCCCAGCAGCTTAGGAGGACAGTCTTCCAGTGTTGCCAGCAAAACCAATGCAGCAAAAGTTTGTGGAAGACAAAGTGCAAGGTATGCGTAGTAGAAATATTCTTGATGCTCATATTGTATAGAGTAGATCTCTCTGATATGGGAAGAGCAAATGCAGCCAGCTTTGCAGGTGAATAGATGGCAAACAGTGAAATGGTAGATTGAGACTGACTTGTAGTAGTGTGTGGTATAATGTTTTTCAATACAAGCTTTTAAGTCTTTTTTCATTAGTATTAGTGCAAAATTTTGCTTGAGTGTCAGTGCTTAACTTTCAGAAACTGCATGAGACCACATGTGCTGTACAAATCCGTTCTCATGAGTAGGTGCACAATCAGATGTGCCATGGGTATGAGAACATAAGCAAAGGCAAGTCTGGAATGAAATACACAGTATGACAGAGCTCTGGAGTGTAAATAAAGTAAATCAACAAACACTCTGACTGGAGAACTTCTCAGAAACCAAAGTCATCATGAAAATGGCCAGACTTGATGAAAATTCTGATAGACACAAATTAAATGACCAGAAATTGTTCACCTGCTAGGATATTTCTACTGCTAGGAGTAAATTAGTTTTGCAAATCTGACTAGCAAAAGACTTGTGTTGTCAAAAAGGCAGCACTTGCCCACTCCACAAAATGAGCTTTTCTAGTTTGTGGGTTTAAAATGAGAGTTGTTGTATTGCTTTATTTTTTTCCTTAATTTTTGACCATCATATTTCCCAGTAATTAAAATTAGTTGAATGCATACTCTTCTGTGTGTTGGGGCCAGTTGATGGGTTACTACTGTGCAGAATCAAAATAAAGATCATTTAGTTGAAAAGTTTGGGAAACACTTCACTAGGGCATACATAGTTATAATAATTATACACCATGTGCAGAGTGTGTATTGACACTTTGGGTCTTTGGGATCTTAAAAAGTGTCAAACCACATAGCTGAAACACTGCCCAGTGCAGAATTTTTTCCACAGGTGAGAGGATAGCCACATAATGCTCCAAACCATGTTCTTTTCCCCCTCCCCCACCCACCAGAAAAATTTCCTAAAACAAGGGTCTTTGAGGGTTTAATTTTCAGAAGTTATGCACAATGTCCAGACAGTCAAGGTAATCATGTAATCAGTTAAAAACTTGGCACCATTTTGTATCTAAATCATATTGACAAATATTTTGATAGAACCGGTGTCAAGGGGGTTCAACCTCTTACAGTAAAGCTCGAAAAACTCACATCGGTGATGTTGACTTCCTACATGGAGCATCCGCACACCTTACATGCAGTTATGCACCACCACAATGCATTAGTAGTGTATAGTGTTGACTGCTTTAAGTTCAGATGTGCAGTATCTTTGTTGTGACATCTATGTGGTCTGACAGCTTAGTGGTTTCGTTAGGATGTTAGGGTTAGGGAAAGGACATTAGGATCAGATTTTTAGTCAGAATAATTGTAAGGGATAGAGCTAAAAAAAAATCAGAGCCATTTATTTCAGTATCTCTGTAAAGTGGAAACAGAAATGTGGGAATAGCATTCAAACCTACATGTGTGCATCTTGGTGGTGTCAGGACAGAGAAGTGTTGGAACATAGAGGTGTAATCATACATAACAATAGGAATTATTTTGCAAATGCAAAATCAAAACCATCTGTCATTGACGTCCTGAATATGTAACACCTTAGTAAATTGTGCACCAGTTACACTTTTTTCCCTTTGTGTATTGTTACAGTACACAGCTGCAACCCCAATTCTAATGATGCAAAGCAAATGGTGACAAGTACTGTAGACATTTCATGCCTTGCTGCCGAGTGTCTTGGTGTGGTCTTCAGTTTATACATATCAAAAGCAAGTGTGACATTCTGCTGGTTGTTAAAGGATAAATATTTTTCTGAAAAGATTTCTGGTTTTTGTCTTTTTCCTCAGTGTCAACTTGAAGATCAGAGCTATTGAAAACAAACTTAAGCAGATGTCTGAATCCTCCAAAGACTTTACTGTAACCCCAGTACATCAGTCTTCTTCTAGAATGGCCAGAACCAGCCGACTACACCACAGTAAGAAACCCTATGGAAAGAGGTAGCAAATTTTGCCTTCTTCAGTTGAGATGGATACTGATACTGCAGTAGACTCCTGCATTGGCTTCAAAAATAAATGCTTTACGGGAAATACTGTAGGAAGCTCCAGGAAAAAGTCTGGATTGGTTGGGATCTTCAAAGTGCTCCAAGTGTGGGTAATTGGCCTAGAAAACTGAACACAGTGTAGTGTGTTAGGTTCATAACCATTGACGCGGAAGATTAAAATTTCTGTTTACGCTGGGGCATTGATTGAACATGTGTGCTTTATGTACTTAGGGCTGCAAATTTTTCTCTCAACAGTAAATATACTGATATTTTAAATTAACAGGTATCAGATCATGAGAAGTACATCCTAGGCAAGTGTAGAAAGAATTTTCATGACAATGTAATTTTTTATTTTAAAGACTTAAAGATGGAATGTTTGTCTTAAATTTAAGTCTAGAGTTTCATTATCTCAAAATTTTGCAAATTAATGTTATGTTTTATAGCATAGGAGATGAGTGTTTTGGTTTCAACTTTGGGGCAGGGCCCACTGGACCAAAACTTGACCAGTCTGCTACCATATGTAACCCTAACCCTGAAGCAGTTCACAATGGAGATGGCCAGTGTAGTGGGCCTCTATCTAATGGGCCTTTACCGTATGACATGGTATGTTTCAAATTGATATAGGTTGTACTCGTATCCATTCTGTGTGGAATATTCTTGTCAGTGGCTGGAAATGTCTCACTTTAGTCAGCCAGTGAAATGAGGTTTTTCTTTCACCTAACAATGGTTTTTTAGTGATTCAAACAGCAAGAGCAGAAAGTTTCATAGTAGGGCCAAATTGGCTATACATTATAAATGGAGGAGTTTAGTGGATTAGTATTGTCATAAGTGCAGACATTGGCCAATCAATTTGTAGGGTAATCAGTATAAGATTTATGAGGGTCTTGAATTTTTTGGTTGCAATGAAGTTGCTGTCTTGGAAAAAAGTTATTTGAATTATTCAAAATGACGGTAAGTCATGAAGCAACCTCTGGATGGCATGCCCCACTGGCACTGACTATTGAAAGGAAATCAGACCCAAATTATACATTTGCCATTTGGTATATTAAAGTGTGTAAAATGTGGTGAGATGCACTAGAATGAGCACATCTGTAGTCACTCGTTGTCAAGTGGGGATACTTGGTTTGGACTTTAAAGGCAGATTCTCATTGTCTAACATGATTCACATTCTACTGACAAAAGTTTGCTTTTATCGGATCCTTTCTCCAATCTCATTGAAGTCTGACACTTGTCACCCCAAATACACTTTAGGTTCTGGGTAACCAGAATTCACATATGGTCACTGCTCTTTTATTGACATATATGTATGCCATTTTGATTGGTAAATGATTTGTTTGGATCTCACCCATCAGTGCACTCAGCAGAATATGGCCGTGAGCATCTAAAGTGCAGAGTTTTGTCTGAAAGATACTGAAGATATTTACTTCTGAAATTAAAGGAGGGGCTAGAATAAATTCAGTTTAGAGAATTTTATCTGTCAAGGAGGAGGAAATTCACCTTCAACTGTACCCATTTAGTTTCATTGCCCACAGCCAATTCTCTACTGGTGAAAAGGGCAGGGTTCACTGGATTGAAGGTTCAGTAGATTGGAGGTTCACTAGACGGAAGATCTTAACTCAGCTTAATCGTAACCCTACCCTAATCCTAACCCAAACCCTCATCCTACCTGAAGCTAATCCTTAGCCTAATCGTAAACCTTATTCTGTATTTAAACTTAATCCTTAACCTACCTCTAATGCAAACTAGGTTTTCGTTCAAGCAGGTCTCCGGTGTACAGTAACATGACTTTGGTCTAGTGGGCATCCCCCAATGAAAACATGGCAGTAGTAGCTTGTTAACCCTTTCCAAACTCTATTGTATACCCACTGAATAGTTTTTTCTCACAGAATTCTCATAATATGGACAGAGCATCCTCCACTAACATTGGATTGGTAGAATATCACTTCCTTGTGTGCATGTTAAGGCCTACCAAGATGGCTGTGGCATGCTTTGATAATGTTTAGACTAATATACTTTAGAAATATACAGGTTTGTGATATTTGAGACAAAAACATGGGAAATTTTGGAAAAAATACAAGGCTTGGAAAAAATCTACTTTTGGTAGGAAGTATTTGGAATGCATATTTTCTTTTCATGGTTCATCTGAAATATTGCTGAGTCATCAAAATATGCAGATAAAAGTAACCAGGCAGCCATGTAGGTAGGAAATTCCTTCAAACAATGGCGACAAACACCTTTGATCATGTCACATGGTTTTCTGTCCACTGTCCATATTTATAAGAATTAAGAAGAACATTGTTATTATGCTATAGCACATACCAAGTTTTCCCATAATTATGGTTTGTAAACAAGTTCGGGTAACCTGCATCACATTAGGTTGACAAGATCATTGCACAAGTATTGAACCTGGTGAAAAGATTGGATGTTTAATTAAAATTTCAAAAACTCTCTTGCAGATTGGAAAATTACTGTATCAAATTTGAAGCTGAGCAGTGGCATCTAAAAAGTGCATTGCATTACATCAACGTAACATAGATCTGTCTTAAATAAGGAGTTGCTTTGGGCTTACGATGAGATGATATTGAGCACTACCATATTTGATCTTCAGTAATGCTTTTAAGAAAAATTGTCTTGTAGGTTTAATTCACCCTTTTCCAATGAAATCTGACAGTTGATGACTCAACAAGTGAGTTCAGTACTCTTACTTGAAAAAACTCAAGGATCAAGCAGGAAAGATTGGTATCTTGGTTTCCTTGAGAGAACAATCAAATCTAATCATGTCAGCTGGAATGTTTCACTTGAGTGGCTGTACAAACAATTCTCATGAGAGTTCAAGAAAATGTCTCCAAAGGTCTTAGGATTTGAAGAGCTGAAAAAATGACCTTTGCCTAAATTTATCTGCTACAATCATCACTGCTAAAATAATTTGTAACACATAATACGAAACATGCACTTCTGCTTTGTGGAAGGAGAGGTCAAGAAAATGCCCAAAATTGGTTAGGCTATAGAAATTTTAAAAGTTGAAAATTGTAGTAATTGATATGTTGGCCTCACAGCTGGTACAATGGATGGTATTTCTTAATGTTTATGAGGGGAGGGATTTAAAAAATTTTCTTTGGTGTCAAAGTTGAGCAGGCTGCATAGTATGAATATCATAAATTCATAATGTATCTGCACTTAACTGCAGGCCACCCAAATAATGCTGTGGGCCCACATATACAACATGCTCTCAATTGTGTGTAAGTTAATGGTACATGTAGAGGGGTTTTTTGTGTGTATTTTAATACTTTTCAGTGTAAGATATTTTGAGTCAAAAAAAAAAAAAAAAAACCATGAAATTTTCCCGGGTTACAAATGTATCCTGTGATATCGTATAAAAACATAGAAGTTTGGTAGTTTGTGCATGTACCAATGCCGTGATCATTAAAAGTACTTATTATACATGTGCTGTGAATCCAAAACTCAGCATAGTAAAACTAATATTTGAAAAGAGATTCTGCTCAGCTCAGTAAAGATTGTTCTGCACTATACCAGATCATTATAGCTTTTAACTTAAAAAGAGGGTGTAGACCAGGGTTAGCAGTTACCTCCAAAATTAAAGGGTCCAAAATATTGATACTGGACCCTTTAGATTGCCTGAACAGTGTGTCTTTGGGGTCCAATGGCAGTTTTCAAAAGGGTCCAACCCATTTCTGAATTTACACATAACAAATGCATAATACACAAAGTAAACAATGCACCCAAACAGTACCAGTCCACAATGGAAAAATAACAATGGAAATCAAGAAATATATTGGGTGCTTCATCACTCATTGCTTACACTACGAACAAGTCGGAGCTTGGGGGAATTCCAACCGCTCCAATAATGGCATGTTTGTACTGGGGTTGTGTGGAGGAGATTGAGAATTTGTTTTATGGTTTTGTACAAACAGATATTTTTTTATTCTGGCTTGGATTTTAGCAAAACTGATGAAGAGAGTGAGCGGCACTGAGAGCAGAGATCATTGCGTGCCTGAAATTTTCTCGTTGGAACTAAGTGCGAAGCTAAGGAATTTATTCACACGTCCAACCGTGAAAGAATGGGGTCTATGACACACAGACATGCAAGATCGTGATCCCTGGTATAGACTGAGTGAGGTTGTACAGTACTAAGTTTTTGTCACATAGGGAAGGAGGATGTTAGTGTTGAAGGAAGTGGAAAACAGTGCACCATGCTTTTTGGGGCAAAGAAAGTGAGGTGACATATGTACCTACCCCCCCTTCCTTTCCCCACCAAGAATGGTGTCCATGCTGGTCTTTGTGTGACTGCTAATGGAGATTTCCCTCCCCATCTTTATGAGGCTCCCCACATCATACAGTTCCTACTGCAAATTGATCGTTGTGTAGGCCCCAATAAAGAAATTACGTCTCTAATTAACCATTCAGGAATAGGTATTTTTTTTTTATTGATGTCTTGTTACAATCCAAATATAGCTACATAGTTTGGAAACTAACCTGTTTGAAATGCTAAAAGGTGTTACGGTATGCATAATATGTAGGTGCACAGTAAATACTAATGCAGGTTTGATCTCCCAAAGCAGGTCACTTTAGTAGAGCTATGCAGTTAAGGTCATATAAATATGCAGATAGCAGGTCTTTTCTGATTTACATTTAAGGTTCTTTACTTATACATTGAATCTTGGTGAGGTTGTGTGCAACAACAGTGGAGAGGAAGTCTGTTTATTCCAGCTCATAAAAACAGTTTCTTAATAGTTTCAAATATGCATGATTGCATGTCAGGATGTGTATATTTCTTAAATTTAAAGTTGAGACACAGTGGCAAGTTTCCATACTTTGTCTGACATTACAACAGGCTTTACACAAAAAGAGAGAGAGAGAGAGAAAGAAACAGCTCTGTTGAAGGATCCTGTGACAAACGTCGACATGAAAGTTTAAGCATTAAAATGTGTGTCAAAACCTGTAGGGCTGTGATTATACAGCTTTTATTGGGTTCAAGATACTCAGGTTTGTCAACTTCACGTGATTTTCGTTCTAAGTACACATGTTGTCACATATCAGTACCCATGATTACTTGTGCTCAAACAGGTTAACTATTCCAAATATGCAGTTTGTTTTATTATTGCCCATGATTTTGTGTGATATTTTTTTTTTTTTCCTTTCCACTCTGATAGCATGTGATCATAAGCCCACTTTGACATAGTTTCTGTTGTTAAGGGAAATAAGGCCTTCACTGTTTAGTTATCTCACACTTCATAAAGTTCAGTTATTTCTTGTTGCTGCATTTCACTGTATGCAGTTCAAAAGAAAAGCAAGATAATGTGCAATGTAAAACTTTTTATGTCATGTAATGTATCTTTGTTTTTGTAATAAAGGAGTAAACATATTCTGTCCAAACCTGTTGTTTCTCCTGGTAATCAACTGACATACAATTTGGGGGTTCACCCCCATGACCTGTTAGCAGGCCTGTAGCCAGACAAGGTACTGGAGGGGGCAAAAAATTTTTCCAGGGGTGAAAATTTTTTCAGGGGGGGCCATATGTGTACAAATGTATTAAGTCAATGGTAAGATTCAAACTCTCTGGGGGGGCAAAAAAATTTCAGGGGGCTTTGCCCCCCTAGCCCCCTCCCCCCTTGACTACAGGCCTGCCTGTTAGCTAAGTGAAATAATGTCCCCACACCAACTGTTTCTTGGGAAAATATTCCAGTATGATTCCCTGCCCCCCCCCTTTGCCATCCCTGATCTGCAGTCTTCCAAAGGGGGGTCCCTCGATCCCACATCCATAGGAAAGGCGTTGCTGTTCAGGGGTTCAGCACTTTTGTAATCCTGAAATGTGAAACTCTCTCAAGACAAAATTCTGTTGTGGGGGGGGGGGGGGGTGGGAGGGGGGGGGGGTGGGGGGTGGTGGGGGGGGGGGGGGGGTGGGCGGGGGGGGGGGGGAGTGGTGGTGGCGGGGGGGTGGGGGGGGGGGTGGGGGTGCGGGGGGGGGGGGGGGGGGGGGGGGGGTGGGGGGGGGGGGGGGTGGGGGCCCCCAAACCCTTTTCTCTCTTTTCCCTTCTATCAAATTTACCAGGCCACTACTGAGTATCAATTACATCCACTTGGCTACAGTACAGGCTTCTCAAGGAAAAGTTCAATGTCGGAGAGTCGAGAGGCTAAATGAAGAAAAAACGTTGCTCACTCAACTCCAAGTAGACACGGGATATAGCACATGATCATTTTTTAGCACATTACCTTAGTTGAATGCGGGTGACCCCACTGAACGTAAGTGATTCGATCGTCAAAGCTGAAATGTGTCTTGAAGATGTCAAGAACTGGATGGCATTCAATAAACTAAGAATTGAATGACAGTAAAACGGAAAGTAAAGTTATATTGCGTTCAACCGAACAATTGGTCAAAAACTTAACATTGAAAATATTATTTTTGGCAAACACCGGTGTTAAAGTCTCATCGTCTGTAAAGTTACTTAGGAGCTTGGTTAGATCAAGGTCTTCTACTGTCTGATCATGTTAAATAGTAAATGTAAAACTGCTTTTTACCATCTCTATAACATAGACAGTGTGCTAAATTCCTAAGCAACGCCCGGCTATACTAGTGCTCTTGTGAATGCACTGGGTTCATAGCTGTATCGACTATTGTACTAGAATATTTCGCTAACTGGTATTTCACGAGATGTATGTTGTACAAAATTACGCTGCCAAACTAGTTGCTAACAAGAATAGGTTATTCACATCCTTAGGCTTGCTAAAAGGAGTTGCACTGGGACTCCCAGTGCTCCGTAGGAATCGATTCCAGATTCTTGCTTCTTGTATATAAAGCCCTACATAATATTGCACACCTTCTCCCTTTCTAATATGTTCCCTGTACACGCAAACAAAATTATGTACTCAGATCCGAGACCCACTCTCAATCTGTGATTCCTAGATATAGGATCCACGTTTGGGAGCGCGCCGCGTAGCTGTCCAAGCCCCTAAGTTATGGAATGAT
This sequence comes from Holothuria leucospilota, assembly GCA_029531755.1. Classification (NCBI taxonomy): domain Eukaryota; kingdom Metazoa; phylum Echinodermata; class Holothuroidea; order Aspidochirotida; family Holothuriidae; genus Holothuria; species Holothuria leucospilota. Next base: position 18,691,239 of record CM055973.1, on the reverse strand, counting down.
CTGCCCCCTTCAGTTAATTCAAGGCACCGCTCTCTGGAACATTTTCATGTCCTTATTTAAAAACCTACCTATTTAGCTGTGCCTTTGATGGTATCGGATAGATCAACTTAATCTTTGTTTTTCTACTTTCTTTTGTAAGGCCGCATTAGAAATAATTCTTTTAAATAGTGCGCCATATAAATTCATGACCTGAAACTATTTGCATGCAGAAAGCATCACCAAACGGGCCAGTTTTTTACAGTATCTTTCTATTCATGAAAAAACGTATATCAATGTATAAATCTCGGCGTATGTCGTATGTGTTCAAATTTGCTCAACATATTGTATAACTCATCCTGATAATTGGATGCTTTTATTGCGTTTTCTCTACTTCTTTCTCTTTAGATGCCTCTAAGTAAATATGTTCGTACAACATTTATTGGCTAAATCAGGCATGTTGTATATTACTTATAAGAGGTCAAGATTCCGTTGTCGACTTGAAGTAGCCTGTGTGAAGTATGCTGTCGTCATCCCACAAGATCACAAGATGCGCCTGATTGTTCAAAAACTCCCCAGAATTTGACTTGCCGTATTCACCCACTTAGAATACGACTTGGCACTATACTGAAGTATACCTTTATGGTTGAGTATCTCTATTTTCTGAAAATTTATAGTAATCATAACAGATGGAAGCCGTTTCCATACGATTTGGAGCAAAATTTGGAGAAATATCCCCCCCCCTTTAAACCCTGTAATTTCGTGTAGAAAATAAAACCTTGAGAGGTTCAGTTGAGTAATAGATTGTTGATTGTAGGGTGTTGGTCACAGTTCCGGTATAAATAAGTGTATGACGCCATTTTCAATGACTCAATCGACTTTTAGAAAAAAGCGATTGTGTACCAGCTAAAAGGTCCAAAGGTATCCGAAAAAATGGGAGACGATGCTTTTGACACGGAGAATTATCGGCTTCAATAGTGGCAGAATAAAAAGTCCGCCAAAACAACGACTAAAAATTATCTCTATGTGAAAGATACAGTAAACAACGAAAAAAATATGCCTATAGAGAGTAAATAATAATGATTTCTTACGTCACATGAAAGGCAAGTATACATAGTAGATTAATTTAGAGGGTTGATTTCCTAGAGATCGTTAGAGTACTTCTAAAAAAGATTGAATTAATTTGCCTTTGTAAAAAGGAACATCCTTATTAACATGTGAAGTCATTAACTTGTAATTTAAGGAGTGATTACGGGTAAGAGGTTAAAAAGCTTTTTTAAATGCTTCTTAAAAAATACGTATGGAGAAAGTGATGCAAAATATTCATCAAAAGTACATATTTTTTCAGAGTGCACGAAGACTTTCAGCTATAAGCGCGGCCAACGTTTTAAGGGTCACAACTAGATGAGATCGAGGAGTTGGCACGACCCCCATCCCCCATGGAGAGTCCCACGATCTAACGCATTTGACATTTCCTAATCCGTGAAAATATGCTTAATGCTTCCCCAGGTAGCTTCATCTTTATTCAAAACTTTTACAATTGTAGAGTACCGTTAGGCAACGCTCTCCACCCTGTTCAGCGTCCACTTTCATGAATGGATTATAATTTTATAAATCCTGTCGAGAGTTCGAGTAGATTGCAAAAGGAAACCTTCTTCGAGTAAACCTGAAAAAAGGGGCCTAAGTCTTGATATTGACTTTATTAACGATAAGTCGCATGTCAAAAATGGTGTACTACGGTGTAGCCCGGGCCTGCCCGAATAAGGGTTCTTGTTGTAAAATACAATTATTACATAGCCTACCATGGACTATTTTATTACTACGGAGTTAATGCGAAAAAGAAACAAAGATTATTCACTCATTTGAGGGAACTACTTTGCTCTGCAAAAACGTCACGTTCAAATTCGCCCCCAATCGCAACAAACAAACGCCACTACTTTAATTTCAGAAACATCCTAAATACAAAACAGTCTGCTCAATAGTAAGTCCCTTAAGTAAACGTGACGTGTTCTTTCATACGAGTTGTACATTATCAGTTGACGGCTGTTGATGTAATCTTACTCTCATAAGTTGGTGCTGAATTTCCCCCCTTGGTTCGGTTACTTTCCTCTTCGTGAACATACATGTAGTCGTGCGGTATAGTTGGTATTGCTGACAGAATAGATGGTACGGTTGTACTGACGAGAGTTATATTCACTGTTTTCTCGCCTGGCACATCTTATTTATTTTTTTATTTTTTTTCGATATATTTCTCGAGCATACGATGACTGCTACAGACTACCAATATTACTATAATAAACACACGCAACAATTACGATGTACCAGAAACATACGTGATCAACATTAAATTCCCTCGTCGGATGAAATAGTAATGATTTGCAGACACAGGCACACTTTGTAGAGGAAAGGATCCTGGAAGATTGCAGTACTTATTCCTTCGGTGGTGGGAGTGACACATCTTTCTTATCAAACATGTCGATCACAGAACATTTCGGTGGTATTTCTGACGGGTCTGTAGGATTCAATTATATGTATCGTTAACAGGAAAATTTTCGACAGGTTCCAATGGAACACCTTCGAATCTACTGTTGATCCATGGGAAACAATCGTATACTGTGAGGTATTTATGATGGTATTATTGAAAGGGCCAACGATGTAATCTCTGCTTATCTTTTTATTATTGTATAACGTTTGTTATGTGGGAGAGATCGCTCTACCCTTCCAAACTTCCAACAGTAGTTTCTGTCCATAATACAGGGTTCCGTCGCCCTGCAGTAAGCAAGACAATAGTAATACGTCACCCACATGGTAGGGTTGGTTGATACCCGTCCCATTTCGAAAAAACAGGAATTGTCTATGTCACTTACGTCAAGATTCAACCGTTTTGGTGGCAGTCACTGTTGTCATGTTAAACATCTTTATTATAACTTGCAGAGCAGGTAATATTTACGCGGGATGGTCAGTTGAATCAATTCGTGGAAATAACAAATTCGAGACAATTGCCCTCTCCGTTGTTAGTAGCAAACCAATACTCCATCTATAAGAGATTGTGACTTAGGCTGTAGCAACGTCAGTGATTTGGCATATGTATAGCTACAGCTGACATCTCCCAGAAAAATATGATTTCTTGATAAGTTGTTTTGTCCTTTAGCTCAAAAAATTAAATGCTGTGAATACGACCAGGAGAAATCACAGAAACAAAGAAAGGAACTCGCTGATAAGATGGTTAAACTCGCTTCATCACAGCCATATTGTCCATAATGGTTCAGTATTCGTAGCTTTCTCAGGTTGTTGAGCATAATACTTTGAAGTTCGTGAGAGTCCTCATTGTTTTTTGTCTTTGATCTGACAGCAAAGCTACAGAGTGTGTAGGAAACACACCTCACAACACAATCTGTACTTACCTTCTTTCCCATACCGACACAGTACTGCTAGTAGAATAGGCCTATATAACACAAACAGTGGTTGATAGTCAACCTAACGCATCTACCCTTGCTACTTTTATGTCTTTATTGACACTACTTTTTGGACTTTACTTTTTCTATGTGAAAAGAATCGGCAGAATGAAAAAGAGGCAAAAAGCAACGGCATTACAGTCAACAGTAGCATTAGTAGCATTTGAGCTGTCTTAGATTTACCTTTGAAAGTCACGGTTACCACTGGTCTCCGACATTCTGTCGCTGGCTAAATTTGTACGGTTTACAGGCCTGTTGTTATTATCCAAAGTAGTCATCGTGTTTTTTTTTGTTTACCACTTCATACTGTTATTGGAATACTTACCTTTATTGTTTTTTTAACACAAAACGTACCTCTTTTTTATTTGTTAACTCCTCCTAAAGGGAAAATGGAGTTCCCCCAATGTGAATATATATGTGCAATTAGTGAGTGCCATACATCATCCTAATTCAGGAATGACTCCTTTTAATCAATGTGACAATATTCATTGTTACTTATTTGTAAATTTTATGCAGGATAACTCCTTGGGTTTACACTTCACTATTCCCAATATTTTATACAAAAAAACATTATGAAAGTATACTTGTGAGTTCCAAAACAAAGGGATCTGTAACATTTAGCAGATTTTGAAAAAAACTTGGAGGGTATGCCAGGGGCGGGAATTGGTGTCTCAAAGTGGGGGTGGGGGGGGCAAAGGCCAGATTGACTGTCAGATTCGGCGCCAAAGGCGGCCCGGTGGGAGCGGCTTCGCACTCACCTAGGCGTGGGGGTCCAGGGACACGCTTTAGGGCCCTGGCGAGGTTTGTACGAAGTATGACAAGCCGCATGTTCTGTAGGAAGTTACCCTGAAAACCCTCGAAGGCAATATTGCAACGGGTGCGCGCGAATCGCGCAGAAGAAAAACCACCGTTGAGACATTTAATTTTAACCTATTGGCTGAGTTTTGAATTTCAGTATTTTAATTGCATAACAAAATTCCCTACTTTCCTCAGGGGCCTTTTCTTTCCACAGAGGCAGGGTATGGGACTCTAGTATAGCCGTGCTCCATGGAGGCTTGTCTTTCATGGTTTATTTTGTCGATGGTCTAAGGACAAGTGCCCTTCACCTATTTTATAAGTGTGAAAAATAAGGTAGTGTCGACTTTTAAGGTTATAGACTTTGTGGTACTTAAAGAAGTCAATGAAATCTTTTGTGGGTAGTTTTTACATGGACATTGTCAAAGGCATCGGCAGTTAAAGTGCCAGGGAAGTAATTTTTATTGGAGGCTGCATCTTGGGAAGTTGTGGCCGGCGAAGCCCTCAACTACCATCGCCGAAGGCACGAAGAGGGAGGCTGGGGACTGAAGGTCCTCCTTAAGACATCTTTCTTAAATTTGACGCCTTTTGCGGCCATTCTGGACCACTTCTTACGAAAAATCCTGCTTCCACCAGGTGTAATTTAAAATTCTAATGAAATAAATTTCATATGATGATCGCACATTTAAGATAGTAACCGTAGGTCAATTTGCTGAGGATGGTGGTAGTTGGTGAGAAAAGTGAACAGCGAGATGTGTAGCGAGGGTTTTGGAAATGTGAATTTAAGTTCAAGCTGTTCCTACAGGAACGTAAGTAACGAGGCAATTCCACCAAAGTTTTTCCTTACGCACAGCTAGCGCTACAGCAGTGGCTAATGAGACATCGATTTATATAGGCTCAATGCGAAGCACGCCGATTTATATTCCTTTTGTTTTATTTCGAGGAGTTGCGGTTCCGTATACTATGGGTAAGGTTTGGGACTTTGGTTGCAAGAAAACATGGTGCAATTTTCAGGACGTACATTAGTATTCAGTGAAATTTATTTCAAGAGCTTCAAGTCACAGTAGGACACGAAAGAAAATTTTAACGCTGTCAGACCAAAAATGGTCAAACTGTATTAGTCATTTTTCTCCGGAGGTAGCGCGCGAAGCGCACCGAGAAAAAATTTTCCTAACAATGTTATGTGTTTTTGTTATCTTAATATTTTTCCCTTCATTAAACATTGCAAATTTAATCATAATAGTCTATTGAAAATTCTTTCTATCAATTTCTCGGGTCTCTCTTACTTTCGCAAACTTTTTTTCTTACTTTATATTTTAAAAGCTGTGGAAAAAGTGCGGGGCAAGTGCCCCCGCTTGCCCCCCTTAATGCGATTTTAGCGACTGCTTTTCCCCACTTGAGTGTCGCAGGGAATGAAAATCTTGAGTACAACGCAACGAGATGACATTGTCATAGTTGCACGTAGGGGTGGGTGGTAATTTGTGTTGAATGGTGACGGACCATTCAACACAAAATTACACCCAAGCCCTAAGTGCCACTATGACAATGTGTGCATCTCGCTTGCGTGAATCAAAGATTTCATCCCTGCGACACTCAGTGGGAAAAAGCAGTCGCTTCAAATCGGGGATAAGGGGGCAAGCGGGGGCACTTGCCCCCACTTTTCCCCAGCTTAAAAAATTAAAAGTAAGAAAAAAAATTTGCGGAAGTTAAGAGAGACCAGAGAAAAATTATAGAAGAATTTTCACATAGAATATGATTAAATTTGCAAGGTTTGAAGAAGGATAAATATTAAATATAAATAAACATAAAATTGTTAGGAAAAAATTTTTCTCTGTGCGCTTCGCGACGAACCTCGGAGAAAAATTTTCCTAACAATTTTATTGTTTTTTATATTAATATTTTCCTTCATTAAACATTGCAAATTTATCATAATAGTTATTGAAAAATTCTTCTATAATTTCTCTGGTCGCTTTAAATTTCGCAAATTTTTTTCTTACTTTATTTTTTAAGCTGTGGAAAAAGTGGGGGCTAGAGTGCCCCCGCTTGACCCTTAATCCCGATTCTTTAGCGACGCCTTTTTCCCCACTGAGTGTCGCAGGGGAATGGAAAATCTTTGATTACAACGCAACGAGCGGACATGTAATAGTGGCCCACGTAGGGGCTGGGTGGGTAATTTGTGTTGAATGGTCCGTTCCCATTCAAAACAAATTACCACCCAGCCCCTAAGTGGGCCACTAGGACAATTGTCTCTCGTTGCGTTGTAATTCAAAAGATTTTCATTCCCTGGCGACACTCAGTGGGGGAGGAAAAAGCATTCGCTAAAATCGGGCTTAGGGGGCAAGCGGGGCACTTGCCCCCCACTTGTCACAGCCGTAAAAATAAAAGTAAGAAAAAAATTTGCGAAAGTAAGAGAGACCAGAGAAATTATAGAAGAATTTTCAATAGACTATTATGATTAAATTTGCAATGTTTAATGAAGGAAAATATTAATATAAAAAACCATAAAATTGTTAGGAAAATTTTTCTCGGTGCCCCCCGCTTCCGCGCGCACCTCCGGAGAAAAAAAATGGACTTAATTCCCCCCCATTAAGTTGACAATTTTGTCTGACAGCGTAAAATTTCTTTCGTCCTACTGTGACTTGAAGCTCTGAAATAAATTTCACTGAAAGTACTAATGTACGTCATAAAATGCACCATGGTTCTTGCAAACAAAGTCCCAAACCTTACCCATGTATACGGAACCGCAACTCTCGAAATAAAACAAAAAGGAAAAAATCGGCGTGCTTCGCATGAGCCTATATAAATCGATGTCTCATTAGCACTGCTGTAGCGCTAGCTGTGCGTAGGAAAACTTTGGTGGAATTGCCTCGTTATTACTTCCTGTAGGACAGCTTGACTAAATTCACATTTCCAAAACCCTCGCTACACATCTCGCTGTTCACTTTTCTCACCAACTACCACCATCCTCAGCAAAGGGGGGGACCTTCTGTTTATCGGGTTTTTACTATCTTAAACTGTGCGATCATCATATGAAATTTATTTCATTAGGAATTTTAAATTACACCTGGTGGAAGCAGGATTTTTCGTTAAGAAGTGGTCCAGAAATGGCCGCAAAAGGACATGGTACGTCAAATTTAAGAAGGAAAAAGATGTCCTTAAGAGAGGACCTTCAGTCCCCAGCCTCCCTCTTCGTGCCTTCGGCGATGGTAGTTGAGGGCTTCGCCGGCCACAACTTCCCAAGATGCAGCCTCCAATAAAAATTACTTCCCTGGCACTTTAACTGCCGATGCCTTTGACAATGTCCATGTAAAAACTACCCACAAAAGATTTCATTGACTTCTTTAAGTACCACAAAGTCTATAACCTTAAAAGTCGACACTACCTTATTTTTCACACTTATAAAATAGGTGAAGGGCACTTGTCCTAGACCATCGACAAAATAAACCATGAAAGAAAGCCTCCATGGAGCAGGATATAGAGTCCCATACCCTGCTCTGTGGAAAGAAAAGGCACCTGAGGAAAGTAGGGAATTTTGTTATGCAATTAAAATACTGAATTCAAAACTAAGCAATAGGTTAAAATTAAATGTCTCAACGGTGTTTTCTTCTGCGCGATTCGCGCGCACCCGTTGCAAATATTGCTTCGGGGTTTCAGGGTAACTTCCTACAGAACATGCTGCTTGTCATACTTCGTACAAACCCGCCAGGGGCCCTAAAGCGGGCCCCTGGACCCCACGCCTAGGTGAGTGCGAAGCGCTCCCCGGCGCCTTTGGCGCCGTCTGACAGTCCATCTGGCTTTGCCCCCCCCCCCACTTTGAGACACCAATTCCCGCCCCTGGCAGACCCTCCAAGTTTATTTTCAAAATCTGCTAAATGTTACAGATCCCTTTGTTTGACTCACAAGTATCTTTCATAATGTTTTTTGTATAAAATATTGAATATTGAAGGTAAACCAAGGAGTTATCCTGCATAAAATTTACAAATAAGTAACAAGAATATTGTCACATGATTAAAAGGAGTCATTCCTGAATTAGGATGAGGGATGGCACTCATATTCACATATATATTCACATTGGGGAACTCCATTTTCCCTTTAGGAGAGGTTAACAATAAAAAAGAGGTACGTTTTGTGTTAAAAAAAAATAAGTAAGTATTCCAATAACAGTAGGAAGTGGTAAACAAAAAAAAACACGATGACTACTTGGATAATAACAACAGGCTGTAAACCGTCAAATTTAGCCAGCGACAGAATGTCGGGACCAGTGTACCGTGACTTTCAAAGGTAAATCTAAGACAGCTCAAATGCTACTAATGCTACTGTTGACTGTAATGCGTTGCTTTTTGCCTCTGTTCAATGCCCGATTCTTTTCAATAGAAAAGTAAAGTCAAAAAAGTAGTGTCAATAAAGACATAAAAGAGAAAGGGTAGATGATTTAGGTTGACTATCAACCACTGTGTGTTATATAGGCCTATTCTACCTAGCAGTACTGTGCGGTATGGGAAAGAAGGAAGTACAGATTGTGTTGTGAGGTGTGTCCTACACCTCTGTAGCTTTCTGTCAATCAAAGACAAAAAACATGAGGACTCTCACGAACTTCAAAGTATTATCTCAACAACACTGAGAAAGCTACGAATACTGAACCATTATGGACAATATGGCTGTGACGAGTTTAACCATCTTATCAGCGATTCTTTCTTTGTTTCTGATTTCTCCGGTCGTATCACAGCATTTAATTTTTGAGCTAAAGGACAAACAATATCAAGAAATCATATTTTCGGGAGATGTCACTGTAGCTATAATATGCAAAATCACTGACGTTGCTACAGCCGAAGTCACAATCTCTTTAGATGGAGTATTGGTTGCTACTAACAACGGAGAGGGCAATTGTCTCGAATTTGTTATTTCACGAATTGATTCAACTGACAACGTAAATATTACCTGTTCTGCAAGTTACAATAAAGATGTTAACATGCCATCAGTAACTGACACCAAAACGTTGATCCTTAACGTGAGTGGCATAGACAATTCCTGTTTTCGAAATGGGACGGGTATCAACCAACCCTACCAGGTGGGTGACGTATTACTATTGTCTTGTTACTGCAGGGCGACGGAACCCTGTATATGGACAGAAACTACTGTTGGAAGTTTGAAGGGTAGAGCGATCTCTCCCACAGAACAAACGTTATACAATAATAAAAAGATAAGCAGAATAATCGTTGGCCCTTTCAATAATACCAGCATAAATACCTCAAGATACGATTGTTCCCATGGATCAACAGTAGATTCGAGGTGTTCCATTGGACCTGTCGAAAATTCTGTTAACGATCATATATTGAATCCTACAGACCCGTCAGAAATACCACCGAAATGTTCTGTGATCGACATGTTTGATAAGAAAGATGTGTCTCCCACCACCGAAGGAATAAGTACTGCATCTTCCAGGATCCTTTCCTCTAAAAGTGTGCCTGTGTCTCAAATCAGTACTATTTCATCCGACGAGGGATTTAATGTGATCACGTATGTTCTGGTAATCGTAATTGTTGCGTGTGTTATTATAGTAATATTGGTAGTCTGTACAGTCATCGTATGCTCGAGAATATATCGAAAAATAAGATGTGCCAGGCGAGAAAACAGTGAAGATAACTCTCGTCAGTACAACCGTACCATATATTCTGTCAGCAATACCAACTATACCGCCGACTACATGTATGTTCACGAAGAGGAAAGTAACCGAACCAAGGATTCAGCACCAACTTATGAGAGTAAGATACATCAACAGCCGTCAACTGATAAATGTACAACGTATGAAGAAACACGTCACGTTTACTTAGGGACTGACTATTGAGCATACTGTTTGTAAATTAGATGTTTTGAAATTAAAGTAGTTGCGTTTGTTGTCTGCGATTGCGAATTTGAACGTGACGTTTGGCAGAGCAAAGTAGTTCAAACTCAAATAGTGAATAATCTTTGTTTCTTTTTCGCATTAACTCCGTAGTAATAAAATAGTCATGGTAGGCTATGTAATAATTGTATTTTACAACAAGAACCCTTATTCGGGCAGGCCCGGGCTACACGTAGTACACAATTTTTGACATGCTACTTATCGTTAATAAAGTCAATATCAAAACTTAGGCCCCTTTTTCAGGTTTACTCGAAGAAGGTTCCTTTTTGCAATCTACTCGAACTCTCGACAGGATTTATAAAATTATAATCCATTCATGAAAGTGGACGCTGAACAGGGTGGAGAGCGTTGCCTAACGGTACTCTACAATTGAAAAGTTTTGAATAAAGATGAAGCTACCTGGGGAAGCATTAAGCATATTTTCACGGATTAGTAAATGTCAAATGCGTTAGATCGTGGGACTCTCCATGGGGGATGGGGGTCGTGCCAACTCCTCGATCTCATCTAGTTGTGAGCCTAAAACGTTGGCCCGATTATAGCTGAAAGTCTTCGTGCACTCTGAAAAAATATGTACTTTTGATGAATATTTTGCATCACTTTCTCCATACGTATTTTAAGAATCATTTAAAAAAGCTTTTTAACCTCTTACCCTTAATCACTCTTAAATTACAAGTGAATGACTTCACATGTTAATAAGGAGTTCCTTTTTACAAAGCAAATTAATTCAATCTTTTTAGAAGTACTCTACCGATCTCTAGGAAATCAACCCTCTAAATTAATCTACTATGTTACTTGCATTTCATGTGACGTAAGAAATCATTATTATTTACTCTCTTAGCATATTTTTTTCGTTGTTTATGTATCTTTCACATAGAATAATTTTATCGTTGTTTGCGGACTTTTTATTCTGCCACTATTAGAAGCCGATAATTCTCTTCAAAAGCATTCGTCTCCCATTTTTTCGGTACCTATTGGACCTTTTAGCTGGTAAACAATCGCTTTTCTAAAAGTCGAATTGAGTCATTGAAAATGTGCGTCATACACTTATTTATACCGGAACTTACCAACCAGCCCTACATCAACAATATATTACTCAACTGAACTCTCAAGGTACTACACGAAATTACAGGTTTAAACTGATATTTCTCCCAATTTTGTATCCAAATCGTATGGAAGCGCTTCCATCTTAGGAATTATACGAATTTCCATACAATAAGATATTCTTCTTAAAGGGAGACTCCAGTATAGTTCCAAGTCGTATTCTAAGTGTGTGCATGCTGCAAGTCAAATTCTGGGGAGTTTTTGAGCAATTAGGGCATCTTGTGATCTTGTGACAGCATACTTTACACAGATACATTCAGTCGACAAACGGAAATCTTGAACGCAAGCTTATAAAGTAATATCAACATGCCTGATTTAGCCGATAAATGTTTACGAACAGATGTACTTAAACGAGCATCTAAAAGAGAAAGAATAGAGAAAAACGCATTAAAAGCATCCAATTAGCAAGATGGGTTTTACAATATATTTGAGCACATTGAAACATAACTACGCCGAGATTTTACATTGAATAAGATTTTCATGAATAGAAGTACTGTATCAAAACTGGCCCGTTTGGTGCTTTTCTGCATGCAAATAGTTCAAGTTCATGAAATTTATATGGCGCACCATGTAAAATAATTATTCTAATGCGCCTTACAAAAGAAAGTAAAAAACAAAGATTAAGTTGATCTATCAGATACCATCAAAGGCACAGCTAAACAGATGGGTTTTTAATAAGGACTGAAAATGTTCCAGAGAGCGTGCTGACTTAACTGAAGGGGACAGATCATTCCATAACTTAGGGCCTTGGACAGAGCTAGCGCGCGCTCACCAAACGTGGATCTATATCTAGGAACAACCAGATTGAGAGTGGTCTCGGATCTGAGTACATATTTTGTTTGCTTAAAGGAGAACATATTAGAAAGGTAGAGTGGTGCAATATTATGTAGGGCTTTATATACAAGAAGCAAGATCTTGAATCGATTCCTACGGAGCACTGGGAGCCAGTGCAAACTCCTTTAGCAAGCCTAAGGATGGGAATAACCTATTCTTGTTAGCAACTAGTTTGGGCAGCGTAATTGTGTACAACATACATCTCGAAATACCAGTTAGCGAAATATTCAATATTACAATAGTCGATACAGCTATGAACCAGTGCATTCACAAGAGCACTGATAGCCGGCTTGCTTAGGAATTTAGCACACTGTCTAATGTTATAGAGATGGTAAAAAGCAGTTTTACATTTACTATTGACATGATCAGACATAGAAAGACCTTGATCTAACCAAGCTCCTAAGTACTTTACAGACGATGAGACTTTAACACGGGTGTTGCCAACAATAATATTTTCAATGTTAAGTTTGGACAATTGTTGGTTTGAACCAAATATAATTACTTCCGTTTTACTGTCATTCATTCTTAGTTTATTGAATGCCATCCAGTTCTTGACATCTTTCAGACACATTTCAAGCTTTGCGATCGAATCACTTACGTCAGTGGGGTCACCCGCATTCATACTAAGGTATGTGCTATGATCATGTGCATATCCGTGTATACTTGGTGAGTGAGCAACGTTTTTCTTCATTTAGCCTCTTCGACTCTCCGACATTGGCAGTTGGGCACCGTTATCCTTTGAGAAGCGTGTACTGTTATCCAAGTGTTGTATTGTATTAGTAGCCTGGTAATTGATAATTTGTAGCTCATGAGGTTCATAGTCTTACGTCGGTTTTGACGTCATCTAAGAAGTCGTAACCCCATTCAGAGTCGCGACTAACAGGGCCACGGATGTACCTGAGTCCAAACCTATTGGAGTCGCCCAAGCATAGTGCATACCACCCCATTCCCTTCCTTTTGCCAGATGCAGCCCCTCGGCTTGTAACTGGTATTAAAAATGTGAATTCTAATGAAGATAGATAGTATTGCTTTGAAACGGTAAACACCTATTAACTTCATGTACTTCATTAAGTAGAATCAATCCAGTTTTCATTTACCAATGTGAGTGGAAAAATAATTTTTTCGCCCCATAAAACAGTTTCCCTCCGGTCCTCTTCCCCTCGAAGTCACCTCTCACTCTCTAGTATCTTGCTTGGCTACGAGCCTAATCTGAGTTTAGCTTATAGTGCATTTATGTTCAAAAAGGACTGGTTAATCCACTTTTGAAATTTGTCAGAGAGATGACTGCATTTCCCCTCCCGAATTCCTGCACCCCAAACACATTTTCCCTTAGGTACTAGATAACTCTCCCGATAACACCCTGTGGGACTGATTGCGGACTTTGCACATCAAAGAAATCACAACTTTAAGTTTCCAGCAACAAATCAGCTGAAAAGCCTAGATGTGAGTCAGGGGCTGAGTGAAGTAAGGAATCACTTAAATGTTATACAATTTTCTTAAAATATGAGAAAAAAACCTCTGCGTTAGACTGGCTTTGTAATTAAAAATGTATGAGAACTCGATTTCATCATTGTTAAAAAGACGTTAAGGCAATTGGTAATTAAACATAATATTAATGGACATAGAAGAGGAAGATATGAAGACAAATTTTCGATGACTTAAGAGTTTTAGCTTCAGGTTGGACGGCAACGACTACATACTCCATACAACCATAAACCTGAAGAACTCTGTATCGTATTGGCATTGTAATTTTCTATTCATTACTGTGCTACGCACCACTCAGCTACATACTTATCCTATGTTAATTGGTTCGATAACTCTCAACATTGGAATAATAAACACAACTGTGGCATATTTGAACCGTGAAGTTGTTAAGAGTAAAAACTCCCTGACTGAACCTTGTCCCCAGGGAGGACGGATCACCGCACAGGTGACGGACTTTCACACATATTTAGCTATCCAAAATTAGACCATGAAGTACAATCGAACAGAAGTGCATGCAAGTTAACGTACTGGTTTAGAGAGCACTTCAAAAATTAAAGTGTTTCTTACCTTTAAAATCTTACATAATTAACCTCTCTCATCCCTCCCCCGGCCCCCGCTTAAAGTTTATGCTTTTCGCTACCCAGTGGGTAATACGAGTTCTGCAAGTAATTGCATGTAGGCCTACATTGTATCGAAAAAAATGTTAAGTTCCAAACTGGGAACAGTATTTGCAATCTACATTTCAAATAGGGCAAGTTTCTGTGGAAAAAGTACTTTTTCTTGCACTCTACTAAAAAGTCAAAGATTTGTAACAATGAGGAACCAAGTTCATTTATACTTGCGCACGGCCGGTGTAGCGGGAAGATGTGTCTCCCGTGTAAAAAGAGTCCTCTTAGCAGTACCTCCACAAAACAAAATCCATGTACTGAAGACCATCAAGTATGGTACATAGTATTGTCACAGTCTTCATAGGGAATAACTAACTAACAGGTTTAATCATTTTGAGGGTATATACCTGCCCATTTTTTAACTAGTGACAACGGGGGGATCATGTCAGTCTACTCGTTTGTAACGTGAGAGAAAGTCAAACATACCTTTTTAATGGGGGGGTGGGGGGGGGGGGGGGTGGGGGGGGGGGGGGGTGGGGGGGGGGGGGGGTGGGGGGGGTTGGGGGGGTGGGGGGGGAGTTCCTTTTTACAAAGCAAATTAATTCAATCTTTTTAGAAGTACTCTACCGATCTCTAGGAAATCAACCCTCTAAATTAATCTACTATGTTACTTGCATTTCATGTGACGTAAGAAATCATTATTATTTACTCTCTTAGCATATTTTTTTCGTTGTTTATGTATCTTTCACATAGAATAATTTTATCGTTGTTTGCGGACTTTTTATTCTGCCACTATTAGAAGCCGATAATTCTCTTCAAAAGCATTCGTCTCCCGTTTTGTCGGTACCGTTTGGACCTTTTAGCTGGTAAGCAATCGCTTTTCTAAAAGTCGAAGCGAGTCATTGAAAATGTGCGTCATATACTTATTTATACCGGAACTTACCAACCAGCCCTACATCAACAATATATTACTCAACTGAACTCTCAAGGTACTACACGAAATTACAGGTTTAAATTGATATTTCTCCCAATTTTGCATCCAAATCGTATGGAAACGCTTCCATCTTAGGAATTATATAAATTTTCATAAAATAAGATACTCAACATAAAGGGAGACTTCAGTATAGTTCCAAGTCGTATTCTAAGTGTGTGAATACGGCAAGTCAAATTCTGGGGAGTTTTTGAACAATCAGGGCATCTTGTGATCTTGTGATACACAGCATACTTCACACAGCTACATTCAGTCGACAAACGGAAATCTTGAACTCTTATAAAGTAATATCAACATGCCTGATTTAGCCAATAAATGTTTACGAACAGATGTACTTAAACGAGCATCTAAAAGAGAAAGAATAGAGAAAAACGCAATAAAAGCATCCAATTAGCAGGATGAGTTATACAATATATTTGAGCAAATTGAAACATAACTACGCCGAGATTTTACATTGAATAAGTTTTTCATGAATAGAAGTACTGTATCAAAACTGGCCCGTTTGGTGCTTTTCTGCATGCAAATAGTTCAAGTTCATGAAATTTATATGGCGCACTATTTAAAATAATTATTCTAATGCGCCTTACAAAAGAAAGTAGAAAAACAAAGATTAAGTTGATCTATCAGATACCATCAAAGGCACAGCTAAATAGGTAGGTTTTTAATAAGGACTGAAAATGTTCCAGAGAGCGTGCTGAATTAACTGAAGGGGGCAGATCATTCCATAACTTAGGGGCTTGGACAGCTAGCGCGCGCTCACCAAACGTGGATCTATATCTAGGAACAACCAGATTGAGAGTGGTCTCGGATCTGAGTACATATTTTGTTTGCTTAAAGGAGAACATATTAGAAAGGTAGAGTGGTGCAATATTATGTAGGGCTTTATATACAAGAAGCAAGATCTTGAATCGATTCCTACGGAGCACTGGGAGCCAGTGCAACTCCTTTAGCAAGCCTAAGGATGGGAATAACCTATTCTTGTTAGCAACTAGTTTGGCAGCGTAATTTTGTACAACATACATCTCGAAATACCAGTTAGCGAAATATTCAATATTACAATAGTCGATACAGCTATGAACCAGTACATTCACAAGAGCACTGATAGCCGGCTTGCTTAGGAATTTAGCACACTGTCTAATGTTATAGAGATGGTAAAAAGCAGTTTTACATTTACTATTGACATGATCAGACATAGAAAGACCTTGATCTAACCAAGCTCCTAAGTACTTTACAGACGATGAGACTTTAACACGGGTGTTGCCAACAATAATATTTTCAATGTTAAGTTTGGACAATTGTTGGTTTGAACCAAATATAATTACTTCCGTTTTACTGTCATTCATTCTTAGTTTATTGAATGCCATCCAGTTCTTGACATCTTTCAGACACATTTCAAGCTTTGCGATCGAATCACTTACGTCAGTGGGGTCACCCGCATTCATACTAAGGTATGTGCTATGATCATGTGCATATCCGTGTATACTTGGTGAGTGAGCAACGTTTTTCTTCATTTAGCCTCTTCGACTCTCCGACATTGAAACTTTTCCTTTGAGAAGCCTGTACTGTTAGCCAAGTGGTGTATTGATACTCAGTAGTAGCCTGGTAATTGATAGTTTATAGCTGATGAGGTTCATATTCTTACGTCAGTTTTTACGTCATTCTAGAAGTCGTGACTCCATTCAGAGTCACGACTAACAGGGCCACGGGTACCCGAGTCCAAAACTATTGAAGTCGTCCAAGCTTAGTGCATGCCACCCCCATTCAATTCCTTTTGCTAGATGCCGCCATTCGGCTTGTAACTGGTATTAAAAAAGTGAATTCTAGTCAAGATAGATAACATTGTAACGGTAAACAACTGTTAACTTCATGTACTCCTTGAAGCAGAATCAATAAAGTTTTCATTTACCAATGTAAGTGGCAAGGTAATTATTTCGCCCCATGAAACATTTTCCCTCCTGCCCTCTTCCCCTCGAAGCCATCACGTCCTCTCTATAGTATCTTGCCTGGCTACGAGCCCAATCTGAGTAGCATACAGTGCATTTATATTCAAAAAAGACCAGTCACTCCACTTTTTAAATTTGTTAATGAGATGACTGCATTTTCCCCTCCCCAATTCCTGCACCCCAAACACGTTTTCCCTTAGATACGAGATAACCCTTCCTCTAACACCCTGTGGGATTGATTGCGGACTTTGCACATCAAAGAAGTCACAACTTTAAGTTTTCAGCAACAAATCAGCTGAAAAGCCTAGATGTGAGTCAGGGGCTGAGTGAAGTAAGAAATCACTAAAATGTTATACAATGGTTCTCCTTAAAATATTAAGAAAAAAAAAAACTGTGCGTTAGACTGGCGTTGTCATTGAAAATGCATGAGAACTCGATTTCATAATTGTTAAAAAGACGTTAAGGCAATTGGTAATTAAACATAATATTAATGGACATAGAAGAGGGAAGATATGAAGACAAATTTTCGATGACTTAAGAGTTTTAGCTTCAGGTTGGACGGCAACGACTACATACTCATACAACCATAAACCTGAAGAACTCTGTATCGTATTGGCATTGTAATTTTCTATTCATTACTGTGCATACGCACACTCAGCTACATACTTATCCTATGTAATGTGGTTCGATAACTCTCAACACTGGAATAATAAACACAACTGTGGCATATTTGAACCGTGAAGTTGTTATAGGAGTAAGAACTCCGTGACTAAGCCGTGTCCACGGGGAGGACGGATCAGTGCACAAGTGACAGACTCTCATGCATTTTTAGCGATCCAAAATTGGACCATGAAGTATAATCGGACAGAAGTGCATGCAAGTTAACGGCCTGGTTTAGAGAACACTGCAAAAATTAAAGTGTTTCTTACTTTAAAATCTTACATAATTAACCTTCTCCATCCTCCCCCCGGCCCCCCGCTTAAAGTTTATTGCTTTTTCGCTACCCAGTGGGTAATACGAGTTCTGCAAGTAATTGCATGTAGGCCTACATTGTATCGAAAAAAATGTTAAGTTCCAGACTGGGAACAGTATTTGCAATCTACATTTCAAATAGGGCAGTTTCTGTGGAAAAGTACTTTTTCTTGCACTCTACTAAAAAGTCAAAGATTTGTAACAATGAGGAACCAAGTTCCTTAATACTTGCGCACGGCCGGTGTAGCGGGAAGATGTGTCTCCCGTGTAAAAAGAGTCCTCTTAGCAGTACCTCCACAAAACAAAATCCATGTACTGAAGACCATCAAGTATGGTACATAGTATTGTCACAGTCTTCATAGGGAATAACTAACTAACAGGATTAAACATTTTGAGGGTATATACCTGCCCATTTTTTAACTAGTGACAACGGGGGGATCATGTCAGTCTACTCGTTTAACGTGAGAGAAAGTCAACATACTCAAGTTTCGTATCACACTGTTACTGTCTCTACCCAAGACAACCTTCTTAAAATCATCATTACAGCGGTGAAAGACAAATAATTTTCTTTAATAACCATCACTTCACGAAAACTTGTATGAAATATAATATAGGATTTAATTATAGGCCTACACATGTACAGTAATTCCATTTTTTTTATCAGAGACAATGATAAAAAGTGGAAAGACTGAATTTATGCCATACGCTCTGAAAATCAACCCTGAAAAATTAGTCTGTGTCCCACCGGACGATATTTCCAGGTTAAGTCCTGGAAACAGTGTCTGGAGAGACAGTTTTTCCCACCACATTAAGAAATTGTGTCCCGTCAGACACATTTTACTGTTACCATCTTTTCCGGACAGT
Organism: Holothuria leucospilota; assembly: GCA_029531755.1. NCBI lineage: Eukaryota > Metazoa > Echinodermata > Holothuroidea > Aspidochirotida > Holothuriidae > Holothuria > Holothuria leucospilota. The sequence goes on along the minus strand of CM055973.1, from coordinate 18,672,313 downwards.
AATTACAAACAAATCCCACTATTAAATACTGTCCTTTTTTGCCACTGTCCGCTAGAAACACACAGTGTTTTGATTAACCGCAAATGATTTTGGCAACGATAAACTGAGGCATCCGTATATGGTTGGCCGCGGTGGACAAAAGACGGACTGAACTCAACGCGTAGAAAACAGACCATGAACCAATCAAATCCACGGATCGTTGGTTATACCATTACACAATGGGATAGACTAGAATCCATTGAAAACAGAGGGAACTTATGAAATGATTTTGGTTTGATTTGGTTGATTATTAATACTCTTCCACATGGCGTAGTGTGTAGTGGTACTACATTAAAGTATTTTACAGTGTTTTAAACCGGTAGTTTCTCAATACATTAAAGTAGTACTTACAAACACGCCCACACCATTAGCTGAAAAGGCAGACAGTGTGTTTGGGACGCCTGCAGACCAAAATACACACGAACAGCGAACATTTAATAGAAAACAATATCCCTTTCAATAGAAGGGGGCTACAAGCAGAGGAAAGAGTAAATGTACATGGAATTTCAGAATTTCAGGTCGAATTTTCGGATACACGCATGTTGCAAAGAGAAATGTGTCATTTTGAACCCGCGTGGGTTAAATTGAAAACCGGTAAAACTGCTTTGACAGACCGGGGCTTACAAAATAATGTACTTAGTTTTGACTTTACAGAATTTCATGCAAACAAAACAGTCAGTTGTGGTACTATAGACAGTGGTGTACTTAAGGGGGCCATTGGGACATGCCCCCCTCACTTATGCCGATCTTTTTAAGTTCCTAAAAATACGTAAACTTTTTTAACACAAGTTTTACTTCAAAAGGTAGCATATGTGGCACCAGATTGCATGTATTAAGGGCGCCTAATTTTTCAAAAATGTTCAAAGGGGGAGGGGACACCCCATTAGCCATGGTCCTCCCTCACTGATGCCGATTGTTTCTTGTTTTAGTTCCTAAAAATTCCTTCCTTTTTTAACACAAATTTTACTTCAAAAGGTAGCATATGTTGCACCCGATTGCATGTAAGGACACCTAATTTTTCAAAATTTTTCAAAGGGCAGGGGACCCCACCCCTTAGACCCCTCCCCAGGCAGGCGATCACACAACATACTGCATGGCCCCCGTGAGAGAAATCCTGTCTACGCCACTGACTGTAGGATTGCCTAGTTAACTCAGAATAAAGACTCGGGTGTTAACGCCTCCCTGGTCAGAAAATTAGGTTTGCTTGAGTGGTTAAGTTCACGTTCTGATTACCTGCAGGGATGAAGAAAGATTTGTATTGTATACAGAACACCTTTCAGTGATGTTTCCGCCCAGATCTTTGACTCTCTGTGCATTCCCTGGCCCATAGGTTGCAGCGCCAGAGGGGGCTGGGGAAAACTGCATCGCCGAAAAAAATTAAGAAGAATCGGGATACCGGGAAAAAGAAAAGAGAAGGAGAATAATTAAAAGAAAAGAAAAGTAAAATAAAGCCGGGAAACTCAAAACGACAGACAAGAAAAGAAATAATATGAATAGGGGTGATAACTGAATTTAGGTAAGGTGGGGAAGAGGAAATTGGCTTGGTAAATTTGGAAGGAAATGTGGATGTTACTAGTTCTGTGGTAGACAGGGCTATAGGGATGGTGGAAAAAACGAACGGGACGAAATAGCCTGAAAGAGTGAATGGCTGGGAAGAATGGAACAAGGACAAGGGCTGCAGAAAGGCCGACTTTGCAAGAGGGAGAAAAATAATGAGCGGAGAGAAAAGAAAGGGAAGGAACAATAAAAGGTCAGTTGCGGGGAAGAAACGCCCAGGAAAGCATGATATATAACTTAGCAGGAGGAATTTCGGGAAACAGAGATAAGGAGTAATGGCAGCGCCGAATCCAAGGGGGCGAAAGGGGCGTACGCCCCTATTTTCAGCAAAACAATGATTTTTGTGACAGAATTTTAAACCTCCAAGCCCATCTGATTGCACCATGCACTTTCTACAGACGTTTACGCCCCCTCTCTCATTTCTGGATTCCCGACCCTGAATAGGGGAAGGAACAGTGAAGAGAGGCAGGAAATGTGGGAGAAGGAGACGGACGGAGCTATAAGCTAAAGTTTTTATTACTGATTTTTCTGGATACTTAAAGACATACACTCGTCACCCCAAAGTATATTTTTAGTGTGGGGGCATCAAAAATCTTAGCTGGTGACGGCTCTTTGATTAAGAGCAAAGTTTGAAAATGAAGAGTAGCTTACATTCCACACAATGCAACGGGGCTGTAACGTACTCGATTCTGGACTCGAGTCCATGCTTTGTCGGACTCGGAACTGGCTCAGAATGGGAGGTTCTGGAATCTGAATTGGCCCGGAATGGGCTGCAGCTGGACTCGGACTCGGAACCGATTCAAGAAGAGTGCACAAAAATGAAAGTTAAATATTTGTTCCCTAGGGCTACATTGTTATTGATGCACAGTTCAACATATAAATGGTCACATACAGTCAATTAAAATACAGCTTGAACCAGGGCATGAAATTGACTCCTAAAATGCCCGGTTTTAATTAAATGTAATTACAAAACAGTACAAAAAGCATGATGCCACATTCGCCAAATAGCTGGACTCGGAATTGGCCCGGAATTGAAGAATCTGGAATCGGATACGGCTCGGAATTGAAGGGTATACTGGACTCGGGATTGACCATGAATGGTGGTCACTTAAATCTACATTGGCCCGGATTCGGGCCAGGTGGACTAGGATACAGCCCTGTAATACAGAGAGAGAGTTTGGATTTACACTGGGGGGGTGCCCCCCAATCGATTTCAGAATTTTTTTTTAAATTTTAAAATGATCCCAAAAGGCGTTTAAGCACTTGCGCTCCAGGGGGTGTGGGAGGGGGAGTTCCTTCTCCCACGGTGATGTGAAAATATGTGATTTGGTGCATACTTTATACGATATTTTGTATGCAAAAGGAGACATGTTATTATGTATCTTGTGAAATATTTTGTAGGAATAACCATAGTTAATACATATTAACTATGTAATAACTATATAGAAATCAAATACACAACACACATATTGCTGGCAAATAATTTATCATTCTACAAGTATGCAGAATCACATAACAGCTTCAAACAAGTGTAAGGTGTTGCTTTTGTACATAGGCCTACCACTAGATACCATGTGTTCCTGATATTTTAGGCGTGCAATTTGTCCCCTTCCGGTATCGGTATGGAGTTGGCAAGTACGCTGCCAGTGCTCCGCGTCAACCGGTTGGCGAGGAGCGCGAGAAAATCTTGGTCCAAAATGCCTCCCAGATCGCTGGAAATGGCACTTCCCAGGCCTATCTGCCAACATTTTGCTCAAGGGCGGCTGCCCCTCCCCCCCCCCCCTTGGCTACGCACCTGTTCCAGCAAAATATGATCAGTTCCAAAAATATCCCTAAGATAGCACCATTTTGCATCTAGGCAACCTTAAATTTACAAAAAAATTTCAAAGAGGAGGGAGACCCCTCCCCTATTTCGGCATCTTTATGAAGTGACAAAAAGGATTCCACACTGCTGTATACAATCGCAGGGGCACCCAAAAAGTTACAATTTACAGAGACTGGGGGGGGGGACTGATGTGGCATTACGACTGTTCTACCCCCCTCACCAAATCCTGGCAGCGTCCCTGTAGCAAAATGTAACTGAAGATGAAAGCGCGTGTAGCACGGGAGACATTTTGTAATTTTAGAAAGAAAAAAGTTACAGAAAACAAAATACGTTCTTTATTAAACGCCCTTTGGAATTTTGTTTGGTCAAATCCTGGAGTCATATCAGGGCCAACGTTTACAGGTAGTAAAATTTTATTTTCGATCGATTTTTCTTGTAGTGCACAGTGATGCGTACGGGGGGACACGGGCCACGTACCCCCACCTAGCTGGGGGCCTGGAAACCCTTAACATGATCCGTCGTCTCCACTCAACCCTTTCCCCATCATTATGTCTTTTGTGCTATTAGACTACCAAAAAGGCCAGATTTTGATTCCATTTTTGTAAACATCCAATGCCACTTTGGAGATAGTCAAATGCTTAAATCGAATGATAACAATTTATTAACACCTTAGAGTCTCGGGGTCTCCATTCCTTGGACCCCCAATTTAGCATTGTCCCTGGACCCACTAGGGGTCTTACAGTGGGACCCCGGGCCTGCCCGTCACTACGAGGCCTCCAGAGGAGCTCGGTCCTTCATTTTGGGGTGTCCGTTTTGAGGAACGCTTGAACCCTAGTGCCCCCTCTTCGAAAAGTCTGGGGACTCCACTGCGTGCTTGGCCCAACTAGTAAACTAGTAAACCTGCTGGGACCTTTGCACACAAGTGAGGCTACCAAGCGAACGAAAAGGTTAAAAGGTTTCAGAAACCTAACAGAGCAGTATACTTCAAAGTATCTGCGGTCTTTAACCCCACTCCACAGCACAAAGATGCTACCTGTCTAATTACAAGACAGAATGTCCGTTAAGAACGCATTACTTCAAAACTTTTGAAAAAAGGGACTGCCTACGTAGTATCAGATAATGCTACCGCCTACCTATTTTAATTTATTTTTCCTCATTTTTCAATGGGGGGCATGGCCTGCTGCACTCCCCGCTGGATACGCCACTGCCTATGACGAGGCCCGGGACAGTATTCTGGGCCTCGACTAGGCCGGTCTCGAGAACGGAGAAGCAATTGTATAATACGGCTGACTGAAAGCAGATCCAGGATGCAATTTTTAATGAAAAATGCAATCTCCTTTTAAAAATTAGTAGCTCCTTGTAACAGTGTGGTACTGAATCATCTTTGTATGACACCATGGTAGTGACCCAGAGACTTAATAAGAAAGGAAAGATGTTTGATGGTGTCCGTTCGACTGAGGCTTAAATGATGTCAGATCTCAACAACCACCCATCATGACCTTCAAAAATTGCGAAATTTTGCCAAACAAGTGCTCACGGACAAAAGTATTATTTGATCCAAAGGACATGGCCTTGCCTTGAATCTTGGAAAGTAATTTTACGCATTTTTGGTCAAAGTTTGGGACTTATTCTTGAGTTTGTACTAGTATATCTTTTGACACTCCGCCGAGTCCACTTATGTCAAAGTTAACTTACGGTCTCCCTCAGTTCACTTTGACATCCCATAAGTTCACTTTCGGTCTCCCGCAATAAAAAACAAAATGTTGGAAAGTCGCTTCCCAACTCCCCAGGGCCATACATGTTCGAGGCGACTTCCTCCGTAACCGCGTTTCGAAGGACAAATTTTCCTGTTGCTTATATGCAGACATTATTTCCTCGTAAAATTGTGTCCCGCGGACACATTTTCCTGTGGTGGGTGGACACTATTTCCTGAGAAATATCGTCCGACGGGACATATTTTTTTGGAAAATGTGTCTGGTGGGACACATTTTCCAGGAGAGACACCATTTCCTTTTACACCGGCCATTGCAGGGAAAACGTAAGACACAGTCCCCCCTATAATTTCATCAACTGAACATAACTTTTTGATGATAGTTAAAGAGCAAAAGGGAATAGAGCAACAACACATATAAAACTGGCAAATGTATGTTGATACATGGATGAACCTACATTAAATATACATCAGCGAATGGTCCTTTCACCATTCAACACAAATTACCACCCAGCCCCTACGTGCTACTATGACACTGTCATCTCGTTGCGTTGTAATAAAAGATTTTCATTCCCCAGCTGCGACACTCAGTGGGGAAAAGCAGTCGCCATAGGCGGGATTAACAGGGGCAAGCGGGGGCACTTGCCCCCACTTTTTCGAGAGCTTAAAAAATAAAAGTAAGAGAGACCAGAGAAAAAAGTAAGAGAGACCAGAGAAATTATAGAAGAATTTTCAATAGACTATTATGATTAAATTTGCAATGTTTAATGAAGGAAAATATTAATATAAAAACCACAAAATTGTTAGGAAAGTTTTCTCAGCGCGCTTCGCGCGCACCTCCGGAGAAAAGTGACTAATACAGTTGACAATTTTGTCTGGCACCGTCAATTTTTTTTAGTCCTACTCGCTACACAACTGTGACTTGAAGCTCTAAAATAAGGGTCAATGAAAGTACTAATGTATGTCATAAAATGCTCCATGGTCCTTGCAAACAAAGTCCCAAAACTTACCCATGTATACGGAACCGCAATTCTAAAAATAAAAGAAAAAAGAAAAAATCGGCGTGCTTCGCATGAGCCTATATAAATCGATGTCTCTTTAGTACTGCTGTAGCGATAGCTGTGCGTAGGAAAACTTTGGTGGAATTGCCTCGTTATTACTTCCTGTAGGACAGCTTGATTAAATTCACATTTCCAAAACCCTCGCTACACATCTCGCTGTTCACTTTTCTCACCAAATACCACCATCCTCAGAAAATTGACCGACGGTTACTATCTTAAATGTGCGATCATCATATGAAATTTATTTCATTAGAATTTTAAATTACACCTGGTGGAAGCAGGATTTTTTCTTAAGAAGTGGTCCAGAATGGCCGCAAAAGGCAACAAATTTAAGAAAGATGTCTTAAGGAGGACCTTCAGTCCCCAGCCTCCCTCTTCGCGCCTTCGGCGATGGTAGTTACGGGCTTCGCCGGCCACAACTTCCCAAGATGCAGCCTCCAATAAAAATTACTTCCCTGGCACTTTAACTGTCAATGCCTTTGACAATGTCCATGTAAAAACTACCCACAAAAGATTTCATTGACTTCTTTAAGTACCACAAATTCTATAACCTTTAAAGTCGACACTGCCTTATTTTTCACACTTATAAAATAGGTGAGGGGCACTTGTCCTAGACCATTGACAAAATAAACCATGAAAGAAAGCCTCCATGGAGCAGGATATAGATTCCCATACCCTGCTCTGTGGAAAGAAAAGGCACCTGAGGAAAGTAGGGAATTTTGTATGCAATTAAAATACTGCATTTAAAACTAAAGAAAGCAATAGGTTAAAATTAAATGTCTCAACGCTGTTTCCTTCTGCGCGCTTCGCGCGCACTCGTTGCAAATATTGCTTCGGGGTTTCAGGGTAACTTCCTACAGAACATACTGCTTGTCATACTTCGTACAAACCAGCCAGGGGCCCTAAAGCGGGCCCCTGGACCCCACACCGTTAGGTGAGTGCGATGCGCTCCCCGGCGCCTTTGGCTCCGTCTGACAGTCCATCTGGCTTTGCCCCCCCCCCCCCACTTTGAGACACCAATTCCCTCCCCTGGCAGTCGCTCCAAGTTTATTTGCAATATCTGCTACATGATATAGATCCCTTTGTTTGACTCACAAGTATCTTTCATAATGTTTTTTGTATAAAATATTGAATATTGAAGGTAAACCAAGGAGTTATCCTGCATAAACTTAACAAATAAGTAACAAGAATATTGTCACATGATTAAAAGGAGTCATGCCTGAATTAGGATGAGGGATGGCACTCATATTCACATATAGATTCACATTGGGGAACTCCATTTTCCCTTTAGGAGAGGTTAACAATAAAAATGAGGTACGTTTTGTGTTCAAAAAAGAATAAGCAAGTATTCCGATAACAGTACGAAGTGGTAAACAAATAAATAACACGATGACTACTTGGATAATAACAACAGGCTGTAAACCGTCAAATTTAGCCAGCGACAGAATGTCGGGACCAGTGTACCGTGACTTTCAAAGGTAAATCTAAGACAGCTCATATGCTACTAATGCTACTGTTAACTATAGTGCATTGCTTTATGTCTCTGTTCAATGCCCCTATTCTTTTCAATAGCAAAGTAAAGTGTCAGTAATGACATAAAAGAGAAAAGGTAGATGATTTAGGTTGACTATCAACCACTGTGTGTGATATATTCTACCTAGCAGTGCTGTGCAGTATGGTAAAGAGGGAAGTATAGATTGTGTTGTGAGCTGAGTCTAACACCTCTGTAGCTATCTGTCAAGCAAAGACAAAAAGCATAAGGATTCTCACGAACTTCAAATTATTCTCTCAACAACACAGAGAAAGCTACGAGTACTGAATCATTATGGACAATATGGCTGTGACGAGTTTTAATATCTTATCAGCGATTCTTTCTTTGTTTCTGATTTCTCCAGTCGTATCACAGCATTTAATTTTTGAGTTAAAGGACAAACAATATCAAGAAATTATATTTTCGGGAGATGTCACTATAACTATGGTATGTGAAATCACTGACGTTACTCAAGCCGAAGTCACAATCGCTGTAGATGGATTATTGGTTGCTACTAACAACGGAGAGGGCAATTGTCTCGAACTTGTTATTTCACGAATTGATTCAACTGACAACGTAAATCTTACCTGCGCTGCAAGTTATAATAAAGATGTTAATATGACAACAGTGACTGACACCAAAACGTTGATCTTGAATATAAGTGGCACAGACAATTCCTGTTTTCGTAATGGGACTGGTATCAACCAACCCTACCAGGTGGGTGACGTATTACTATTGTCTTGTTACTGCAGGGCGACGGAACCCTGTATATGGACAGGAACTGTTGTTGGAACTGAGATTGGTAGTGTGATCAAACCTATAGAAGAAACAACGTATAATAATAAAAAGATAAGAAGAATAATCGTCGGCCCTTTCAATACTACTCACATAAATATCTCAAGATACGATTGTTCCCATGGACCAACAGTGGATTTGAGATGTTCCATTGGACCTGTCGGAGATTCCGCGGTAGATTTCATATTAAATCCCACAGACCCGTCAGAAATGTCGCTGAAATGTTCTGTGATCAAAGTTTTTGAAAAGAGGGATGTTTCTCCCACCACCGGGGGAATAAGTACTGCATCTTCCAGGATTCTTTCCTCTGAAAGTGTACATGTGTCCCAAATCAGTACCATTTCATCCGACGAGGGAATTAATTTGATCACGTATGTTCTGGTAATTGTGATTGTCACGTGTTTTGTTGTTGTAATGCTGGTAGTCTGTACAGTCATCGTATGCTCGAGAATGCATCGAAAAGAGAGGCATACCAGGCGAGAATTCAGTGAAGATAACTCTCGTCAGTACGACCGTGCCATATTTTCTGTCAGCAATACCAACCATACCGCCGACTACATGTATGTTTACGAAGAGGAAAGTAACCGAACCAAGGATTCAGCACCAACTTATGAGAGTAAGATACATCAACAGCCGTCAACTGATAAATGTTCAACATATGAAGAAACACGTCACGTGTACTTAGGGACTGACTATTGAGCATAATGTTAGGAAATTAGATGGTTTGAAATTAAAGTAGTTGTGTTTGTTGTCTGTGATTGCGAATTTGAACGTGACGTTTGGCAGAGCAGGGAGTTGTTAGGAAGGAGATTCAACGTTCTTTAGACCCTTTGAAGGAATGTTCGTTTCCGACAGTTACCTTGTCTTTCTTCTCAAAATTCTCATCTCAATACCCACATCAACTAGGATCAGTGATGCATTGTCCAAATGACAATGAGAAGACACACCTCTTACGTTGAACCCGTTGACTTTTCGTTGCCAGCCGTCAAGCAAAAATGTGAAATGTTAACCTTTTCACACTAAATATCATTTTATTTAAAGTCAACTAATAATTTCTTCACGACTTACTTTTCAAATATGTTTCTTAATGATGGAAAAATTTGCTAAAAACTAAGAGAAATGTATAGGCTGCAACAATGTTTCCAGCAGGTGACGTATTAAAATCGTGGGGGCACAATTGCAGTACATTATTTAAGCGTTTGTTGCCAGTCGCTTTACTGAAAATCCTGATTAAAGCAGGGAGGTGTAAGGAAGGAGATACAACAGCCAAATCTGTCAGACAATATGTACTTGAAAATGATTTAATTCTTTTCAGGCACTGTTATTCGATTGACAGGTCTTTTTGTTCCTATTGTTAAGTTTCTGTTGACAAAATCCCTTTTCATGATGATCTCCCCCTTTCTTTTCAAAGACTGATCCCGAGAAAAAAGGCCATTGTCTATACAAGCTTTGAAGTAAGGTTTGTTTCTGCTAAGGAACAAAATTTAATCAGGATTTTTAGTGAAACGACTGGCAAGAAACGTTTAAATAATGTACTTCAATTGTGCCCCCACGATTTTTATACGTCACCTGCTGGAACATCGTTCAAGCCTATACATTTATCTTAGTTTTTAGCAAATTTTCCCATCATCAGGAAATATGTTCGAAAGTTAAGTTGTAAAGAAATTCTTAGTTGACTTTAAATGAAATGATATTTAGTGAGACGAATAACGACGAAAGGTTAAAACTTCACACTTTTGAATGACGACTGGCAACGAAAAGTTAACGAGTTCAACGTAAGAGGTGTGTCTCCTCATTGTCACTATGACAATGCATCACTGATCCTAGTTGATCTAGGTATTGAGACAAGGACTTTGAGCAGAAAAGCAAGAGAACTGTCGGAAACGAACATTGCTTCAAAGAGTCTATAGAACGTTGTATCTCCTTCCTAATAACTCCCTGATGAAAGTTTGTTTATTGGCGGAAACAAACCTTACTTCAAAGCATGTCTAGACAATGGCCTTTGTCTTGTGATTACTTGGAAAAGAAAGGGGGAGATCATCATGAAAAGGGTTTAGTCAACAGAGACTTAACAATAGGAGCAAAGGGACCTGTCAATCAAATGGCAGTACCTGAAAAAATAAAATCATTTTCAAGTACATATTGTCTGACAATTTGGCTGTTGTATCTCCTTCCTAACAACTCCCTGGGCAGAGCAAAGTAGTTCAAACTCAAATAGTAAATAATCTTTGTTTCTTTTCGTATTTACTCCGTAGTAATAGAATAGTCCTGGTATTAAGTAATTATACTTTACTTTACTACAAGAAACCTTTGTTCGGGCAGGCCCGGACTACACGTGGTACAAAATTTTTTGACATCTACGTACCGTTAACAAAGACAATATCCAAACTGAGGCCCGGATTCAGGTTTACTAGGCTCGCAGGAGGATCTTTTTCCTTTCTACTAGAACTTTCGATAGGATTTATAACATTTCAATCCATTCATGAAAGTGGGCGCTGAACAGGGTTCAGAGCGTTATCTAACGGGACCCTACAATTGAAAAGTTTTGAATAAAGAAGAAGCTACCTGCTGAAGCATTAAGCATATTTTCAAGTATAAGTATAGGTCAAAGATCGTGCGACTCTCCATGGGGGATGGGGGTAGTGCCACCTCCTCGATCTCATCTAGGTGTGGGCCTGAAACGTTGGCTCGATTATAGCTGAAAGTCTTCTTGTACTCTGAAAAAATATGTACTTTTGATACATATTTTGCATCACTTATCCATACATATTTTGAGAATCATTTATAAAAGCTTTTTATCCTCTTACCCCTTATCACTCTTAAATTACAAGTGAATGACTTCAGATGTTACCAAGGAGTTCCTTCTAAGTAGAAGTACTCTACCCATCTCTATGAAACCAACCCTCTAAATTAATCTACTATGTTACTTGCATTTGATCATCTAATTTGCATATTTGCATACATAATGAGATTATTTTACAAAATTAAAATGTGCATTCAAATTCCCTATCTTTGCTCTTTTCAATGATATATAGGTTATTACAGAGAATATTCTTTTAAATCAACTAAAAAATTCCTGAAAATATTCCTCCTTTTAATACTCAAAACAACTTACGGGAATTTAATGTGACGTAAAAAATCATTGTACTCTCTTAGGCATATTTTTTTGTTGTTTATGTATCTTGGTCATAGAACAATTTTATCATTGTTTGCGGACTTTTTATTCTGCTGCTATTAGAACCCGATAATTCTCTTCAAAAGCATTCGTCCCTCAATTTTTTTTATTTATTTATTTATTTATTTATTTATTTATTTATTGTTTTTTGGACCGTTTAGTTGGTAAATAATCACAGTTCTAATGAAATAGATAAGATTGCTGTGAAACGGTAAACACCTATTAACTTCATGTACTCCTTGAAGCAGAATCAATCCAGTTTTCATTTGGTAAGCGGAAAAATAATTATTTCGTCCCATACACCATTTTCCCTCCGGTCCTTCCCCCTCGAAGCCATGTCGCCCTCTCTATAGTATCTTGTCTGGCTACGAGCCCAATCTGAGTTTAGCATACAGTTTATCTATGTTCAAAAAGGACCAGCCACTCCACTTTTTAAATTTGTTAATGAGATGACTGTAATCGCCCCCAACCCCCAACTCCTGCACCCCAGACTAGTTAGCTTGTCCGTTTTTCGACTCACATAGTTCACGATTGTCCTATGGCTACAGAATATCTGTCTGTCTCAGACGTATTTTTAAAACACGTTTCCCTTTAGATACCAGATAACCCTCCTTCTAGCACCCTGTGGAACTAATTGCGGACTTGACACACCAAAGAAATCACAAATTTTAGTTTTCAGCAACAAATCAGCCGAAAAGCCTAGATAAGAGCCAGGGACTGAGTGAAGTAAGGAATCACTGAAATGTTACACAATGGTTTTCCTTAACATATGAGAAAAAACCTGTGCGTTAGACTGGCGTTGTCATTGAAAATGCATGAGAACTCGATTTTCATAATTGTTAAAAAGACGTTAAGGCAATTGGTAATAAAACATAGTATTAATGGACATAGAAGAGGGAAATGACACATAGTCACACATTTTTAGCGAAAATTGGACAATGAAGTATGATCGGACAGAAGTTCATGCAAGTTAACGTTCTGGTTTTGAGAACCCTGCAAAAATAAGTATTCAGTAATTTAAAATCTTATGTAATAGCCTTCTCCATCCCCCCTCCGCTTAAAGTTTATTGCCTTTTTGCTATCCAGCAGGTAGCTCGAGTTATACAAGTGATTGCATGTGCCTTGTATCGAAAATTGCAAGTTCCAGACTGGGAAAAGTATTGCAATCTACATCCGAAATAGGGCAGTTTCTGTGGAAAAATACCATTTCTTACAATCTACTAAAAAGTTAAAGATTTGTAACAATGGGGAATCAAGTTCCTTAGTACTTGCGCACGGCCGGTCATTGCAGGGAAAACGTAGGACACAGTCCCTCCTATAATTTCATCAACTTAACATAACTTTTTGATGATAGTTAAAGAGCAAAAGGGAATAGAGCAACAACACATATAAAACTGGCAAATGTATGTTGATACATGGATGAACGTACATTAAGTATACATCAATGAATGGTCCGTTCACCATTCAACACAAATTACCACCCAGCCCCTACGTGCCACTATGACAATGTCATCTCGTTGCGTTGTAATAAAAGTTTTTCATTCCCTGCGACACTCAGTGGGAAAAAGCAGTCGCCCTAAGTTTATTTTCAAAATCTTTTAAATGTTAAAGATCTATTTGTTTGACTCACAAGTATCTTTTATAGTGTTTTTTTTTTGTATAAAAACATTGAATACTGAGTAGAAGGTAAACCAACGAGTTATCCTGCATGAATTTAACAAATAAGTAGCAAGAATAATGTCACGTGATTAAAAGGAGCCATTCCTGAATTAGGATCAGTGGTATAGAGCTTATGCACCTACGTCACGTTTCTCTATTTTTCCATCCAAGCGTACATTGTGCAACAATTGTTACTAAGGTGCTATCGTGAGCGCGAATCTTTAACACACCTACTACGTATGGCAGTTCCATCTAGTAAGCCAAATTGAAAGGCGCTGACGTCACGTGCATAAGCTCTATATACACTCATTCAAATTGGGGAACTCCAAGGTAAACAATAAATAATACAACAACAGGCTGTAAACTGTCAACTTGGACAGCGGCAGAGTGTCGGGACCAGTGTACCGTGACTGTCAAAGGTAAATGTAAGACAGCGCAAATGATACTGATAATACTGCAATGCATTGCTTTATGTCTCTGTTCCATACCCCTATTCTTTTCAATAGAAAAATAAAGTGTCAATAATGACATAAAAGAGAAAGGGTAGGTCATTTAGGGTGGCTATCAAACACTGTGTGTGATTTATTCTACCTAGCAGTACTGTGCAGTTTTGGGAAAGAACTAAGTATAGATTGTGTTGTAAGCTGAGTCTCACACCTCTGTACTATCTGTCAATCAAAGACAAAAAGCATAAGGATTCTCACGAACTTCAAATAATTAGCTCAACAACACTTAGAAAACTACGAGTACTGAACCGTTATGGATAATATAGCTGTGACGAGTTTTACCATCTTATCAGCGATTCTTTCTCTGTTTCTGATTTCTCCAGTCGTATCACAGCATTTAATTTTTGAACTAAAGGACAAACAATATCAAGAAATTATATTTTCGGGAGATGTCACCGTAACTATGGTATGTGAAATCACTGACGTTACTCAAGCCAAAGTCACAATCGCGGTAGATGGACTATTGGTTGCTACTATCAACGGAGAGGGCAATTGTCTCGAATTTGTTATTTCACGAATTGATTCAACTGACAACGTAAATATTACCTGCTTTGCAAGTTATAATAAAGATGTTAATATGACAACAGTGACTGACACCAAAACGTTGATGTTGAACGTAAGTGGCATAGACCATTTCTGTTTTCGAAATGGGACGGGTATTAACCAACCCTACCAGGTGGGTGACGTATTACTATTGTCTTGTTACTGCAGGGCGACGGAACCCTGTGTATGGACAGAAACTACTCTTGGAACTGAGATTGGTAGAGTGAGCAAACCCATAGAAGAAAAAACGTATAATAATAAAAAGATAAGAAGAATAATCGTCGGCCCTTTCAATGATACCCACATAAATATCTCAAGATACGATTGTTTTCATGGACCAACAGTGGATTCGAGGTGTTCCATTGGACCTGTTGGAGATTCTGCTGGAGATTTCATATTAAATCCCACGGACCCGTCAGAAATGTCGCTGAAATGTTCTGTGATCGAAGTTTTCGATAAGAGGGATGTTTCTCCCACCACCGAGGGAATAAGTACTGCATCTTCTATAATCCTTTCCTCTGAATGTGTACGTGTGTCTCATATCAGTATCACTTTACCCGACGAGGGATTTAATTTGATCACGTATGTTTTGGTAATTGTGATTGTCACGTGTTTTGTTATAGTAATGGTGGTAGTCTGCACCATATTTTCTGTCAGCAATACCAACTATACCGCCGACTACATGTATGTTCACGAAGAGGAAAGTAACCGAACCAAGGATTCAGCACCATCTTATGAGAGTAAGATACATCAACAGCCGTCAACTGATAAATGTACAACGTATGAAGAAACACGTCACGTTTACTTAGGGACTGGCTATTGAGCATAATGTTAGGAAATTCGATGTTTTGAAATTAAAGTAGTTGTGTTGTTGTCTGCGATTGCGAATTTGAACGTGACGTTTGGCAGAGCAAAGTAGTTCAAACTCAAATAGTGAATATTCTTTGTTTCTCTTCGTATTTACTACGTAGTAATGGAATAGGCTAGTCATGGTATGTAATAATTGTATTTTACTACAAGAAAACTTTGTTTTGGCAGGCCCACGCTACACGTAGTGCACAACTTTTTGAAATGCTACTTACCGTTAACATTTCAGTATCATAACATAGGCCCGTATTCCAGTCAGGTTTACACGCGGGAGGTCCTTTTTCCATTTTGCTTTCTAGTCGAAATAAAATCTGCCCCCATGTGCATGAACAACCCATTTAACACATCAATATTAAAAGAAAACACATAACCTGCACAATGTGGTCTATTACCCTGAAAAATTCTGTCTACCTATCAAAATTGCATGAGAAACTTAATTTGAATATGAACCATAAAACAAGCTTGGGACATTTATTACTGTAAAACGGTTTTATACTGTGTACTGTGCATATCACTCTGTCAACGTCACAGGGTGAACAATGCATTGACAAAGGGTTGCAAAATTACAACCAGTCCTAGTCCTCAGTAAAGAATTGTGTGGTCGTTCGCCGAGAGCTCACCATACACAGTCCTTACAACGACCTATAAAAATAGCGGGGGGGGGGAGGGGAGGAGTAGGGGGTTTCGGCCGTCTTTATGATGGTTGAAATTGGCTTTCTTCTCGCAGCAAGTTTTGGACGTAATATCTTAATTTACTACCATGACTTTTCTTCTCCAGATCTTACAGGAGTATTAGAGTTGTTTCTAATCACTGAGATCTTTTTGAAAGGGCCAAAAACTTGATATGAAATTAGCAACTTTTTCACACCGTAATTTTTACTGTGTGACTAGGGACCTTTGTTAACATCAGTATGCTAATTTGCTACATTGTTATGTCAGTATGGATTGTTTGCAGAGGCAAATACCGTGTGTATGTATAGGAACTACAGTAATCGAATGTTCTGTGTAATGTCACGATGTTAATTCTGATATTAACCAAATATTTCGAACGCTACAGTAAATTCTAGATAGTGGCAAAGTTGTTGATGATGTTCCAAATTTTTGGAATTTTTTAGAGGTTTAAGGTAATCAAAAACAACTTATATTATTGTAAGATTTGAAAAGGAAAAGTTATGGCAGTAAAGAAGGACTCCAGGTCCTAGCTTTGCTATAAGAAGACAATCGATTTCGACCAGCTGTGTGTTGGGCGAAGGCCCCGGATTTTTAATGGGTGGATGTTAGGACCGTGTGTAGGGAGCTATCGGCGACCGCCTATACAAGTGCCTTTACTGAGGACTAAAAAAGTCCCATCAGAGTTGCACAAGCAATATAATTAGAAATACTTCTTTATGCAGAGGCAACAAAATTATTATAGAGAGAAAAATGCACAGACCCATATATTTTTATAATTTCACTTGAAATATTTACACAGGATAAAAATCTCTTACAACGAAAGAACCTGAATCATACCAAGAATCACCCAGATGACAATCCTGTTTGTGCAACATGTTACTCGAAACCACCGAGATCGGTGATCGTAATGGTGCATGCCTGGCATGCTGTGTACATAGTTGGATATGACATGCTTCCGCAGCAGTGAGTGCGGATTTGTCGAACTGCCCTACGTGGCCCGTTTGTTGTCAAGTGACAACTATAGTATAGACATACAGTGCTGGTATTGATTACACACGGGCGTTGTGTGTTGCGGTCGTCTCCCTAGCGATATGGACGTGCAGTCCAGAATTGGGTTCGTTTGCAAACAACAGAGTCGCATCAAAGGACTCTAGTCGCAGCAGGAGACTCGAGTCATTTTCCCTGACTAGAGTCTTCAATTGGACTCGAGTCATGCTATGCTCGAGTCCGAGTTAAGTCATTTTTAGGTGGTGACTCGAGTCAAGTCAAGTCTTTTATGGTTCCAGACTCGAATCAAGTCAAGTCATTTTGGCTGATGACCAAGTCAAGTCAAGTCAAATATGCGACTCCAGTCGACTTGACTTGCCACAACACTGATTCCTGAATTAGGATGACGTGGTATATACACAATTCAAATTGGGGAACTGCACTTTTCAAAAGTGGTAAGCAGGTAAGTAACATGATGAATAGCTGGATAATAACAACAGGCTGTAAACAACTCAACTTTAGCCAGTGACAGAATGTCGGGACCAGTGTGCCATGACTTTCAATGGAAATGTAAGACAGCGCAAAATGCTACTGATAATACTTCAATACATAATGCATATTATATCTCTGCTCTTTCGCTGTTCAATGCATGCATTCTTTTCAACAGATAAGTGAATTGTCAAAAAAAAATCATAAAGAAAAACGGTAGGTGATTTAGGTTGGCTATCAACCACTGTGTGTGATATATTCTACCTAGCAGTACTGTGCGGTATGGGAAAGAAGGAAGTATAGATTGTACTGTGAGCGGTCTCCTACACCTCTGTAGCTATCTGCCAATCAAAGACAAAAGTCATAAGGATTCTCACGAACTTCAAATTATTCTCTCAACAATACTGCGAAAACTACGAGTACTGAACCATTATGGACAACATGGCTGTGACGAGTTTAACCATCTTATCAGCGATTCTTTCTCTGTTTCTGATTTCTCCAGTCGTATCACAGCATTTAATTTTTGAGCTAAAGGACAAACAATATCAAGAAATTATTTTTTGGGGAGATGTCACTGTAGCTATGATATGTGAAATCACTGACGTTACGCAAGCCGAGGTCACAATCTCTGTAGATGGAGTATTGGTTGCTACTAACAACGGAGAGGGCAATTGTCTCGAATTTGTTATTTCACGAATTGATTTAACTGACAACGTAAATATTACCTGCTTTGCAAGTTATAATAAAGATGTTAATATGACAACAGTGACTGACACCAAAACGTTGATGTTGAACGTAAGTGGCATAGACCATTTCTGTTTTCGAAATGGGACTGGTATCAACCAACCCTACCAGGTGGGTGACGTATTACTATTGTCTTGTTACTGCAGGGCGACGGAACCCTGTGTATGGACAGATACTATTCTTGGAACTGAGATTGGTAGAGTGATCAAACCCATAGAAGAAAAAACATATAATAATAAAAAGATAAGAAGAATAATCGTCGGCCCTTTCAATGATACCCACATAAATGTCTCAAGATACGATTGTTCCCATGGACCAACAGTGGATTCGAGGTGTTCCATTGGACCTTTTGGAGATTTTGCTGGAGATTTCATATTAAATCCCACGGACCCGTCAGAAATGTCGCTGAAATGTTCTGTGATCGAAGTTTTTGATAAGAGGGATGATTCTCCCACCACCGAAAGAATAAGTACTGCATCTTCCAGGATTCTTTCCTCTGAAAGTGTACATGTGTCTGATATTAGTACCATTTCATCTGAGGAGGAAAATAGTTCAATTACGTATGTTCTGGTAATTGCGATTGTCACGTGTTTTGTTGTTGTAATGCTGGTTGTCTGTACAGTCATCGTACACGCGAGAATGCATCGAAAAGAGAGGCATACCAGGCGAGAATTCAGTGAAGATAACTCTCGTCAGTACGACCGCACCATATTTTCTGTCAGCAATACCAACTATACCCCCGACTACATGTATGTTCACGAAGAGGAAAGTAACCGAACCAAGGATTCAGCACCAACTTATGAGAGTAAGATACATCAACAGCCGTCAACTGATAAATGTACAACGTATGAAGAAACACGTCACGTTTACTTAGGGACTGACTTTTGAGCATAATGTTTGTAAATGAGATGTTTAGAAGTTAAAGTAGTTGCTTTTATTGTCTGCGATTGCGAATTTGAACGTGAAGTTTGTCAGAGCAAAGTAGTTCAAACTCAAATAGTGAATAGTCTTTTGTTTCTTTTCGTATTATCTCCGTAGTAATAGAATAGTCATGGTAGGCTATATAATAATTGAATTTACTACAAGAAACCTTTGTTCGGGCAGGCCCGGGCTACACATAGTACACAATTTTTTGACATGCTACTTATCGTTAACAAAGTCAGTATCAAAACTTAGACCCCTTATTCAGGTTTACTCGCAGAAGGGACTTTTTCCATTCTACTCGAACTTTCGATAGGATTTATAAAATTATAATCGATTCATGAAAGTGGACGCTAAACAGGGTGGAGAGCGTTGACTAAAGGTGCGTTCACACCAAAACCAAAATCTGCTGCGTTTTGCGGGCGAGACAGGAAATTTTTTATCTCAGAACAAATGGGGCGATTTTCTAAGGTTTCGTTGAAATAAAATTGCCCCTATTTGTTTTAGGAAAAAAATTTCCGCGTCCCGCCCGCAAATCGCAGCAGATTTCGGTTTTGGTGTGAACGCACCTTAACGGTACTCTACAATTGAAAAGTTGTGAACAAAGAAGAAGCTACCTGGGGAAGTTTCAAGATTATTTTCAAGTATTAGTAAATGTCAAATGCGTTAGATCGTGGGACTCTCCATGGGGGATGGGAGTCGTGAAAAAGAATCATTTAAAAAAGCTTTTTGACCTCTTACCCTTAATCACTCTTAAATTACAAGTGAATGACTTCAGATGTTAATAAGGAGTTCCTTTTTACAAAGCAAATTAATTTAATCTTTATTAGAAGTACTCTACCCATCTCTAGGAAATCAACCCTCTAAATTAATCTACTATGTTACATGCATTTCATGTGACGTAAGAAATCATTATTATTTACTCTCTTAGCATATTTTTTCGTTGTTTATGTATCTTTCACATAGAATAATTTTATCGTTGTTTGCGGACTTTTTATTCTGCCACTATTAGAAGCCGATAATTCTCTTCGAAAGCATTCGTCTCCCATTTTGTCGGTACCTTTTGGACCTTTTAGCTGGTAAACAATCGCTTTTCTAAAAGTCGAGGTGAGTCATTGAAAATGTGCATCATACACTTATTTATACCGGAACTTACCAACCAGCCCTACATCAACAATATATTACTCAACTGAACTCTCAAGGTACTACACGAAATTACAGGTTTAAACTGATATTTCTCCCAATTTTGTATCCAAATCGTATGGAAATGCTTCCATCTTAGGAATTATATAAATTTTCATAAAATAAGATACTCAGCATAAAGGGAGACTCCAGTATAGTTCCAAGTCGTATTCTAAGTGTGTGAATGCGGCAAGTCAAATTCTGGGGAGTTTTTGAACAATTAGGGCATCTTGTGATCTTGTGATAGTCAGCATACTTTACACAGCTACATTCAGTTGACAAACGGAAACCTTGAACGCTTATAAAGTAATATCAACATGCCTGATTTAGCCAATAAATGTTTACGAACAGATGTACTTAAACGAGCATCTCAAAGAGAAAGAATAGAGAAAAACGCAATAAAAGCATCCAATTAGCAGGATGGGTCATGCAATATATTTGAGCAAATTGAAACAAACTACGCCGAGAGTTTACATTGAATAAGTTTTTCATGAATAGAAGTACTGTATCAAAACTGGCCCGTTTGGTGCTTTTCTGCATGGAAATAGTTCAAGTTCATGAAATTTATATGGCGCACTATTTAAAATAATTATTCTAATGCGCCTTACAAAAAGAAAGTAGAAAAACAAAGATTAAGTTGATCTATCAGATACCATCAAAGGCACAGCTAAATAGGTAGGTTTTTAATAAGGACTGAAAATGTTCCAGAAAGCGTGCTGAATTAACTGAAGGGGGCAGATCATTCCATAACTTAGGGCCTTAGACAGCTAGCGCGCGCTCACCAAACGTGGATCTATATCTAGGAACAACCAGATTGAGAGTAGTCTCGGATCTGAGTACATATTTTGTTTGCTTAAAGGAGGACAGTCATATTAGAAAGGTAGAGTGGTGCAATATTATGTAGGGCTTTATATACAAGAAGCAAGATCTTTAATCGATTCCTACGGAGCACTGGGAGCCAGTGCAAATCCTTTAGCAAGCCTAAGAATGGGAATAACCTATTCTTGTTAGCAACTAGTTTGGCAGCGTAATTTTGCACACGCTGTATCTTGTACAACATGCATTTCGAAATACCAGATAGCAAAATATTACAAAAGTCGATACAGCTATGAACCAGTCATTCACAAGAGCAATTAATGATAGCGCGCTTGCTTAAGAATTTAGCACACTGTCTAATGTTATAGAGATGGTAAAAAGCAGTTTTACATTTACTATTGACATGATCAGACATAGAAAGACCTTGATCTAACCAAGTTCCTAAGTACTTTACAGACGATGAGACTTTAACAGGGGTGTTGCCAACAATAATATTTTCAATGTTAAGTTTGGACAATTGTTGGTTTGAACCAAATATAATTACTTCCGTTTTACTGTCATTCATTCTTAGTTTATTGAATGCCATCCAGTTCTTGACATCTTTCAGACACATTTCAAGCTTTGCGATCGAATCACTTACGTCAGTGGGGTCACCCGCATTCATACTAAGGTATATGCTATGATCATCTGCATATCCGTGTATACTTGGTGAGTGAGCAACGTTTTTGTTCATTTAGCCTCTTCGACTCTCCGACATTGAAACTTTTCCTTTGAGAAGCCTGTACTGTTAGCCAAGTGGTGTATTGATACTCATTAGTAGCCTGGTAATTGATAGTTTATAGCTGATGAGGTTCATATTCTTACGTCAGTTTTTACGTCATTCTAGAAGTCGTGACTCCATTCAGAGTCACGACTAACAGGGCCACGGGGTCCCGAGTCCAAAACTATTGAAGTCGTCCAAGCTTATTGCATGCCACCCCCATTCAATTCCTTTTGCTAGATGCGGCCATTCGGCTTGTAACTGGTATTAAAAAAGGTGAATTATAATGAAGATAGATAACATTGTAACGGTAAACACCTGTTAACTTCATGTACTCCTTGAAGCAGAATCAATAAAGTTTTCATTTACCAATGTAAGTGGCAAGGTAATTATTTCGCCCCATGAAACATTTTCCCTCCGGCCCCCTTCCCCTCGAAGCCATCTCGCCCTCTCTATAGTATCTTGCCTGGCTACGAGCCCAATCTGAGTAGCATATAGTGCATCTATATTCAAAAAGGACCAGTCACTCCACTTTTTAAATTTGTTAATGAGATGACTGCATTTTCCCCTCCCCAATTCCTGCACCCCAAACTTGTTAGCTTGTTAGTGTTTTTGATTCACATAAGTTCACGATTGTCCTTTGGCTACAGAATATCTGACTGTCTGTCTCAGACGTATTTTTAAAACACGTTTTCCCTTAGATACGAGATAACCCTTCCTCCAACACCCTTTGGGATTGATTGCGGACTTTGCACATCAAACAAATCACAACTTGAAACAACTGAAAAGCCTAGATGTGAGTCAGGGGCTGAGTGAAGTAAGGAATCACTAAAATGTTATACAATGGTTCTCCTTAAAATATAAGAAAAAAACCTGTGCGTTAGACTGACGTTGTCATTGAAAATGCATGGGAACTCGATTTCATAATTGTTCAAAAGACGTTAAGGCAATTGGTAATTAAACATAATATTAATGGACTTAGAAGAGGGAAGATATGAAGACAAATTCTCGATGACTTAAGAGTTTTCCCTCCAGGTTGGACGGCAACGGCTACATACTCATACAACCATAAACCTGGAGAAATCTGTATCATATTGGTATCGTAATTTTCTTTCCATTACTGTGTATACGCACACTCAGCTACATACTTATCCTATGTAATGTAGTTCGATAACCTTCAACATTGGAATAATAAAGACAAGTGTGGCATAGTTGAACCGTGGGGTTGTTATAGGAGTAAGAACTCCCTGACTAAGCCGTGTCCACGGGGAGGACGGATCAGTGCACAAGTGACAGACTCTCATGCATTTGTAGCGGTCCGAAATTGGACCATGAAGTATAATCGGACAGACGTGCATGCAAGTTAACGGTCTGGTTTAGAGAATACTGCAAAAATAAAAGTGTTTCTTATTTTAAAACCTTACATAATTAACCTTCTCCCCCCTCCTCCCCCCGCTTAAAGTTCATTGCTTTTTCGCTACCCAGTGGGTAGTACGAGTTATGAAAGTAATTGAATGTAGGCCTACATTGTATCGAAAAAATGCAAGTTCCAGACTGGGAAAAGTATTGCAATCTACATATCAAATAGGGCAGTTTCTGTGGAAAAGTACCTTTTCTTGCAATCTACTAAAAAGTCAAAGATTTGTAACAATGAGGAACTAAGTTCCTTAATACTTGCGCACGGCCGGTGTAGCGGGAAGATGTGTCTCCCGTGTAAAAAGAGTCCTCTTAGCAGTACCTCCACAAAACAAAATCCATGTACTGAAGACCATCAAGTATGGTACATAGTATTGTCACAGTCTTCATAGGGAATAACTAACTAACAGGATTAAACATTTTGAGGGTATATACCTGCCCATTTTTTAACTAGTGACAACCGGGGGATCATGTCAGTCTACTCGTTTAACGTGAGAGAAAGTCAACATACTCAAGTTTGGTATCACACTGTTACTGTCTCTACCCAAGACAACCTTGTTAAAATCATCATTGCAGCGGTGAAAGACAAATAATTTTCTTTAATAACCATCACTTCACGAAAACTTGTATGAAATATAATATAGGATTTAATTATAGGCCTACACATGTACAGTAATTCCATTTTTTTTTTTATCAGAGACAATGATAAAAAGTGGAAAGACTGAATTTATGCCATAAGCTCTGAAAATCAACCCTGAAAAATTAGTCTGTGTCCCACCGGAAGATATTTCCAGGTTAAGTCCTGGAAACAGTGTCTGGAGAGACAGTTTTTCCCACCACATTAAGAAATTGTGTCCCGTCAGACACATTTTACTGTTACCATCTTTTCCGGACAGTAATTACAAACAGATCCCACTATTAAATACTGTCCTTTTTTGCCACTGTCCGCTAGAAACCACAGTGTTTTGATTATCCGCTAATGATTTTGGCAACGATAAACTGAGGCATCCGTATATGGTTGGCCGCGGTGGACATAAGACGGACTGAACTCAACGCGTAGAAAACAGACCATGAACCAATCAAATCCACGGATCGTTGGTTATACCATTACACAATGGGATAGACTAGAATCCATTGAAAACAGAGGGAACTTATGGAATGATTTTGGTTTGATTTGGTTGATTATTAATACTCTTCCACATGGCGTAGTGTGTAGTGGTACTACATTAAAGTATTTCACAGTGTTTTAAACCGGTAGTTTCTCAATACATTGAAGAAGAACATACAAACACGCCCACACCATTAGCTGAAAAGGCAGACAGTGTGTTTGAGACGACCAAAATACACACGAACAGCGAACATTTAATAGAAAACAATATCCGTTTCAATAGAAGGGGGCTACAAGCAGAGGAAAGAGTAAATGTACATGGAATTTCAGAATTTCAGGTCGAATTTTCGGATACACGCATGTTGCAAAGAGAAATGTGAGAGAAATATGTCACTTTGGACCCGCGTGGGTTAAATTGAAAACCGGTAAAACTGCTTTGACAGACCGGGGCTTACAAAATAATGCACTTAGTTTTGACTTTACAGAGTTTCATGCAAACAAAACAGTCAGTTGTGGTACTATAGACAGTGGTGTACTTAGGGGGGGGGCATTGGGACATGCCCCCCTCACTTATGCCGATCTTTTTAAGTTCCTAAAAATACGTAAACTTTTTTAACACAAGTTTTACTTCAAAAGGTAGCATATGTGGCACCAGATTGCATGTATTAAGGGCACCTAATTTTTCAAAAATGTTCAAAGGGGGAGGGGACACCCCATTAGCCATGGTCCTCCCTCACTGATGCCGATTGTTTCTTGTTTTAGTTCCTAAAAATACGTACATTTTTTAACACAAATTTTACTTCAAAAGGTAGCATATGTTGCACCCGATTGCATGTAAGGACACCTAATTTTTCAAAAATTTTCAAAGGGCAGGGGACCCCACCCCTTAGACCCCTCCCCAGGCAGGCGATCACACAACATACTGCATGGCCCCCGTGAGAGAAATCCTGTCTACGCCACTGACTGTAGGATTGCCTAGTTAACTCAGAATAAAGACTCGGGTGTTAACGCCTCCCTGGTCAGAAAATTAGGTTTGCTTGAGTGGTTAAGTTCACGTTCTGATTACCTGCAGGGATGAAGAAAGATTTGTATTGTATACAGAACACCTTTCAGTGATGTTTCCGCCCAGATCTTTGACTCTCTGTGCATTCCCTGGCCCATAGGTTGCAGCGCCAGAGGGGGCTGGGGAAAACTGCATCGCCGAAAAAAATTAAGAAGAATCGGGATACCGGGAAAAAGAAAAGAGAAAGGAGAATAATTAAAAGAAAAGAAAAGTAAAATAAAGCCGGGAAAATCAAAACGACAGACAAGAAAAGGAATAATATGAATAGGGGTGATAACTGAATTTAGGTAAGGTGGGGAAGAGGAAATTGGCTTGGTAAATTTGGAAGGAAATGTGGATGTTACTAGTTCTGTGGTAGACAGGGCTATAGGGATGGTGGAAAAAACGAACGGGACGAAATAGCCTGAAAGAGTGAATGGCTGGGAAGAATGGAACAAGGACAAGGGCTGCAGAAAGGCCGACTTTGCAAGAGGGAGAAAAATAATGAGCGGAGAGAAAAGAAAGGGAAGGAACAATGAAAGGTCAGTTGCGGGGAAGAAACGCCCAGGAAAGCATGATATATAACTTAGCAGGAGGAATTTCGGGAAACAGAGATAAGGAGTAATGGCAGCGCCGAATCCAAGGGGGGCGAAAGGGGCGTACGCCCCTATTTTCAGCAAAACAATGATTTTTGTGACAGAATTTTAAACCTCCAAGCCCATCTGATTGCACCATGCACTTTCTACAGACGTTTACGCCCCCTCTCTCATTTCTGGATTCCCGACCCTGAATAGGGGGAAGGAACAATGAAGAGAGGCAGGAAATGTGGGAGAAGGAGACGGACAGAGCTATAAGCTAAAGTTTTTATTACTGATTTTTCTGGATACTTAAAGACATACACTCGTCACCCCAAAGTATATTTTTAGTGTGGGGCCATCAAAAATCTTAGTTGGTGACGGCTCTTTGATTAAGAGCAAAGTTTGAAAATGAAGAGTAGCTTACATTCCACACAATGCAACGGGGCTGTAACGTACTCGATTCTGGACTCGAGTCCATGCTTTGTCGGACTCGGAACTGGCTCAGAATGGGAGGTTCTGGAATCTGAATTGGCCCGGAATGGGCTGCAGCTGGACTCGGACTCGGAACCGATTCAAGAAGAGTGCACAAAAATGAAAGTTAAATATTTGTTCCCTAGGGCTACATTGTTATTGATGCACAGTTCAACATATAAATGGTCACATACAGTCAATTAAAATACAGCTTGAACCAGGGCATGAAATTGACTCCTAAAATGCCCGGTTTTAATTAAATGTAATTACAAAACAGTACAAAAAGCATGATGCCACATTCGCCAAATAGCTGGACTCGGAATTGGCCCTGAATTGAAAAACCTGGAATCGGATGCGGCTCGGAATTGAAGGATATACTGGACTCGGGATTGACCATGAATGGTGGTCATTTAAATCTACATTGGCCCGGATTCGGGCCAGGTGGACTAGGATACAGCCCTGTAATACAGAGAGAGAGTTTGGATTTACACTGGGGGGGCGTGCCCCCCCCCAATCGATTTCAGAATTTTTTTTAAATTTTAAAATGATCCCAAAAGGCGTTTAAGCACTTGCGCGCGAGGGGGTGTGGGAGGGGGAGTTCCCCCTCCCACGGTGATGTTGAAAATATGTGATTTGGTGCATACTTTATACGATATTTTGTATGCAAAAGGAGACATATTATTATGTATCTTGTGAAATATTTTGTAGGAATAACCATAGTTAATACATATTAACTATGGAATAACTATATAGAAATCAAATACACAACACACATATTGCTGGCAAATAATTTATCATTCTACAAGTATGCAGAATCACATAACAGCTTCAAACAAGTGTAAGGTGTTGCTTTTGTACATAGGCCTACCACTAGATACCATGTGTTCCTGATATTTAAGGCGTGCAATTTGTCCCCTTCCGGTATCGGTATGGAGTTGGCAAGTACGCTGCCAGTGCTCCGCGTCAACCGGTTGGCGAGGAGCGCGAGAAAATCTTGGTCCAAAATGCCTCCCAGATCGCTGGAAATGGCACTTCCCAGGCCTATTTGCCGCACATAAATAGGGGAAACACTAGTAATATTGTAAAAAAAAACATAAAAAATACCAACATTTTGCTCAAGGGCGGCTGCCCCCTCCCCCCCCTTGGCTACGCACCTGTTCCAGCAAGATATGATCAGTTCCAAATATATCCCTAAGATAGCACCATTTTGCATCTAGGCAACCTTAAATTAACAAAAAAATTTCAGAGGAGGGAGATCCCTCCCCTATTTCGGCATCTTTATGAAGTGACAAAAAGGATTCCACACTGCTGTATACAATCGCAGGGGCACCCAAAAAGTTACAATTTACGGAGACTGGGGGGGGGGGGACTGAGGTGGCATTACGACTGTTCTCCCCCCCCCCCCATCACCAAATCCTGGCAGCGCCCCTGTAGCAAAATGTAACTGAAGATGAAAGCGCGTGTAGCGCGGGAGACATTTTGTAATTTTAGAAAGAAAAAAGTTACAGAAAACAAAATACATTCTTTATTAAACGCCCTTTGGAATTATTTTTGGTCAAATCCTTGAGTCATATCAGGGCCAACGTTTACAGGTAGTAAAATTTTATTTTCGATCGATTTTTCTTGTAGGGCACAGTGATGCGTACGGGGGGACACGGGCCACGTACCCCCACCTAGCTGGGGGCCTGGAAACCCTTAACATGATCCGTCGTCTCCACTCAACCCTTACCCCATCATTATGTCTTTTGTGCTATTAGACTACCAAAAAGGCCAGATTTTGATTCCATTTTTGTAAACATCCAATGCCACTTTGGAGATAGTCAAATGCTTTAATCGAATGATAACAATTTATTAATACCTTAGAGTCTCGGGGTCTCCGTTCCTTGGACCCCCAATTTAGCATTGTCCCTGGACCCACTAGGGGTCTTACAGTGGGACCCCGGGCCCAACGCCTACAGGGGAGCACTGCCCGTCACTACGAGGCCTCCAGAGGAGCTCGGTCCTTCATTTTGGGGTGTCCGTTTTGAGGAACGCTTGAACCCTAGTGCCCCCTCTTCAAAAAGTCTGGGGACTCCACTGCGTGCTTGGCCCAACTAGTAAACCTGCTGGGACCTTTGCACACAAGTGAGGCTACCAAGCGAACGAAAAGGTTAAAAGGTTTCAGAAACCTAACAGAGCAGTATACTTCAAAGTATCTACGGTCTTTAACCCCACTCCACAGCACAAAGATGTTACCTGTCTAATTACAAGACAGAATGTCCGTTAAGAACGCATTACTTCAAAACTTTTGAAAAAAGGGACTGCCTACGTGGTATCAGATAATGCTACCGCCTACCTATTTTAATTTATTTTTCCTCATTTTCCAATGGGGGGCATGGCCTGCTGCACTTTCCGCTGGATACGCCACTGCCTATGACGAGGCCCGGGACCGTATTCTGGGCCTCGACTAGGCCGGTCTCGAGAACGGAGAAGCAATTGTATAATACGGCTGACTGAAAGCAGATCCAGGATGCAATTTTTAATGAAAAATGCAATCTCCTTTTAAAAATTAGTAGCTCCTTGTAACAGTGTGGTACTGAATCATCTTTGTATGACACCATGGTAGTGACCCAGAGACTTAATAAGAAAGGAAAGATGTTTGATCGTGTCCGTTCGACTGAGGCTTAAATGATGTCAGATCTCAACAACCACCCATCATGACCTTCAAAAATTGCGAAATTTTGCCAAACAAGTGCTCACGGACAAAAGTATTATTTGATCCAAAGGACATGGCCTTGCCTTGAATCTTGGAGTAATTTTACGCATTTTTGGTCAAAGTTTGGGACTTATTCTTGAGTTTGTACTAGATCTTTTGACACTCCGCCGAGTCCACTTATGTCAAAGTTAACTTACGGTCTCCCTCAGTTCACTTTGACATCCCATAAGTTCACTTTCTGTCTCCCGCAATAAAAAAAACAAAAACAAAATGTTGGAAAGTCGCTTCCCAACTCCCCAGGGCCATACATGTTCAAGGCAACTTCCTCCGTAACCGCGTTTCGAAGGACAGATTTTCCTGTTGCTTATATGCAGACATTATTTCCTCGTAAAATTGTGTCCCCCGGACACATTTTCCTGTGGCGGGTGGACACTATTTCCTCAGAAATATTGTCCGGCGGGACATATTTTTTTGGAAAATGTGTCTGGTGGGACACATTTTTCAGGAGAGACACCATTTCCTTTTACACCGGCCATTGCAGGGAAAACGAAAGACACAGTCCCCCCTATAATTTTATCAACTTATCATAACTTTTTGATGGTAGTTAAAGAGCAAAAGGGAATAGACCAACAACACATATAAAACTGGCAAATGCATGTTGATACATGGATGAACCTACATTAAGTATACATCAATGAATGGTCCGTTCACCATTCAACACAAATTACCACCCAGCCCCTACGTGCCACTATGACAATGTCATCTCGTTGCGTTGTAATCAAAGATTTTCATTCCCTGCGACACTCAGTGGGGAAAAGCAGTCGCTAAAATCGGGATTAAGGGGGCAAGCGGGGGCACTTGCCCCCACTTTTTCCACAGCTTAAAAAATAAAAGTAAGAAAAAAATTTGCGAAAGTAAGAGAGACCAGAGAAATTATAGAAGAATTTTCAATAGACTATTATGATTAAATTTGCAATGTTTAATGAAGGAAAATATTAATATAAAAAACCATAAAATTGTTAGGAAAATTTTTCTCGGTGCGCTTCGCGCGCACCTCCGGAGAAAAATGACTAATACAGTTGACAATTTTGTCTGGCACCTTAAAATTTCTTTCGTCCTACTCGCTACACAACTGTGACTTGAAGCTCTGAAATAAGGGTCACTGAAAGTACTAATGTACGTCATTAAATGCACCATGGTCCTTGCAAACAAAGTCCCAAACCTTACCCATGTATACGGAACCGCAATTCTGGAAATAAAAGAAAAAAAGAAAAAATTGGCGTGCTTCGCATGCGCCTATATAAATCGACGTCTCATTAGTACTGCTGTAGCGCTAGCTGTGCGTAGGAAAACTTTGGTGGAATTGCCTCGTTATTACTTCCTGTAGGACAGCTTGACTAAATTCACATTTCCAAAACCCTCGCTACACCTCTCGCTGTTCACTTTTCTCATATCCTGCTCTGTGGAAAGGAAAGGCACCTGAGGAAAGTAGGAAATTTTTTTATTCAATTAAAATACTGCATTTAAAACTAAAGAAAGCAATAGGTTAAAATTAAATGTCTCAAACGCTGTCTCAACGCTGTTTTCTTTTGCGCGCTTCGCGCGCACCCGTTGCAAATATTGCTTCGGGGTTTCAGGGTAACTTCCTACAGAACATACTGCTTGTCATACTTCGTACAAACCCGCCAGGGGCCCTAAAGCGGGCCCCTGGACCCCACGCCGTTTGGTGAGTGCGAAGCGCTTCCCCGGCGCCTTTGGCGCCGTCTGACAGTCCATCTGGCTTTGCCCCCCCCCCCCACTTTCAGACACCAAATCCCGAACCCTGGCAGTCGCTCCAAGTTTATTTTCAAAGTCTGCTAAATGTTACAGATCTCTTTGTTTGACTCACAGTATCTTTCATAATGTTTTTTGTATAAAAATATTGAATACTGAAGGTAAACCAACGAGTTATCCGGCAAGAATTTAAGAAATAAGTAACAAAAATATTGTCACATGATTAACAGGAGTCATTCCTGAATTAGAATGAGGGATGGCACTCATATTCACGTACATATTCACATTGGGGAACTCCATTTTCCCTTTAGGAGAGGTAAACAATAAAAAAGAGGTACGTATTGTGTTCAAAAAAGAATAAGTAAGTATTCCAATAACAGTACGAAGTGGTAAACAAATAAATAACACGATGACTACTTGCATGGGCGTCAATCCTGGGGGGACGGGGGGACATGTCCCCCCACATTTCGATGGGTGGGGGACACAATATCAAATGTCCCCCCACATTTGCGTAAAAGAGTGGTGTCGTGGCTCTATTTGACTGGCTTTTTGAGTGACATGTAGGTTTGTTGGACAATTTTTAAGTGTCTTGATGCAGATTCTGAATGTAGATTCCTTAGGGAAATCTTATTTAATGGCAAAATTTCGGCGCGCTTCGCGCGCATGCGTCACGGTTTGCACTTCTTCTCATTACCGTTAAAAAGATAATTATACATGGAACAATTCTGATCACAACACTTTCTGAAAACAGACATACATCTCCAGACATCTGTAGGGGCCTCGCATCAATATGGGATCATTCAATCAGTGGCGTACGCAGAGGGGAGGGCCATCCCGCCATGCCCACCTTCACTGATTCCGATTTTTTTAAGTTCCTAAAAATACGTAAATTTTTTAACACAAATTTACTTAAAAAAGGTAGCATATTTGGCACCAGATTACATGAAAGGACACCTAATTTTTCAAAAAATTTCAAAGGGGATGGAGACACCCCATTGGGCAATGTTCCCCTCACTGATGCCTAATTTTTTAGTTCCTAAAAATACGTAAATTTTTAATACAAATTTTACTTCAAAAGGTAACATGTGGCACCAGATTGCATGTAAGGACACCTTAATTTTTAAAAAAAATTTCAAAGCGGAGAGGGACACCCCCTCCCCCTTAGATCCCTCCCCAGGCCAGCGGTCACACAACATACTGCATCCCCCCCCCCCACCTTGTGGAAGGTTGAAAGTACGTTGTTGCCGTTAAACACTTTTCAAGAATTATTACCGAGGGTGGCCGAAGCCATTATTTTTACCGAGCTTCGCCGAAGCCATTATCGGTATAGATGGTGCAGGCGCGGATCCAGGTTGGCCTGGGGAGCCCCCCCCCCCCACGAAAGGAGAAAAAGGGAAGAAAAAGAAAAAAGAAATGGAGAAAGAAAAATTAAGAGCAAAAAATTAATAAAAGTGTCTAAGAACGTATTTTAAGTATATATTTCTCTAGGGGTTGGGTGGAGCTATAGCTGGATTATCTCTTTAGATATCTTTCACATAATGTTCGAAAACAGGTGAATACCTGAGTAATGATCCTTGACTTGGGATCTAAATAAGTAAACATCGTGACATGTGCAGTATGGGCCCTGCTAGCTGCACTGAAATTACTTATAACAATTTTGTGTTAAAGAGTGAAAGTTTTTGTAATCTAAAGGGATTGAGAGGCAAAGTTTTCGCCATGCAGACCTCGCAGAATGAATACAGAAGACGAGCTGTCAGGTGACGTGCTATTGTGCACAGTGGCACCAGCTGTTGCAGGCAAAGTAGCGGCGTGCATACCCTATTCTATTTCAAAACTGTCTGAAAAGTTTTAAAATGAACTCAAAAGGCTTTGAAGCTACAGATAGTTGCGTCGGCACCGTGGGCAATGGGTGACGTGTGTCCCCCTCCCCCATCGATTCTTGAAAATTTTTAAAATGGTCACAAAAGTCGTTTAAGCTACAGATTTCCGTGGAGGGTGGAGGGTGAGATGTATTTTTGATGATTAGTTTACTTGTTCTTACCCTTTTCTTTCACAAACTGTTCTCAAACTATCATAAGTTTTGGAAATTCTTGACAAATTCCAAATTTTCGCACGCTCCGCTAGCTTCAAGCCTTGTGTCAGATTTGTCCTTATTTTCAATAGCTTTCAGTAGCTCACGGGGGAACCAAGGAGCAAAAGTGCTTTTTAAGAATTCTCAGTCAGAGGGTTCGTTTCTGAATAGCATAGGTTGGTGGGAAAATGACAGTGTCCGATGCAGGTTCTAAATGCAGGTTTTGTCATGGACTAATATCTTATTCAAAATTTCGGCGCGCTTCGCACGTATATATACGACAGGGTTTACACCCGATTTCATATACCATTGACAAAGCTATGACGCAAGAAATTATTCAAATTCCAACATTTTTCTAAAAAGTACATCTCCTTCTCTGTAGGGTATTCATCATTATGGGATCTTTGACTAATCTAGTCTAGCAAATGGTTTGAAAGACTGAAAGTACGTAATTGCCTTACTTTCCAAACATTTTACCGCGACGTTCAATAACGACGAAAATCTTTTCTGAAACGAATTTTGCCTGTCCACCATCCCTCTTGCTATACTTGAAAAGACAAGGTGATATATATCTCCTCCCATATGGATGTCGGGTAGTGAGAATCCCGTTGGTCCCTCTTTTGTATACTGTAACTAATTCAGAGCTCCCGGGAGGCGCTATACTGTTCTCTGTCAACCTTGGATATCCTTTTAAAATGTAAAGGAAATATTTTATTATAGTCCAAGAATGTTTCTGTGGATTCCACGCAGGTACAGTATAATTACGTGTACAATTTTCCCATGGGCGTGGATCATGGGGAATGGGGAGACGCGTCCCTCTCACTTTTTTGGAAGGGGGACATCGTCAAAAAGTCCCCCTCACTTTTTCAAAAATGATAGAACAGACTGCAATTATGCCTAGGAAAACGAAATTTTTAGAAGAAAAATAACCTAAAAATCCTACACTTTTGTTGCACCAAATCGCATCTGAGGGCATTCAGTTCTAGAAAAATTTCCCTTAGACCCCTCCCCCATGCCGACGATCACAAAACTTATTGCCTCCCCGTGACGCAAATTCTGGCTACCACCACTGCTTCTTCCACCAGGACGGCGATTCACAAATGTGGAAAAGTCCCCCCCCCCCTTCACACTTTTGGAGATGGATCCACGCCCATGATTTTTCCTGGGACTTTAGGGGGTTTGAAGACAATATATTAACCGTCTCTTACTCCCCTTTTTCACCTGAACGAAAATTAGAACTCACTAAATTGTGGACATTTTTTAACATACAATCACTTTAGAATGACCCACAGATACCACCATTTTGCATATAGGCTCCCTAAAATTATCAAACATTTCTCAAAGGGGAGGGTAAACTCCTCCCTGGGATTACACTCTCATGTACTAACAAGAAAAGGCTCTCCCACTCTTGTATATAGCGTATACAAAATCCCACTGCCTAAAAAGGCACTGTTTAGCAGTTATCTGGTGTTCCCCCAATCACCAACTCCCGCCGTCACCATCGGTCATAGATTCCTGAAGGGTATACCCCTCAGAAATCCATAAAGAAAGTGATATATCATCTCTCCTCCCATATGGACGTCAGGTTGTGAGAGTCCTGTTGGTCCCCCTCTTCAGTGTACAATTAATGCAGAGCTCCCGAGAGGCTCTATACCGAAAATTTTTGGCACGTTTCACGCGCAATTGTTTACGCTTACGGAGAGAGGTATGTTTTTATTGAGTGATGGATTTATTTTTATCACTTTTTACGAAAAATCATATGACATCTTTCACGATTTTTGCAAAGTCTTCTCAATATTTCTTGATTTTTGCTTGATCTGTGTAGTTTTAGCCTTGAATTACTCCTTTTACTATCAATAAGGTCCTAAAAGTATTCGCATTACTCATCGGTGGGGTTCTAACATAAGCCAATTATTCATGTGCATAAACGTGATTTCAGAGGAGCCAGCATTGTAAGGATGTAAAGCAACTGATATTCATTCTTTCACCCTCCTCTTCTTATGAGAACTGAAAAATTAGTATCGAACCCACCTTCTAATTGATAGACACACATGAAGGGAATTGACACCGTTTGTAATAGCAATGGTTTTAAATGTAAATTCAAATTTTCGCGCGCAATTGTTTCATCTGACGTCCTTATACCTGAATACCGTATAACGAAAATAAAACACTCATTATGGCAAAATCATTTCAAGTTACCTGCATGGGCTCATAATGTTGGCGTGTAAGTTTTAAGATAACTTAGATTCTCCGGAACTTCTGCAGGTACATATAGTAACTTATACTGAGCCATACACATCAAATTCCATGCAACATGAAAAGGTATAAAATCTCACTGACATAAGAACTGGAGCCGATTTCTGTGCTCTTAAAATGCAATACTGCGAGAGCTTCCGGGGGCTTTGCCCCCTGGACCCCGAAGGGGCCCTATCGCGGGCCCCTGGACACCACGCGTAGGAACTGGCGCTTCGCGCTCGTGGTGAACTTTCGGTGCACATGAGATTTTCCATCTTGGCCCCCCTCAAAATTTCTCGATCCGCGCCAGCAGATGGTGATTGTTAATACACTTACGACTACAAAGTATTCTGAAAACGCCCTTGCTAATCCTTCACACCTTTGGTATACTATGATCAGCTCCAAAATATCCCAAAGATATCCCATTTTGCATCTAAGCAACCTTAAATTAACAAAAATTTCTCAAAGGGGAGGGCTACACCCCCTCCCCTTAGACCCCTCCCCCAGGATGACACCTTTATAAAGTGACAAGAGAAGGATCCCCACTGCTGTATACAAACGCAGGGTGAATAAAAAAAGGTGCAATTTACACGCCGCCACTGCAGTTAGTTAAAAAATCCAGCCAGTCGGATAAATTAGAATTCACTAAATTATGGACATTTTCCAGTCACGTACGATTAGCTCCAAAAATATCCCAAAGATAGCACCGTTTTGCACCTAAGCAGCCTTAAATTAACAAAAATTTCTCAAAGGGGAGGGGGTGTCCCCTTAGACCCCTTCCCCAGGACGACACATTTATGTAGTGACAAAGGAAGGATTCCCACTGCTGTATACAAAACGCAGAGCACATAACAAAGTGCAATTTAAACGCCTCCACTCAGTTGGAAAAAACATCCAGCCGGTCGGAATTTGGGACCTTCACACGCCCAAATATATCACCCTAGCAACGGGCCTGGTCGGGTCCATGATCTCCGACAATGATCCACGCTGCGAAGCGTTGTTTCAGCTATTTTGGGACATTATGAAAATAACATCTTGAAGTAATTCGATCCGTGGACTCCGTGAATTTCACCTGGCAGATCATCTATGATGGTCATGTTAACTTTGAAATGATAATTCTTATTAGAATAGGACAACGTCAGTCATCATAAGGGGGGGGGGGGGAGGAAAGGGCCTATAGGAAGACGCCCCCTCTTCAGAACCAAAGGTATTGGTTTGTGCTAAGTCATGTATGTCCCCCGCCCCCCCCCCCACATTTGAATACGGATTGACGCCCCTGACTACTTGGATAATAACAACAGGCTGTGAACCGTCAAATTTAGCCAGCGACAGAATGTCGGGACCAGTGTGCCGTGACTTTCAAAGGTAAATCTAAGACAGCTCAAATGCTACTAATGCTACTGTTGACTGTAATGCATTGCTTTTTGCCTCTGTTCAATGCCCTATTCTTTTCAATAGAAAAGTAAAGTGTCAAAAAAGTAGTGTCAATAAAGACATAAAAGAGAAAGGGTAGATGATTTAGGTTGACTATCAACCACTGTGTGTTATATAGGCCTATTCTACCTAGCAGTACTGTGCGGTATGGGAAAGAAGGGAGTACAGATTGCGTTGTAAGCTGTGTCGTACACCTCTGTAGCCATCTGTCAATCAAATACAAAAGCATAAGGATTCTCACGAACTTCAAATAATTATCTCAACAACAGAGAGAAAGCTACAAGTACTGAATCATTACGGAAAATATGGCTGTGACGAGTTTTACCATCTTATCAGCGATTCTTTCTTTGTTTCTGATTTCTCCGGTCGTATCACAGCATTTAATTTTTGAGCTAAAGGACAAACAATATCAAGAAGTCATATTTTCGGGAGATGTCACTGTAGCTATGATATGTAAAATCACTGACGTTACGCAAGCCGAAGTCACAATCTCTGTAGATGGAGTATTGGTTGCTAATAACAATGGAGAGGGCAATTGTCTCGAATTTGTTATTTCACGAATTGATTCAACTGACAACGTAAATCTTACCTGCTCTGCAAGTTATAATAAAGATGTTAATATGACAACAGTAACTGACACCAAAACGTTGATCTTGAACATAAGTGGCATAGACACTTCCTGTTTTCGTAATGGGACGGGTATTAACCAACCCTACCAGGTGGGTGACGTATTACTATTGTCTTGTTACTGCAGGGCGACGGAACCCTGTATATGGACAGAAACTTCTCTTGGAACTGAGATTGGTAGAGTGATCAAACCCATAGAAGAAACAACGTATAATAATAAAAAAAATAAGAAGAATAGTGGTCGGCCCTTTCAATAATACCAGCATAAATACCTTAAGATACGATTGTTCCCATGGACCAACAGTGGATTTGAGGTGTTCCATTGGACCTGTTGGAGATTCCGCGGTAGATTTCATACTAAATCCCACAGACCCGACAGAAATGTCGCTGAAATGTTCTGTGATCGAAGTTTTTGATAAGAGGGATGTTTCTCCCACCACCGAGGGAATAAGTACTGCATCTTCCAGGATTCTTTCCTCTGAAAGTGTACATGTGTCTGAAATCAGTACCATTTCATCCGACGAGGGAATTAATGTGATCACGTATGTTCTGGTAATTGTGCTTGTCACGTGTTTAATTATTTTAATGTTGGTAGTCTGTACAGTCATCGTATGCTCGAGAATGCGTCGAAAAGAGAGGCATACCAGGCGAGAATTCAGTGAAGATAACTCTCGTCAGTACGACCGTGCCATATTTTCTGTCAGTAATACCAACTATACCCCCGACTACATGTATGTTTACGAAGAGGAAAGTAACCGAACCAAGGATTCAGCACCAACTTATGAGAGTAAGATACATCAACAGCCGTCAACTGATGAATGTACAACGTATGAAGAAACACGTCACGTGTACTTAGGGACTGACTTTTCAGCATAATGTTTGGAAATGAGATGTTTAGAAATTACAGTAGTTGCTTTTGTTGTCTGTGATTGCGAATTTGAACGTGACGTTTGGCAGAGCAAAGTAGTTCAAAGTAGTTCAAACTCAAATAGTGAATAGTCTTTTGTTTCTTTTCGTATTATCTCCGTAGTAATAGAATAGTCATGGTAGGCTATGTAATAATTGTATTTTACTACAAGAACCTTTGTTCGAGCAGGCCCGAGCTACACGTAGTACACAATTTTTTGACATGCTACTTATCGTTAACAAAGTCAGTGTCAAAAATTAGGCCCCTTATTCAGGTTTACTCGCAGAAGGGTCTTTTTCCATTCTACTCAAACTCTCGACAGGATTTATAAAATTATAATCCATTCATAAAAGTGGACGCTAAACAGGGTGGAGAGCGTTGACTAATGCCACCCTACTATTGAAAAGTTTTGAATAAAGTAGAAGCTACCTGGGGAAGCATTACGCTATTTTGAAGTATATGTCAAAATAGTTAGCTGGTCGGACTCCCCATGGGATTGGGGTCGTTCCAAATCGTATAGAAAAAGTTCATCTTAGGATGATACAAATCTCTATAAAATAAGACACTCTGCATAAAAGGAGAGTATAGTTCCAAGTCGTGTTCTTAGTGTGTGCATGCAGCAAGTCAAATTCTGGGGAGTCGTTAACTAATTCACTCTAAATACCCCGGAGCTTCCTGGGCTTGTTCGTCTGGTCCCCACTGGGGTGTTACTCCTGAA
Organism: Holothuria leucospilota; assembly: GCA_029531755.1. Lineage (NCBI taxonomy): Eukaryota > Metazoa > Echinodermata > Holothuroidea > Aspidochirotida > Holothuriidae > Holothuria > Holothuria leucospilota. The sequence goes on along the minus strand of CM055973.1, from coordinate 18,633,398 downwards.
GTCCACGTCGTGGATCTGCGGCAACTTACAATTGGATCATTTCGAATTGTCTGTCAGTCAATTATGTTCTCTACCTTTTCACGAGGGATTGACGCCCCCATGAAAAGAAATTTATTTTATAAACATATTTACGGTAATTATGCTTCTGCTGTATAAGAAATATAAATTTAAAGTAATTTTAAATATAGCCTATTATTTGAAAGATGTACATACTCTGTACGTGGTGTTTTATTTGGACCACATTACGCATTTACATTTTGGTAAAATAGTTTCAACTCATTTTTGGCACAGAAAACTGGATTTATAGCTGCTAGTGAATCGTAAGAGTATGTGCTAATGAGGTTCATAATAAAAACAATGTGGGCACTGCAATGAGAAAAGGTTTCAAATTAGATATGTACAGGGGTTATGTCTCATTTTGGAAAAGAACAGCAGAATGGTTTCATCAAACTTTATCAAAGAGTTGTAAATAATAAAGTTAAAATTCCAGACGTATTTTATTCCGATGAGGAGCTGTTACAATATGATAAGGTTTCGGTGGTGCACTTGTTCTTTAATCCACTTCAATTTCTAGGCACTTAAAGTTACCCTTTTATTTTCACACTTATCTTCACTGCCTGTTTAAAGCTTAGCAATACCAATGATTTTAAAAGTAATGAATAAAATGATAACTGAAGTTCCTTTTTATCCAACATGGTTCTTAATTCAAAAAAAAATTAACATTACAATGCGTTTCTAATAACTTTTTATTAATTTTAGACAAACGTTGACTCACATTCGTAACAAAAAATGAATGGGAAATTGTGACACTCAATGCATTAGTACGTCCTCATTAATTCCACATACATCTCCCCCACTCTTCCGATGCTTTTTGGCCACCCGGCAGTATCAATCCGGGGCAAATGTAATATTAATGTGTTTATAAAATGCAATAGTCTAAGACGTCATGTACCCAGATAATGTTTGAAATACCAGCATGGCTTGATCACCGGTCGTCAACACATTTGATAAAATTTGATCAAATTTGACAGCATGTATTTATTTTCTGTGTTTTTTGTAACATTATTTTGTTAACATTGATTCAAATCAACTGATATTTATATTTTCCTAGTAGAGGAAGGAAAACTACCGACTTTTCACGGTACCCATCCTGTCTGTTTTTTGCAGACGGAGAAAATTTTGTTGGAGTTGAAGAGACTCAAGTAGGAGGATCAGTGTAGTTACCCCTTTCTGTGTATGGTTCAAAATAAGCCGGTCTTTTCATTGACGTGCCTTGGTCTAGTTCAGTGCAGTATGTCCTTGAATTACAAGTGCACAGGCGTAGCGTTCATAACCCATGGGCAACAACAGGTGAAAACCGGGGGAACTTCCCCACACTTTTGGAAGTGGAGGGGTAGTTCCCCCATTTTTCCAGAACCCTAACAAAAACGTAAGCACATGTTTGATTTCATTGTTTGCCCATATAGCTGACTCAATGAAATCAAATTCGAAAAAGTGGAAACAGTTTTCTAATTTATATAAAACATGGGAAAAAACCTCCGATTGCAACACAGATCATCTGGTCTCCGAATTTTTCCAGGGACCTTTAGTGAGGCCAGATCCCTTGGTACTGGGTTTCGCTACATTCGTGCTTGAAACAGTTCTAGTCAAAGTCATGTTCCCCACTGTTGAGAAGATGTTGAAGCTCTTGGCATAGAGCATATAGGCTAAACCCTGCAAGTGTGACTCCAGCATGGCGGCTTTACAAGTCATGACGCCAAGTGAAGTGGTATGGCACAATATTTCGCAACATGTTACGGTAGGTTTAAGGGGTGTACTAATGATAAATAAAACTCACTCAGGCGCGTAGCACGGGGGAGGGGACGGGGGGGCCTACCCCCGATGTTCGCTAGGCCCCCAGGATTTTTTTATTTGTCCTAATAACATGTGTAAGATTTAAGGACGGCGATCAATGCCGTGACCTCCCCCCCCCCCTCATTTGATACCTAGGCCCCCTAAAAATTTCCTAGCTACGTCCCTGAACCCACTTGTTAAAAACAGTATTATATACAGCAGTGTCTATGAAGTAAAAGTTGAAAAGTTCCTCCCACATTTTGTCGTCTCTTTATCTTTTCAAAGTCATGACCGGCCCGGAATTGAACCTCTGGCTGACAATGTTACGTTGATTTCAGCTAAAAAGATTACAAATTAACGGATTTAAAGAAAAAATTTGATCATTAGATAAAAATTACAAATCAATTTGTCATGGGACAAAATCCGTCTGTGCAGAACGAATTTTGCCGCAGTGTTAGATTGACTTGTATGGGTATCCTTTCTGAGAGAAGAAAGTATTGGTTGGACAGACGTTTCTGGGTTTATCGTTCAGTTGCTCAAACATGATTACCAGATAAGCGTGTTAATGAAAATAACTAAGGTAATTGTAAAACAGTGACAGCAATCAAATTCACAAGAGTTGGTCCATGTCACTTGCAATCATGACGTTGTGGCCCGATATTCAGAGGTGGCACCAAGATTTGCCCAACGGGGGGTTAGTGACCCGATCACTGTCGGAAACAGAGGAAATAGGTCTTGACAGGGATTAAGTAAAGTTTATAGGTAGCCCAACTGCACCAACCAGAATATAAATTCTCTGAGCCCTTAAAGGATTAATAAGAACAATGAGGATACGATATATTCTGTACCGGAATATGCAAAAAAAGCTGTCAAAGTTCTGTCTAAAACCCAGTTGTTTCCTTTCTTAACTTATAGCAAAACTTGGAAGATTATCTCGAAGCCACAAAGTAGAACTGGCTGAATAGTAAATAGCATATACACAATGTATCAAACGATATCTCTTAGACAGAAAAAATGTCTAACAGTATCTCAAAAACGACTGTTCCGTGTTCCTAAAACCCTTTGACAAGGAAGGGGTATTGTCTCCTTAACAACTCTGATTATCTAAACGAAATCAACCTACGGTTGAATTCGGTGCTTTACGATAATCTAGACCACGACCGAACAAATGGAATGAAACCGTTTGTCATGGCCCAGCTCAAAAACATGGCTCAAGAAGGAAATCGACGAAGCCACGTTTAACTATTTGAAACCAAATAATCACCAAATTCGAACACCGGTCATTTACGTCCTACCAAATGTGCATAAGATTCCATCTATAAATAAGATTTTTTTTCAGAAAAAAAGTCCTCTTTTTTTCTAAAAATGACAGTATTTTCCAAATGCATCCAGAAACAACAAGTAAGATTTCGATCGGTACGACGTTGGGAAGAAATGAGTTGGAATTTAGTAAGCTTGCTTTGGGGTAATCATTCAATTCCTGCAGAAGCAATTTTCGTGTTTTTGAGACAATGATACGCCATTTAAACTTAAATCCGGGAAATAAGTTCCTGCTCTTTTAATTAATACGTCTACCTAAACTGACTTTTTCTTTTTCAAATCGTTTTATGTTGACTTAATATAATTAGATCATTTCAGCAGCTGTGCTTTACAGTTGCATACAAAACAGCAACTTTCCTTTGCTGAGAAATCAAACATTGCAGAAAGGTTCCACTTTTTACGAATCTTCTTTTTTCTGTGCTTCTGAATCCTCCAATTTATTATATGGAAAAACATGGCTCTTTTTATCGTTTTGAGTGAAGTGAACTTGACGAGGGGGGGGGGGTGGTCCAAAGTTCGATACAACATGTTAACGTTATAATATGGTACTTCGTTAAGAAAATAGAACGGTACAAAGGAATGAGTAGGTCACTTCATCCAAACTTTTCTTGAAATTTTATTGATTCAATTTGCGATCACAACATTCACCAGAAATTTAAATGGATGATGAAGATTCTGACCATATGTCCAATGTGGACTTATTACTTGGCGATACAGGAAGGTGATACTTTGTAAAAGCTCTCTCACAAGTTAGTTAGTTAGTTAGTTAGTTAGATGAGGTTTAACGTCCCAGTTTCCAACCGCACTCTCACAAAACAACAGAGCTATTGCAGTAGAATAGATGTAACCTGTATTGATATCCTTAGTCGCTTCACGGATAAAGCCTCCCGGTGAGCCTCCGTAAATTCGAGAAATATATACCTTATTCTCTTTAAGAAACAATTGGACCTTTTTCTCTGATGAAAAGGTTTTCCCATGCAAAAACCCAAATGTCCGGTAGGCCCATGTCCTCGAAGTGCATTTTCTATACTTACAAATGGTTCGTAGTATTTAAAGACGAACTTCGTCCAATTCGTATGTACTGAATAGTAAGCTTAGCTGTTACATCGTGTTCCTCCCTGAAAATCATACCACAGAATTCGAAAAATTGGAGACACGTTTTCCTTTAGTTTAAAATATTTTGACTGATTTATTGTGCAGGCTCACCGGTTGACTGGTTACAAGGCCGACGCTTTGAAGAGATGTTTTCAAAATGCCCAAAGCCCGAATGCAGTGAAAATAGTCCCATTGTCGGGCTACAGTAGTACCGTTCTCGATATCAGTCTCGAAGCCAGACAAGGTACGTAAACGGGATGCATTAAAGTAATACTATTTTAAAAATTTCAAGGGGCCGTCATTCGTCAATTCGACTGCCAAGACGATTTACTGAATGCAAATAATAGCCCTTGTCCATTTCGTTGTCAGTAGAAATTTCCCCCGACAATTCATTACCAGGAAAATTCCAAATATTCTGGTGGGGAGTTGTGGGGAGGGGGTAATTGTCATTATCAGGGTTGAAATTTTCAGGGGAGGAGGCCCTAGGAACGGGGAACTGGAGTATTACTATTTGTACATATTATGGAGGAAATGCACAGATTTTTCTCTATTCCATACCCCTTTGAAAGGTCAGTGAAAAATGTTTCCAACGCAGCAAAGGGGTCAATGAATCCACTCGATCTACCTAACAATGAGTAGCTCGCCCATTATAGCTATTTGTAACTGCCCAATGATGAATGTCTGTTTGTAGCTCAAATATAACAACAAATTCACTTCTGAAAAGTTTGCTGTTGCAAAATATCTGCAACAACTGTGGTTTTAAACAAGCAGCGAATTCTGTAGCGAAATTGCATTGTTTCTTGAGAGGGGAAATGATTTCACCCCCATAAGAGACGGGATTTGGTTTGTGAAAGTGGGTGAGGGGGGGGGGATCGGGCTGAATACCAAACACTTTAAAGCGCTACATTCAAGGCGCAGGATTCCAGGGGCCCGCCCAAGGGCCTCTGGTGGGGTAGAGGGCCAACGCCCTGGTGAGGGTGGGGGCGAGGCCCCGGAAGCTCTGAGGTTTAAAAAGAATTAAAACCATTAGAGTAAAGTATTTGGCTATCTTTAAACTGATGAAATGCGCAATAAACAGATTAGAATAATCACGTTTTGACCATTTTACCAGTAACCGCAATCAAAATAACAAGTCCTTTCTATAATAAAGGGGGTTTGGCTTGGTTGTATTTACTATGGTGAAAGAAGAGTTTGTGCGAATATAGAATACACAAGATAATTATCGGAAGTAATCACGAAGCAATATTTAAAATCGAAGCACGCGAAGCGCGCCGAAAAACAGCATTTTATTGTCTTCTTTTGTTTTTCTTTATTTTTAGAATGTAATATCCATTACATTAAAGTCTCTCCTTCATTCCCCAGCCACTTAGGCTTATTCCTTCTTTCATTTTCTTATGTTTTCTTTTTGTCGATGGTCTGGAACAAGGGACCCTTAAGTTTTTCATTACTGTGAAAAATGAGTATGGAAAGTATGGAAAATACAGGTTAAAGCATAATTTTGTAGGGACGATGAAAGACTAAGGGTTATGGTGTATAATAATTTCCAAAATGAAAAAAATCTTGTTATTGGTAGTTCTTACAGAGACATGGATATCGGAGCCTGCGGTAAAAAATGCCGGGGAAGCAATTTTCTTTCGAGGCTGCATCTTCGTAAAGTGTGGCCTGCGAAGCCTATAACCGCCTATAAATGTGGTGTCCTTTACTGTGACCCCCACAAAATCGTTGCACCCCCAAGTGCCCCCACGGAAAAATTTCACACGATTGGGCTATTCAGCTTGATAATGATAGCTGACTTTGGCTGTGGAAAATCTCCATTCCAATCAATCCACTGAAATCCATCGGGATAACTCTACTCTTCATAATTTTGAATAAAGTCGGATAGATTGTGACGAACGTAATGTGTTTGAGAATAAAATAAAATCAAACTTACTTTACATTTTTTTCACCAATTATGCACATCTTGATGGCTGCTATCAAGCCTGGCAATTGCCATTTCCGGCGATCTGGGATGTATTAAAATTTCAAATTTTCTTGATACACACCACACCAACCAACGTTGGTTTTTCCTCTTAGATAGTAAACGGGATTCAAACTTGCAATCCCCGGACCCCAAATCCGGCCAGTTGAGCTAATCCGTTCTCACAGAAATGTGTTTGAGAATAAAATAAAATCAAACTTTACATTTTGTTACCAAATTGCACTTCTTGATGGCTGCTAGCAAGCCTGGCGAGTGCCATTTCCGGCGATCTGGGATGTATGAAAATCCCAAATTTTCATGGTATGCTCCTTGCCAGCCTATGGTGGCCCTCGGCTTACATAGAAAACGGAAGAAAACAAAAATATCCAGCCCTCAGAGCCCCTCAAACAAAATACCTTATCTACGCCACTGGTATTTTGTGGCGAATCTTGGCCATTTCCAGAGAAAAAAACAGCGCCCCCAGTTAGCCTAGTTTTTGAAATGTTATTGAAATGCTTTTTTTTTGTCCTCATCGTAAATTTTAGATGGTAACCGGCGGTCACTTTTGTGAGGATGGTGGCAGTTGGTGCAGGAAAAAGTGAACAGTAGGTGGTGTTGCAAGGGTTTTGAAATAGTAATTTACTCAAGCACTGAACCTAGAGGAAGTAATAACGAGGCAATTCCACGTCGTTTGACTATGGATAACAGGCAAGGCACCTACTTCTATTAAGCTCATACGTAGCGAGCCGAAACAGTTACTGGTAAACGCGATTTCCTATACACCGGGGTAGTTTTCTGAATCGTGCTCACAGGACAATGATTGATGTGTGTACATTGGGAACTTTATAATAATAATTACAAGCCCGTTATGATTTCTGGTCTCACTTCCATTGTTTCATTTTTAATTCATTGTATTATTTTTAAGGTCTGGAAAAAGTGGGGGAAAGTGGTCCCTTCCCCCTTATCCCGCCTATGACCCCTGTCTTGAAAAATCTTCATAAGCCAATGATACACGACAAAGTAATGGCAACAACTACATCGTAACGCTAGCTACCAGTACAATGAGATCACAAGTTGTACATGTCATTGTGGTATACTTTGGCAAGCAGGCTACTATTAACTCTAAATTGGTAACTGTATCCAGTATCTTACAATGTAAGGCTAACGATGTAACGATATGCTAGTTGTTCTACATACAGACTTTTGACCCTCTTGAAATCAGCCGTTGTATATATGAAGTTAATTAATTGTTGTAACCGTTCAAACACACATCCTCTTACCGTAATGTGCATGTCATCTTCATTTACAATCTAAGGGCAATTTACTGGGAGTCTGCAGACAGGGGCCGTGGTTAACAAGTTGAGAGTACTGATAACAAATTTATTGTATTAAGTTCACGTTTGAAGTTTCTTGTACAAGTTTCACCACCACTAGCATTGGTGCAACAGTACTGCAACACTTTCATCTTGCAAAAACTACCTAAGCTATGTTATTTAGTGATTTTTCTGGAAAGAAAACTCCACTAGGTTTGAACCTACGACTGAGGATTTCTTCAAGATGGACTCTGTCAAGGTTATAGCACCGTTTGTGTTTGCCGGTACTGTAGTTCTGGTGATCTTCCTTCCCAAGGTTTTACGGTATATGGTACTTAGATACCGTCTGAGGAATTTTAAAGGTCCAAGAGGATTACCTATTCTAGGGAATGCACTACAATTTGGGAGAGACAATGCTGGTCAGTTGAATTTGTACATTGTAAGTCATATGATGTAAATGCTAATAATGTTTGATAAATGTACCATGTGAAGAGAATTTCAATTTAAAATGTACCTAGTCTGCAATTTTAAAAATATTTATTGCAAACCTTGAAAATGAATCCAGTGGGTCCAACTTCTATCTTTGCAGGATATTTCTGAGCTATGGTATAAACTGTTTAAGTTTTTTGACTTACTTCATAATGGTAGATGCGCAATAGTAGTACAAATTAAAGTCTGTTTTTTCTCTTTGTTTTGTTTTCCCGAAAGCCACTGCGCCTTGTACCAAAACGTGATCAGTTTCTAACTGTTATAGGGTGACTTGACTATACAAGGCCTATTTGTACAACATCCTAAGCAAGAAAACAGGGAGCTTTTCAAGATCATGTTATCACTTTATTTTCAAAAGGAAACAAAAGCAGATTGTGTGAGTTTTACAAGAACATCATCACAAATTAATGCGCAATTGACTTTTTCGAATTTAGTGAATAAATTTCAATTTTTTTCATCTCAGCAATGAAACAAGCTTTGACAATGGGTGTTGGATGAGTAAGAATCGTTTTCCAACTTCTACAATACAGTTTTTGTAACTTTAGTCTTAAGATACACTCTAAGGTTAGTTGTCAACAACGAGCAGCATTCAACGGTTTAAGCAAGGTCACTTCTCGGACTTGAGGGTCCCTTTGGATTTGTGGGCTTGCCTTTTTTACGATCTCTCCTATCTTCACATATCACTGTGCTTACAACTTTTCCCTTCGATGGCAAAAACCAGGAGTAACCTGAACGCTGCCTTTTTCTGTATAATGTCAATAAGACTGTTCCTGATAAGCTGCAAGTATTTGATGAAGTAGTAGTGATTCAAAGATGCCACTGCAATTGTACTAACGAGTTTACGCTCCTCTTTCAAGATGTGCTTTTAAAGCATCGGCATGTTGGCTCAGAAAAAAAAACGACACAACTGTCGTGACCATTATCTTACTAACGGCTACAACTGTGTTTCAATGGACTAACATTTTGTAGTTCATTACATGTTCCTTAAAATTTAAATGAAGCACCACAATTCGCATACCCTGGTATGCAAGGGACGCCTTCCGATCATTTTTTCAAGACTGTGGACATTGCACCTTAAGACATGATTTCGTCCAAGAATACTCCATCTTTACTTTTTTTACCAACAGCATATAGGAAATTTATCCGTCATAATGCGGAAAGGTTTCAAGAAAACGGTAGCTTCTTGTTGTACTTTGGATTGCTTCCAGTTGTTTTTGTATACAACGCTGTCGATATGGAGGTAATGTGCAAGCCTTTTCTGTTTCATCGCTTAATCTGGCGCATGCAAATAGTATTTTACTTCTCAGTCTTCCCTTTTCCAGGAAATAGTAGAAAACATAAGAAAAAATAGAATCATGTGTGTCTATTCTTTTGAAGTTTTGCATGACTGCTTGATGAGGTAACCAGAGCTGCATTGACTGCCCAATTGTGATTTTGGGTTTAAAAGTTCAAGTTTTCTAAAGAAATTTCATCATTCTTTTTCATAACCAACCGACAGGGGTGGGAGAAGTCACAGGGAGAAAGGCGCTGCTTCTGGCAAATCTATCTGGTAAAGCAAGAGAGAGGCATACCAATGGCAACGTCTTTAGTTAGTAAAAGTCAGTAGAAACGCTGATTGTGCAATCTTGAGGTTGATCAATGGTCCAAGATATATCGGTTCTGCAACCACTGTGTCCGAGTAATATACTCTAATAACCAGCGATATGTAGTTGTGACAAATTTTGTCAGGCTAGCAAATATGTACACATAGAAATATTGTGCTAACTAACAAAATGAAAGCTAGGACACTTTCAAGTAGTCCTGAGGGACATCTTGAAATACATGTCTATAAAATGTTGCTTCTGAGTTCATTGATAAGGTTTCACTGACGGAGAACTATATAGACTCAATGCAACGATTTCATGGAGAAGCCAAAGCTGGAATTAGCCCGTGATATATAATCAAAGGTCATGTTGCAAAAGAAATGGATAAAACTGATAATAAATTCAAACTTTGAACATTTTGCTATCAGAGCTGATGTGGTCCCCAGAAATATTACCCACGTGGTAAAACCGTAGAACGAAAAGGTGGTTTTGGAAATGTACATGTACTTAGCTGCCATAACACTATACACACCGACAGTCTCAGTCAATTACACGTCAAGCGGATGTCATTGAATCTTTGAACATGGATATAGTGGTAGGCCATGACATGAATGAAACTTCTGGTATCATAAGTACAAAAACATATACTTTGGCTCGGAACCAAGAAAATAGGATGAAACGTTTAGGCAGGGTTTGTATTAGCCTCTGCCGAGTCTTTCCGGCGTAAGTTTCTTCTGCCTGAGTCCTTGTAAACACTGGCTGTTACCTCCTGTGTTGTACTCCCCCGGTATGCGCTACGCCGGAAAGCCTCTGGACAAAGATAATTTTATTCATCTACCGTTTAACTATAACCTTTGAAATCTACTACCAAATCGGTAGTAATTAAGCGAACCAATCAGAGAACCCCGTCTTGAGACATTTATGAATATTCAGTTTTAGGTTATGTGCATGTAGTACTGTACTGTGTGTACGTACTTCTATACTGTGAACAACAACCCAGTCAACGTTATAGAATTGTTTCAATTGCAAAGAATGCTGCCGTAGGATACAACTAGACGCCAAATCATTGGGAAATAAGCATGTTGGAGAAATTCCTTCAGTACTGGAAGGGACACATTTGTTAATCTTCACTATGGACTTGGTAATGGTTTGATTTACAAATGTTTGCCGTTGTGTTCTTCCAACGGTACGAGCGGTAATGTTAGTGAGGTTGACAACAGGGACTGGTTCTGCGAGTGTACAACAGTAATAGGAGCAATTTCATTGGTCAATATTCTTAGAACGAGATAGCAACATAATAACAATTAATAGTAAGTAGTAGCAACGTGAATATCACAGATGCATATATTAACACTTTGTCCAAAGGCTTTGATGCCGAGGCCAGATCCGTGGAGGGGCAGTAAATACGAGGCAGGCTAGGTGAACCCGAAGATTCGAATCGCAATAATAAAGGAGGGATAATAAATGGCAGAAAAGCCTTGACAAAGGCTAGGTTTGTATGAAATCAGATTGATGACATTCATACATTGGAGAGTTTGATGCACAAACTTTCCAACAAACGTCACCTGAGGACATCATACTTATGACTATTAATATCGAATAGACAATCTGATTAAATTGCAGGTTTCTGATGTAATATTTGTAGAGGTTAAAGGGGTTGTGTAAATAGTGCTTGGGAACATAATCTGACACTGTATTTCTATAAGAAAGAAGTAATGTTACTAAGTAAACTGGTCCAGTTACATAATCCTTTGGGAAACTTGCTCGCTTGACGGCCATTGCAAAAAGTACCCCAACGTTATCGTTGAAATATCTTGGTCTGAATTAATGATTGGAAAATCACGAACATTGACTGGACGACAGGTTGGTCATTACGACTATATTTTATTAACCGAATACGTTTTTAAATGTCAAGACATTTTAAAATGTCTTCACAGATCTCACACCATCAAGTGATCGTGAGAGATCTGTCCAAGGTGGATAAAGGTGAGTGGAGATAAATATTACCCTTTGTTACTCTTACAACCTGTTTGGGGTCTGCTAGTTTTCAGCGTATGTACTTTTGCACGACCAAAAACGACAGATCTGTTCTCTGGCAATACGTGACTTCATCACTATAGGGCCCGAGTGTAAATATCCCAGCTCAAGTAAGTAGAAGGCAGTGAATGCCAAATGCACCGGCACATCGAAATTTTAACTTCATTGGAGAAGACGTCGAAGGTAAATTCTGTCTCCCAGGTGTAAATATTTATCCTGCACAGGTTACAAAAGCACAATGAATAAGTTAAAAGCAGTCTTGTGGCTTGTAGGTTAGGTAGGACGTGAATGTGAATTCAAGAGACTGTCCCTAAATTTGTTATATGGGCATCATATTTTTAATAATGCATATCTTTTGTATCATCTTATCGCAGAAAATTCTTCGAAATGTCAAGCATGATGAGAAGGAATTTTTCTATAAAATGGGCTTGTCTCCTTGGTTAGGTGACGGGTTGTTGTTGAGGTAAGAGCCATGAGATGAATTGTTTTGAATGTCAGTATCAATGTTACATTTATCATTTTTATGAAAGAACACTAGGAGGAATAACTTCTGTTTCAAGGAGAGAGCGAAGTCCATGACCTCTCGTTGTCGAGGTAGGTGGAAGCTATGGGAGTTACAAATACAAACAGGAGATACGATGGATGTAACGCGATTATGAACGGTCATATTATCACAGAAAGAGGAACCTAAACTAATTTTTCTATTCAAGTATGCGTATTATGTGATATAACATGTGTCTCACTCAAGTATGAAACCACTAAAACACGGGATTACATGCTTCAAGATGGACGAGAGTACTCCAATGTGCGTGGAGGTACTTCATAAGAGTAAACATGAGTTTGAAATTTATATAACTTTTTTCTTTCTTCAATCGGCGAACAGTGAAAAACTCGTCATAAAATTATAGTAATATTTATCTAATCATGTTACAGCGCGGGTTCTAAGTGGGCAGCGAGAAGAAAGCTATTGACACCTTCTTTACATTTTTCAATACTGAAGAAATTTCTCTTCGTATTTAACGAGCAAGCTCAATGTTTAACGGAGAAGATTTGTCAGTTAGTGGACAAGCCATCGGTAAATTTACCCCCTCTGATATCACTATGTTCACTTGACGTCATGTCTGGTAAGTCACGTATTATCAATTTGAAAGTATCATAAGGATCGTAACATGACACCAGAGATAAAGTCAACGACTCTTTAAACACAATTAAAAGTTGATCTTTGCTTTTAATCATAAATCGGTGGCAGGAATGCTCTAGTGTTGGTGTGCCGTAAATGTCAAATAGAGATATTAGTACCATACACGTACAGAATGCATTACCCATTAGATAGTACCAGAAACAGACGTTTAGTACTCGGTAAAATTTGGATCCAAACATTGAGAGGGTGACTTGCAAAGTAAAGATGCATGCAAACGTGACAAATTGTGTTTTCATAAATCAGACCAAGCATACAAAGCATTTTTATTTCTGTGAACAATTCCCTTTTTTCAGTGTGCAGATAAAGTACAATTACTTACTGCTCATGCTCTTTCAAATCTGCTAAAAATGCCCGGTTTGCCAATAAGGTTAGAAGTCCAAACGTTAGGCGGAAAGTAAATACGCTTCACTGTACCATATGTTTATTTAGATATAAAATGTATCAGTTCAGATACCCAGGCAAGAACTAATCGTTTTGTGATCCGAAAATCACAGTATAATGGATAAAAGGTATTCCTCTGAGATGTCATATTAACAAGTTGACATCTAGTGATATCAAATGATTCTTGACCACTGGTGGTCTTTTGTAAGATAAGCCTGATACCTGCCACTTCTATATGAGATTTATGAAAGGTTTTCTTCTTGAGATAACATATTTTGGTTCATTTCATAATAAGTCCCATTTCCTGTTTATAGTCCATCAAAGTACTTAGTAGGAAAGTATACATCGTTTCTATGTTGAGATATCGTACTATTTGCAAGTTTTTTGGTTTTACCCTTCTGGTGACCTCAAATGACCTCAAATGACATCTGACTGATTGAAAACAATAGGGTTCTTTTTCTTAATATGATAAATGATTCATTCTGAAATCAGGCTCAACCAAATGGACTGAGGAGAATGGGTCTAAAAAAATTAAATGTTTTGAAAATAAGGACACAAGACCAATGAGACAACAAAATATTCAGTGGGTACAACAAAAACCTTGTCTGCTGTCACTAGTGAAAAAGTAACTAGATCAAAATTCTCGAACAGAAATGATCCAAAATGATACACTACTCCAACTGGCAGTCCATTCCTTATGAGACAAATAGGGAAAAGTGACATTCATGTAATTGAATTGGCATATGGACACGGTATTCCAATCCTTAAGGAGAAAAATTTTTTCGAGCGCATACTTTTACAGACATCTACTTTGGCGGTAGAAAGGTTCTTCTCTGAGGGATAGCATGTGCTCGCGAGTCCTTAGTGGGAAGGGTTTTAGCTAACAGATGTAGGTCAACTATATATGTACTAAAAGACAGCACTGTAATAAAGATCCCAGAGGGAAAAAAATTGATGTATCAATCACTTCTTTTTTCAGCAGGGCATAATACAGTGTATAATTTAATCATTGGAAATACTGACGGAGGTAGAAGCCCAGTTGAAACTGATCCAAACCGAAATAGAAGGCCACTAGGGGTTCAAAATCTGAAACTTAAAGAGGTCATGGAAATTCACAAAAATTCTTCAGATTTGAGCAAAGATTTCTTGTAAGTCTAACATGAATCTAAATTAACTGTCGACATTACATAAAACTAAAGGTGCCAAACAACCAAGAAGTTGAGGTCACAGTCTTTGGAGGTGCTGTTAAATTTTTAAACCCCCAAACAAAGAGAAAGTGATCGAATTCGTCCACTTTGAACATAAGTTATGCCTACTGCAAATATTATTCTATTAAAAACATATGAATCAGAGAAACTTGATTATAGCTAAATTTCAATTCTCGTTTCCAGAGATCATCATTGGGTTAAAACTAGCAGCTCAGGAAGGAGGAAGTAGCGAATATGTGGAGGCAGTGCACAGGTGACTAAACGCAAATACCTACTTCTCTGTAAAACAAGTCAAATTTAATATAATGACATCGATTCGCCAATAAATAATTGCAAATTGTTGAAGAAGCAAAGTCACTAGAGGGGAACAATAGTGGCCATTTGATTCTTCACGTATATGTGTACACATATGAACATTACAAAAATATTTACCGTTACGCAAAAACCCTCCTCTATGAAGACTTGGACCGATTCCGCACTTTTTGCCAGAAAAGTGCGGTTACCTCAAGCCTAACCCGACTTCCTGTAATCGCAAGCAATGCCATTGTTTATTCTGGAGAGCTGGGTCAGTAAAACCTCCATTCTCCTGTTTTCAATGACTATTTGAGTGTCCAGTGGTGCAGGGTTGGCCATATTAACTGTTTGAGTGAGCAGTGGAGCATGATTGGCCTGATACTGTTTGAGTGTGCAGTGGTGCATGGTTGGCCGGATTAATTCCCTCCAGCAGTGACCAGGTTTTATAGAGGCCGGGCCACGTGAACTTTATCATATCACCTTCTTTAAGAAGATGTCTTTCAAATTTGGCTTGCTTACTGACGTGTTTTGCTGACATATTCAAACCGTCGAGGAAGAAAGACCAAATATCAGCTGTTTGATAACATGCAACATTCACCTCACGATTTCTGAGGCAATATGTTGGGGACTTAAATGCACTTAAAAGTAGTTTCTACTTTTCAGTAATAGTATCAAACATTTCTCAACCGTATTTAAAATGATAAAAATTTTAAGTATAATAACTTTGGGCGATTTTAACTCCACAACTAAAAGACAATTGAACAGTCTCTGGCCATTTGCTCTGGAAAATATCACAAAAAGGTGTTTTCAAAATTGACAATTCTTTCAAAGCTTCCATTTTTGGAACTCACCATTTTAGGGAAAGCGCTGTGTAATTTGCTTAGTTTTATGTAATGATTTCTTTCTGGAAGATGGTTCTCTGGTTATGGTTAGGTTAAAACATGAGAAAACTTAAAAAACAAAGCGAGCGTGAAGCATTCATGAATTAATGTTTCGGGAAACTTTTGTTTCATTTGAAATGTCTGACGACAGCCGTATTTGAGATTAACGGTAGCAAGATTAATGTTTGACAGTCCCCGGCCTGGCTGCCTCTCGGGAAAGTGCATAGGATTTCTTACTGGTCGAGTTAGCTTAAATCATAAAATCAGACGCATTTGGTCCAGTAAGAGGCTTTTTTGTATTGTTTGAAGTTTATACTTTCCTCTGTTGGTCCTTGATCGTTAGATTAATCATTAAAGCTATGAAAAATGTAGAGACAGGTAACGACAGATCCCGTCTGCGATGCAGTGGTCTGTACTGTGAATGTGTGGTATGCCATTAATTTTATACCGGGTTCTAACTGCACGAGTAAGCAGACGGTAAAGGATTTTCCTAGCAATTCCATGGATCTCACTATTTATTTTCACGTAGAATGAGCAAAATAATTTTGGAAAGAGCAATGAGACCTTGGTGCTACAGCAATTTTGTCTTCCGTCAGACTCCGCTAGGGAGAGAACATGAAGAGTGCCTACGAATTTTGCATAACACCACTAAACAGGTAAGTAAATGCTTCCTACTTAATGAATTCTAAAACAAAGTTACCTGTCTAGTACACCTTCAAGACAGGGCCTGCACTGAGGCTTAATTGTTCGAGGCAACATTGTCACAGAAGTATGTGTGTATGTGTGTGTATGTGTGTGTGAGCTTACGTGGGAACACAACTGACTGTACAAATCCTTTGTGACCCACCAGGGCGGATCTGTATGTTTAAAATGAAAGTCAACGAAAGTGCCGTCATCAACTGTATTTAGAACTCAAGGGCTATTCCTAAACATGTTTGGGCAGGCAGTCTAGCAACTCACTGGTATGGTGGATGCCATATCCCCTCTAATGAGCGCTGCTCTATTTTTTATTTTATCCATGAAATGAAAGGTTATTACATGTTGATAGCTACTCAAGTGACGTTGCCATACATACCTATCAGGGGTGGACTGACAATGAACTGTGCCCCGGGGAAAATGGGTATGGGGCCCTCCTCCTTCCCAACCTGAATCAATTTTCCCTCATCTCACCCTGGATTTGCGACGGACTTTCCAATTTTCATTAAAATTTCCCAACGACAATGTGGACCCCCTATCTGTATGGGCCCCGGGGCAGTGCTCGGTTACCCGACTGCTCAGTACGCCCCTGGTACCTATCACAGTGGTGTTGGCTAGGGTTACATTCGCCTTGCTAATTGTTAGTAGTGCATTTGTAAGTGTGTTACATTATTAATCACATGTGCAAGCACGAAAGACATTCCCATGGTAACTGTAGCCTATATATCGATGGGGAACCAAATGGGAAGGTTAAGAATAAATTAAATTGTAGGGTTTTGTTGTCAAGTACCGGTACTACATTTTTAAGAAGGAACCTAACGTTGGCAAAAATTGAACTGAATTGGTGAGACGTGTGAGAGGGACTAGATATGGCCTCTAGCGTGTAAAATTTGCCGAGAAAACCTCATATAGGTTACTGAAGAAAACCGGTGACAATCCTCGGACCGCATTGACGCTGAGAGAGCTTTTTATAGGTCGCAAGGTTTTGAAAACACTATAAAGTAAATCAAATAAAAAAAATGTGCCATGTTAATATGGTGGTTGCTGCTTCACCTACTCTGGTAAATAGATTTCACAGTAGCTTAGGCTAGTTACGCATAAATACAATCCCGAATTTAGAAGGAAACATAAAATACAATGTAAACATTATAAGATGAAATCCTTGGAGCCCCTTCTCACAAATTTTGTACTTCATACAAAAACGGTGTAGAGCTGAAGCACAATTAAAGGCATTTCCAATTTCCCTGTTCGAAAAATTGGGGTAAATTATCCCACCATGCCCCCTTCTGCCACTGTATGTCGGCCATTAAGTGTGGGGCTTGGACAGGTTGCCTTTTCAAAAGTGGGATGTGTGGATATGCCAAGGGAAGGACCTTAGATATACCGCTAACAAGTTTGTACTTTTGGCCATATTACGAATGAGGTAATACAATTTCTATACTTGTGAAACTTTGTGAGATCTATGCACGTTATTTTCACCTTTTATTTTCTCATTTTGTGGTCATACTCCCCCTCTCTCTCTTCCTCTTTTGTCTCTCTTCCTTATCTCCGTCTCTCTTTTTACTCTCTTTTCCCTCGTTCTTTTTTCCTGATGTGGACGGCAAAACTCTCTGACTATGCACATGTGCACTTCTGATTTCTTTCTTATAGAAGTATGCTTCGTTCAAAATACAATTTTCTGTTACCTAAGGTTTTAGCTATTACATATTTGCAGATTAATACTGCTGAAGTATGGAAGTTCAATAATTTTTTGAGTTGAATTCCTTGTGCTGATGATGGTGAATTGATAACACATTTGTTGACCTTAAGAAAACCCATCACAGACGGAACTGCTGGTACCTGGATCAAATAAAAATGGTATTGTCGTAAGTGGTAGAGAAGAAGATTGTACGAGGGAAGTTTTTATAATACGTGTCTAAGTGAGATTAACTCTTCTATTTACGCTCACATTTAACAAGTTCTCTTGATACATTGACATATTGTATTGCCTTATTAACTCAATTCAAAACATTCAGGTAATTCATGATAGGAAGTTGGGTATCCAGGAAGAAGGAAGAAAAGCCGTCATCATTGATGATAAATCACGTGAGGTTAGAAAGCGTAGAAGACTTGCTTTCCTTGATTTACTTATCGAAGTACAAAAACAGGACCCTAGCCTCACCGACGAAGGAATTCAGGAGGAAGTTGATACATTCATGTTTGAGGTAATAGTTGATAATTTAACGTGATGTTTAGTCTACTTACAATCTGAAGTGAGATTATCTTCCCAGTCGATCATCTCGTTTTACATTTGAAAAGTAGTGACGAAAGTCAAGGCAAAGAACCACCTTCCGTGTTAATCTACTACATAGTGTAGCTAAGTCTTAGAAAAAAACTAAACGCAAAAACATGGATGCCAATTCTTTAACAATGTAAGTCCATGTAGTTAGTTAGTTAGTTAGATCAGATTTAACGACATACCAACACGAATGTGTTATATAGTGTCAACAAGTTTAAATACGGTTTAAGTCCTTCCCTTTAGTCACCTCTTACGACAGGCGGGAAATACCGTGGGCATATTCTTTAACCCCCAGCCCACAGGGGGCTGTAAGTCCATGTAAAATATGTCCCCAGCAGGAATCAAATTGAGTAAAATTATTGTAATTGGGTTTTTCCTTCTAGGGGCACGATACCGTTTCTACATCTTTGTCTATGGCTTTGTACCTAATAGGTCGACACCCAGATGTTCAGAAGAAAATACAAAAGGAACTGGAACAAGTGTTTGGTAGTATGAAATCTAAATGATCTGTTCAGTATTCTCATAACAAGAATTTTTGTTTCATTGTCATAAAGGCGGTCTCTTATATTGTCACTGAATTTAAATTCCACAACATTGTTTTAATAACAATCCAAATGAACTAATGCTGAAAACACTTCTGAAGAATATAGTCACAGATAAAATTTGTTTTGCCTCTAAGATCGTTTTTAAACTAAAGATACATACTTTACCCTTCTGCACAAAATTGCTCATAAACTGTGTGAAGCAGACCATTATCCAAATTTATGTTAGATGATCTGAAACTGTGCCAAAGCTTCTTTTAGTTAATGTCAAGGTATTCTACATATTTGTTGGCAATAATGAATGTATGTTATACATGCCTATAAAATGGAAGTTGAATGGTTAGCATTAAAGTACACACACATTGTAGGAAAACAAATAAAATACGTCTTGATGTTTATCCTCAGGGATTGACCGCGAAAGGTTTGTGACTAGTGAAGATTTACAAAAATTGGAATACTTGTCCTGTGTTATGAAGGAATCTCAACGTTTACTTACTACTGTGCCTACCGTTGGACGGACCCTTAAAGAAGATACCCGTATTGGTAAATCTGTGAAAATAAGTTCTTGAATAAACATGTAAGGACTACAATAGTCCAAGGACATTTATGTCACAGCAAATCTTTCCAATAGCCCAATGTGAATCAGTGCATCATCCTGGCTAAAAAAAGAGAAGACTTGGCTCTTGACGCTTCTAATAAGAATTGGTATACAACTGGAAAAGTGCAGAAAAACTGTTATTGTTTATTCTATTTTTATCTCCGTTTTAATCAGAGTGATCCTTAATGAACTTTGGGAGACCATACATAACAAAAGTTTAGGACCCAACGTACTTGCTTCCAATCGAATCGAAACTATCACCATGTTTCACACCAATTGCTTGCGTCAAGGCAATAGTGTACCTTTTACTCGATTTTTACCCCTCTAATAATTCGTAATTCTTACTGTTCAACAATGGACCATAGAAAGAGACCACTCAAAAGAAGCTAGAAAGGGACCACGCTGGAATCGTGTACTAGTTAAAGGTTAACTTTGATCGCGATATTCTCCTGAATGGTAATGGTTATTATATCCATAGCCTGGGTATACGAATTCGTTTATCATGGTCACTTTTCGATTTTAAAGCTGTTTGAAATGTCAGCGTATAGTTTCTGTACATGTCACTGTTTTCATGTTTTTGTTTCTGTTCAGGTGGTATTGACGTTCCTAAGGGTACTTATATTTCACTGAGTTTTCACTTACTTCATCGGGACCCAAATGAGTTTCCAGAACCAGAGAAATTTGATCCTGATAGATTTTGTCCATCTAACAGCGAAGGAAGACATAACTTTGCATTCATTCCATTCTCAGCCGGACACAGAAACTGCATTGGTTGGTAACTAACTTCTTATTTCAACAAGTTGACATGCAGTTTAAAAATTAAGGAACAGTTTTAAGTGATTGTTTTGAGACAAGGCATTGTACACGAAAGATCTAGTGCTACCGTATATTTCCTTTACTCAAGAGTGGTCCTTTAACATTATATCTGACAGTACATTATCCACATTAAAACTTATTGACAGAAAAGAATTCGTGTCTTTTCCCCAGGTCAAAAGTTTGCCATTATGGAACAAAAGGTGATATTGGCAACCATCTTGAGGAAAGTTGAAATCAAGTCTTTACAGGAAATAGCCGAGATGAGATTCGCTGCGGAACTAGTCCTTCGCTCTGTTGATGGCGTCAAGGTAACTTTCACCAGGCGTTTGCTTCACTGAAGTTTAACAAAAACTGCTTCTCTGTACACCTGATAGCTAACAACATTGTGCTCGCACCAGAAATCTGCCACTTAACTCCAGTGCATGCAACGTAGGTTCAGTGCGGGAACATGACGGGAACCGTAAATAATTCATATATTAAGATTCATTTGATATTAAGTGGACTTTCAATCGAAACGTTTTCTTGTTAAATGTAACTTTAGAAAATGTTTTGTGTAGACAGTTTGTTCATATTCATAAGGAGGGGCTAATCAGGTGTTGTTGTAATATGAATTGCCAAGCTACAACATATTCACAGTCCATGTAAGGTAAGCCGGAGAAAAAAGTAATTTTTGAAGATGGCATCACTTCTCAGACACACGTGGAAAGCAAAACAAGTAAGTATATGGTTTCGATTGATACAAAGTTGAAAGGTAATAATCTGTAAACACGGCTCTCTTTTATGCCCTGACGGAAGGAGTGCTTCGGTGCAATCATTCAGTTCCTGTAAAAGCAATTTCGTTTTTTAAAGGAAACATGTTATGCTATATAAAATAGGATCTCCAGAAATTAGATATTAATTTTTTCATTATTATGCATGTATTAATCTTTTCTCTCCGGACCATGTTAGTGTACAATTAGATAATTTCCTCAGGTATGAGCGTCAGTTGTACACATGTAAGCATCTTCCTGGTATTCAGAAATCAAAGTATTAAGGAAAGGTTTCACTTAATTAACACTAATCTTCAGTTTTTATCTCAGAACCTTTAAAGGACAAATCTCTTCATCCCAGGCAGTTCCATTTCTTCTAACTAAGTTACTCCTAGAACCTTCCAAAACTTGCCTTAGCTCCTCCTTGTGCAGACACAAACCTAGTTCATTGCTTAAGGGCATATCCTAATAAGCATAAACGTCCAACATGTGTAATCAGAGCACTCTTTGCATCTTACATGTCATATGAGCTACTCTGTATCTTTTGAATTTGATATCAATCAAAGAGCAGTCAACTCAACCAAAATGAAGTTGGGGTGATAAGTGTCTGTCTTTAAATATAAAACTAAGGAAAAATATATGTGTCCGACCATTGTTATGGGATGGCCATAGGAGGAAATTCCGAGAGATGGTGGGGGGTATATCCACCCACTCTTTGGAAATAATCCCGTTGACCTTCACTTTTTCACACAATGCCTTTTTCCTCAAAGATGCATTATGCCCCCACCCCTATTTTCTTACAAATATCCTCTACTGTTATGAAGCTCACGGGGAGGGAAGATATTTTGGTCCATTTTGACATGTATAGCCTATGTCTTATTGACTAGCAAAGAACGCAGAGATGGCGCCAGGAATGACCCGACAGGAGCTAGGCACCTACTAGGGGTTCCAGTGACTCTACAACGCCACAAAAACGACTGGCTTCCAAAGGCACTTAAAACCCAAGATCTTCTGCGCTTTCGCACCAAAAATGTGGAGTCTTTATATTGAATTATAATTACTACAGGAAAGTTGAGGGTTTTTTAAGGGTAATAGGATGTAAATCAACGGGGAGAGGGAACTGGTCATCGTCTGGATAAAATATTTTATTGCACGCATCAAGAGTTTTCGACGGAATTGGTGCTTTCCATGAAGTTAATTAACCACCAATTTACTAACGTTTTCCTGAAAATGCTACCAGTCAACCTACTGTGGTCATATCGCCAATTGATTTAGTTGGTAAATAACCGTTTTGCATTGCATTTCTTGCACTATTGTCATCTTGCTTTCGAGTTACACCCAGAATGAGTTATTGCTTCGGCATTGCCAACACGAAAGGAACAATTTTCCCCCTTGTAATTATAGCCAAAAACGTTTTCAACACAATTAGATTTTTGACCTCTGAACATTTATTACAAAGGAAATGTATTTCAGCATCGTATTTGCAGAATGATACTAAGGCATTCGTATTTCTCAGGCGATTTTTGAGGCGAATTTGTGTCAAATGTTCCGAAAACCACCTTGTCCAACCTGAAATATGACCTTGTTAAGCTTTGATTTAAAAGTGATGGTAAACCTGAAAACCCATGTGGTTGACCACGATTGTCATCTCGATGTATTAATCGAGACGCTCTCTGAAATAAAAACAAACTGAAAATTTGGAGTACTGATGAACCTCAAATTTCACAGACCAAGGCGAGAAAGGTGTCTAAAGATTAAATAAATCCAATAGAGAAGAAGTACAAAGGATCTGCGGTATTAACATCACAAAGATGCTATTTGTCTACAAAAGGCACAATGTCCTTTAAAAATGCATTTCCTCAAACGAAATTGTTCTAGCGACCTCTTACTCAGTATCAAACTATGCTACCGACAGGGGTGACGGTCTAGCGAAGGGGGCGAATGGTTTAGCGAAGGGTGTCAATGGAAGGGGGAGGACAGCTGTATGGGGGGACAGCCTGTATGGGGGCGATTGATGAGATTTTGGTACACTCTAGAAACCGATGGGTACACTTTTACCCCGGATGATTACGTATATGCCTTTTGTTAAACTGTTTTTGTTTTACACAACAAGCTTTGTAGCTGTATAGAGAGTAACTAGGAAGAGACTGAAAAGACAAGGCTTTAAAGCATGCAAAACGCAGCTTAAAAGTTTGGGTTTCTGTTAAAGAAACTGCTCAAATGAGAGAAGAAAAAGGTTAAGCGTCAGGGCGACTGGTCGCTGTCGGGACTTTATACTTTTTCTTACCGACTGAGGCTTCCCTTGAAATAAGGAAATTCCCAGACTGTGAGGCTGGCCATTTTCCTGGCATTACCCTGGTAAAGTACAAGTTTTCTCTGAAGAGACATAGACATGTTTTTGACATATTCTTTGAACTTCTTTGGAAGAAAGTTTGAAAGCTGATCTAGAGATTGATGTTTACATCGTACAAACACAGACAGCACAGACATACACACAAAGAGACATTTTACTTTGACCGTTAACCCTAAGGCAGCCGGGGAGTTTCACCACTACAGATATTGAGACTCAAACGGTTAACAAAGGCTAGTGCAGTAGTAGTAACCACTTGGTCCTATGTGTACGGAATATCCATTTTCCCTGGGACTGAGCTAAAAAAGAACTGTATTTTACTCAGCTTCAAGCTCACACGCCTTAACTTCCCTTACTCAAAATCCAGATGTGGATTTATATCTGGATATATCTGGCTAAATACAGCCTTTATATGGCCATATCAAGCCAGATATACAGCCAGATTTAGATACCTTGATACATTATATCAAGTTTTATATGGCCATATCAAGCCAGATATAACTTGATACAATGCAATTCCAGATATGCAAATACAGTTTTATATGGCCATATCAAGCCAGATATAACTTGATGAAATGCCAGTCCAGATATGCAAATCCAGTTTCATATGGCCATATCAAGCCAGATATAACTTGATGAAATGCCAGTCCAGATATGCAAATACAGTTTCATATGGCCATATCAAGCCAGATATAACTTGATACAATGCAATTCCAGACATGCAAATAAAGTTTTATATGGCCATATCAAGCCAGATATAACTTGATACAATGCAATTCCAGATATGCAAATAAAGTTTTATATGGCCATATCAAGCCAGATATAACTTGATACAATGCAATTCCAGATATGCAAATACAGTTTTATATGGCCATATCAAGCCAGATATAACTTGATGAAATGTCTGTCCAGATATGCAAATACAGTTTCATATGGCCATATCAAGCCAGATATAACTTGATACAATGCAATTCCAGACATGCAAATAAAGTTTTATATGGCCATATCAAGCCAGATATAACTTGATGAAATGTCTGTCCAGATATGTAAATACAGTTTTATATTGCAATATCAAGCCAGATATAACTTGATGAAGTGTCTGTCCAGATATGTAAATACAGTTTTATATGGCAATATCAAGCCAGATATAACTTGATGAAATGCCAGTCCAGATATGCAAATACAGTTTCATATGGCCATAACAAGCCAGATATAACTTGATACAATGCAATTCCAGACATGCAAATAAAGTTTTATATGGCTATATCAAGCCAGATATAACTTGATACAATGCAATTCCAGGTATGCAAATAAAGTTTTATATGGCCATATCAAGCCAGATATAACTTGATGAAGTGTCTGTCCAGATATGTAAATACAGTTTTATATGGCAATATCAAGCCAGATATAACTTGATGAAATGCCAGTCCAGATATGTAAATACAGTTTTATATGGCCATATCAAGCCAGATATAACTTGAAACAATGCAATTTCAGATATGCAAATAAAGTTTTATATGGCCTTATCAAGCCAGATATAACTTGATATGCTAGATATGCAAATGAGCATTTTGTTAGTTTGTTTTATTATTTATTTGATTTGATTCTTGGATTATGCTTGTTACAAACTAAGACATGTTTTGGATACAGCATCACCTTCCCAGACATTGCAGTTATTTAGTGGCTACACTTCTGTTAATACCGCAGTGCACTAAGTGAACTTAGGCAAATAGTTTGCATATTTGGGCGGAGCTTGTATCTAAACCTACATTTTTCATGATTTAGGAAGTTGAAAGTAAAATATGCACCACGCAGTAAACAAAATTTAGAGTCAAATACGTAATTAAGTTTAAAATAAGAAGTCCATATCACTGTGATTACATAAAATAGGAAATTTCAAGGCATTTTTCTGTTCACTGTTATGAAATAAGTTGAATTTATGTACTAAAGTCAATTCAACCTAATCCTTACATTAAATTCTAATTCATGGAGCACTTAAACATTGTTTTCTGGTGTTCAAAGTCTCCATGAGGAGTGTGGACTATAAGTCCTAACTATGATTCATAACTAGAGCAGATCTGTGCCATACAAAGGCTTGATCCAGATAGAACTTTATCTGGCCATATATGGTTTAGATCTGGTTCTGGTTTAGACCTGTGTTATATCTGCCTAACTTTCTATCCGATCTGATATAAATTCCATATTTGGTGCAGATATGGGCCAGATATAAATTTCCATATATGGGCCAGATATGGGCCATATAAAGAGTGAGCCATATAAAGTTTTATATGGGTCATATATGGCACAGATATGGGCCAGATATAAATCTCTTTATATGTGGCATAAATGGATTTTCCATATATGGGCCAGGAAAGGAGTAGCCATATATGGGGCATATCTGGGCCATATAAAAGTGAAACTTTACCTGGGCCATATGTGGCCATATATGGCCTTTATATTATATCAAGTTATATCTGCCCAGTTCTTGTACAAGCCAGATATGAATTTCATATCTGGCCCAGATATGGGCCAGATATGAAATCCCATATCTGGGCCATTTATGGGTTTTGAGTAAGGGTTGTCATCATGATGTAAACCTTCCTGAAAACAATAACCAGACACGACCGTAACGCGATAAGATAATCAGTAGGAGCGCCACCTATCCAGAGCGCTTACATGAGCATCAGTAATTGTCCCACTCCAATACACTCCTGTAGCATGAATAGGCCATAGCTCTTATGGACACCAATAATCAGCCTAGAAGCTCTCACCAGCTAATAAAGCAAATAGGTCTGGGACGGTATTGATAATATGCACGGTAATGAGGTGTTGCTGGAAGCCGCCCTTAAATTTGGGGTTTGCCAAAGATTTATGAGATATTTGAAAGTTTCAGAAAAACTTGTGATTGAAATTGATTAAAGTAGATCCATCACTCAAACGAAAACACACCTCACCCTACCCCCACATATACCCCCACATATATCTATAGGTTAAAAGTCTTTTGCGCTCATTAAAACTGTTCGTAAATTTTTACAGATCGATTGGGAGGCACGTGCCTCTCCCCCATGCCACCAGTGCCGGCGCTACTAACTAATACAACATAAAAATCCAGACATGTCTTCATCAAAACGCGATTGATATAGTGTTATTGCTTACCCGACAGCTGAAGATTGTACTTAATATATGTGGTGGAAATGAAAGTGTCATATACTGTATGTAATACTGATTATCAAAGTGGTTATATTTAAATCCGTGTCTTGCAGTTATACAAACTGATGATTTAAAACTTAGCTAAAGTGTCGATATTTTAAAACCAGTCTTTTCTTTATAATTTAGCTGATTACAGTTGAGAGGATCAAAGTGAATACTATCTGTTAAACCAGGGGAATACATAGGAGTTTGTCTGAAAGAGGAGGGCGAATCGGAGAAAACGAGTTGGGTGCGTTAGTGCGCAGCAAACCTCCTTGCACGACGCAAGGTGCAACAAGGTGTCTAAGGGCGGATTTACCTCCCTTAGTAGGTGGCGATGTTTGAAAAGAATCATTCAGATGTTCCCATTTGGTGTTTAATGCTTTGTAATATGCTTGTATAATCCTGCAGCCATTTGTCCTTATACCATTAGTGCAAAATTAAGACATTTAAGACTATGTGACTGATGACAGATGCTAAAAGTATGGCTGCATGCCATACTTGCAATGAAGAGAGGGCGCTTGATATCTGAGGTCGACCTCCGGCTATGTGATTTTGTTTAATAATTGCAAGATAAGATCCAGGTTCAAGTTCCTAGTTCTTTGCAAATTTTCACAAGCGTTGACTTTTTAAACATATCGTGTTCCAATTATTCGATCAATTTTACCTTCTCGTTGGCCCACGTAGGCGCAATTGTAGCAAGTAGTGTGGATTCGTGATAGTCTTAAGCCGTTTCATAATAAATCGTACCGATTTGCATCTTTCACGAGTAGAATAAAATGTGCGAGCAGCGATTAATTGTCTTAGTTATATGCAACGAATTTAAGCAAAAGAAGTAATGACGTCGGAAGACTTTTGAATACGTTTTTAGTGCATGACTTAGGTTTTTATCAGTCCATCAATAGGGGAAAAGGAACGTCTGTGGAACTTCGAACCTTCACAAATTCATTTGCTTTAAACTTTTGAAGGATATTTCTTTCACATAGATCGAACCATTGGCTAAATGAAGGGTATCAGATATTTATTGCAGAGACAAAACAATTACCACCATCGCACAGCACTACACAGAGAAGTAATGAAGCATTTGGCTATCTTTAACTATATAATAGCCTTGATACTCACTAAACACTGCTTAGCAATATCACACTTCAAACACGTGTATTTCAGTACTAATTTAAACTCTTTTTGATTCTGCGGTGGTCTTGGCTTGTGGCTGGGAAGAATGATGATATTGCTTGCACGGAGCTTTGGAAGACTTCTGCTCCTCAAGGTGTCCTTCACTGGGAAGTAATATAGATAGCTGAACTTTGGGGGCCGAAATATGGCACTTTTGAAAAGATTTAATACTCTGCTTCATTTCCAAAAGTTATGTATTATGTTACAATTATCTACAATTGTGAATTTTGTAAGTATGTGCTTTCTATGGACAGCAAGGCAAGAATTATATTCGAGATAAAAGTTGTAGGACGGTTTTGATCCGTGGACCCCATGATATGGGGGCCTTCACAAGGGAATTTTGAAACTTTGCATTGTTAGATGCGGTTTCCTGGCATCTAGCATGCAGTTAAGATAAATCACAAACTTTCTAGTTAACCTTAGGAGGGAATTTAGACCTTCCCAACATGTTGACTCCATTTTACCGCTATTTTTTGCATACTAATTTGGAAGTTCAGCTTGAGAAAGTACTTGGTATCTTCTTTTCCTCCGGTTAACATTTAGTATCTCGTTTTTCTTCACCCCTAATTTTCGCCTCTCAGCTCTTATCCTGAGTTGCGAAAACTCTCCAAGGAGGCGATACCCCCCCCCCCCCCAGTTGGGAAACACTGAGCTTATCTGGAAGGTAACACAATTTGCAGAAGCTTTAATATTGTCTAGAAGCTCATCATCTTACTTTGGATGATATGTTATAGCATACTGGTGGTGCTTAAACAGTTAAGAATAGTTTATTTGCTGTTTCAAAGTCAACATTTCTAAACTGAAACCCACAATTACATTAACTTTTTTGGATTCCTCCGCACTTTAAAATAAAGTTCCTTAAAAAAAGAGTTTGGGTATACAAAATTCTGTACTAAAAAGCATGACCATGTTTTCAAATTCAATAGAGTGTCAAAAGCTTTTCTTACCAAGAAGTGACTAAAATGTTTACTCAAACCAGTTACAAAACGTGTATCGACTTTCCATTTTAATTTGGTTTGTTCTTCCCCGGGGTTTTTTCAGGTTTTAAAAATTTTAACATTAATTCAAGTAGGCCGTTGGACCCGTGAATGTTGTGCCGATACAGACTTTGAGGCTGGGTAGAACAGGATGACCACGATTTTAGTAGCAGATTACGTACCCTGATTACCGATTAGCTTTATTTTCGGATCTTGTATTCTAACATTCCATTCTCTGTTGTACGTTACCCGATTACATACCTCGATTACCTTATATAGGTGCAATCGCTATTCAACATCGTTACGAACAAGTTTGGTTCCAATTTCCAAAGCCCTAGTGTACTGCTCTCAAAACACCATGCTTGCTTTAAAACTTAGTGATAATTGTGCAGATTTGAAAAGTGTAGTGTCAAATAGGTCATTGGGCTTTTAGAGGTAGACTCTCTCATATACCCTTTTGACCAAGTCACGTTTCCAAGGTATTTTCAACATTGTAGTCCAAGAGAGCAAATCAAGGCAATAATTTTTAAAGGAAGGGCTTAAGCACTCGTATCCACGACGTTTCTAACAATAAGGTTATTTAGTGCCCCGTGGAGATTAACAGTAATGCAACATCTTAAATGAGCACGAAAGTAGGTTAGTTAATCCTTTGTTGCACTTCTTAACACCACAAGTTATTTTTTACTTTATGAGATATTGTCTGTACTGATAATCACAACAAACATTAAATTCATAGGTTCTTTACTGAAGCACAAAAACATCGATGAAGATCACAGATAGTTACTATCATTCTGGAGATGAATTTAACCGTGAGTACAAATCCGCAGGTGCGAGTACGAATACGACTACAAAGTCCTGAGTACAAGTACTAGTACACCCAGAATGGTCCGAGACCAAGGACGAGTACCTGAGTTTCAAATTCTATGCTGAGTACCAGTACTGGTACGAGTAGGAGTAAAACGTCATGGGTACGAGTAAGGACACGAGTACGAATACGAGTACAGAAAAAAGTAATCGAGTACGAGTAAGTACTACTCAAGTACTTGCCATCATTTCTTCTCGACAAATTGCAACTACCAACGAAAAATACTGTCCCACGTACTGTGCAATGACAATCTTCCCAGCCTGGAGTGACCTTACCAAATGTTTCAAAAAAGTGGGAAAGTCATAGCAAACTGGCTGAGTAGGAAGAGCTGGTTTTTGCTTCACTTGGCACTAGTCGTTTTTAGGGACAATTTGTTATTACTAATGATTGAAGAATTGTCAGTCACATAGTTTACCTGTGAGCTGTTATTCACACTTCAGGCCCACCTAGGAGCTGTTTGGAATTCCAACAAAAGCGGGCAAACATAAAATCGGTTCAGATTACCGCCGTTACATAGGTGTATTTGTAAAGTTGTGAATTTTTTGATAAGCAAATTTGCACGCCCTCGATCGTTTTTCTTTTTGTCAACAGTGTTTGATATAAATGCATACGCCTTTTACTAGTTTCATGAGTAGAAATGGTGTTACTGTATTGAGACGCTCTATAAACGAGTAATCGTAAGCGCATGCTTTAATGGTATGAAAAAATAAGGAAATAAAAAAGCAGATAGCCAGCTTCACTTGACCATATTTCGTTGCAACAAAAAGGTGCTGCACTAGCAGAAAAGTGTATTTCACTTGTTTTTATTCAAAACGCCTATTCAACATTTGAAAGTCCATCTCTACAGCAAGGGGAAATTTTTAAAAACATCGTACTTCAAGTAAAAAACTTCCGTTTTGGTGAATTATCAGAAGCAGGATGGCCTTGATGTGTCTTGTAATTAAGTTGTGTAGTGTCACTGTTATGTTGTCCATCATTTCACTGACAGGATCACAAGAAATATTATTTGAGCTGAAGGACAGGCAGTACCAGGAAATTTTATTTTCCGGTGATGTAACTGTGGCCATGGTTTGTAAAATCATTACTGTTAATACAGCTGAAGTAAAAATTATCAACAGTGGTGGAGAACTTGTCACTACTAACAATGGTAAGGGTAATTGTCTTGAATTCGTTATTTCGCGGATCAACTCAACCCAAAATCTAAATTACACTTGCTCTGTTAGCTACAAAAGTGGAGGGGGTGTTCCTGTAATAACTGAAAATGTGAGTAACAGAGAACAATCATGTTTTCGAAATGGAACTGGTATCAACAAGCCGTACCAAACGGGTGACGTATTACTACTGTCTTGTTACTGCAGGGTCACGGAACCTTGTGGGTTGACAGAAACTGTTGTTGGGTCTATGCTTGGTCGAGGGATCACGCCCTTTGAAGAAGAAGAATACAACAACAAAAAGATTAGAAGAATAATCGTAGGTCCTTTCAATGATACCTCCATTATGACATTGCGATACGATTGTTCTCGTGGTACAACCGTTGAGAGCCGGTGTTCCACTGGGCCTGCTCAAGTTTCAGCAAAAGATTTTATAATAAACCCTACAAACCCATCGGTGGGGTCTTTGGAATGCCCCGTGACTGAAATATCCACAAAATACGCGGAAACATTTTCTTCAACCGATGGTGATACAGTTATCCCTACCTTGGATCCAACAACTGCATCATCCACAGACAAGCTGTCTTTTATCCCCATCTTAGATTCAACAACTGCATCATCCACGGACAAGCCAT
The DNA here is from genome assembly GCA_029531755.1 of Holothuria leucospilota. Taxonomy (NCBI): domain Eukaryota; kingdom Metazoa; phylum Echinodermata; class Holothuroidea; order Aspidochirotida; family Holothuriidae; genus Holothuria; species Holothuria leucospilota. Next base: position 18,601,784 of record CM055973.1, on the reverse strand, counting down.
CTTTAGAAGGGGTCAACCCTCCTGCTAAGGAAAACAACGAGTCGTTTTTAACTTTTATAATAGTATTAGTTGGAATTTTTGCTTTACTTATCGTTAGTGTGGCATTTCTTTTGGTTTTCATAGTGCTGAAAAGAAAGAAGAAAGGTACAAAAGCTACCAAAGAAGGACAAGAGGTACACAATCTGCACCAAAGTATTGGCAATATGGATCAAACTTTCAACAACCTGGATCAAAATGCCGACAACCAGGATCAAAATGTTGACATTCAGGATCAAAATGTTGATGGTCATGCATACGTAGGAAATGTTACTGATGACTCTACAGATCTGCCTCAACTAAGTGACGTAAGTGATGGAGATGTCGTTGTTACTGATGTAATGGATGGCAGAGATATAGAGGAATATCGGGGAACGCTTGTTTCTTTGCCTGTCGATAATAATGGTTTTGACAATGACGACGGTGAAGACCCTGAGGACCAGTTCCAGACCGCCGACACAAGCGACTATTCAGTTCTTGTCGCTTTCATGAAGAGGAATAATATGCAAAAAGAACAAGATGAGGTTTTTGGTTTAGATGCAGAAGAAGACAACCTTAACCAACCAGAGTAATAGAAAAGCAAACTTGATAATTGTAGATCTTTATCAAAATTTTATATGTTGGTAGTTCTGTTCAACCAGCCTATGCATATGATCACAACTGAACAATAAAGTTTTTTTCACAGTTAGGAATTCAGAGTCGGAAACACGCATTAGACATTAAATGTATCATAATCCAAAATTGTCAAATACTATCAATTCTTAGCAAAATGTCTCTTCCATTTTTTAAAATCGTCATGGAGACGCACGGTAATGCAACACAAGAGTTAGTCGGATGAAATTTTCTCCTCTGTTGAACATTATGTCTTTTGAAGGTCTGGCTACCTGAAAATTACCTGGCTGATTATCTGATACGAAAGGCATAAAATCAAGGGAGAAGATAAAGTCCATCAAATATTGACCAATTTACAGTGTTATTTCTATTTCAAACTGAACTTCTGAATAAACGTTAGATAGGTAAGTCAATTGCTCACAGGGAAAGGAACTCATTAACATATGCCCAATGTTACTGATTGATTTTTCAAGTGACATTTTAAAGACAGTTTTAATATTGATATAACTCTACCCACATCCCACCTACTTGACATTGAGAAGAAGTCAGGTTATCGGGCACATTATTGTAAAATTTTGGGTAGTTTGCCCCAAGAAAAAAGGCAGTTAATCTTTTTCTCGTGCAAAACGATTCTATCCTCCCCCCCCCCCAATTTAAGACTATGTCGACCCTGCTACAGATTAATCGACAAGCAAAGCTTACCGTAATATGCCATGTTCTTTCTTTTACTCAGCCAAAGAATTATATATTGCAATAAAATAGTTATTTTTTTATAATTTTAACAAAATTTATAAACTGTAAGCTTTAAACTAATTAAGCTAATTATATAATATCTATGCACAGAAAGTTTTTCTCTTTTGCTTCCTTATAGTGCCTAAGTTTTCTTGTATCATTTGTGGTTTTAGTTTGTAACAAACGAGTTAATCCTGACGACACAAAAAGCTTATCAACTTGGATCTCGAGATCCTGCAAGGGGTTCCTCAACAGTATAGTGGCGCCGCCAGGCTTTGGTGACTGGGGGGCACAACACATGATGATGTCGTAATGCCACTTCAGCTAACCTCCGAAGTCTGCGCACAATGCGTTTCTTTTCATGTGCTGCCTGCGTAAGTATACACAGTGGGGATCCCAGGACGGCACCTTTATGAAGTGACACCTGACAAAGAAACTTACATCAGTCTAAGGGGAGGGCCCTTAGACTGATGTAAGGTTTCTTAGATGCAAAATGGTGCTATCTTTGGAGTATTTTTGAAACTGATAATAAATGGCTGGAAAACATCTATAATTTAGTGAATTCTAATTTTTGGTTAGGTTAAAACGGAGATTATGCTGTCTAAGACATTAATACGTTGTCAAAAAACCTAGCTTCTGAAGATTCCCTTTTGGCTACTTTACCGCCTTCTATTCGGACAAAGATTTTACCCCAAAGTACGTGCGTGGAGTCCATAGAAACATTGATGGACTATTACGGAATTTTTCCTCCCCTTCATTGTGAATTATAAAAAGGCAATTAAGGCTGGCAGATACCTGTATAGGGCCTCCTGGAAGCTCTGGATCAAGTATGTAAAATGGAGCAATGACATGACGCTTGTACCGGACATCCAAATGAAAATATAGAGCACTTTACAGCTATCGTATTTTTACTAATTTTGAACGAAAAATCTAGATAAATAGCCTCTAGCAATGGGGAATGGGCGGGAGGGAGAGTATAGGTGCAGAAAGGTGATATTAGACTTCCCTGATAGGTATAGCAAAGGGTGAAGGACTAACAAGCGCGTTTTTATAATGCTTTTTGTCGCAAGTGTATTAACAATCACCATCTATATCGATAATGGCTGCCCGCAAAGCGCTCGGTAAAATTTTTTGGAAAATGTATAACGGCAAATACATTCAAACTTTCAAATCATGCCGCGACAAATTAGATTGAAAGATCCCGTATTGATGCTAGGCCCCTACAGATGTTGTGATTATAGTTCCATGTATTATTACCTTAATAATGGTCTTGAGATGGTAGTGCAAACCGTTACGCATGCGCGCGAAGCGCTGCAAATTTTTCATTAATTAAGATTTCCATGACAAAACCTACATTCACAATCTGCATCAAGACACTTTCAATTACCCAACAAACCTACATGCCACTCAAAAGCCAGTCTTTTACCTGGTAATTCGTAAACAGCTTTCAAATTTTGCTGCTGCTGTCCTTTCCGAGAGTTGTTATCAGAAGGTATTAATAGTAAGATCAACATTGTGGTAAGGTTTGAAGCGCACGTAGCGCGCAAAAGTTTTGATAGTGTTTGAAAGGATTTGCGAAAATTCTGATAGTTTGAGAAACATTTGTGATAGAAAATGATTACCATAGATCTATCACTCCGTTAAAACACACCTTACCCTAACCCCTACAGAAATCTATAGCTTAAACGCCTTTTGGGATCATTTTTAAATTTTCAGAATTTTTCATAGGGGGCACTGCTCAACAGGACACAGGGTAGAAATACAGAGACAACTTAAGATTAAGGTCCCTTTTAAAGTATACCATGTGTAACACAAAACATATACATGTTTCATTAAATCACTTTTCTGGAATGGTAACCTTGGTTTTGATTAGGACTACCTTTTGCACTATCATCACCATGTTGCTTCAAAGGATAATATGTTTTAATTGAGATTCCGGTTGATATAAAAACCCCATAGCGTATAATAAGCAAGTTGTATGTAACCTAATTCCCTTAGGTTGGTAACAACACATTTCGTATAAATTAGTCACTGTGCCTAGTAATACCTTTTGGTCGTCATTCCTAGTATTCATCTCTTACGTACATTTGTAGCCTATTGTATGTTTTATTGAAGAGAATTTTGCTTACCCTTTTTTCATTTAGACTTTGATTAATGGGCTGCAAATCAATTCCGAGGCCTTTTGTGAAAAGTTGCCAAGACCGTAGCCAGATGGGGAGAGGGAGAGGCAGAGGTTAAAGATTTCGCCACACTAGAAAATTATAAATTACCATTGCCTTAATACATTTAAGTTTATCTCCCCCCCCCACCCGAAAAAATTCTTTTTTTCGCCCCTGGGAGCTATATCTTCCCCTGTCTGGAAACGGGAATGAGATGTGTTACTTGCTTATTGACGACCCCGTGAGAGAATGGAAAATGGTGGTAGGGGTTACTTTGAATGGAAAGCAAAATTAACATAATGTAAAACTCTGTTTAAGCTGTATGTTTTGTAACGATGGTGTGAAGTGAGATTCCCGGGATATAAGTTACTCTGCATATTCATTTTTCGATAATGTTGTCCCGCCTACCTTCAATGTAGAGAGGGAGGTAATTGTGTTTTTGCTGTTTCACACAACTATCTTTACTATACTAGCAACGCTTCTGGTGCTTTCTTGTGCTATCAGTCAAAATGGTTGACATTTCACCTTCTGACCCCATGCTGTCAAAATTTAATTTTAGTGAGGGTGTGCTTTGTACGTTAGTAGAAACGGGCACGAAGAAACAAAGTAGAACTTAAACCTGACCGGACAAAAACATAACACTGAACTATTTACAGAATTTACAAAATTTAATTTCAGTGAACGTCATGTATTGGTTCCGTTGACAACAACATAATTAATATGAAATCAATTTATTGAACAGAACTTTAGTTAACAGTGTTCCGAAAACAATGCTTAAAAATGACAATTTAACAATTGCAGTTTACAATAATCAAGTTCGTCATAGATCGGGGACGATCTGCAAGCGGTATATGATCGCATTTCATAACCTTATGAGATGAAAATGGTTATTTTCTTACCCAATAATATCACCAACTTAAAATTTCTCTTGATGAATATTTTGTCTACCTAATTGCGCTACGTAATACTGCTACTTATACTACTGAATATGCATGTTATGTGTTTATTGAACGAATAGAGTTGACCGCCACATTCATTTTAATTTAAGAAGGGGTTCCTTTGCTGAATATGGTAAAGATAAGACTAAATCTGTTCGTGTTTTATGATTAATTTTTAATAAGTTTCAGATTGTTGGTTTCCTGGTTTTCATCTCTTAAAGCTGCGTGGAACCCTTACGAAAATTAATATTGATAGAGATATTTTGCATCTAAGCCCACTTCAGGAAGGAAAACTATTTTCAAAAGGGGAACATAGGCTCGGCCCATGAGAGAAGTTATCATCCAGGTCAACCTTCATACGAAAAGTAACCCCATACTCCAGGAGTGAGAGATTTGAATTCTGCAAGTGGAGGGGGAAACCGGAAATTAGTGACTAACAAAAACTATTGGACAGTACTTACAATACCCATTTCTTACTTCACTTTTAACACTCACATGTGTACATCATATTCTTAGCAATGGAAAAGTTCAGACCCGGTTGGAAATCTTTTCCCTCTAAAACTCACCTTTTTCTCTAACACTCATCCAGGGGCGAAAATACGGGGGGCGTGACACCCCCGTGAAAATGAAAATTCGGTCTCTGTGCTCCAAAAAGTCGGGCTCAAATCCAGTTTAGTTTGCCTTTGTAACAGTAGACCAGACATGAACAACGTCAAAAGTGCAAAAAAGCAAAGAAGCAAAAAAAAAAAGTCTTTGAAAATACGGGTGGTGCAACTGTGCCAGCGGGAGTTGGTCTCCAAGAAATGAAGTCGGTCTAAATAAAGTTTACAGCCCCCCCCCCCCACTGGAAATTCATGTATATACGCCCCTGCACTCATCCTTTTTCTCATACACATTGACAAACACACCCAAAATATGAATTCCGCCCTGCATCAGCGTGATGCACTGGGGTAGCTGGGGTGGACACAGGCTCGACTCCACAGGGGGGGGGGGCAGGGAAGGCATTTGCCCCCTATGGTTTTTCAACCCCCAAAATAAAATCGTCTAAAAAACGTTTTTAAGACACATAATTTTGTACGGGGTGGGGTGAGGTGTTACAGTATGTCACCCATCTATCACAATATTAGTTAAATTGTTCGTTACAAAATACCTGAAACTTGCAATCCCCGCACGGATAACGTTTTCTGTTTTCTCCATTGTTTACGTGAATGCAGGTTATGTATTATATAAACACTAAGGTCATTACACATAACACGCAAACAAAAATGGCATAGGAACCGAGAGTAGAGATAAAACAATACAGTAGTATACTAAAGCCAAGTTATTGTGAGACCTTTCACATATGGTGTCACAGAGCAAAAAGTTTTCCTTCTCTTGGAGAAAAGGTGCGTATCATTGCAAGTTACACCAAAAATACAGACAGCTAATTTTTGCATCAGGGGATACGCCGGATCCATGGATCCCTGTCTAACCGAAACCCCAACCCTACCCGTAACTCGTTTTTTTTTTCGTCCGGGGGAATCTTCGGTCTTTAGTGAACCTTCGACCAAGTGAACCTTTCGTCTATGGGTATTCCCCCTGTCCGGATTATGTAATGTTTGGCAATTTCAAACATTTACTATCTCTCCATTCCCAGCATGTGACCATTTAAAATTTAGAACGTGTACATATATACTGGGGGTACATGAGTCAATCACTTTACGAACATTTTGACAATAAAAATATAAAAAACATTTAATAAAATGAATTAAACTTTGAAGTAATATTATATGTCTCCCTCACATCATACGTTTAGGAAGCAGGGGGCTGGGGGCTAAACCCCAGTCAAAGATCTGGGGGGCAGAAGCATACTTCTGCCCCAACATCCAAGGTCAAAAACCTCTTATTTGTCTCTTCAATAGAAACTGTAAAAAAATTGCAGTAATTTTCCTTAAAATTTGCCCAAAATGTTGCACCAAATTGCATCTGAGGACCCTCAAATACACAAAAATTTTCCAAAGGAGAGGGGAAACCCCTCCCCTTAGACCCCTCCCCAGGACAGCGATCCGAAACAAGGTTCAGCCCCCAGTCTCGAAAAGTTACCTACGCCTATTCCTTATTGTGCTTTATTTTGGTGTTGTCTCGACTGAGTAATCCATAGAAAACGAATTTTAGATGGTAGGTGCATGGCCGTACATAACACAATCTTTACTGTATGGAGAAATCTTGAGTCAATCAGAAAAGGAGAAAAAAAAAACAGGGCGATGCCACAAGGGGCAGGGGGAAACCGCCTCCTATCATTTGCAAGAACAGGGGAAAGAGAGAAGGAAAAGAACAGGAAAAAAGAAAAGGAGAAAACGAAAGAGAAGAAGGGGAAGCGAAGGAGAAAGAAGAAAGGAGGAGGGTGGGGTAGGCATATATTTGATCCATATAATTAGTCCAGAGCTTCCAGGAGGCCCTATTCCGATGTCTGTCAGCCTTTAGATACCTTGTATAATGTATATATGAAGCAACGAAAATATTCGTAATAGTTCGTGTTTCTTTCGACTCAACGCACGTATTTTTGAGTGAAAACATACCCACACATAAAAGGGGGGGTGGCTTCAGGAGGGTTGTTGACTACATACCCTTCTCTTAGACAACAAAGGCTACCCTCCCCTTCCACTAAACCAAAACTAAAAAATTCAATAAATTATTAACACTTTTCAGCCATATATGATAGCTCAAAAAATACCAAAGACATCACAATTTTGCATCTAAGCAATCTTAAATTGATAAAAATTTCTCAAAGGGGAGGGGACACCCCTCCCCAGAAAAGCATCTTTCCCAAAACAAAAATTAAAATTACTAAATTATAAACTTTCCAGCCATATATGATCAGTTCAAAATATGTACCATAGACATCATCATTTTGCATCTGAGCAACTTTAGGTTAACAAAAAATTTCCCAATGGGGAGGGAAAATGGGGGAGGGGTCTCCCCTTAGACCCCTCCCCCAAGACGGCGATCACTCATCTCACGCTTTGCCCCCCTATCGAAATACCCTGGCGCCGCCCCTAGATGGACATGACATTTCGTAAGTAAACCAAATCAATAGTAGTAAAAGCTTGCATCAGTGAGACTGAAGACAAGGAAGTTTAATCACAAACATATAGTAACATGCATGAAATGTAGCTTACCTTCTTTATTGCTTATATTCGGAATATATATACGTCATTATTAAACGCCTTTTGGGGTCATTTTTGGTAAAAAATCGCCTGGTGCCATGCTAGGGCTACCATTTACAGGTATTAAAATTTTATTTTCGATCGATTTTCCATATGGTGGTCACATTGGTCGGCACGGGGGGCACGGCCCCCGTTCCCCCGATTAGCTACCGACCTACAAATACTCCTATCTCTTTCAAATCGAATTTCTGGTAAAAATGCCAAACACAGCCACATCATACTTCGGTGGAATGTTGATCGCTACTCTGGGCATAATGAGTTTGCTTGAACTCCAAGTTCAAATTCGGGGTAGTCCCGAAAGGCTCTTAAATCAACTCTTTTGTCCCCGATCTCGCTCAGAAAAAGTAAAAACGTGGGGTTGGTTTGCAGACAAGATTACATTAAACTTTATTGCTCCATTTATGTTACCTTCAACTGGTATAGATTTATATTTTGCGCAGATCAAGTGAGATTCTACAAGTCAAGTATTTAAGAGAACTAAGTATTAACAGTTATGTAACATGTCCACGTGGAATTATTTAATTTATTGTGTACATTTTAAAGAACTGACTTTGATTTTATCATTCGAAATGTATTATGTGTAATGCGTATATTGTGTTACTTTTACTTGTGTGCACAAAGCCTCGGTAGTTGCTTTGAGTTATAATGAATTATATGAGTGAGAATAATGACATTTTGAAAGTGATATTTATGCACATTTTGAAAATGTTTTACGGCAAATGAGGTTTGTTAGTAAGATATGAAGTAAAAATAATCATTACAGATACACAATAATCTGTTCTTGCTCTATGGTAACCTTCACAACAATCCAAATCGCACTTACGTTCTCATTACATTTTGAATTGATTTAACATTTTACGTTTAATATGTTACTATATATGCATTCACTTATGTAATGTTTTTAATTTCTTACGAACATTTATGAGTAGACCTATTCAGTTTAACGTTTAGGTAAAATTTTTTGACGTAATGTTATTTTATCTTTTATGTTTAAACATTTTTTCTCACACACCTTCATTCTTAGATTTGCCTTTCTTTAATTAAAAGTTTCCTTTTAATTTCAATTTTTAAGCAAACTTCCAAAAGGGATGTTATATAGTATGAAGTTATCCCTTATAGTATCGCTTTAAGTTTCACATACAACTTTCTGTCCTGAATCCAAGTTTGTTTATCTCCCAGATCATTTTCTCTCTTTGTTTTATTTCTAGGAAACCCTCGTGCTCAACCACGGAGCTAACCTGTCCCCTCTCATGTGTGCCAAGTTACTTAGTCATAGCCCTCCCGAATGATTCTCCTTTGTCTAGTAGTTCCTCTTAAGCTTTTGATAGTCACAGACAGTTCGTTGTCCAGATTTATCTCTTTACTTTTTTAAACTAAGAACATATGAATATTATAGATATTGTTATTGAACAACAATGTACGATTTGGCTATACTATAAAGGCCACTGATGAATGTTCTAATGAACAAACCCGAGATTTAAATAATGGGTATACAATTATTCATGTTCTTTTCTGAACTACATCCTTTGAAAATATACTACACGAAGCAGAAATTTCATTTCTTTGTCATTTAGTAAGCCTATTTGTTCTAAAATAAAACATGTTGAGAACCATGTCTCTTGCTTTTTAGTCTGATTCAAACAGGTGCTACCAATAAGACATCTGTTTATTTAGCGAAACAAATTGTTGGCAATGGTCTAATGTTATCTCCGCTGTATATGGCCTACCGTTTAAGTTTGAACGGTTGTGGGTATGGGTATTTTTGTCTTGTTACCCAGTTTGCCATAACTATAAAGGACACGCATGAACGCTTCTGTTTGATTTGCTCAGTAACTGTGTGGTATATTTTTGGAGTTCCCAAATGCCACCAGGTTTTGTCTTTGTTCAAATGACTGCGTCTTTTTTGTTGTCATTTTTCAAGTTTACGAAATCCCTTTCTGTATAGAAACGAAATATTTGTTTTTCGAGAAAGGCACCATATCAAGTGTAATGCCATGAGATATATTCAGGTTATGAGGGAATAAGGAAGTAACCCGCAGTGACTATTAGCACTTACTAGAATTCTACCAGTTTTGCCTGTCATGTGAGTTTCACTGGAGATATTGTGAACATGCTGTAAGCAACCTTGATGCCGTATCGCAACATATTAGTGAAAAGGTGATAGTGTTACAAAAGCATAATCACAACATTTATGGTCGAAACCTTTCATTAAGCAAGTTATCTTTGACCACTATGGCGATGAAGAGTCTCGGAAGACAATTCTCTTGCATACTTCTTTTACCCTTTTTAATTTCTTTAATCGGATCTCAACAGTTAATATTTGAGCTTAAGGACAGACAATATCAAGAAGTTATATTTTCGGGAGATGTCACTGTAGCTATGATATGTGAAATCACTGACGTTACTCAAGCCGAAGTCACAATCTCTGTAGATGGAGTATTGGTTGCTACTAACAACGGAGAGGGCAATTGTCTCGAATTTGTTATTTCACGAATTGATTCAACTGACAACGTAAATCTTACCTGCTCTGCAAGGTATAATAAAGATGTTGATATGACAACAGTGACTGACACCAAAACGTTGATCTTGAACGTAAGTGGCATAGACCATTCCTGTTTTCGTAATGGGACGGGTATCAACCAACCCTACCATGTGGGTGACGTATTACTATTGTCTTGTTACTGCAGGGCGACGGAACCCTGTATATGGACGGAAACTGTTGTTGGAACTGACATTGGTAGTGTAATCAAACCCATAGAAGAAACAACGTATAATAATAAAAAGATAAGAAGAATAGTTGTCGGCCCTTTCAATAATACCCACATAAATACCTTAAGATACGATTGTTCCCATGGACCAACAGTGGATTTGAGATGTTCCATTGGACCTGTTGGAGATTCTGCGGGAGATTTCATATTAAATCCCACAGACCCGTCAGAAAAGTCGCTGAAATGTTCTGTCATAGAGGTGTTCGGTAGGGGTGATGAGAGTTCAAGTACTGTGATCCCTTTTGGGACACCCAGTGTAACTGTATCAGGGGGAAATAACAACTCTAACACCAGTGTAGATAAAGAGCGTGGTACTGTGGTGGAGGAGGAAGATGATGATTCCTTCTTTATTTTGATTATCGTTGTAGTTGGGATTCTCCTTTTGCTTATTGTACTGATTATATCCCTGCTGTTCTTGATCAAAAGGACACGAAAAAATAAGGAGTCAAAAGCCCATGAGGAAAAACAGCAAACTGGAAGACAAACAAAAGACAGTGAAAATCAAAACGCCAATTCCTTTGACGGTGAAGGAGGTGCCGCTACTGGTCAATCAGATCTGTTTCAAAATGGCCACATAACTGGCAATGGCGTTAGTGCTGCAAACATAGCGCATCAAACTTTTGATAATCATGGATACGTAGGAACTGTAACTGATGATTATTCAGCTTTGTTTCAACAGGGTCAAGTCAGTGATTATGGCATTTGTGCTGCATATTTAGCTGATAATAGCGATGCGGAGAAATATTATGGGACGCAGGCGTCCGTGCCTGTCCTTAATGATCGTTATACACATGATGATGAAGATCAATTTCAAACTGCTGAAACAAGCGACTATGTTCTCCCGGTTGCAATGATGAAGATGAGCATGCAGAGAGAACTGACTGAAGCTGTTGGTTTGTACGCACAGGTTAAAAAATATAATACACAACAGTAACGGACCTAAGTAACACATATCAGGTAATTATTAGTCATTTTGTAATTTGCTAATGAAACGTAAGATGTTATTCGATGCTTCGGTAACGAAATGCTTATTTTAAGTACCAAAATGACAGCGTGTACATCGCCTTACCACCAAAAGACCACTTTACTTTTCCAAGAGAATCAGCCTTAGGTGTTTAATTCACACATGATCAATTAAACATTTGAATCCAGTTTTGCGAGGGAGGCGGCAACTTATCACAACTCACCGGAGCCAGGTTTTATGAACCGTACATAACCTTAATGGTAATACTGAGAGATTCCTACGCAACATGCAAATTTATGCTATGCACAAAGATGCAAGGTGATCTTCTAATAGCTACGAAAAGGATAGTACGTATACTTGTCTAGCTGATGTGTGTGCTTGTTGCTTGAAGCATGGGAACCAGAAAAACTCGTGGTTAGCCATTGGTGCCACTGTAGCTTTCTTCAGCTGTGGGAAGATACAATTTGTTGTCGAGTTTTGGACTTTGTTCCACTGCCACCCATATGCAAAAAGTTTATATGTATCGTTAGGTAGTATTAGCAAAATGCTGAGATTATGATTTATACTGATCATTTATGACCTACTTTATACTTAATATGTAACAGAGTAAAATTTTACTCACAGAGTGACTCCGTTAATCACTAGCTGTTATCAACTGCACTCTTTCGTGTTATTATTCATCCATTATGGTTATCACAAAGGAGAGAACAAATTTCTGTACATTTCCACCATCGCCACTCCTTTGGAAGAGACATTCTGCTTTTTTTACAAAAGTGAGTAGGTAATGTAGTCTTTTGTGTGTCATGCTTTCAACTTATTAAATGGTTGTGCACACTGAATATAGTAGTACTCAACAATGTGAGAAATATAGATAGTACGTTACTTATACTGGTTCTAAGAAATCAAAAGTAATATGTATAAGACCTCACGGGGTGGATGGAAGATAGTGTACTCAAGCACTGACAGTTGTGTAAGATATCGCCTCCCTGCGAAATCGATCTTTAGTTAACGTTTCCGTCTGGGCATTGCGACAATTGGAAATACTGTCACAATTCAGTAACTCTTGCATTGTTCATAGCCTATAAATTAAACTTTTTATAAAAGTCTTAATGTTATATTGCTTTTTGAATAAAGATGGAATGTCTTTTTTTCTGGACGTAAAAGAATTGTCATGAAAGATCTGAATCTTTTCCTTTAATTTATTCAACATTAATCCACCACAGTAACACATAAATAGTATCTAAATATATTCAAATCATTCGATTGAAAATAATTCATGTCATTAAAGTTCCAGCTAGCTTCTATTGCAAAACTCCTGGTATTTCTAACGTTTAGGTAGCGATAATTAAATATTTATGCGAACTTAGTATGACATCTGATCTTGGAAGCATGTTCTAGTGACCAATTTGATGTTTCAAAAAGTGCAGAAAACTGGTAGGTATAGTAAAAACTCCATCTCAAGAGCATCTTTCTTTTAAGGAGATACCGATTTTTGATGGAGTGATATTTTTTAGCTTCCGCGGTGCACGATGGAAAGTATGTGATGTCATCTTGGCAAATAATTAGACAAAGTTTTTGTATTTCTTTATAATGTCTGTATCACTAAATCGAATATTCCATAACTTTGTTTGCTAAACAATAATAATGGAGCAGTTTTAACACTACACTATATCTACACGGAAAATATCTCACTATTCTAACAGTATTAAATTTCAAGGGCAAATAAGGTATCCAATTGTAAGAAATAACAAAAGGATTCTGACACAATATGGTACCCCTTTTGAGCATTTTGCTAGTTGGTTTGCATGAAATCTTTTGTATACAAGAACTGATTCAAAATACATCGTTTCTTTGAAATCGACGGGTCCTCTTTTTTGAATTTCTGTGTAGAAAACCCAAGAACAGAAAATATATTACTTTAAGAATTTTAATTTTGATAGATGTCATTACTTTTCATTCAATAAGTTCAATACCTACGGGGTTAAATATAATACAGCAAAGTTCAGGGACAGAGTGCACAAAGATAAGACATTCATGAACTGTTTTCATTGTTGTGGTTTTCTGAGTCACACTAAAGGTAGTATTAATTGTCAGCTGCCAAAAGAAGCTTCGACGCTACAACAGCCACTTGCCACCAAAATTTCGAAATTATCAATAACTTACAGGTGGTTGGCAAGCGGTTGGAAGCCGGCAGTCTAACGAAATTTCCCGATTTTTGAAGACTAGCTGGTTACTGGTTGGCAACTGGTTGGTACTGTTTGAAAACTGTTCGGAGGTAGTCAACAACTGGAAGGCCATCAGTGGCGATTGGCCGTGCGAAGCTTGGATAACGTGGCCTGCGACTTATCCGAAACACGTTTTAACATATTCGCCGATCAGTTGGGGACCAGAAGGCGAACGATCGCGGACCTGTTGATGCCGATTCAATGAGTGAGTGCTCGTCTTCAGTGACTGGTGAAAGGATGGTGATTACTGAAGAATCGATGGGTTATTCTCGCCATTCGGCTCTCGATCATTTGCTGAATGTAGAAGACCAAAAACACCGTCGTTAATGGCCAACAACCACTCACGACCGGACCCAAGCCGGTCGTAGACCAGTTCTCTACCCCAGACAACTGACAACAGAAAAAAATTCCCCCACCACTTTGGTTGCAAATATGTCTCACTCTCGAAAGTGAAACCTCCCGGCCACCAGAATATTCTTAGAACCTGTTTACGACCACTGACACAATATCCAGGTTGGCAAAATCGTATACACGTCCTAATACAACCAACTAAAGATCAGTGGCTGAGGTCATCGCCAACCCATTGAATTTTTATTGTAACTGCGTCCTAAAATGCCATAACGTTTTTTATAAAAATGTCCATCTCGCGTAGTGAAACATGTCAATATTGTTCACAAGCGTGGTGTTTCTTGATTTCTATCTGCTGAACTTTGTTTTGGTAGCAAAAGGTACTGAGGGTAAATTGTGAGGGTAATGGGTCACTTTCATTGTTGGGGGGGGGGGGGATATTACCTCTAGAAATTGTAGATATCCTCAAGACAGTACAACTTTATGGGCACTTGGCTTTACAGTGAGAGCAATAATTGACAGGACACCTTTAGACACGCATTCTGGGGGTTTCAAATCCATTGCAGTTCATTGAATCCATTGAAATTCATTTTTCAAGGCGGGGAATTGAAATTACCTACATTTAAAAGGGAAGGTAACCGCAGTGCACCGAATATAGCAATCCGGTTTGCCAGATATTTATACCTCAACCCTTTAGTTTTCACTGGCTAGGATGCAGAACCTTTCTATAATATTCATAAATTGTATCGTGTTTGTAGTATATTCAGAAGATAGATGCATCCAGGTGTAGTTAGAGAGATTACGGGAGGGGGGGATTAACTCACGTGTATATGTTTAACCATTATTTTGGTAAGCACTGAGCGTTCATCACTTGTCAATATGTAAAGCTACCAATTAACTGTGCTAACTGTGACGTGGCTTACATGGCCGGCGAGCCTGCACTGAAATATGTAGTATTATATTGTTATGAGACATTTGTTGCGCGTAGTCTCTCAGAACAGTTCAGTAAAGTTTTAATAACTCCATGACTTTTAAGTAATATTTTATACTTAATCAAAGTAGAAATTGCTTTGATTTTGTGTAATAGCTCAAGAAAAGAATAGCTTCTACATTATAAATGTGTAATTTTATTTTAGTGCACAAGATACAGGTAATTTTACAGTAATTTTGTGTAAAGATTTACTTCAAAGTTCTAGAGTTCTATGTTTACTGAAAATTTGAACTGTATTTCTGTGAGTGTAACACGTGTATGACAAGCCTAGGCTATCTTTGTTTAAAGCTCGCCTGGGTAAGTTATTTTAAATGTTTAGTTTCCATAGCTTATAATGTGCTATAGCATTGTCATATAAAACCTTGAATCATATAGGTAACGTCATAGCGCTACTTTCCAGAGAAAAATTGTAAGTGTAATTTTTTGTAAATAAGGAAGATGATAACAGTATTAGAATATTTTGGTCACCTCAATCAAACGAATTCACTCTTACGCCTAGTGAGTAGTGTTTCAGTCGCAGCAAGATAAGATGAGACAGAATGAAGAGCTAT
The DNA here is from genome assembly GCA_029531755.1 of Holothuria leucospilota. NCBI lineage: Eukaryota > Metazoa > Echinodermata > Holothuroidea > Aspidochirotida > Holothuriidae > Holothuria > Holothuria leucospilota. Next base: position 18,586,254 of record CM055973.1, on the reverse strand, counting down.
GAAATTCAAGACTGGCAGTATTTACAGCGGGTTGTTAAATCCTTCCAGGGTGGGTTAAATGTAATATTTTGGTTTTTGTGGTATCTCATTAAGTAGATACACATGTGGTGCCACATCGGACTGTCAGTGGATTATAAATGCGTCGTTTTCATTAAGAACTTTGATGCTTTCACCTCCACACCCCTTGCCTTTTGTACGTCTTTAACTAAGTGATGCAAGAAAATGTTGGAATTATAATTTTTTCAGTTATTTAGAGGTATGATTCAGTTCCTGTTTTAGAAAGTGATCTTTTTAAGTAGTTCTTTTTGTGGGCCTTTCGTTGTGCTTTTCGCTCTACGTCGTAGATTCAGAGAGGTTGTTTCATTTTCTTTTTGTAGAAACAGTGCGTTGTACGTTATAGTACAAAATAGTTTACATAATTCGTCACTATATATTTATGTAGCCTATACATATAAATATTGAACGTTTACAAACAACATGTTGAAACGTGACGATTTTGTCACTAACAGAGTAGCATTCTTCTGTGATGAGATCGTGAGCAGCGGCACATACTATTTGTATTGTTGCATGGCCGTACGGGCCGGGGTTGGGGCGGCCGCCCCCAAATGTCAGAAACCTGTCTAAGCCGGGCAGATGTTTTGTCTAAGTCGGGCGGGATATTGGATTGCTAAATATGGTCTGGAGTTGGGCAAAAATTACCGTCCAACCCTGAGATAACAGTCCCGTGCCTCCATTTATTGTTGGTTCCTGAGTTTCAGAGCATGGATCACGACCCAAATTGGGTTGCCGAAAAAGATGAGGGTCTCATGAGACTAGACCAAATGTTCTAATAAAATGTCCAATTAAAGCAATGCTAGACTCAAGAACAGTCCTGTAAAATCAATATTTGCAAGGGAACTATACGACCATGCCTGATACTTAACGGACAATATTCTGTGAACTATAACGTTACGTAGAGCTTTGGCCCTCCATGTTAAGCATGCGTCACTCCAAGCTTTCTGTGCAAATTCAAGCATAATTCCCATTAGATCGGGTCTGAAAGCCAGCGATGAAAATATTTTCCAAGCACTATTTCCACATTCAGCTTTCGTATCCGTGGAAAAATTTTCGTTCAAGAAGTCATAAAATGTCCGCTCAAAAACATAAAATATAAAACATTAACATACTTACAAAATTAAAGAGGAAAAGATAGGAACGTTCTACATCTCAGTCTCCTTCTAAAAGCATTTTTTCTAAAGGGGAGGGCTTCCCTTCCCTAACAACCCCCCCCCCCCCCGTAGGACTGCGATAAACCACGGCCTTGTTGTGGTAATGACGGAAGCGCAGAAGTGTTATAAGACTTCCGCCTTGAAAAATTTTAATTAAGTTTGGATCGCCTGAAATTTTATGGCCCGCGTCGGGAAAAAGCTCGACAACCATGGCAGTATGTTTTCTTTCGTATGGGTTACCGAATGTCAAGGGTGGCAATAGATTTGTAATAAACCTTAGGGGCGGACGCGGGTTGGAAAACTTATACCGATCTTATTCTGACATATAGTCGTAAATGAATAGGTATGTATACATAGACGTGTACATGTAAAAATTATGTGTAAACTTATACGGGAACGTTTACGTATGTATACAGAAATGTTCGTGTATAAGTTAAAATGTTTATACCCGTACGTAACTGTTTGAAATGTTGACAACATATTACTGTCCAACTAGGCAGTAATGTGCTAACTAGTGACGCCAAACTTTTCAAGGCGTTCCAGCGTGAGAGAGAACTACAATAGAACACTGGCAACCTGAGTTTGCAGTTTTATCGCCATAAATTTCACATTTTACAAACTCTTAATTTCATCTAATGTGAGCCCCAACCAGACATCTACTGATGATGGTTGCGTAAATGGTGCGTCTAGAAAAAGTGCATCGTGAAATAACGTTGGGGTAATTAAAATATAATATTCGTGGCGACATGAAAAACTACCCCTCTCTCCATTTATATGAAAAACTTTTACTAGTGTTACGCTGGTTTCCTGAAAAAAAAAACACTTTTCACTAGGGTATTTCAAGGGAGGCAATCTACATTCATTTGATGTCCCTGTATATCTATCGTATTCGTATAACAAAAGTTACTTTTTTGTATCAGTGAATGTCCTAGTAATTTGGTATATAATGGCAAGAGATGCAAACAAATGGGTTTCCGTGAGTGTAATTGAGAATAATATGAACTTTGACAACATGTTAAGCCTGGTGGACAACTAATGCGTTCATTTGACCTTGTGATCTTAAGAATGTGTAGGTGGGAAATGTTTTATTGATGTCGTTAACTCGTAAGCTCCAGCCTGGTGAACTGGGAATTTCGAAAGTAACTCTCAAGTCCTCAACTTGAGACAAAATGGGTGATAAGCGAAGGCGGATAAACAATCAGAATGTCAGTTCTTCTTTGCCCTTATAGCCTACAAACTTGGGAAATGCAGTTTCTGTTAATTGTAAATCTAAACAGACAAATCATATTTAAGTACTCAACCTTGTTGAATGTTACTCATAGCGACCATTTTGTTTTGATGATCGAATTTTACACTAATTTGCCTGTTCGACTTTCATCTTCTCAGTTACTTATTCGTAAAACGTATAATGCATGGATCGATGTTATTGTTGAAAGGCGTATGGTCATCTGTTCCATGACTTCAGGAGCGATTGAACGCAAACCAAGTGGTGATCCCGGTCAAAGCTCACGAGTTGACGGGGAATCGAATGTTGCAATATTCCGTCCCCCAAAAAACTGATGGGAGACCATACCTCATACTAACAAATAACTGCAAACGTTTCTTGCGATTGACCAGATATGGTGGATGAACAAAAGTTATTTCCTCCCCAACCAAATAATAAGGGAAATCCTCCCTCAAGATGGCAGCGCATGTGTCAGGTATAAGATTTGTCTTCGAATGTGTTGGTACTTATCCAACTGTATTTGGATAAGAGTGCTAGCATCGAAACCTAGTATTTACACAAATATTAGCAAATATGAGGTTTTTGTCAACATATTAGTGATATCTTGTCCCCATTAACCAAGTTTTTGTAGGGAACTATGCCTCATATTTCAGGCGTTAGTAAATATTAGGTTTGCTGACCATATGTTGGGGGACGAGAGGGTTCCGTCCCCAACTAAGATATTAATGGACGTCATCCAGCCCCTATGATCGCCGCCCCTGCTGAGTTTAAAAACCTTTCAACCTTGTCGCTCAAACTTTTTCAGGAATAAGTTTGGTTCACCTGCACAGTTGTCGCTCAGGCAATGCTGCGTTTTTGAGATCCAAGTACTCTCTACTAGCAGTCAATTTGCTCTTGGAAAGAGATCACTTACATTTAGTAACTGCTACTTTTTTAGTCATCGGAACAAACTTTTCCATATCTTAAAATATTCTTGCAGCAAGGTATGTTGCTATCGAAATCCTTCTAAAATAGGTTACAGAGCAAGCAAGGTCGAAAGATAAAGTACTCTGTAGCTCTTCATCTGTCAATTCGTGGCAATTTATTCCTCATAAATTGATGATAATTTTGATCAGAGAAGACCGTTAAATTTACGACACAAATGTGTAGGAATCCTCTGTCTGTCTGTAATTTCACCTAGGCTAACATGAATATACTCCACTGAACAATTTAGATTCCATGTAATTTGTTTTCACCTGGAGGATCAATTTCATATTCACATCGTAGACCGACTCCAAATCTAGAGAAGCTATAGCGACTACTATCAAGTAGACATGTGGGTTTCATTTTGTGACTTCTTATCTGACTTTAATGAATAGATCCCTCAAACGTGTGAACATGTGTAGGGTGTGTGCATATGCGTAGGTGTGTGAATGTATGAAATACAGTTAATTCTTCCCACCAAAATTAAAAGAAGAAGAATACAAAGGACTCAAATTAATGCCCCTTTATCAGGGGTAATTTCAGTGGCAAATCTGTAGTTTTTTTGGGGGGAACATGTCCCTCATTAACAACAAAAGATTAGCACCTGATAAAGTTTTAAAACCCATCAGAGAGCGATATCAACTAAATAATAAGTTAGACGAGTAGAGCACAGTTTCATCAACTGTTTCCCCAGCGTTCGTAAGCTAATATCACATGTTGACGAAATATACACCTTGGTATTTTCAGTCACTTTCTTCATGGTTCTTGAAAAACTTTATATCAAAATTTTAATGGCTAAGGTGAAAATTCCCAGTCTGGCTGATTGGAAAGGGGTAAACTTGGGGGGAACATTTTTGGAAGATTTGCTATTAGGGCTATAAATCAAACACTGCAGTTTCTTCAAATCTTCCAGGTGTGAATGAAACACGGATATCAAGTAACACGCAAACGTGTAGTGTTTCTCTATTGACTCACGGTCTTTTTTTTAATTTTTTAATTTTTCTAATTTCCTGCTATTCTTTATTAAACCTCGTAATCTTTCCCCAAACCTTACAACTTTGGGGAAATTTTAAATGCCAGCACCTCTGCTGACGCCCCTTGCTTGCAAAAATGTTTACATTACGCATGGAACCAAATATTTGGTTTTGAAACTTTTCCAGGGTTTGGGATAGGAGGAAGTAAACGCCAGCTTAATCTTTACATATCATGTTTTGCCACTTTTCCAAACCACGGAACACGAGTTGTAATACTTCTGGATTCATGGTGTGGAAGGCTTTTGTGATCACCGTTCGCACTAAGGTACAAAGATAGTATTTTCATGAACGTCAAGGTAAGGATCAATCATTATTATAGCAGGAAATATGGCGGGGGAATGCCTTTGTGGAAAAATTGTGGGTTTCTTTGCAACTCTGTTTATGATTTCACTTGGTGAATCACAAAATTTAATCTTCGAGTTGGAAGACAGACAATTTCAAGAAGTAATATTTCCTGGAGACGTCACTGTGGCAATGATATGCGAAATTACTAACGTGACAACAGCTGAAGTGGAAGTCACCATAGATGGAAAAATTGTTGCGAATAACTCGGGACAAGGTAATTGCCTGAAGTTTGTTATTTCTCGAATTGATGGCAACGACAATGTGAAGCTTACTTGCTCTGTTCGTTACTATAGAGGAGGTAATTCACTTGCAGTAACTGAAAACAAGACTTTAATTCTAAATGTGAGCAACAGAGACCATTCGTGCTTTCGTAATGGAACTAGTGTTAACCAACCGTACCAGGTAGGTGACGTATTACTACTGTCTTGCTACTGTAGGGTGACGGAACCCTGCATTTGGACAGAAACAGCTGAAGGTTCTTTGCAAGGTCGTGCGCTTACAACTGTAGAGGAGAAGATATACAATAACAAAAAGATTAGTAGAATAATTGTTGGCCCTTTCAATTCATCTGGAATAAACACCTTGAGATATGATTGTTCTCATGGACCAACCACAAAAGAGAGGTGTTCTGTTGGACCCGCCAAGAATTCTGCAACAGACTTTATACTAAGTCCTACGGTTCGGTCTGACGTACCATTAAAATGTGAAGTGACAGAAGTGTTTTCCGAAAGGCCAGGTCCATTCGGGGAAATAGTATCTCTTACCACTGTAGGCTCGCATAATGCATACTATTCAACCGAGAGCTTTCATTTTACACTTTCTGAGACAAAGGAATCCACAACTTTTTCTTCAACGAAACCTACCAACAAGAGTTTGCTTGATTTGAAAAATAGTTCTAAAACAGACGATATCGATGGATCCACTATTGCCCTAATTATCGCCTCAGCAGGAGTTTTTGTTTTACTCATAGTGTTTGCTCTATCCATTGTGCTTTTATTCAAAGCAAGAAGATATAAGAAGAGCAAGATGACAAGTACAGATGACAAAGAGGCTGAGGAAGTTGTAACCCCCAATGTAAAGGTTGATAGCCATGGATATGAAGGAGATAAAAGTGATGACGCTTTAGAGCTTTATAAAAATGGCGATTTCACTCATTGTGGTATCGGTGTTGCTCATGTAGTTGATAACATCGATATTGATAAGACGTATGGGACGGAAGCGCAGGTTCCCGCCAGTCAACCTTTGGATAACGACTTGTATGCCAACGATGGCAATTACGGCAACGATGGCAACGATGAAGACGATGACGAAATGTTTCAAACTGCTGATACGAGTGATTACGCTGTTCCTGTTGCCTTAATGAAGAACAACATGCAGGGAGAACTGGCAGAGGCTGTTGCTTTATACGCAAAAGTTAAGAGACATGTTAGCATGATGGAGTGAAAAAAATGAAAAGTCACTAAACTGTAGCAAGTATAATTTGGGAATTGGTACAATAGTGTTAAACTAAAATTCATTTGTAACTAAAGATCGATCAGCTTATGCAAAGCACAAATTTGAGCCAGGTGATGACAAATATACTGATAAGAAGGCCGTTGATATATTTCAAATGAAATATCGATGGATACCAAAGGAAGTTTTGGATGAGTTATTGGTGCACGTAACTTTCTTGACATAATATTTTTACAAGGCAGAAGGTTTGTTCTTTCGTTCTAGTGTTATAAAAGTGACAATTCCCCTCCCCAGACACTCCCAACCCGGACAATTTCCCCGGACAACACTCCCTCTCCCAGGGCAACTTTCCTTAGATAATTTACTCTTGTACTATCCCTCTCCCCTACAATTGTCTACGGAGAAGTTGTCCGGGTGGGAATTGTCTTGGGAGAGTTGTCCGGTAACCGTGTAAAAATTTAAGGGAGGGTAAAGGAACATTTTCGTGTTAAAACCATCTCATCATGCACATAGAAGAGTGTTGTGTAGTTCCGAATCTTTCGTATACTATACAAAGATATGACATGGATTCACGTGCACCCCCAAAATTTTCAAGACACTAAGGTGGACTATGTCTTTAATATTCTATCGCAGGCATCTCACTGTTACTCTCCTCGTCACTGTTTTAACAGAGAAACTTGTACACTACATTGAGAGCACCATTTTTATCTAAGTCCTTCAGATGGACGACACTACCCACAATGGGTGAATCTAGTGCACCCCCCCCCCCCCCCAAAAAAAATGCTGGATCCTCCCCAATGATGGGAAGTAGTTAAGGACTTTTGCAAAAGTTTGCAGCTTGTATGGGGTCAAATATTCCTTTAGAAAAAGGCCATAGGAGAATTCTTTAGGCTTGAATAAGGCAAAGAAGAGTATGAAGATAAACGATTTGCATAACGATTCACTAACATCACCCTGCTTATAGGAGTTATTTGTTCTCAAGAGGCATACAAAATGGTTGTTTACTCGAGATACTTAAAAAGCGTTTGTAAAAAGGAAAAGCTGGTAAATCCTTAGGCGTACAGGAATGATGCAGCGTTCATGCACATGAACGGTGTGCACAAGCGTTATTTTTTAAGCATATAAGCTATTCTGCAGGGGAAGATGCGGTGCGCACCGACCCAATGGAACGCCGTATTAGTTCCATTACTGGGTTGAGCGCTTTTCTCGAAATTTAATGCATGTCAGCTCGTAAAAGACAAACATTTTGCTAAAAACTTTAAGTGCGGTTGTAGGTGGTACATTTTGCTATCATTTTAGATCTATCACCACAACATACTATCTTGAATAGTACGTTGCCTTCCGAAAGCAAGGATGCATTGCCACATTAAAAGATACAAAACATCGACTTTCGACGGCATTTTATTAACCTGCAGGAGACAGTGATTTGTAGATTTGTTTTTATCATGCGTGTGACTTGACAACGCTCCAACCAGGAAATATGTTGTGTAGATGAAGTAGAAAAAGAATTTTCAAATGGTCGATTTAAATCAATAAAATTTTAGCTCAAGGGTAGAGTATAGAGCCTTGGTAGAGACACTTCAACCAGGGAGGTATTATTAGATGGTGCTGCATCAAATGTTCTTTCTTTAAACCCTAAGTTACCAACAATAATTTATTTTTTGTGTTGTTTTTGAAAATTGAATAAGGGAAAAGTTTTAGGAACTATACACAATTGAATTACGTCATTTGGTACATTCTGAATATCATATCGGAATTTTTTCTCATTTCTTTACTGTTCTCGGTCGCTATACTAACAACTAAAGTTGTAAGTTTTGACACGTTTCCACGCTGTTAACAAAATAGCAGTGTTACTTGCATATAACATGTTGAACATGGGTGGGCAATTGCGGCTAAATTGGGGAAATCGTTCAAAACTCAAAAGCGAAGTTTACTCTTATACCACTTTTGCTCATTTGCGAATAGCATTAGTATTAGTTAATTACCAGCATGCCTTCGTTAGGCTACGATAAAGAGTCATTTTGAATTTCAAATCAGTGGATGGTATCCGCCTGACTGTCGGTAACTGGTTGGTTAAACAAGAGGACATTATTCCATACAATCCTTTTGCAGGGATCAGCGTCAGTACAATAGAGGTACCTGGTTATTGAACAACAGAACTTAATGCTTATAAGTTTAAAGGTCAGTGATTAAGGGACTTTGCCTCCGCGAATGGGTGGATTGAGATCTAATACAATTAGCATACACTCTAAGAAAGGTCTGATCAGAGGGGCACCGAACAGGAATCTGGTCAAAACTTTGACTAGATCCGGTTCAAAAATGAACCAATTCTGGTCATTTCTGAACCAAATCTAGTCAAATAATTGATTACATTCCTGTTCGGTGCCCTTCTGATCAGATTCGGTTCAAATTTCACGAGACCTTTTTAGAGTGTACATCAATGTTCCATTGTATCTCCACTAATGTCACATCTGTGATAGTGCAACTCATTGCCAAAGGCTGGCAATAAGTTGTTTTAGCCTGATAAAATTTATGATAAGCTCAAGGCTTAGGAAAGTCTGTCCCATGACTTAAACTACGTCACGTAACTTTGTTTTCCCCTTGCAGTGTCTACTGCTCACAAACAAAAATCTCGATTCGGAAACCAGTTTAGAAAAGAATAGCGGCATTGTGTAATCCAGTGAATGTGGGTGACTTTTCCTTCACAATAGACCATGTAACTGGAAAGTACAATGAAAATAATGACTTGACGTATTTGGTTGTATGCTTCTAATTATTGTAGAGGCTTCTGAAAAGCAGATTGCGAATGATCGATATTTCTATCTTTTATGTTTTGTAAAAGTTTACTTCTCTCCTAGAATTGTGCAGTACTGTTTCCCATTCATCTGTTTAAACAATTGTAGCACGCGCATTCACCTAGGCATGATTTAAGATCATGTGACTTTATACGCCACACTTCGATGTATTAGATGCATTGTTTGGTATCAGCCTAGATGATAAATTCGTAATTTGGCTGGCTGTATTTCGAAAGTTTATTATTAAAGGTGCAGAAACAGGTTACTAAAGCTATCAGCTCAACTCAACCAGGAGTCGAGACGTCATTGTAAAAGGTGACAAAGAATGAATTTAGAAAGCTTTAAAGAAATTTGAATTTAATAGCATATCTCTGCGGTTTGTGAGTTTCCTGGATATTACTGTTTTTTCTGATAGTTGCAATGAAGAATAAAAACACGGATTCTTCTTTCCAAGCTTTGGGAGTGTTTTGCCAATATCTGAGCTCCGAAACACGTTTAAAGTTGTTCAATGTAAGGGACAAGAAAATTCGAGAAACGTTCAGGAAAATTCTTCTTTTCTTTTTCAAATCAATTACGAACGTTCTTATTTCTTGTCAGGAAGAAGTTTCCAAAATTCGAAAGGAATGAATATCTATCTTGTTTATTCCTAAAGAGAATGTGTGGAAATGAAAATTAGAAAGACAAATATGTACACAACACCATGCAGAATACCTTAATATTAGTATTGATCCCTTGAATCAAATCTAGTTAAAGTATAAATAAATTTGTTCGTGAGTAAATTTGTAAAGTTAAACATTTAAAAATCTACGTCCTAGTCTGTACAATGTATAAGTGGAATTTTGGGGCCATCTTGTTAGCAAAAAGAAAGAGTTATTTAAATTAACCCATTTTTTATGTGAAAAGGAGCATGCGTGACTCTATCGTACGCCTTTTAATGTATGAATCTTACTGCAAAGACCCGTTGCAAGAGGAAAGTGCACGGAAGTAAGCCTGTACAGCAATCAAATTCTCATTGGTAACATTGTTTTTTAGTTTCTGTAAATTGTACACAATGCCATTTTATTTTTCGCATTGCTCCGTTAACATGATGGATAGAGGTGACTAGCTAAGGCTTGTTTTTGAAAACTCATCAATTTGCGGTATTTACTGTGTATCTTTATTCAATTATATTGTGAGGATGTACTTAACAGGGGCGGAAAAATAGCAAACTAGACAAGAGAGCTTTGTTAACATGGTCGATAGAGGTAATTACTGTAGTTAGAGTTTTTTTTTAAAAAATCCATCAATTTTCGGTATGTGCTGTATTGTTTTCATTCAATTAAATTGTGAGGACCTTTGACATGGGCGAGGAAACTCGAAAACTAGAATAGTAAGTTTTGCGTTGGTGTGTAAAAGAGAGAAATGAGAAAAATATTAAATTCAAAGACAAATGTAGACAACTTCAATTTAGTAGGATTGGTCCTGTTTTTACATTTCTTCATGCCTTTCAGCAGCTTTTCAATCAAACTAAAGACAACTTTTCAATAACAACTGCTAACCTTGTGCGTTGAGCTGATCTGGAACTACTTTATGAATGGCAAATCGTTCCACATGCTAGCTGTCGGGTATTTCGTACACTGCAATGTAACAAATTGAAGTTTTGCATTATTTTGAAAATAAACTGGATTTTATACGAACAAAAATTGGAAGTATTTTTATATGTACCTGGTTATCTAAGGAAATAGCACTATTGCGCTTAGTTACCTACCAGAGTAGGAAGTCGTGACCTTCAATCCTTAATAAAGATTTCTAGGCTGGTACCGAGTCTGCCATCCTAGTGTGAAGTATTTCTTAGATAATTTTACTTGTAGGGGTATATCAGATGTTGCCATTAATTGATTACTTGAAATATTCTAATGTTTTGTTTTATTTTTTTACTTACATCAATCTATCGTAGAAAACTTTATGTAGTAGCATGTGGCTTTGAAAGAGTATACTCCTGAAAAACATTCAACTAACAATAGGTTCATCTTTAGATTATTATAAAAATGTTTCATGTTATTTTGTCTGATTTTGAACAAAAATACTTACATAACCCTTCTAGATCCCTCCCCAGCAAAATCATCCCACAATTTTTCTTATGGAAGTGCTATAAGGACAAATCCGAGCTCGCGGTGAGATGGAGTGTAGGTTAGAGGCAATGCAAATTTATGTGTATTATACAGCAATAAGTTTCGTGGATGTATGCATGCTTGATAAAACGGTTACTACTTTCCTTAAAAAGTTTTTTTCAGACAGAGAACCCAAGTCGCAATCTATGTCTGATTCAGACATAAGAGCAGAGCAATTCAATCGTCTGCATGGACTGTGTTACAAACTTCCTTCCGATGTCAGTCGCTTTTCGCTCTGATTACATGGTTCTAAACAAACGTGGTTTTAAAACAAACGTACTACAGGTAGATGCTTATGCAAGTAGTCCTCTTCGACGGCGTGTGTTCCACCCTCTGAAGTTCACACAGTTGTCTTTAAATCCTCAACTTTTTGCACGTCTTTATTTTAGCTTCAGAGTTCACACCACAGTAGAATAGCAAATTAAAAGCTGATTAACTGTGTAGTTCTTCGTAGACTTATATATATATATATATATATATATATATAGCAAGAATGCAAAAGTGCAACGAACCCAAACAATAAACTCCCAGCAAAAGGATCCAGGCTGGATGCAGGCTGGATATATATATATATATATATATATATATATATATATATATATATATATATATACCAAAGGCAGAGCTTTTACCGGTAGAGATAGTGCTCAATATAGCGGTAGGCCAAGAGCTGTACTACAGCAGTATTAAGATGGATTCTCGCTACTCCGAGTATTGCGCTCTTACATGATCATCAGGCAACTAACCGCGATTGAATGATTCTTAACTAGCGTATACCAACACGCATGACCGCCCACGGTCAGTGCAACCTGTGTACAGAAGACAAATTACCAATACTCTCAACAGACAAAGCATGTCTACTAAACAAAAGGTCAGAAGTGTCCAAGCGTCGCCATAGCAATCGCCGGTATACAAGATCATCCAGCCGTAGGGATCCTCCTTGAGTAGTACACTGCATTTAAGAATTATTCAATCCCGGTGACGATCGTGCCTGATGATCGTATAGGAGCGTGAAACTCGGAGTAGCGACAATCCATCTTACTATATATATATATATATATATATATATATATATATATATATATATATATATATATATATATATATATATATATATATATATATATATATATATATATATATATATATATATATATTACACAGTCAGCCTGCATCCCATACGGTATACTAGCAATGTTATAAGCTTTTAAGTGATGGCTAATTGTTGTCATAGCTTGTACACATCTCAGATGTCTTGAAGATAATGCATTATTAAGTGTAACCAGCTGTTTCATATTCCAAACTTATCAGGAATACGACATGATGAATTTTCATGTGGTGCAAATCTTGGCAGCTAGGAGGATATTGCCCATTATGTTAGATTGCCGTTTAGCATATCTCCATTAACAATATTTATGCATGACCAAAAGAGGTCACAGAAATACATCTACTGCAAGGAGAAGATGCCAGAAAGGTAAACAATGCTATACTCACATCAACCGTACGCCCATTTTTGTGTTCGTTATGCAACATTACCAACAGAATGAAAACCCATTTAATCTTACAGCAATGTATCGAATGCTTTACTGCCAATGCAAATCTTTGAAGTTTCAGTTTATCGTCATTTCTGCTAATAGAGTGATACAAAATTTATATGCATATGTGAGATTAGTTTTGTAATTTTGGGATGTAAAAGCACTGCAAAAATAGTAAATGGCACTTCATACTTTCCTTGCACCTGAGTAAAGAGTTTACCCTTATGTAAATATTTTACATAATGTGACAATCTTTCTTAAACTCATTAGAAATTATAATAATGAAGCTCATCAAAAATAAACTAGTTTTCTGTGCCTGAATAATACGGATGTAGATTGTTTCTTTAGCACCGACTTCTTTCCGACCAATTGCAATTAGAAGTAAGTAAGCAAAACATTTCTACTTTCTATATAGATTTTTGTACGCCCGTTTTATGTCAAAGATGAAAGAGGAAGTTAGCAGGGCCATCGCAGTGACATACATGTTTAGTCGTGTGTGTCAGAACTCATAATTGAAGATCCTCTGAGCTAGATTTACGAATAATTTTTAACACTGCTCACCACGTGGCTACTGGAAACGCGCAGAGGTACTGCATATGGTCGTCTATGGCACATAATCCCATTTGTTCGAAACTATCATCCGCTTGACATGAAAATGACTGCAACTGATATCAAGATCCGTGAAATTCTAGTTGGCATTATATTTGTGATATACGTTTCTCAATGTTCATCTCAAGGAATTATGTTCGGGTTAAAGGACAGTAGTGTCAACGAAATTATATTTGCCGGAGATGTCAATGTAACTATGTTTTGCAAAGTTAGCAATATTGTAACGGTGGTTAACATTTCAATAATCACAAACAATGGACAAACTGTGGCTGATAAAGAAGATGACAACTACATTGAATATGTTATTGAAAAGGTTACACTGAACCACACTGGAAATTTTTCGTGTTTAGTAACGTACATTGACGAAGGAACACCGAGAACCAAAATCGGGTCACTGTCGCTGTTTGTAAATGAAGGAGGTCCTGTTTGTTTTCGTAACGGTTCTGGCATTGGTAAATCATACAAGGTGGATGACATATTATTGTTGTCATGCTACTGCACGTTAACACAAGGTCATTGTATCTGGTCTAGAACCGTTGTTGGAAGTGGAACTGCTGAAACCATCAGTCCCTTTGAAGAACATCAGTCCAATAATAAAATAGTTCAAAGAATAATTGTTGGTCCGTTAAATAGTGATTCAGATATGTTGACTAGATTTGACTGTTCCCAAGGGGCAAGCAGTGAAGAAAGGTGTTCCATTGGGCCCTCTTTAAATTCTTCATGTGATTCAACATTTAGTCCTACGCCCACAACAGGCAACGCTTCACAATATCCAGCAACAGATAAATTCGCAGAAGATACAACTGTGTCCAGTTTACAACTCAACAACTCGACAGCTGCCACATCACATGTTCACCAGCAGGAATCCAACACCAGCTTAATCTTATCAGCTGGGCCATCTCCAAAAGTAACGCACCCAGAGTCGATTTTCAGCACAGGATTCACAAAGGATTTCGTCACAAGTAGTCAGTTCAACAGCGAACCGAACCACACCGGTTCAGTTTCTCCAGTAGAACCGACATCGAATTTGGGTTTGGAGTTCAACATAGGTACAAACGAAAGCAATGCTTTTACTCTTTTTTTTATTTTTGCCTTAGGAGGAGGTATTATCCTAACAGCATTATCCATGTCGATGTTGGCTTTCTTTTTGTGTAGACGAAGGAGAAGGAAGAGCGACAATGCAGTAGTCACACAGAATGTTGTCAATGTTGACCAAGAACCCCATGATTATGCGAATGTACGATCAAGTTTTGAATTTTCAGATTATTTTGATGATGATGGCTTCAAGGGCTCCTTTGCCAGCAGTATCGATAGCATGGCAGTAAAGTACACTGATGATCATGTAGGTCATGGTACTGGGCTTTCAACATTTAGTGGTGGCCCTTATGTATGCCACAAAGATGAATATTCTGAATGATGTGCAGGTAGTGCATTATGTATCAAAGTTTACAAATCACTGTAAGAGGTTAGAGTCATGACAGTTATCAGAACTTGAAGAACATTAATTTTAAGACTTCAAACAGTAACACAAATGCGGGAGACTGATAGAAGAGCTTCTGAGTAGGAACGCCCACTGTCTTTGGCATATCAATGTCAGATTTTAAATACAAACCCTTTCTTTCTCAGATAGAAGATTTTCATTTACATAAGGAACAACTTTGTAATACCATCTGTATTGTAAGACATTATCAATTTAAACCTGTCACCTGAAATGTGTAAAAGAGTTTATTCCTAACGCAGCTCTTTGTCTTGCCATCTACTTACAACAGTTTTACTGAGGAGTCTACCGAGGCTAATCAACACTGTAAATAATTTACATGAGTTTATTTTTCAGAACTACTTGTCGGAAGAGTCGTGCTCTCTGCTTTTGTTCTTCGTACTTTTTGCAGTTGATTTATAAATCCAGATGAATACAATGAGTTAAGTGGAGCTATGAAAGTAGAGAAAGATGGCCTCTATTTGTAGTGACATGAGAACGCTTCGAATGAAGTAGAAAAGATTCTTTTATATTACCATGCAAAAGAAAGAACAAATGTTGTTAGCTCTGTCACATTTTACTAGTATGGGATCTTGAATGGTTATAAAGATTTAATTTACACTTTTCCACTGAAATTGAATTGTCGTCTGAAGTTCATTTTAAATCATTTGAAAAGCTTTCCTGAAATTACTTTAACTCGAATACCTAGAAATGTTATTGAAGAGAGCCTACTGTGTTGGATTCTGTATCTTTCTGTAACAAATTATATTACCCCTAAGCCCAAAGCACATGGACGTGAGAAAATATGGAACGAGAAAATGATAAGTCTGTTTTGCACTTCTTTCGCCTTTGTCTTGGTACACCTGCACACGACACATATGAAAACAAAGAGGAGGAAATAAAACTCTGCTGTTTGAAAGTGAAACCTATCTTCTAAGGTGACGTAGGAATATAAAAAAGTCAAGATATCCTCTAAAAGCAAAAAGTTTGACACACCATCGCCGTTATCCTCTCACTGGGAAGTGGGGGGGGGGGATACGAGGAAAAGAGAGAGAACGGTTTCTTGATATCTTGAGTAGAGTTACGTCAAAAGCAAGGGCATTTGGAAACGTGGTCAGTCAACTTTTGATGAGAGATCCAGAAATCTACCTAAGTTACCTTGACGTAAAGCAAAAAAATTTTCAAGACTTTATTTAATACCTCCCCACTTATACTAAAGAAGGCCACGAAAATGCAGAACAGACCAGTCGTATACTAAAATTTCTGGCAACAGGTATTTATCGAGAGAGGAGAAGTGGGTTACGAAGTAAGTTCTGTACCAGCTTCGTCTTAGAAAACGTGTTTATCGAGGATAGTCGCCCTTGTCATTGGGAGGCATGTAATATGTGTACAAAATTTTAAGGAGAATTTGGTCGTTTCGACAGGCTCGTCGCTGAAGTCATTTAATAAAAAGGTGGGAATATTAGAAGAAAACCATTCAGAATACTTCTATCCCTCACGGTTGATTTAGAAGCCATCATTATCCAAACAACCAGGGAATCTATAAATTCCTTTCTTCCTAAACCACTGTTAGCCATTTCCAATGGTCCTGAATGGGTTTAAGGTTTTTGATCGCTAAAGCGCACTGAGGTCAAAAATATGGAAGACTTTTTCCAGTTTCTTTCTTTTTAGGTCATGTTTCACTTTATCCGACGTCCGTGTGCAATACGTTTACTCTCATGATCATATATTGTCCCTTATATCCCAGTAAATTCTTTCAAAATTAAACTTATGATACTTCACAAGAAAATTTTCCCGTTTCAGTGAGATTTTTTATCTGAATAGGTTGCTTCATAGTTAGTATTAACTTACCAAGTGTGAGCAATTTTTTTTTCATTTCATAAAACCTTTTGCAAATTGCGCTGTAAATGAGGTACCTGGATTTCCAAAGTTTTTGTAAACATCAAAGGAATATGACATGAAGATAGTGCTCAAGTCAATTGGCGTTTATTCTTCATCTATTATCTGTTATTTCCAGTTTTAGACTGTGAATGGCACCTATCAACACCACTTTTCCCTCAATCTTCAACATTTCCCTTATAAAAATTTCTCGTAAAATTCTCGTGAGATCTCACGAGAATCTTGCGAGACCTCACGAGATCTCGTGAGAATTGTACGAGATCTCATGAGAATTGTATGAGATCTCGTAAAACTTGTTCCCATAACTCGTGAGAACAGCATGGGTACTCACGAGAACATATGAGAATATTATGAGAACTTGCGAGAACAACACATGAACTCAAGAGAATATTGCGAGAACTCGCGAGAGTATGCGAAGACTGTGGGAGAGTTGTATGGCAACCTCACGAGAACACCAGCAAACATACGAGAATATCATGTATGGCCTTGTGAGAATAAAGGAGACTTCATGAGAATGCTATAAGAACACAAAAGTAAATGAGCAAAGGCAATGCATTGCCTTGCGGGAAAGTTGCTGTATGCTCACATCCAATTGAGAGACCATTTTTCCTTGTGCCTCTTCAGACAGGATCAAGTAACTTACATTTTAGTGCAGTATATATGCTCAAGTAGTGCAAATGGCTCTGTATAGAGAAAAGATTCAAGAGAAACTTAAAGAGAGTAAAAGAATATAGGCATTGAACTTTGCACATAATCTAATGAAAGTATTCTGCTATCGCAGTAACATTAAAATAGTGGGAGCACATGACTGATAGAAACTGATAATTCATAGCAGTGTTAAGCATTTACCCACTACATTTACCTTATTTAAATTGCATGCAACCAAAGGCACATACTACTAATAGATAGAGATAGCCTTCTCTTAGTGAACAAATTTTCGTTCGTCATAAATCCATGAACCGTACAAGATTGACTTTCTGTGTTTTAAACTTCTTAAAGTAGGGTTGGGGAACCTTTTTCCTAAGACGGGCCGTTTTGATAGTCATAATCCACGCGCGGGCCGCTGCTAACGAGGGCACTACAACTTTTTCCCATAGGCGCAGACCAAGGGGCCCTAGAAAGGCTATGGGTGGGGTATAGGAGAAAAGTCAAGATAAGAAGCTTGCGCGAAGCCTCCGGAACCTCTGGAGTTTGAAAAAAATTGTAGATGAGATGATACTGAAGGCTACATAGACCACTGCAGACGTATCACACCATAATGACCTGTTGTCTTTTTATGTATGTATGGAGTAATAGCGAAAGAGCACATGTGAAAAGTGCAAACCGCCGCTAAAACACGCATATTTTGAAACGAATTTCCTTTGTTTCTTCACTTTACATTGCACAATTATCCACTTTTAACGTTCTAATCTCTCTTCGGGGGAAAAGTTCTCACCAACCCCCCCCCCTACCCATCGAACCTATGGTAATAAGTGCATTGCTCACTGCGTATCGTACTGTTTAAGATAGAACTATACACGTGATAGTACAATTCTATTCAATGCTTTGTAGCGTCCCACGCATTACCACCGTAAGTACAAGGATTCTGAACCTAGGTTTTTGTCTTACGACAAGGTGGGCATGTTGCATTGTGCATAAAGTTTTTGTGACATGATGGTAGTGTTTCGCAGGTCTACGTGAAATATCCGCGAAGTGGTACAAGCAGGAAAAACGGTGGGCACCGTTGGCAAAAACATTATTATAAATTACTTTTCAAGTGATTCTGAATTTATGTTTATGAATTGCCTCGCAGGCCGAGTAAAATAGTCTCTCGGGCTGCATACGGACCCCCCCCCCGGCCGGAAGTTCCCCACCCCTGTCTTAAAGCAAACACTGGAAACCTGGAAACGACTTTTGTTTAGTGTGCATTTTATTAGTTCCGGGTTTACCTTGAACTGGAATATTGGAGTGATATAATTGATGGTGTTACTTATACCAGAGATTTCACCTGCAGTGGTGAGAGGACTAAAATATCCTATATTATTTCATTAACATCTCATACCAATATTCATAATTCGAAATATATTTTCCCTTATCATGGATTGTTCTTACCACGTGACACTTCCCAATTTATTTTAATTTTGCATATAAGATTATGTAATACGGACAATTTTGTTCCCATATATTTTGTACATGTAAACTTTTGAGCGTCTATCTGCATTTATTTTGATACGGATTCTAAATTAAATGCAAGCAAGCTCTCCAATAAATTTATACCAATCGCTGATGTTACAGTAAGCTACAAAGCTTTTTCTATGATTTAAACATTATTTCTGTTTTTCCTTAAAATACGGCATATATAAATGTTGGTGATCCTTTGGTCAAGGGGGGGGTAGTACAAATAGCTGTTTTTAAGAGGCTCATTTGCGTTGAGTGTCTAGTTCAGTAAGGTGGATGTTTTTTTTTTCTTCTTTTTTTCAAGTTCGAAACAATTACAAAATGGTTACTGATCCAGGTTACACCTGTTACCTTGACTGCTTGAAGAGTAGGGGTATTATACATTGTGCGGTGGTGCTTAAGGCAGCAATACGTAGCGCATATGTAAGAGTAAAACCTACCTCTTAACGAAACCTAAATTCATTTATCTAAATTTTACATACCCGGATATTGTACCTTTATGAAGGATATGTCTGAAGCACGCAACAAAGGTTTCGATAATAAATCACAATAAATAGTGGATTAATCATTGCTTGATGTTATGCAATGTTCGGATTGTGGAACATCCTGAACGATACTTGTGAAGTAACCAGCCAGGAGATGATTCCTGTTGACATATGCTGAGATGCTTACGGATTTTAACTGGTATTGACTAGTATGAATCAACAAATTATCACGTAGGAGTTCATTAAGTCAAAAGGTATCAACAGGTAAGTCCTACGACATAAACACTTTCCTATTGGTACCTGTTGAATTCTTCTGAAATCACTGATACTTGTTACCTGTTCTTCATGTTCGACTTGTTCCCAACAGGTTTCGATAGGATTTTTTGTGGGAAGTGAGAGGTCAGAAAGATTCATCTTATAGTACCGCACTAAGTGTGTTGTAGTTTTTGCAATTGCCCTTTAGCATGCCAAAAGACACACAGATTTATGATTACACGTCATTGTACGAACTAAACGCGATAAATTTGTCAAAAACGTATTATGTCAAGCTTCTTGTATATACTTTTCACCTTTGTTTTGAATACTTTGTGTCAAAATAGCTGTGAGAACCAAATAAGACGTCAGGCATTTTCTTTTTCTCCCGCTCATAAAAGATTTCTCAAATTATATTTTGCTGTACACAATATACAGAGAACTTACCATGTAAATTTCAAGTTTCATTTTTTATTTGCGATTTTCAACAAGCAGATAAATATGTAGCAAACACTATCCTAAATGACACTTTTTTCATAAGATTATTCAAACTTTTTCAAGTTAAGTTTTGCTGTGAACAAATTTGCAAAAGTAAATATAAATTATCATCTTGTCATTTATTTGCAATCATCTGAATTTCTTAAAATCACCAATTACTTATTGAGCTAAGCATTTAGTAAACACTAAGTCACTTATGTTCTACGTTTATGTTTGCACTACCCATTTATGTGTATTAGAAAGTAGAAAACTAACGCAACCGTCTGACCATGAACAAAAAAAATCCAAAAAGAATTTATCGTTCTCGACTTAGACCACTACTTTTACTTACACTCTAGAAAGAGCTAAGGAAATTTCCGTACCACTAGGTGAGTATGTCAAAATACTGAATTCTGAGGCTGATCTAGGATTTTTGTTTGGGGTGCACTAGATTCACCCATTGTGGGAGAGTGTCGTCCATCTGAAGGACGTAAGATAAAAATGGTGCTCTCAATATCATGTAGGAGTTTCTATATCAAAACCGTGACGAGGAGAACAACAGTGAGATGTCTGCGATAGACTGGAATATTAAAAGCATGGTCCACCTTGGTACCTGAAAATCTATAGTCTTGGAAAGTTTGGGCAGTGCACGCGCCTCCACGGTACCCCTTCTATATCCGCCACAGGAATTGGGCCAACAACGGATTATCAATGTTTACGCAGGGAGTTGCAACTCCCTGGTTTACGTAAGTTGCTGAGCAAATCTAACCTAATTTAAGAATTTTCAAATATACGTGCCTGCCGCTGGTTAAATTTTCTGCTGCTGTTTAAAAGTATATGCCACTATTATTTCATCTTTCTACCCTTAGAGAAAGCTAAATCTACCTCGTTCTTAATCCATTTCGGTCACAGTTATAAAGTTAACATTTCGTATGAAAATGATAAACTAGTAAGGGTGACTGTCTCTTTCACAAGAGTCTAGAAAATTCCCTTTCAGAGAAAAACAAAACAAAAATGTTTCTCCAAAACCTTTCCTATATTTTTAACAGCAACATGAGAAAGGCTGCATTACCATTACAGGCCATCAACAATGAAAAATCTATAGTCTATATATATATCAGCAATATCTATAGTGTTGTCCTTGTATTGAACAACCAGAGGTCAGGGTCGAAAAACGTAAAGTAAAAATACTACTTCGCTTTAATTTCACTTCATAGATTGTATGAAACAGCATATTAAACTTACAGTTCCATCCTCAATCACGTTATTTTTGAAGAAACACTACAATTCCCAAAGCAGTCTAAAACAATGCTATTGGAAAAATAGATTAGATAATATTTGCAAACTAAGGCATAGAATTTGGTCACAATAAAGTATAATATATTTCCATATTTTGGATATTGTTTGAAATGCTTTTTAAACCCAGTTAGTAGTAAAGAAAAGTAAATAAATAAAACATTCCAGCCTATAACTTTTACCAAAATGATCAACAACACATTTTTCAAGCAGTTTATAATTTACAAGCGGTTAAGTGAGAGGCTAACCACACGAATACGGACATTGTTCCAAAATTATATGACAACCGACATTAACGACATAAAGGAACAAATGTTTGGGTTAGTTTAATAAAGATGTTCTACATGTAAGCAACATCCTTGATTAAAAATTATTTTGAAAAATGATTTTTGAGTTTTTCAGAGATTCATGTGCATGATCACGAAACATTTTCCAATTCCATTCTACGTTATATTGTTATGCTTAATCCACGAACATGTTTTATGTCCTTAACATGAGAAAGGATTTTTCCTTGAATTTCTATTTTTTTTACTTTATGAACAAGATTTATTGTTACCGAAAGCTACCTTTATTCGGTAACAATACCAAATATTATCTGAAATGACCCCTTAGGATGTACATAACATTATTCAGTAGATTATAGGGAGAACTTGAAAATGAGGGACTTATTGTTTTATAATCAATATCTGAACTACGACATGGGGTAAAAAATAGTACATATAAGTCCCTTGAGACAAAACATTTGACTGCCAAATTAACATTTAACCTCACCACTTCTGTCAGGAATAGGATAGGTTATGAAAAATGTATGTAACAGAATAGTCTGTAGCTGTTTTCTTATGCGAATGAGTCGGGGCCATTTAGGACTGTAGCGCCTGGAGTTAGTACAAAACTTATTTCTCGAGCAGATTATTGAAATTCTCGGACAATTTTAACTGTTGGCACGAAATGCTTAGGCCCAAATTTGGGTCCCCACCCCCACTCTACCCCCCATATAATATCCTTTTCTCCTACGATTGCTCTTCCCATCGGAATTAAAACACCATCAAAAATACCGTCAGACTGAGGAGATCGACACTTATTTTAACTAATGCGAGGAATGAATTTAAGGTGTTGTCCTGGAACGGAATTATCTATTGAAAGCATTGTTTCAAGCAGTTTACTATCCAAACAAGGCCACAAATTTGCTTGTTTAGGAACTTTCTTCAGTCGCTGTTTTTTATAGAACACACCCAGATTTTCACAAATAACAGTTATCCATGGAAACTGTTTACTTTGGCGAACGCCCTCGAAGCAAACAAAAAATGCATGAATACTGGCAAAATGCTGGAATTCCACTTGCCAACTAGACGTAGCTTATCCTCAGCAGGTCCAAAGCCAGAAGGTACTGAAGGTACAGGGATAAATCCCAACCGGACAGGGGGAGGACAAAATATGCTGGGCAATAGTAGTTTTTAATTTTCTACGGTGGGTAAAATTTTCCTGTGCTCACCGTCCCACTGCCCCCCCCCCCTCCTGCCATATGCCCGATTCTCAGTTTTGCTGAGGCTCGTGCACCTTCAATAAGCGAGTTCGATATTGTAGGAATACAGGGCATTTTGGGAAGAGTTGAACGTTTTGTTTACTAATATGGAAACTCTTTGTTGTATTTTTTATTTATTGAGCACTTTCAATTTTTGCGTAAAAATCATGTTTTTTCTACATCAATGGCAAGGTAAGAAGATTTATTACAAAAAACGTGCTATCCCAAACATAAACCTTTTAACTGTTTAAACTTCGACTGAAAAGCTTAAATTTGGTAACTTTTATACTAGAAGAAAAGAGAACATTCATTCGAAGCTTGTGTATCTATACGAGAAATCCCTACATCGGTGTATTGGTACAGCAGTATCCCCTCGATGCATTGTAAGTCTTTAATATGAAACTCACTAAGAATCATATAAATCTTACAGTAGAAACTAGACAGAGCCTTTCTAGTGACTTCCTTGTTACATCAACAAATGACTCAGTCCTTGGGCCCCGTTAAAGTAAATATGTCATTTTCATAAGTGTGTATGAGCCAATACGTGGGCGGTAAAGTAAACGGAAAATTTCACCAAACTCGAAAAGGGGAACATATCACAAAGACTAAATATATTTGGCAAATTACAAGCTTTTAACACTCAGTAACACTTGGTAACTAACAGAATAAGGAAATTTGTAATTTACAGAGGCTATCGCATGTGTGTAGGGGCAACTGTTATGCAGGAGGGAGGCAATTTAAATCAGTTATATGCTTGATTTGATTTATTCATATTCTCAATTGATTAATATAATAACAAGAAGGAAGCAAAATCAAGATAAACAAGCGGTTAAAGAACTACAAGAATGACAGAGAAAATAGCACAACAAAATGAGAATGAGTATGCAACTGATATCATACATTTTAAGCAAAAAAGTAACCTTTTTTACTCTGGCCTTTCGTAATTGCTTAACATGGATTCTAAACATAGAGAGATGCAACTGACTTTTTGCCCGAGTATTATAAAAATGAAATTCAGAATTTAAATTGAAATAAGATTCAAAAACATTCTGGATTAGACTGTGATGATATCGACACGTAAATATCCCTGATTAGTGAGTGTAAAGGTCAACCATTGAGAGTATATGCAGGGAGTTGTTATTTGGAAGGAGGTACATCGCTTTGAAGTGAAGTTTACACCGCCAAGGTCACACAGTAATCTGTCTCATGTATCATTCTTGACATTTCTATAAGACTTACACTGGATTACGTAATTCAGACAAAGGGGACTTGTCGTCTGCTACATCAACAGTAAAAATGGGGGTTTGTCGCTACTGCCATAGCATTGCCAGTCGCTGGAAAATTAAAAATTATTGCATCTTTGGACGCTCGTGGACGCGGATCAGAGTGTACCAGTAAGGGTTTATGTGAAAATCTGAATCTGATTGTATACCCTGTTATTTCAGGAAGCTTCCGGAAACTTTCCAAACTGTTGCGACAAAATTTAGACTTCTGCCTCTGCGGCTCATTTGCATGACGTTCTTTCTTTCTTTAGGAAGGGGCAGACCTCATTGGTTTATTTCAATGAAACAGTCGTTTCGAGTTTTGTACCACCTGCCCCTGAATTGGTGGCGGCGTAAACCTACTCTTCAAAGCATTGTCCAGAGTAAGCCAATTGTGATAGGATTACTAGACCTGAATAATGTTGCTAACATATCGATGTCACATTGAAGCGAACGAATAAAAGAAAGAATTCCCCATCAACGGAATAAGTAGCTTATCATTAATAATCTCCTCGGTATTTAGCGGATCGTAGCGTATTAGCATAAATTAAACTTTCCGTTAAACCTCCTTCCGAATAACAACTCCCTGGTATATGCAACTCCTTGAAAATAGTTGCTGTGTTCACGAGCCCGATACGACACGTTGCAGATATTTTTAACTGCACGCTCCTGAAGCTTATGCAGGTTGCTGAGCGAAGTAATATGAGTATCTCCCCAAGTAACGAGGTTATAAGTTAGATGAGGAAGAATGAGGGAATTATAAAGGATGCGGACCGCATTTCTGGGTAAGATGTG
The DNA here is from genome assembly GCA_029531755.1 of Holothuria leucospilota. Lineage (NCBI taxonomy): Eukaryota > Metazoa > Echinodermata > Holothuroidea > Aspidochirotida > Holothuriidae > Holothuria > Holothuria leucospilota. The sequence continues at coordinate 18,561,316 of CM055973.1, read as the reverse complement.
TGTAAGTCGATTTAGGGCTCCGCTCGCTCTTGCTACTTTGTAACTTGCAAAGGAAATATGATTTTTTCCAATCTCATTCGTAATCATTGTGAATTCCAAAACGTAGCATGGGGTGGTGGCGTGATAGGGGTATCATTTAGATGAATACTGTAGATAGTTGGGTGTAGAATTCTATTATCATGAAGTACTAACTTAGATTTTGCTATGTTTAAAGTCAACTTATTTGCTGTTAACCATTTAAAAATATGACAAAATTTATGAGTTAGAACTGGTAGTGTAGATCAACATTAAGAGCTTGCAAAAAACATACATCTTATAAGCAAATAATATAAATTCCTATACAGATGAGTACACAGTAATGTCACTTATATATAAAAGAAACAGTATAAGGTCCTTATACTGAATCTTGTGAAACAACCATATTACAGTGAAGTGTAAACTGAAGATCTAAAGCCATTAAAGAAACAAATTTCAAATTTGAACTAATTTCAAGGTAACTTTTTAAACAACAATAGAACTTATACCATACAAACACACATTATTATTAAGAATACCATTTAGAATTTTCCATAGCTGGGAGCTATTGCTTTTGTTAGATTCAATGATGTTATGAAATACAAGTTAGTCGCTGTCTCATTGGTATCATTAAGCACATTTCTACACAAAGAGTAAACATTTTTGTTACTAGGCGTAGGATTAATTTTGAATTTTTGAAAGGCCTGGTTTTCCTTTGGATGGACTTCCGAATTCCTATTGATAAGCAGGGGGACTTATTACGATTTAGCGTGAGTTTGACTGAATAGTATGAACAACGATCAAAACAGTGACGAAAGATGCCTAAACAAGCATTGTTGGCTGAATGACAGGGGCGAATCTAGGGTCTGACACACAAGGACAAATCCCCAATTTTTTAGTTCTCATATACAACACCGATTATATAGTTTAGAGCACATTGACAAAGAAGGAATAGGTCTTCACCAAGAAAAATCTAAAACAGGAGTACCGTGCACGAACACTCTCTTCTTTCGTGAAAGATCGACAGCCGTTTATCTTACTTAAAAGCACACTGAAAATACTCCACTTTCAGGGCCGCGACCATGACGACATCTATGGAGGAAGCCGGCCGGGGGGGGGGGGGGTGCAGTAGTCCAGTCGAGTACCTAGGATTGACGGAAATCGAGCGGATCCTTCCTTTTTTCCACCTTGCAAGGTTACCACATTGATTAATGTTCTAAGGGGTATAATGTGGCTTAAATTGAAAATGGTGCCATCTTTGGCAAAGTTTTGAACTGGCTCTATTTTTAGAATCCTTATCAATATTCAAGAATTTCTCCCTTTTTAGCTGGGTGTATGGGAATGGTTTGTCGTCTATGGCAAGGGGGACATCATCCCCTTTGAAAAATGTTTGTTTATGTAAGGTGGCTTAGATGCAAAGTGGGCTTATATTTGAAAAAACTGTGATTTATGTTATATTTAGACATTCTTATTATCTAGTGATGTTTTCCTTCCTTCTGGCTGGATGTATGAGGGAAAGAAACGTCATCTGAGGGCCCATTCCTTCACTTGGAGATGTTTTTTATTCAAAATGGTTTGTACGCAAATTGGCGCTACTGTCACTGTCGTAACTTCGTTTTGATATGGAGGGCGGTAGAGATAGTCACACAATCTAAGAGGAACACCATCATTAGTTGGCACACAGCAAAACAATGAAATTGGTGCCAATTATTACTCCAAGACTGCAATGCAGGAAGTTTGCACTTAACAGGCTGTGTAAGTTGCATCTCAACATTCTTTTGATATCTCATGATTTAGACATTCAAACTTACCCCAGATAACTACACGTTTGACAAACTTTATGAGAAAAGATTGTAGGAGATGAAACAGACGTAGGCTTTACCCATCGTTTACATCAATGAAATGTAGGGTTCAAAGAAATATTGTCTAATCTAACATTTACATCCTGCGATAGCATAAACGAACCCTTAATTCAGTACATGTCATATATACTGTCTTATGTAAAAATATATATAGTTTGATAGTCAGGATGTTTTCAGCATGGTGGGAGCACCTTAGCGCACAGCAAATGAAGAGGGAGTCTAGGGTCGGTAACCCCCTGAGCAAAATGTCTTTTTCAGAACAAAATTCATGTCATATGTTTTTGGCTAACGAAGAAAAATTTCACGAGAAACACCTTCCGCCACCTCCTGAGATGTCTCTCCATAATCTTAAGCCGGAGGGGCACATTTGCTCTAAGTCATTCTTCCAAAAGTAAAGTGAGGATGCAGCAAGGACGACGATGGAAAGAGGAGGGCAAATTGGGTGGCTGAGGTGAGCGATACGGGATTAGGTACGAGACCAAACCTTTTACAAAATATGCTACTATAAGTTCCCAAGTTACAGACTAGGCAGATTGGGAACAATAAGAATACTTGTATCAAGTCAAGTGCTAGTTTAATCTCTAGAAACCTGGCTTTGAAAGTTGCATAGTGCGCGAAAACGGGAAAAATCTTTTAGTGACAAATGGTACAGTCTCTTGTCATCGCATCTGGTGAGCATATTAAATCATTTAATTGTGGGGGCAACAGACCCCTATGAGGACAACATGCATGGTAACTTTGCCCATGGTCTGTCCGACAAAAATGCCAGGCCTCTGTTGTAGTTTTCGGTAACAGTACGTCAAATACAACGGAAACCATCTGGACTGAGGGTAAAACTCCTGAACTATATGGAGAACACTGTATATACTGATTACTTATGTCAAGGTTACCTACTAACAACTCCCTGCTCGTAGGGAGTTCTTTTCAGTTATTGGAATCCTATATTTGAAAGACAACCAATGACTTTTGGTCGTTATATCGAACATACTCTGAATCTTTGAGAAGAATGGGGTCCAGACGTCGCCGATCTCCTTGATCCACCCCTGAATAAGTAGGATTAATTATTAGACATGACGATCCCCCAATCAACCAAAGCTAGGTCACTATATAATATATAATTAAACGGGAACATTTTCAGGACTAGTATTACGTTTTATAGTTACCTGGGGTGAGGTTTGTGTGTGTATGTGTGTGTGTGGGGGGGGATAGCAAATTAAAAATTTAGGATAATGGTCACATACATCACTTAGGATTTACAAACTATCCTAACAGGTACATCAAATACATTTGTGAAAATATTATCAAGTAAAGAAGTAGATGAAAAAACCCTTGTAGGCTGATCAACACAATGATAAAACGAATGGAAGTTTACTAAAGTAAAAAAATGCTCAAATATATAGTCATTGCCAGCAGACGAATTTAGAGGTCTATATTGAAGTCTTCCATCAAAAGCATTTGATGTTTTCATCATTCATTTTATCCACAAGAACAGGTATGAAATTACTGAAATCACAAATTGACTGGCTGGGAGGTCGATAAATTACGCCAACAATAATATTTTTGTTTCAAACTATGGACTTCAACGAAAATATATTCAGCAATATTTACCAAAACATTACTTAAATCATGCTTTACTTTGAAGTCACAATCGTCTTTAAGGCATAATGCGACACCCCCGCCTTTGCCTAATCCCTAGGGTTTTTGAAAAAAAAAACCTGTAACCGTCAATATTTGAAAAGTCCAGTGGGGGATTGTCAGTAAATCACGTTTCAGTAAGATATACCCGTTAGTGAACAAAATTATCTTATTAATCGAAGCCAGATGTTGAGTGAAATCATCAAAGTTTTAAACAAGGCCCCGAGAAAATAAATGAAGACTAGATCTGCCGAACTGGCCTGAGAGAATGATTAATAACTCAGCACCACTGTAATAACAGCAGTCTATTGCTGTTTTATTTTCCTCATCAGTTACAATAATATTGTGACAATGAAGACCATCCATAAAAGTAACGCCCACAACTCTTAGTACAGATGGAATGGAAAGAAAAAATCCCTCATCATTACAAAGAAAGAAGAAAGAACATACACGAATTGACAACATTTAACAAGATATATCAAACGATGGAAAAACACACAAAGACTGATTAACGTCGTTAAACAGGAAAAATGATGGAGTGAGCATTTTACTCAGAATTTACTCGAGTATGACGATCAGTTCCTGCATGTTGTCTGTTTAAAGAGTAAATCGCATTTGGCGGACTGTTATTGGTGAATAAACCGTCGAGACTCCAAATTTGGCAAAATAACGGATGAGGCAAAGCCGATCCCTTTGTTTTGCCAAATTTGGAGTCGAGACGTAAATCACGTATAACTACACATGTAAATATACAAGTGCGTGAACGTATACGTTTAGGTATGCTTGCATTGATACTTTAATGTACATGTGAAGGCGCAATCCAATTTTTACTCCAGTATAAAATTTTCAAGGAAATCTATAAACAGGATAAAAAACATGTAAAACAAAGAAACCACAGGTTATGACATACAAAAGTTAAGAAGATTACGAAAAACAAAATAAACAGTGAAACTACATGTAAAAATGTCTAAACAGTACAGTAAAGGATCCCAAACGCCATTTTGTACAAAAAGGGCTGCCCTATAAATAAACGAATTCTTGAACAAAGGTAATCAAAGGCATGGAGTGGTTTTTAGATTTCTTAAACAGACGAGCTGGGAAATTCAGTACTTCCGGCGGGGTCACAAGGTTAGCCGTACCCTGACAACTTTTTCGCCAAGGTAAGTGGTTCATTTGACCTTTGACCCATCCCATGATGCATTACGTGAAAGCGTTTTTCCAACTCGTCTATTGTAGTTGGTTTTATATTGCACAGAGAATTTAGTTCAAGGTGCAGAGAATATCCTTTAGTGGCTTGAATATTTTTGATAAGTCTTACAGACTCATTGTTTGCAGCTTCATTTATCGTACATACGAGATTTTCATTATTTAATCTAAAACTTTTGGCACAAAACTTTAGGAAACTTACAATTCTTTTCTTGTCCTTAACTTGCAGGAAGAACTACTAAATCGGAACCGCATATATACTATAATGGGCAGTATGGACGCCGTAAACACTCGTTTTTTTGTTTTACATGGAAAATGTGAGACAGTAAATGCTAAAGTGGAAAAACTTAGTACAACTTCGCCAACATCTTTGAAGTATGATCGGTAAAAGTTAACTTACTGTTAATGCAGACTCCCAAACACATAGTGTTAGAAGTACGTTCAACACATGGACCCTGGATTATTGTTTTCTCCTCTTTAACATTTAATAAACGTTTGTGCTAAGCCTTAATATTTATATTTTCAAACAAAATTTCCTTCGATATATTTGCATTCAAAAGGAGATTTTCTTTGCTCACATAAACTAACAATGCTGGCAATAAAAGCAGATAATTGATAATCTTGATTTTTCCGTATGTGAATTTTTCACTAATATTACACGAAACAGCAGTATCATCTGCATACTTAATTCAATTACAGTTGTTGTAAGAACGAAAGTGATCAGTGTTAATTATGAAAAGAAGAGCCGAAAGAGGGCCTTCTTGAGGAAAGACAATTTTCATATCCGATTTAGGATGAAATCGCTTTTGTAATTTCACTTGTCTGGACCATCCTTGTAAGACGTTTGCGAGCCAGTGAATGAGCCAAGGTTCCTCAATAAAGCTATGCAAATCTTGGATAAATCGATTGGGCGAAATGAAAAGTCTAAAAAGGACCTTCGACAAACCTGTTTCCATCTCATTAAGCCCTGAAGCCGCCGTGTGTTGTGCAAGTGTTAGTATGGCATCAGTGCATAAATATCCCTTTTTGTAGGCAAATTAATCTGGGTCGCCATTTTCTGTGATGACTGCATAACATACGGGAGTAGAATTTTCTGCTGCGTGTCATTCACTGGAGTGGAATTAGCTATTTTGGGTACGGATGATGTTGTAGCATGTTTCCACAAAGACAGAATCAGATTTTCATTTATACTTCTGTTATCAATATGAAATAAAAATACCCAGGGGTGTAGATTTCTTTTCAGCTTTGGGGGGATGGGGTGAGTTATAGCAAATCTAGAAAATGTGCACACCAAGCGTGCACGGCGAGCGCGAAGCGCGAAGCCCATGACGGGTGGCCTGCCTTAGGGCCCTGGTGGGATCCAGGGGCAAAGCCCCCGGAAGCTCCTGGGTTTTAATGTCTCAGAAGTGCCAGGAAGACTGTTTTAAGGGGTAAATTTCAGAGGTAATGTTCTTGGGTATTGGTATATTTATAAATTTAGGAAATGCTGTTTTGAGCACAAAACTCATTGATAAGCTGCACTGGATTGAAGTTGCTCAAGAGCAACAATATCTCGTTAAGCTTAAAAGGCAGGGATCAACTTATAGGGTCATCCCAGACAACTGGTTTTGAATTCGGAGACCATTACAAGACCTGCGAGTGGGCTTGAAATCAGTGGCGCCGCCAGGTTTTGGTGATTGGGGGCACCACAGATGATGACGAAATAATACCTCAGTTCCCCCAAGTCTGCGTAAATTGTACCTTTATTTTTGATGCGTCCCTACATTAGTATACAGCAGTTTTGATCTTTCGTTTGTCACTACATAAAAGTGCCGGCTTGGGAAAGGGGAACCCCCTCTCCTTTCAGAAATTTTTGGTAATTTAAGGTATTTTAGACGAAAAAATGGTGCTCTCTTTGGGATGTTTTAGAACTGATCATATATGGCTGGAAAATGTCCGAAATTTAGTGAATGCTAATTTTTGGTAAATATTGGTTTTAAATAAGATTTCCATTACGAAACCTGCATTAAGGCCCTGCATCAAGACACTTTCAATAGTCCAACAAACCTACATGCCACTGCCATAAGTCAGTCTTTTACCTGTTAATTCGTAAACTTTCAACTTTTTGCTGCTGTGCTTCTCCAAAAGTTGCTATCAGAAGATATTGATAATAGGAATAACACTGACGTAGGGTTTAAAGCTCGCGGAGCTCGTGTAAATCTTGATAGTTTGCGAAGGATTTGCTAAAATTCTGATAGTTTGAGAAACATTTATGACAGAAAATGAAGCAGAGATTGAAATTTTTGACTAAAATGAAGACTAAAATGTACTTTCCAGAATATACATATATCTGTAGACTGTAACATTGGGGGGGGGGGATGATTACATGGGCCATCCCCCCCCAGTCAAATGTTGGGGGGGGATATATCCCCCTATCCTCCCCGGAATCTACACCCATGAAAATACCTGACAATTCCTTGAGCAATATTTAAAGACCCACCACGAGATGTTATCAAACCCCGAGTCAATTACACTTTCAACAAGATTTAAACGTTTCTCAACTTCATGTTGTTTAAAAACTGAAGGATTATCACTAGTTCTACTTAGTACGGTCAAATTTAAGTCTTTAATAATAGTACCATTAAAACGTCCAAAATTTTCAGTCAATTCTGCTCTAAGTTCAGACGTTATTGGGTTGTTGTCATGTTTTCCGGGTTTACTTATACACTTAAGTAGACTCCAAAGCGAATTTGAATTAGCTGTCACATATTCAAAATATACAGATATGTTTTTGTGCAAGTAATTATTAATTTCTCTATGTAATTTCTTTCTCGTTGTTTCTAATCCCAGCTTCAATTGCCTTCAACTTTCCTATTCTAAAAACTTTATCTTTTCATCTGCTGGCAATCTCCTCATCAGCTCCGAGGCTGGTATAAACTTATAAGGATCACAAACATCAGTTGTAAAACTTATGTAACACATCACTTCAGTCAGCTCATGCAAAGTATTAGGACCATAGAAATAAAAGAAAGGGAGAATGACGTCAGCCGATCTGGACTGAAGCCATTGATTGGCCAGTCTGTACGGCAACAGAGCACCTGCGCGTAATACAAATATCATGTCACTGCTTTTGCCCCAAGCATTGGCAAAGAAACTACAAGTTTTCAAGTTAGGAGTATAAAACAAAATGCTTAAGGCACCATGGCTTACTTCTGATGTGAAAATTACTCCAAATCTTTCGAAAAACGCATAAAATAAGCTGTAACTTCTGCAGCAGAATGCACACTGTACGTACGGAGAGACATCAATCAACCGGTCTTTTGCCGTACAACGAAAGCGCCCTCACAATTTTCGTGGCTTCACCGGTTAAACATGGCATGGATGCATTGTGTTAGCGTTCTCCCTTACTCTTATTTCTATGATTAGGACTCATTGCAATATATACACTGCAGTCAGTTGAGTCCACCATTCCTACCAAATTCTCGATATTGCCCGTACTGATATCCTTCTTCTCCCTTCTTTCTTTCTACCCCCTGTGGGCTGGGGGTTGTAGAATATGCCCACGGTATTTCCCGCCTGTCGTAAGAGGCGACTAAAGGGAAACCAAACTTGAACTTGAACCATACTTGAAAATAAATTTAAACTTTGAACTTTTTATCGAGTTGACTGACACTATATAACACATACGTGTTGGTGTGTCGTTAAATCTCATCTAACTAACTAACTAACTAATTCTTTCTTTCTTTCTTTCTTTCTTTCTTTCTTTCTTTCTTTCTTTCTTTCTTTCTTTCTTTCTTTCTTTCTTTCTTTCTTTCTTTCTTTCTTTCTTTCTTTCTTTCTTTCTTTCTTTCTTTCTTTCTTTCTTTCTTTCTTTCTTTCTTTCTTTCTTTCTTTCTTTCTTTCTTTCTTTCTTTCTTTCTTTCTTTCTTTCTTTCTTTCTTTCTTTCTTTCTTTCTTTCTTTCTTTGAATTTGGCGATGTTTCTCTGTGTGTTTAGATATGATACCTATGCTGTAATGTTCATGCAGTATGTGGCTATGGGATGTAATCTCCGAACTTGACAGTTGTCATCTTTGACGTACACAGCTGCCTGTGATCTTGGATACGTTGTAAAAAAGAAAGGCTTGTTTAGCCTGTGGTCTCAAGGGCCCACTAAAGATCCAACAAAAATCGCCAGCCTTGACCTACATGAATATAGTGCCAAGGGTAGAGCCTCCTAGAAGGAATATATTTACAGTCGTCCAGGAAGCATGTAAGTTGTTCGTTTATTTTAGTTAAGATTTGTCTTTACCGTCCACAGACTACGTAACTGATTTCTACTTCACATGTAGATGCGCAGTCCAGGGGCGTAGCTAGGATGAAATTTTTAGGGGCCTAGGTATCAAATGTAGGGGGGGGGGGTCACGGTAGTGATCGCCGTCCTTAATTCTTACACATTTTATTAGGACACGCACAATTTTGGGGGGCTGGCAAACATATGGGGGCAGGCCCCCAGGTCTCCCGTAGCTACCCGCCTGGTGCCGTAAAGAGAACCACGATATTAAGTAATTGTTGTGCACAGGCTTAAGAGGAAAACGTTTTATTTCGATGACTGTAGATAGACTGTGCAACATTGTTTTAGAACTAAATTTTGTGAATATGTCAATACTTATTGTTTAATTTTAATGGTGCATGAACACTGGCACGTTAAAGCAACGAAGACACTGAACAGGTAAATGAGCGTGACGAATGTTCAAATTACTGGAACAAGTAACAAAACTTTACCTTTTACTGTTATAACAATAATGGATTGTGATTCATCAGACAGGGGTTGGTGACGCATATCGCGCCTTTGTTACATAATTAGACTACGGATCACTGGGTTTGAACTGTACCCCTACCCCCATGAATTCGAGCCTGGCTTCCAGTACCGGTACTTTCTGGACATTACCCTGTAGTCCATGAAGTCTGAGATTGTAAATGCATCGCTTAAGCTTTATGTTTCCTTAGATAATTCTGAGTTCTACTTAATCAAGCGTGTCTCTCTATGTAAAGTATACTATATAGCACCTTTCGAATAAAAATACCTCGGTTCTACATGAGCTAACCAGCCAGTTACTTCGAGTCCATATTGCACGTGACCATTTTGGATGTGACAGATGAAGAAGTAGGTTGTAAAATTTGGCGGGATGTATTCCATACTTCAGCTTTTATTTACTGCAGGGACCATTGCGACCATTACGAGCACATTTTAATTAAGTTACAGCTTCTCAATCGTATTTAGCGATACTTTTTTACACTAACCTTTAACCGGTTAATCAGCCCAAAAGTATTGTGACCCTCAACACAGTTCAAGGTCCCATCTCTGTCTTCAAAGGATCTGATTATCAAAGCTGCTGTTTGGGAGGGTTAAATTAAGCTTAAAAAATTAGCCGGTCTGTAAAGGTAGGCGGATGTTGTTTTTCCGGATCAGTCTCATCTTTGGTGAATTCAGGAGGTTCTGCAGGGTCGGATCCAGAATTATGAGAAGGGGTGGGGCGTAATTCATGATGGAAAGCTGATTCAGAAAAGGTTTGCCAGATGCAAAGTTCTTGTGGTTGCCTTGAATATTTGATTAAACGTGTTTTTTATGTATTCTGCTAGGATTTCTTCTGATCATACCATTTTCATGGGCTTGGAGATGTAAAACTCTGGTTACAAAAATTATTGCTTTGCCGAAATAGGGGACGTACTCCCCTTACACCCTCCCCCCTTGCATCCGCCCCTGTTCTGAGTCGACTATAGCGCGGCTTACGTAACAACCGTCCAGCTTCTTTTCCACCATGTAAGGTGTGATCAGTGAAGTACAGGTGTTATCTGCTTTGTATTATCATATGGGTAGCATACGCTGTTTCTCTTCTTTAAAAAGTCTTAATTTGTTATGATTCCTTAGCTGAATAACCCAGCCAAATGGGAGATTGGCTGTGTCATGTAGGTATGGCGTCCTTTACTTTCCGTTGGTACTGCGAGTGCAGCCAATGTAGACACAGAAGTAATACACGTCCGCCGGGCGGACAAGAGTACCTAAACCAGGCTTCAGATTGTCTGAATTTTTAGGGGTGTTCTTTTCAAATATTTTGGAAAAATAGCCTTCTCAATATTTACGGGGGCTACTTAAGGGTCCACTGGTCTTTTTAAATGTTCTTGTTGTCAATCACTAGTAAAGTAGGGAGGGGAATACTTCCGTAACATTAGCCAGCTGAGAGTACAAATGACCCATTGCTTCCTTGCTTTTCGAACACGCCTATCGAAAGCTTGTAATCACTGTCCTGATGCCGTTTGTCATTCGCGAGTGATTTCTAGTCTTCCTTTTCGAAAGTACTGCATAATGTAGAACTGCAAAAGACAAAAAAAAAGATTATATTTACTTTCAACAAAGGGAATACTTTTTGTAGGCTTGTTTATTTAAGTGGCGACAATCAAAAGTTTGAATAAAATTGAAAAGTGGTGCCAAGTGTCGGTTTGACTTTGTTATATCAACAGTACGTGTGTAGTGTGTGTTCTTTATGAGACACGCGGAACTGATATAACTTGCCATCAATACATTATATGTATTCATACATGCTGTAACGCTGTTGAAAGGCAAATTTTCTCACTGTGGACAACAAACTTTAATATTATATAATTTATCATTAGTGGCGACAAATTGGCAATGCGGCTATTCTAAAGAGGTTCTTCACGTGACATCATAATGGTCCCGGTTTTAGCTGTAACGCCATCATTTTGGACGTCAAACTTAGTGCACACAACACCCGCACTGCGTATACAAAGTTAAAGGGGCACATTGAGTTGATATCGATAACTTAACGAGGGTGTTGGAGAGTACTACCACATGACAATGATTATTATTAGCATAATTAGTCAAGTTTCACATCCAATAGTTGCGCATAAAGCTAAATTTTAGAATTTTTTGGTATCCTGGCTTGTAACGGTTGTGTGCATAATTTGAAAAAGTGTCTGGTCACGAATTTTTGAAAACCGAATTGAATTGTTTATTACTCACTTATGAAACATTTATTTGCATGCAAGATGTGGGGATTGTTTAAGTTTGACCATTTGTCGTTAGTATGTGAAGAAAACTTAACAGGTTTGGCAAAATTTGGTGAATTTCCTTGAACCAACTCAATGTGCCGCTTTAAGGCGTAAAATGTGTTCTAAAGAAAGTTCTCTCAGTTTAACTTCTAGGGATTGACTGTACATACTGGTACGTGCGGGCCTGCGTGTGGCCTCACGGCATGTATTGGCTTTAATGGGAAAATGCAGTCACCCCAGTCAGAGTTAGTATGCCGCGTCACTCTAGTTCATGGCCTATTTAATCATGTGACAATGTTTTTGTTAGTGATTTGTGAAACTCAAGGAGAATTTCTCCTTGGTTTACCTATTTTAGGAATAGTTATGTTCAAAACGTCTTAATTCAGATGTGTTTGTAATGCAATAAGAGGAAATTTGCAAGAGTTTGCTGATTTTCAAAGCAAATTTTGGGGTGGCTGCCTGTTGCCTTTAAATGCTTTGTAAGGACCACAAATAAATAACTTTATCAAAATATCTGAAGTTGCTCACCGGATATGAAGTAAGCACTGTGCAATCTTGTATTTGGGCTCCAGAGGTCAATATTTATTCTGAAGAATTCTAGAAACCCATCCACCTCTATGCTGCATATTCGTTGGAAATCGATACTAAAACTGAAGGGCCAGCGATTTTCGTAAATGATTATGCCAAACACTTTCGCCATTCTCTCAACTTCGGGGAAATACTAAACAAAGGTTTGACCAATACTTCTGTAAACAGGGTACATGTTGCGTGCGGTAAGTTTGACGTCTGCTGTGGCTGACTTTGTTGTTGTTTCTCAGACATTTCTACGATGTTATGTTTAACGTACAGAATGCTCAGCTCGGTTTACAAGGGCCCTCATTTCAGGAAGTGCAATGTCGGTGACATCTTAAACTGTGTCGAACCCCTCGATATGATACCCACTCAAATAAGTACCCCATACCATGTAGACAATAAGTCACAACTACGTTAGGTTATAATACAGACAGACATGCTTCAGTCTCTTTTAAACACCGTCGTCACACCGTTTTTCACGCTTTTAACGCTATAAATAATTTGCTACGTATGATACAGGCCTACAATTCGTCTACGTCTAGTACACTGCACTCACAGTTATACAGACATGCCAACCTCAAAAATGGCAAACCTTGAGGTTCTCGCAAGAAAACCTGGAAATCACATCTCAAACCTGGAGATTTAAACAATTTATTGTCTTATACGTTATTAAAAAAATGTTTTCTAAACTAGGAAGATGTTACGGTGACATTTGTTTGTTCACCCTCTTAATAAAGTTACCATGCCATCTTCAAAACCAACTGTTTGAAAAAACTAAGTCACCTCTCTGACAACGGTACATCTGCGATTCAATAATAATGGAAAATACTGATCTTGGTCTACATAAGGAAACTTATCTAGCGTTGCCTAAAAGTTATTTTCACAGTGTGATCTGGCATTTTCACCGTGAGATGATGCTAGAAACCGTGAGACTTTCGGTGAAACCGTGAGAGTTGGAAAGTCTGGTTATCATCAATGACGTCCTAATGTCTCCATATTGCCAGCCAGAGTTTCTAAACCAGGCTTCAGATTTTCTGATTTTTTTTTTCAATTGTGTTCTTTTCATTTGTTTGGGTAAAATTGCATCTAATTCAGGACCCCCATATATTCAAAAGTTTCCCAAAGGGGGACCTTCCCTTAGATACCTCTCCCTGCAGGACGACCGTCTGAACAATGTTTAGCCCCCAGATGAGAACAGCATGCTACGCCTATATAAATATTTTCAAGGAATGAATAAAAATTCAGTGTCAGCAATGTAAACTAGTAGGATGTGAAATGAAAAAGTTCAGTCTACCAAAAATTCTTTGCCTGTGAATTGAGGAAATTTAAAGTTCAATGTTACTTAAGAACATAAGTTTGTGATTTGAAGTTTTCAATGTTTTCTCTTTTTTAAAGAATGTGAAAGTTCATTATTTCGAACTTGTATAAAAATGTGTGATGAATACCGCTGGGGAGGACTGAGGGGACAAGGCCCACTCCCTTCTTTTTCAGCAGTGAAAAAATTGCTAGGCTGTTCTTTTCATTTCTATCACAAATCAGTGGCAGACTATCAAAATTTTCAACCGTTTTAAATTATCCATCACCTCAATATTTTCTTTAATACCATTCCAAACGTATTTTTTCAAAGGTGTGGGCAAGGGTTTCATTACAATTCTTATGCGAAATTTAGGCGCGCTTTGTGCGCATATATAATGGCTACGTTTCACACTCTATGCCTGATGGGACGACAATGCATGGATTTATTCTAGCGAGAACTATTTTCCGAAAGCAAGAGTGACGTAGTCCATCCTCAGGCTCAGTACATCCGTCAGGAGGCGATTATGTGGCAATCTTATATTATGAGCAACTTTTGTAGCGTGGTGTAGATCTGCATGATTTGAATTGCATTACTCATCACGTAAGCTAATTCAAAGGTAATTAAGTGCCTTTGTAGGGCATATGCATTATGAAACATGGTTTTTAATCCTCGACCCCTTTGTTTTCATACCTTTACACCTCTCCCGGTCATTCCCCCATTAGAACCTGTTCATTTGGATTCTCGTTCAAAAATAGTAAAACTAAGTTTCAGTTAAGTGCTTGGTTACGGCAGCTGGACTCTCTTGTGGTGTCATTTGAATGTCAGACAAAAGCGCCATGCTAACGTCCCTATTTTGTAATCACCCCAAAGCTTCCATGAGGCCCTATGCCAGTCTTATGGTACCAGCACTGGAGGGGTACCATGCCACAGTCAAAATATCACTTACTAACGGCAATTCCTTAATCTGTAATCAGTTCAAAGCCTTGCCAAAGATAGCACCATTAACCCTCTAAGCCACCTTACATAAACAAAAATTTCTCAAGGGGAGAAGTTTCACTCCTCCACTTAGACACCACACCCTTCTTATACTCCCATAAAAATAGAACAATTCTCTAAAGAATGAGACATTTTTAACATATGATCAGCCTTTTAAAACTTTGCCAAAGATATCACTAATTTCCATCAAAGCTACCTTTTACGAACAAACATTCTCCAAGATCCCCCCTCTCTGAGATGGCACCTCCGTACTAGGTGACAAAGGAAGGGTAGACCCGGGTGCAAAGTATCGTGGATAAGCGTATGCACACATACACACATACATCTACTTTCTGTGCTATATGGGGTGGGATTAGGAAATCATCTTCTGTGGTGCCCCCCTCCCAGTCATCAGTCTTGTGATGTCTGTGATTTAAGTTGTAAGAGTCACCGGATTTAAAAATTTCACCTGCAATTTTCAAAATTCCCCATGTCGGGAGGAGGGGCACCTCCCTCACTAATCTCAAAACTGCCTTCAAACCTCTGGTAGTTCCATATTGTATATCAACATGAAAAACGGAAGTTCAATTTAAACTTGACAAAAGTGAAATAAATAAACCGAAAGAGAAATCACAACTAGGCTACTTAGACAAATACAAGAGAAATTATAATGTGTAAACACACCATGATCCTTTCAGCTAAATACGCTATCTGACACTGCAACGTTTATTCGTCGATCACGAGAGCCATAAATCATTTCATGGCTCTGTTCGTCACCTACAAACAGGGCCACGAACTACGAATTACTTTTTATCCATTTTGCGTGTAAAGCGTACTAGCTCCAGTACTCCGCCCAGAGCGACGCCCTAGCGGGAAACTAGTTTACAGCTTGACTACAGTCGTAGCCGGCTGTACGGCATATTCCTGGTGTTTGGAATCCTTAAAGAGGGGCTGAGCAAACAGCGTGCTCCGCGGGGTACTTTAGCCAACGTCAGTCTCCGACATTTTCGAGCGATCCCCATTTAACCAACGATTTTGGGAAGTTTTTACACCTAAAAACTTTTGTTTACATGGACGGTACGATGAGATCAATTACGACTAGCCATACTGCAATATATTTTTTTTAGTATCTGCAAGCTCAACTTGTCGTATTCCGGTAATTTTTGAAGGATCTCATTTCATAAGATTCTCTTGTCGTATGTTGCGAATCCGAACTTACTAGCTTCTGTGAAAGGTGTGAATTAATTTACCACCCAAACCCACAATGACAAATGAAATAAAACCTTTAAACGACAAATGACATTCCAAGTAAAATGAGGAACTATATACACTATGAGTAACAAGTCAATTGAAGGACTATAACCTTTTAATATCAAATGATATTCCAAGTAAAATGAGGGTTCAACCCCAGCTAAAGCTGCAAAAAATTGGTATGCAATTGTTGCAATTCACACTGCTATAACAGAACTTTACTTGTAGAAACTCTAGTATGAGGTATCCCCCCCAAATGAATAAACACACTAATGCCCATTGCTCACCAACTGCGAAGCCTGCGTTATCTTTCGGTTTTTAGCGCCAATTTTTTCCGCAAGTATTTGCGCTGTAAATTGCGCTATAAAATTTGCAGCGCATGCCATTGCCCACCGGCGCAAATATTCGCGAAACAGCTCACAGTTGAATTCAATTACGGACACAGAAGATTCGAGACTGGCCTCTGCACAAGACTACTGTACTCCATCATCGACTTATCATAAAACTCAGGGTGCTGTTGATACTATCCAGCTACAGACAGTTCTTTTTCCTGATAAAGCTTAAGTCTTGGCTGCCTGGCCTTCTTGGGAGCCATTTTTGTTGTGAGGAGAATGCTGCAGCCCCACGTGTGCACTGTACTAATAGGATGGTCAAAAGGCAAATGATCACTGCCTACAATTGAGAATATCAGACGGAGACGGGCATCAGACGGAGACGGGACCGACCATTCCTAGCATACCCGCTGTACTTTCCTGGGCCGGAACGATTGTGCCGACTTGCGCTGCATAGCGCTCCTTGCGTATGCTTGCGATGGGCCTGCTCACTGGTTGCGATGCATTGCGAAAGACTTTTAGCGCTGCCTGCCTTGCGCCTTTTTTGGGCAGGTTCAAAAATAGCGCAACAGCTTGCGAAGCAATTTCGCAAGGAAAATTTGCGCAAACTTTCGCAAGAACACTTGCCCACCGCTGGGCTGCTTGCGCTATTTTGGCTTCGCAAGCTGGCGCAAGCAGTTTCGCAAGTTAACGCAGTTGGTGGGCAATGGGCATAAGTTTACACAGCAAGGGAGCTGCTCCTGGTCAAATACAAAAGCTATCGCAGAAATTACCGCCAATGACTTCGCTCGCTGTAACAATGTCATACAGTGAGGGCATCCTTCCTTATTTAACTTCTATCACTTGCAGTGGCCGCACACTGTGAAAAAACGGCCACAGAATTATGTCTTTATAGAGACTGGACCAAAGGCTCAAATTTCGGTGTGCCTTGAGTTATTGTATGTAATTAATTTCCTACCTACAGTGGGTCCAAAATGAGTACTGGAGCGATAGAGGTGGGATGCGAGAAACAGGGGCAACCAATTTTTCCTGTTTTGACCGCCGAACGTCCTCACATCTCCCAAACTTCCTCTTCCATGTATTTCAAACACTCGCCTTAAATCAGTTTGGAAGGAATGAACCTCAAAGGCATTAAGTTAACAACCAAACCCAGCTTGGTCAAATTCTAAAAGATGCCGGGGACCTCTTTAACACTCCAGAGTAGCTGTCACCAATTCGTCAAATAATAGTGAAATTTATTTTCTTTAAAATATAAATCTTAATGAGAGACAAAGATAAAGTAAAAGAAAAGGAGATAAAGAAATCGTAAATCCAAGTGTGTTAATAGTCAGGAAAGAATCCACGTTTTCTGCCGGGTAAGGGACTTTACTCATATACAGTGAGTCACTCATAAACTTAACTTTACCAGCAGAACATTATTACAACCCCACCAGTTTCTACGTAACCTGCAGAGTTCGTTTTCAGTCCTCCAGTCATCGCCGGATCAAAATATTAGTCCTTTTACACAGGGCCTGTATTCACTAAGGGTCGGGAAACAGGAGGCAGAACTCAAGAATAATTGTTTCACCCTACAAAATTTTTGAGAACAAAAATTTCTGTTGCCTTAACAGAGACACATCTATAGCCCCCTGAAAATTTTATCACTCCATCATCACTCTAGGCCCTTCTTCATTTTCTTTGACTACAGGCCTGATTTTTCACTGATTCTTCATAGCCCGTAGATTATGCCAGCGGTCGGAATACACGGGGGCGGTGGGCGATTCGTCCGACAAATTTGCAAAATCGCCCTTGAAGAAATTCCGGAGGATAATGTATATATATATGACCAAAATATAGCAAAATATATACATTGAAATTCCATGGATCCCAATAATTTTGTTGTTTTCAGCTTTTCTCGCGATCCAAAGTTATGATTTCATGTTCCACACCAGTTATAACGTTGGAACCAAATTAGCGCAATCAGTACTGCAGGGCTCTAGTTTATTTTTCGTAGAATGCCAACGGGAAATTCATGTTTTCAAACATATTTACATTTGTTTCAAAATCATGATTAGGGTTACAATTAGAGTAGGGTTACTTGGATAGGGAATATTTGACTTGTTCTTTCAAAATATGGTGTCAGAATTACAAAAAGGGGTCAAAAAACAGTTATTTTGAAATTGGAGGTGTGGCCTACTTTGGCCTATTTCCAAGAAGATGATTGGTCCCTTGGCATGGATCTTCCATTGCCATCCTATAAAAAAAAATCGCCTGCAGGGCCGTACAGCATGTGACCTCCACGCGTACGGCCGCACGTGCACGGGTCGCACGGCACTGCCTCGTTGACAGATCAGTCATAGTTTAAAAACAGTATCCCGTTGCACTGCAGGCCCACTGCACTACGGCTCTGGACGTACATACCACCTTACAGACATTAAGGTGCTTGTTATTTGTCCAATTGTCATTGTCTATGCAATAGACCTAGAAGAAAACGGTAAAGTTTTCAACTTATTACGTGTTACAACTTAGATACACTCCTATTCTTACAAGTCTCTAAAATAGCCTTCATAAAAAATGGCCAGGGCGATTTCCTTTTTAAAGGAGCCCTCGTCGTTGAAGAATTATTTTGAGCCCTACCGTATAGCAATATATTTAATATTATTTTATATTCATGTGTTTATATTATTTTACTTTTATATCTACATTCTTAACTATGTTGGGTAATTATTTTATTTTTATATCTACATTCTTAACTATGTTTGGTAAATATTAACCCAAGTTGGATACCTCTCCCACATTTCCAATTGTTGAATGACAAGTTGAGTATGAGTAAATGAGTATTTACTCCAGACTTGGCAAAAAAAAATCATCCAAAAAAAAATCATCCTATGTGACTTAAAGGTCGTGTGACATGAAAATAACATAGTTGGATATTTGACGTAAAAGCATCAAAAATCCAGAAAATAGCCGCAGTCTCCATTAAAATCCATTAAATATTGCCCGTTCTACAGGCAAATTTCTATTTCACACTTGTATCATTAATAAACATGAGCTAAATATGCAAATGTGTGACATCGAAAGATGGACATATACCATATATGACACATGTTAGCCTTTGTTTTTTCAGCCTTAATTTCAAGGACACTGGTAATATTGTTATTCCCTGAGGGGTTTATTAAAAAAGTTAAAATTTCATCCTTGAGAAATATTGATATCGCTCGCCAAACTCAGTGTAATCTATATGATCAGTAATTAAGAGATAATTTATATAGGGTTAACCAAAAGAAACGTTAACACTGTGCGCACTCCACATCATTATTTTTGCATAGGCAATAAGTTTCTTTAGAAAACATCTAACTTTGAAGAAGTATATTCTGAGAACGGTACAAGATATAGAAATAATTCTAATGTATCTTTAATTGGATGACTTTTTGATGGCTTGTCAGACAACCTTTAGTTAATAATAAATCGAAGATAGGCAAAGTCGTATAGCGCCAACTAATCCTCCACAGACCATTCTGAGTTGGACATGTTTTGAAGTTGAAATACATTATAGGCCTACCTTCCGCACAGAATCATACTTAAGAACATTCACTCACGTACGTGTCACTGTAGTTCAACATATCGCTATAAATTCCAGAATATAGGTTTCAAAGTCAGCAGTAAATTAGGGTTGTCTAACGTTGGAGCAGTATAAAATGAATTAGACTTTCTAAAATTAGGAAAACCCCCCAAGCTATCAAGTCTGTTTAAGTACGATAATTCTTGCTTCCATCTGAAGGGGAACAACCCGCACCTAAATATCCCGTTTCATTTTTCGACATTTTCCATTATCTCGCATTTAGTTGCAAAAGTGTTTCTTACAAGGTTTAGAGGGTAGAGTACAACGGATGGGCTAATTTCATTGTTGGATAATCTGGCCCACTGTAAAAAGAGACGTCTTCATTTTCTTAACACATTATGGCGTTTAAGAATTAGAAAACGAACAACAAAATGGATAAGCACAATAAATGACTGAACGAATATTAACACACGATAAAGATAATGACGTCAATTAAAGTGCACTCCGCAAACACGCTTATATGTTTTATATATATGTTAATTTTTCTTTATTAAAAACATCTTGATGTTTACAGTAATCATGAAATAAACGCATAAACGTGTTTACGAGATGGCGTTGAAGTGGCGTCAATGTGTTAAAGTTGGCGTTTTAGACGTTTAATTTACTTATGTATTTTATTGTTTTTTTCGGTTACATAAACAACAAGACGCGTTTATTATCTGTCACAAAAAGTGTTAATCATTTTTTTTACAGTGGGACGATCAACCATTTAGCTTGTTTGAATAATTCGTTGATGAGATTACCATGATCAAAATTACAGTCTCAACATTATCAGTCTCCGGTGGAGAAGCAGCATTGACTCATTCATGTATATTCCTCGGGCTGGCTTGAGACACCTGACTTATGTAGGCTGAGGCAGCAACTTGTCGGCAATGCAGACTATGCTCCATTTGGGCCAATGTGCCTTTAACATTCAATTGAATACAAAATAATTAAAGTCAGTGTTTCGATCTCGACCAAGAGAAAGAGACACACACCCACAATCATTTAGACTACTTGATCCACACAGTTATATAGAAAAACTTCTCATATAATAAATCTCATTCTGAGAAGTTTCAACTCCTGCAGTATATCATCTTAAAAATATTTTGGAACCATGGGTATCTAAATTCACTACTGGTGATTGTATTTTTAATTTTGATTGACATAAATTCAAAACTTATACCATCAAATATGTCCCTCTGATTGGTCACTGATGAATTGTGCAAATCAGTGAAATCTGAGATGTAGTGTAGTCTACAATGCATAGCAGACAGCTCAGAAGGATGAACCATAGTCCACCCACAGTAGTGTACTTAGCAGAACGTGGCTTTGGGCAATTCAAATCGGTACAGGCTAGGCTTTGTCTTGTAGGTTCCATAAACTATTATTTCATTTTGTGAGAGCTGCTTAAGAATTTTAATTGGCTGGCTAAAGGAAATTGAGCAAAGTAACAATTTCGTAACGTTTTAAAACATAAATATCCATTTAATGTATAAACAAAGTCCAGTTTTCTACATAAATTTGATAATTCGATAACATTAATTCGGCAGCATTCGCTA